>CP113354.1:1200000-1921218 GCA_039634465.1 Didymella pinodella | reverse complement strand
ACCCTAACCCTAACCCTAACCCTAACCCTAACCCTAACCCTAACCCTAACCCTAACCCTAACCCTAACCCTAACCCTAACCCTAACCCTAACCCTAACCCTAAATCGACGGGTTGCCCTCGCGGGCACCCTCCTTTTCCTTCTTACGGGCCCACCCCCCACCCCTTTTGTTCTTCTTAGTCACACTCTTTAACGGGTTGCCCTTGCGGGCACCCTCCTTTTCCTTCTTACGGGCCTACTACCTAACTCTTTTAGCTTAAGTACCTTAGTTATTTATACCTTCTTAGTTATTTATACCTTTTTAGTTATTTATACCTTCTTAGTTATTTATACCTTTTTAGTTATTTATACCTTCTTAGTTATTTATACCTTTTTAGTTATTTATACCTTCTTAGTTATTTATACCTTTTTAGTTGTTTATACCTTCTTAGTTGTTTACACCTTCTTAGCTACTTAAACTACTTAACTATATACTATATATACTTTCTTCTATTCTCTAACTCTTTTTATATTCTACTTCTTTTTTATTACTCTTTTTATTTTAATATTATCTAATAATCTACTACTCTATTTTTCTCTTCCTTACTTTTATAATATTTAACCTACTCTTTACCTATCTCTTTCTATCTCTTCTTATCTGCTACTATCTTTTTTTATTATTTAACTTTCTTAATAGCGTACCGACTTCTCTACTATTTACTACCTTTCTCTTACCTCTTATCTGTAGTAGCTAACCCTAACTTGTTCTAAATACCTGTAACCCTAACTCTACCTTGTGTTTGGGCCTGTATCTAACTCTATACTGCTCTTTGCGTTTTCCTAACACCTAACGGGCTTACTACCTACCCTACTCTCTTCCCCTACCCTTACTCTCTCTTCCCCTACCCTTACTCTCTCTTCCCCTACCCTCACTCTCTCCTGTGATACCTTATCACGGGCCTACCACCCACCCCTCCCTCTTCCCCTCTAGCACCACCCTGATTGCCATCGCCATTGCGTTGCTGAACATCTGCCCCCATATCTCCTCTCCGTGCCTCTTTCCAAGCCAACCAGCATACGCCTCGTCTCCCGTCTCCGCAAATCCCAACTCTCCCATCGCCCTGATTCCATTCCTCGTGAGTCGTGCTGCAAACGCTAGCGGTACCACTACGTTCGGCCACTGACACCGCTTGTCCATCCCTTCCCCCGTTGCGCAGTACTTCTGACTCACCCAGCACCGTCGACAGTTGTTCTTCACTGTCCGATCCCGCATCTTCACACGGAACTCATCTGCCTGCATCCCTGTTCCCCTTGCCCATGCCGTGCACTGCATTGCCCGGTGCCCTTTCCACTGCTCTTCTTCAGCTGTCTTGAACTCCTGCCCAACAAGCCAGCATATCGCACATCCCTCCCGCAGCTCTGTGAACGCCTCCTCTACTACCGCCCATTCCCGACTCCACTTCTCCTGCTCCTCTATCCACGCCTCTTCCCCCTCTCCGCAACGATCGCATCCTGCTGCCCCAATCTCCCCACAGCTCTGTCCCTGTTGATCCAAATACGAGCTCATCAGCTCTCGTCGACATCCGCTGCCGATCAGAAACTGCCCCATCGCCAGCACCTCTATATCCTCCTTCTCCCTCTCCATCACCTGCTCCACCTCTCCCTGTTCCACCAGCACCACCACCTCAAATTGCTCTCCTCCTCGTCCTCCGCGACCGCTTGCCTGAGCAAAGTCGCTCATGCTCCACGGCGTGCCTACGTGCAAGATGTACACGATCCCCTCAAAGTCTACTCCCGTTCCCAGCGCTGACGTCGCCACCATCATACCTCCCTTCTCTACCCACTCCTCTAGCCGGTCTGCGCGATCTACCACCCCTGCGTGATAGTGTCCGCAGCCCAGCTCCGTCGCGAGCCGCTCGCACTGCACCTTGCTCTTGCAGTACACCACTCCCTTCTGTCCACTCCGCTGCAACTTCTCGGCCCACCGCTTGCACATAAACAGCGCCGTCTCCTCCAGCTTGTCGCGCCGACACCACGACACAAAGTATCGCGCGTTCGGCCGCACTGTGCTTGCCCTTATGTACGTTGCGTGACGCACAAGCATGCTCGCCTCCAGCTCTGCCTCTCGCAACGGCGGCAATGTTGCTGTCAGCATCACCATCGGGCTGCCGAGAAGCCGCAAGTTCTTCATCGCCAGCAGATTCTCCCGCCAGTGCCTTGCTGTAAACACTAGATGACACTCGTCAATCACAATCCGGTGCAGCAGCCCCTTTGCCTTCAGCATCCGCGCGTACCCTACAAAGTTGCCGGCGCTCTTCGTGTCGCCAGCTACGTCTGCGCTGACTACCACCACAGATGCTGGGTTGTTCTCGCCGTGCTTCCACTCCATGCACTCAACGCCGCACTGCTGAATCCTCCTGACTAGATCTTCAATCAGCGCTCGGTACGGCACGACGACCACTGTTACCCCCGGCTCCTCCACGCAAGCCGGCAGCGTGAACAGCAAGCTCTTGCCTCCGCCCGTCGGAAGCACGACGATGAGCGGCGTCTGCTTCTCCAACACTGCGTGCAAAGCCTGCTCCTGCTCCACTGATCGAAAGCCAACGTCTTGCTTGCCTAGCACCTGCTGCAGCCCTCGCTGTATCGCTTCTGCCCGCGGGTCTGAAACACGCACTTCCTTCGCTTTCGGCAGCTCAGCAAGCCCCAAACACGTGCTCATGCTCGCTAGCCTCTTTGCTGCCCTGCTTGGCCCTGCGTGCTTTGCAGCGCTTCCATCCAACCCCAAGAAGCCGTGTCACGCCATGCTGAGCGCCCGGAACGCATCTATCGACCGCACGCTGAGATGCTTGACTATGTCCATTGGCACGCTGTAGTTGCCTACACCCATTGCAGTCGTGCGTGAGTTCTGCAGCTCAAGAATGTCTTCGCCATCCTCGTCCGCTTCTGCCTCTTCCATCTCGCCAACGTCGTCTTGGTAGCCCTTGCTGAACGACTCTCCTACGTACACTCGGCCGATGCCCACCGCTGCGTGCCGGTAGTTGAGCGTGTGCAGCGGCACTCCAAGCCGCTTGCCAGTCTCTCGCCGCAGTATCCTCGTGAGCCGGCCAGTGTCCCACGCGCCCTGCGCATCGTGCCACACGTAGTCGCTGTAGCTGCCGCCCAGTACCTGCAGCGTCAGATACTCCTTGAACGGTTGCATGTACACCAAGTACAACGCCATCGCCTGCCCCAGCCGCGGCGGCAAGAAGCGCGGCACGATCTTCGGCTTGTCCCACTGCGACTGCGACTTGTAGTAGCGGACGACTGTCATCACCTGTCCGTCTACCACAAAGATGTTGCGGTCCTGCAGTATGCCGTTGCGGTGTCGAATCGTCGTTATCTCCGATCCCCTCCCCGGTTGCCCCGACGTGACGTGCACGCTGCAGAGCAACACCTCCAAGAAGCGGTCGACCTGCCGCAAGTACTGCCGCACTGCCTTGACGCTCCATTGCCCGTCCGCACGCTTCAAGCGCCGTCCGCCTCGTGTGTTGATCGCGCGCCTGAGCATCCAGTCTAGTCCGCCTTGCAGCTTGTTGCCCGGTGCATCGACGAACGACATGCGTCGTTTTGTGAACGTAACGTCGTCGACTACCTGCTTGAGATCGACGTGCACCCAGTCCTCCTCCTCGTCTACCCAGCACAGCTTCCGCAGCATCTGCTCTGCTTCAGCCACCAAGTCCTGCGCCATCTTGCGGAAGCGGCTGATAGCGATCGACCGGCTGTTCAGATAAAACGTTTTTTTGTCTGGAGACCAGTGTGCGTTGCCTGAGTTGCCAGCGTTCAGTCCAATGTGCTTGCCGTACGCGAGCATGCTGATCATCTCGCTCATTGGGCTGAACGAGCCGTCTGCCAGATACTTCTGCCGCATCTCGACGAAGCGATTGCGGTCCTGCTCAGTTTGCGTGCTGCGCTGTGAGCCTGGGAGTAGCGCCTCGACTGCAACTACCCGCACGCAGTACACCATCCCTGCCAGTATGTACGAGTAGTTCTTTGCTGTCCGCAAGCGGTCTGTGCCTGTGTCGTAGCCAAGCACCGCCAGAAACTGAATCAGACCAGTAGACAGCGCTATGGGGTGATATGTCGTGAAGATAAACGAGCTGATCGACGCAAGAAGCGCCTCTGTCTGTGCTGCTCTGTCGTCGCCATCTAGCGCGTCCCACAGCTTGATCCCACACGACTTCTGCTTGCCTGTCCATGTGGAGAGCTCACGTGCATCCTTCGCCATATCCTGTTGCGTCTGATTGCGGGTTGGGCGTGTTGTGCGTGCTGTGCGTCGCAGCCGCGGGCTGTCGCTGTTGTCTTCACTGCTCTCGCCGTTATCGTCCTCCTCGCTGTCCTCCTCGCTGTCCTCCTCGCTGTCCTCCTCGCTGCCTGGTGCTGAACAGCAATCTGCATGAGCGGCGGCATTTTGCTGCTCTCTAAAGCGCACGATCCGCTGCTCTTCGTCGGCTAGTATTCGCAGATAGAAGCAGACGAACCTGACCATGTAGCTTGCGTACACTGCCTAACTCTCCGGGTTCTGCAGACGCGCCAACGGCCGCACGTCTGGTTCATCTCGCTTTGCGCTCCGCAGCCAGCGCCTCAACTCTTGCGGGAGCGTAGCTAGTCCTTTCACGCTTCTTTCGACCAGCCCTTCAGTCAGCTGAGCAGCCAGCTTGATCTTGCGCTCGCTGTGATCGGGTGCGCGGGCTTGATGAGCCAAATGAGCGAGATTCCGGTCCTTTAAGAACTCCAGCCAGCCTGTCCGCTTGAACCAACCCGTTTTGTCAATCTTCGCAGCTGCTTCGAGTGTTTGCAGCTCTTCCTCGATTTCTTGTTGTGTCAATTTATACTCAGCGAGCTGTGCCTGAACTAAATTTTCAACTTGGTTGTTTTCGGCATTTTGAGCATCCACCAAATTAACAATAAAATATTTTTGCAGCCCCCCAGTGCGAAAGAAGCTCTGCACTTTCACAGACTTGTAGAGCAAGCTTTTCTCTCCTGTCCACGCTTGCTGGTGATTATTATTGCAGTGTATGCGCATTGTGTCTATGTTGACAGTGATGAAGCGGCATCTCTTGCACTGCGGCGCGTCTAGCGGCTCTCCCAGTTCGTCAATCGGCTGCGCGGGCTCATCTGGAAGATCTATCTCAGCTGGAATGACTGTAGCGAAGTGACTGAAGCGCTCAACAATCTGTCTTCGAGTTGCAGTCGGCACGTTGTGATGTTGCAAGATATGCGTGTCAAGATTAACAACTGCAGTACAGTGCTCCTTGCATACTAAGACGCTGTAGTCTTCTAGAAAGCAGAGAACATTATCGCAGTTGTTTAGCGATAAGTGTAAGCCTTGTTTGCGACGTTGTGCTCTGCTGCTTGTTGTGTTTACTCGCTCTTGCGGTGTTAACAGACGGCTGTCCCACACTAGCTCCATCGTAAACCCTAAGTCAATCCCAAGTAACTCTAACCCTATTTTGAGTTGATTTTGCTGCGCGAACAGCCTCTATTGTTACCTGATATCATTATACCTAAGTAGGGTCCGCACTTGCCTATCTACCGATACAGGGACCTCTTCTAATCTTGCATCTCTTCGTCTTCGTCGGCTAATTCTCGTACAATTGGATGGGTTTCATTGTCAGAGCGATCTGGGCGCAAGATAACCTAGCCAGCAGAGTATGATAGCCGGACCTCGGTCTTATTTACATGCTTAACATTGAACACCCAAACTAACATCTCAAACACAAAGAGCAGTCTGAGCACCAGACCATCGTGAAAGGGCACCCGCTGTTCCATCCAGTGGCGCACAAGATTTTCAGCTACAGGGTCTACACCGTTCTCGTCGCGTAGTCTTGTCGCCAACAGGCTCCCGAGTGCGCCGTCGCTGTAAGTGCATAGTGCAGCAATTGTTCGTCTTACCACGACTTTGTTTTCGCAGTGACCATCTTTAGCTTCAGCAGACTGTAACATCTTTCTCCAGTACGTCTTCTCTTCCTTACAATCCGCTTCCTCCAATCTGATACCCAAGATAACGTCTCCACAGGGACAATTGGTGTGGAAACAAAGACTGCAAGCAGATAATCCGTCAAGGAACCGTGGAATGCGTAGGCCCTCCATCCATTCAAGTATACGTCGAGCTTCGTCTGCGCCACTTTGAGAACGGCATTCCAGCAGTGTGTGGTCTGGCTCGGGCTTCCGGGTTGTTGCAAAACACAGCTGACAGCCAACATTTCTCCAACGTGCAAATTCCCTGTCAATGTAATGCAGGCGTGGATAAGACGCAAGTTGATTTTCTGTCTTAGCTTCTTCACACCTTAGACGTGTTAGTATCTCAGCCCGCTCTTGGATGACTGATGACCGCTCCAGTTCGCTCGGGCGTCCAAACAGGGGCGAACACCCACGCCAAGGAAGTTTCGGTGCTTGTGTATAGAACTGGATCTCTGCCAACGTAGCCCAAGGACCATCCACGGCAGCAAGATCAGTCTGTTTGATGGCAGTCGCTCTGGTTTCCAGATCAGTGTCTTTCGTTTTTGCCTGAGACCTGGACTGGCGGAGTCGCTTCGGATCAACGGTACTGTCGGTCTCTGTGGAGCGTCGCTTTTGTGTCACTTCCGTCTGCAATTTCTGCCCTACGATGCCACGGCTACGCTCCTCATGCTTGGTGGCGTCGGTACTAATGCTAGCAGCAAGGGTTTCGAGCTTAAGAAACTTCTGCCATTCGCCAGATGCCCATTCGTAAACGCGCAGGAGTGCAGGCTGGAGACTGTCTGGAAAAGCACCGTCTAGCCCGTAATTCAAGCCTCTTTGCAGCGGCCGGTGCCCGCTTTGCCATGCGAATGAGGTGTTGATGTCTGCTTCTTTGTTTCTGTCGTCATACTGACTGAAGGGGTTCGCAATCTGTCTGACGTGCTTTTCTGTTATTGCAATCGACAGTTGTCGATATGTCTGCACATTGAGAGGAAGTCCAAGCGTGCTGACGGTTCGCTCTCGGAGAATATTCGACAGGACGTTTGTTTTCAAAGGCACTTTTGGCTTGTTAAGCGAGGAAAACAGGAGTGTACTTTCGGCGTCCGTCTCATAGCAGATGCGATAGAGCATACAAGCAAAAGGCCGAATGAACACAAGGTAGTAGTATAGGATTCTGCCTGACTCTTCTGGAAGAAATCTGACAACCTGGAATTCATTGTTGGTTGTGCGCCGAGCTTTGTGGTGTCGACTGATCAAGGCCATCTTGCCCGCATAGACGCAAACTCCGCGTGTCGTCGAAGCTCCGTTGCAATGCTCCAAGGCGAAAAGCTCAGTGCCTCTTGGCGCTTGTCCACCCACAAGATAGACTGACAAGACCAAGAGTCGTGTGATGCGATCGTACAGATCAAGATAGCGATGAATCGAAACCATGTCCCAATCGTGATCCAACATCAAACCGTTCACAGTTGCTAGGCAAGCTCTTCTAGACAGCTCAAGATATGCTTCCGCAAGTCCGTTAGCCGGATCGCTTACGAACGAATAGCCATGGGCAGTGTTGGAGAGCTTGTCCTGGATTCGTATCAGGTCGAATGAGGGCTGCCAATCGTACATCATCAATCTGCAGATATCTGTTGCACACTGGATGGTGTCGTGACTGATCTTTCGAAATTGGTCCATAGAGAGGTCTAGACCCGCCCAAGATACCACATCAGCGTCTTGGCTCCAAGTCACACGAAACGATGGCCCATCTGTTCGACTGATTGCTCGTCCGTAGTTTCGTAGACTTATAAGCTCGTCCATTGGTGCTTGTGATCCAAGGCACATCTTCGCTCTGCGCACTTTGTTGAGCAAGTCCAGCTGATTGTACCGGGGCCGTGCTGGCCAATTTATATGCTGATGGGCAAACCGAGGAAGCGTGGACTCGATAGCTAGCAGACGGATGCAGTATATCAATGCCGACAGTTTTGATGTATAGTTTGAAGCCCTCTCAAAAGTCAAGCCATCAGCCGACATTCCGAGAACACCACTGAAGTAAATCAAAAGAGTAGAGGAAGACTTGCCATCTTCATATTCTTCCGTAGTCAGGAAATGTGCAAAGCGCAGCATCAGGTCGCCGAGCGCTTCTTCGAACCCCAGGGTTGTCTTCTCTTCTGTCATTGTTGTAGCCCCAGCCTCTCCGGGGGCACTGGAGGATTTGCCACTAAGAGAGACAGCTACACACTTTTCGGTTCTTCTTGGGTCGCTGGAGGCTTGACTCAGCTCTCCATCTGATGCGTAGGTCTCATAGTCGCTCAGGTCCTGCTCGAAGTTGTCCTCAAAAAGATATTCGCTACCGTCGGTGCTGACGGAGGCGTGGTCATTTTCAATGATTTTCTCGTCTTCGGCCTCCGTATCACCCTGCGATCTTGTTGGAGATCCCACTGTTTTCCCTTTGCTTCTAGTCTTGCATAGGCTCTCTAAAGGGTGTGTGGACCACACATCGTCTTCCCACACTTGTGCAAGGGCTCGACATTCGCTTTCTGTGAGTGATCTCTTCAACAGTTGATGCCTGGCTTCCTGGCTCATCCTCCACAGACGAAAGCAGAAGCACACGCATCTCTTCATTAATCTCTGATAGCTATTGGAAGTGCTCTCACGCCCAACAAGATCAAAGGGAGCTTTGTATGGTCGATCAACGAACTGACTGCGTAGCCAGCATCGTATGGACACATCTGTGTGACTGACTGTGTCCTCGCACTGGCCAAATACACGACCTAGAGCAGCGACCATGACCGCTAGCCTTCGCTCATCAGCCTTGCAGCTGTGTAGATCCATACTGTCGTAGCTACCTAGAAACAGATCTTGCCCAACATGGGGCATCTGCGCTAGGTTCACGAGAAGCTTTCGATCTGCACCGGCGAACGTTTGCGCCCAACCAGTACGCCGCATCCAGTTCGTGTTGAGAGCCATGTCAGTACTGCCAGTGTCTGTGACCGACATTTTGTACTTGCTGACAAGATGATATCGCTCTTCACGATGCAACGCCTCGAGGCGGAGAAGTCGTGGTATAGAATCCTGAAGCAAGCTGTTGTCGAGAGTCTGGGCAATCAGGCGATCTGGCTTCACGCTCCAGTATCCAGCCGCACTGTGCCAACCCCAGCTTTGCAGCGATAGACCGCTGACCACGTGGTCGTGAAGCCACGTTAATGATTTCCGCTTCACTCCATGATTCTTAGACAAGTGGCGACTCAGTACTTCATTGCTGGTGGTCTTCAAAGAGCAGTGCTTGCAGGCAACGCCGGGCTGCACTCGAAGATGCGGATGCGGAGCGGATCCATCTGGGCGGAGGCGCAAGGCTTCTGGTCCTAAGAACGTGTAGGGTTGCAATATGCGCCTGAGCTCTTTCGTAGTTGACTTGGGTACGTTGTGCTTCTCGGCGAGGTGGTTTGTGACGGCGTTTGGGGAATCCCCAAGCGAAAATTTGCAGGAACAGCAGATGATAACTGGCTCTGGCTCGTTCATAAGAAGACCATATCTTGTAAGATGTTCTCTGACATTGTCGGGACGGCAGTTCACGTCAGGCATTGCTCCGACAATAGACGCTTGCATCAGCAGCAACACGACAAAAGAAAAGGCCTAAGAAACAGGCTAATTCTATAGACAAATTGATCATGCGGGCAGGACAAAGGTGCTAAAAGGGTTGTTCATAGAACGAAGGGAAGATGGTCTCGGTGTTCCTGGGGTTGGCCCGAGCGGCGGTCGCAACTTCCCCAAAGGGTTTAGTTTTGGAATAGGGGGTGTGTTCCATGTCGCCATACCTGAGTAAGGTGTCACCGCTTGAATAGAAGCATTTCGTCAGCTGAGGCTAGCTGTATGTAGCGTAGAGATGATAGCCAGGAAACATCGTGTCCTTTTCCTTGCACTTGCCGCTTCACACTTCCCTTTCCACAATCAAGTGTATTCCGCGGACTATCTCGATCAAAGTACTCATCGTACCTATTGAATTAGGTTGCCCCCAGGGGCAAAGACTAGCAGTGGCAGAGTGGACTGCGCAGAGCATCCCTTGCCCCCAGGGGCAAGGAGGTCCGTGCTAAATTTCGCGAACTAGCGACTCGCGGCTGCGCGACAAGCACAGCAAGAGCCTGGGCATGGTCCTCTCCCTGAGATGCGTCCACAAGAAACATTCGCACTTAGGTGATACTTGTATACAAATAGCTACGATAACTCGACACTTCTACTCTATGTACTCACGGTTGAACCAGGGAAGAGCTAGCAGTTCAGCAGCTGACAGACGATCTTTGGGATCGTACTTTAGGGCGGACCTTATCACTGCAAGGAGTCCGGCACTTTCATTATATGTCATGTTTTTCGGCTTTCTCTCCTGAAATCTTTGCTCGAGCGTATGGCCAACCAAGATATCACTGGGTATCTCTGACTCTCCCACATCTGACCGAATTTGTTGTCCATCCTTATTGAAATATTTCTTCCCGCGAGGCCATCTCTCGAACATCGCTGGAGGTAATGGTCCGAGGGCGTGAATCATTTGGAGGAGATGATCGTCGTTGTTTTCCTGGAGGGCTTGGTCGTTACGATCTGCTCCCGGAAGGGAATCGCCATCACCCTCCTGGGGGAGATGGTTATCATTGCTCGTTCCGTGCAGATGGTCGGTATTGGTGCGCGCCCGGTTGAATGGTGGCATGACAAACAGAGGTGCCCTAGTGAAGAGCTCGAACAGAAGGCAGCCAAAGCTCCAGATGTCAATCCGGTGATCGAAACTGGACTGGAGTACGACCTCGGGGGCGCGCAGCCCGTTTGCGATGACTGGTGTCGCAGGAGGGTCATTGGAGAAGAACGCTGCTTGATATCAGGGCTGTTGAGTCGAGACTCGACAAGTAGTACGTACCGGCACCAAGGTCAGAGAGCTTCAGCTCAACAGGAACTTCACGATCCCAGAACTCCGTAAGCGGCCGGTTTTCATAGATGCGCTCAGGAATTTGTGGATTGCCTTTGACCCCCGTAGACCAGCATTTGCCTCCAGAGGAAGGTTGTTGGATTGGGGTGGTAAGGGACAGAAGCAGGTTTCCAGGATTTGAATCACTGTGCGCAATTCCCAAGCCGTGAAAGCATTTCAGTGCCGTTAGTAGCTGCTTGCATATCGATTTAGCCTGCCAAGCAGGGATTGGATTATAGTCAGGATCGTAACATGCCGCGACAGCGGGCCCCATGGGCTCGAAGACCAAGCACTCATGCTGACCGTTCGGACCATCGTGCTTGAAGCTATCCAGAAGTGTAACGATGTGGCCTCGTGCAGTGGCGTTGGCACATATGATCCGGTTAATTTGTACTTCTTTGGACGTACTGGACGCGTCGGAGCTCAAGATTTTGATTGCGACGTACGGAGGATCACTTTTTGGTACCTGGTTAGCAAGTAAACGATACAGGCGCTGGAGGTGTGGTACCTAGTGCACTCCGCGAGCCACACAGTTGAGAACGACCCGTGGCCCAGCTTGCGAATGATCTTGTACTGGTAGCGATCCGCTTGAAATATGTCGCCGATTTTCACGGGATGAAGTTTTCCACGCCGATACGACTCAACTGGCTCGGGGTATACCAGCCACCCTGGAAGCTTGTCACCAAAGGTTAACGACTCTCCACCTTCGTAACCCATTGGCCAAAGCTGAGGTCTGGACGGCCAGATTGGTCTGGAAGACGTCGGTCAAAGTATCGATTCTTTGGGAGGCAGCTGATCCGCCAAGTATCCAGGATCGAGCGCCAGGTGCCTTTTCAAGGATGTCAGGCGCGAGAGTAGCTAGACAGTCTGATTATAGATACCCAAACATCGTGAGGAGACAAGTGCGGATCAGTCGATTTGCAGGTGCTCAGGTGATGGAAGGCACTTGAACAAGGAGCCTAAGGTAACAGCGGAATGCAAATTTAAAATAAGATGTGATAGGCCAAGTGGTCGGGTTTAAATAAGCGCCAAATCTGAATCGAGCTCCGCACTCGAATCGACCCCGCACTAGCGTGTCGCACGGGGCCGCTGAAGTTGTGAACTGCAGCTGCTGTCCAGCCCCGTGCGAGCTGACGCTAAAAGCCTGGCGGGCGTGGCGCGAGGATGGTTTTAGATTAGTAGTGTGCACGTTTCTCGGCGTCTAATTCGTCGTGAGCCCGCCGCAAGAAGACTTGCGTCACCGGCCGCCACCTGGCAACTGCTAAATTCTCTCGTCCCCACGATACCATGCTTACACTACGTCTCAACATCAAACATCCTACTCGCCTCACCCAGCGTGACTTCCTTACAACGTCTGGTTGGAACGAAGATGAGCAGACAGCCATCTTGGGGGCATGGCACTCCTGAGATTCGTGATGTAACACGTCTTTTGAACAACACCAGATACAATGCTACATTGTTGGCGTGTCGTCGCTTATGTTCTACGGCGTGCCGCGAATTCGGGATGTATGGACCTCCACGCGGCGTTATGCAAATCGAAACTGATATCTGAATAGAAATGGGAAATATGCGTACCTTCCGAGAGGATAGACGAGGCGATAGAAATCCTTCAGAGACGAGTTGAATATGTCTATGCCAAACAGAAGCAAGATCCTCAACCTCTATCGCTTGCGCACACATACACATGGTTTCAGGGAAATGTAGTGGACTATAAATTCTGCTTGGTTCCCTCTACGCACGCACGGATATCCGTAGAGCAAACTCAGGTTCGCAGAAGTCGTAACGGCGTTTCCTATGCACCGTTGAAAGAGTTGGTGCAGAGCTCTTTGGACATTTACGACATGGTCTCGCTTTGCGACATTGTTGATGGAGCTAATCTAAGTTATGCATGGGGCGAGGCATGCTTGGATCTCAGCGGAACTACTGACGTAGAATGGGCGCAGGAGCATATGCAGAGTTGATGGGAGGTAATGGAAAATTTGAACCCGCGTTGGTTGGCAGCGTATTTCCAACAGCTCGGATAGAAGAGAATTTTCTGCGGGAGAAGACGATTGAAGAAAAGGAGCAACGTTTAGCCCAGGTTATGCTGCCTGCAGAGCTGTTTGAGACACGGTTTATGCTGAAGGGAAAGTCTGAACCATGGAACGAGTGGAGCGAGGCATGTTAGAGGATATCAATTGACGCGACTCTAAGGCGCCCACTGCCACGCTCCATTCACGACCTTCTTATAACGCCCGTGAACTGTATCCCAGACCCATTCAGAAGCTGTTACCGGTTGTGACGATGGTGCCAGTGCTTGTGTTCCCAATCCGGAGGAGGATGTGGGCGACGGTCAACGGGGCTTGGTAACGGTCAGAACGTGTCGGTTGAAGAGAAAGTTATTGAGGCCTATCTTCTCAGACCGCGGCTGCACCAGCAGCGCGCTTTCCCTCTTTCTGAGCCTCTTGTGGAGCTGCAGCACCTTCTTGGTGGGCACTGGCGTGTGCCTGTAAGTCGCTCGGCCTTTATTGTCTTCCCTCCACGCGCTGATCCACGCTCTCTCTGCCTGCATATTGCACCATCTCCGGAGCGTTGTTCTGAGTGGGTAGAGCTGTGACGGTGCGTCTGCTGGCTGCTGTCTACTATCTACGGCCGTCTTCTCTCCATCCGGTGGCTTCCTTGGCAGCCTGGTCGGCGGCCTCGTTTCCTGGCATGCTGGGATGCGTCGGACGGTCACCAAGTAGCCTCTGGTCTAAAGCTCCAGGACCTGTCGCGCAATCTCATCAGGGTGTACGCACCTGATCGCCTCTCCGCCTTCGCTATAGACCAAATAGCGGCTTGGTTGTCGGTGTATATGGCTATCTGTCTCCGCCCGCCGCTTTCGTCTGCACACTCGTGCGCGATCTGCAAATGACAGACTGATGCCTTGGAGCTCCGCAGCGTATACCGTCGACAGTGTGTCTGATCCCATGTGTGCGGATAGTGTATGTTGTGTTAGCGGGCATACCGCTGCGGAGCCGATCTCGCCATCAATGCTGCTGCCGTCCGTGTAGATACTAAGGCTCGTGTTCGTTGCGCATCATCTGTCATGGCGCTCGCGGGCCCTTTCCGCATCGTTGTCGATGGAGGTATGTGGTCCTCGCCGCCAAGGAGGTGTGATGAACGGTGGGATCGTCTCTTGCTTGTCGAGGTCGCGCACCTGCTTGCTCCTCAGTGCCTCGTAGGCTTTCTGCCAAGGGATTTTGTGTGTCCTATATTCTTGTCGATGACTACTGGTACTGATTCGCATAGTTCGTAGCATACAGTCTTCGCTATGGTCCTAAACGAAGACAGCAGGGTGACGACGTCGGCGTTGTGCTTCCAGACCTGCTGCTTGATGGAAGAAGGAATATCTCCACATCAAGCGCAACCCTTGATGTGGCTCTGTAAACACCGCATATGCTTCTGGCTTCTCTTGCTTGAACGCTGCGCAGGGCGTCTATCATCTTGTGCGTGTAGCCGCGCTGCTTGTCATTGAGGTTGGAGTTGGACCAGATGGAGCAGGCGTACACCATCTGTGGGTGCGCGATCGCTTCGTATAGTCTGCGCATGTTCTGCAGATGGACGCCCTAGGTGGAGCTGCTGGGGTTGCTCAGCATTTGTAAGCTGTATCCAGAGTTACTCTAGATTTAGTTGAACTAAGGTAGCCAAATCATGAGAAGAGTCTGGGAATCAGCACATCCACCTTGGCCTATGACTTACGAGTTCAGAGTTCAAGGTACAGCCTGCGATTGGGATTTGCAATTGGCAACCTGAAGTCCGAGATTGGCGTCTTGGCTTGCAGGCGGCACTACCGGTATGAAGCAATTAGGTACTGCTCCTGACGCCCACATTGGGAGCGTGCGCCTACAAGGTAGGTAATAGAAAACATCCACAACCCTCGCATGCCCACCACAGCGGCGAACTCGATACCAATTATGCACGTCATGTAACATAGCGCTCATGTAAGAGGGGCACTCGTCTGACTGCAGGCGCTTACGCGATCGTCCATAAGTCATGTCACCGTCAATGCCCACCATTAGGTAGGCCGAAACGTACCTTCTGGAACGTCGCTCGCATCTGCGTCGACACAGCCAATGCTAGATTATTGCCGATCCGGCCGGTGGGCAGGCACACAATCGCGACGTTGTGACCGCTGACGGACCCCAGAGCTCGTCGTTGTCGGTGGGGTCGCGCTCGAGGTTAGGTGCTCCACGTCGAGCATCTCCTGCGCGGCTGCCCACTCAATGGGCAGCGTGCACACCCACCCTACTGTGTAGTCTTCGCGACGCAGCGGGCGCGCCATCTGGTGTCGTCACGAGAGGAAGAGGTACAGAGATACAGAGCAAAGAGTCATCCCTGCGAGATGAGGACGCGAGCTGGCAGCCCCTCAGCCTTGCGGCCTTTCAGCCTTGTCGTAGACTAAGCGGTCCGCTGCCTGCATGTCAGCACAGCTAGGACATTATTCCGGGGTCCAACGAGAGAGAGCAGGTGTGATCGCTGCAGCCGTACTACGGTATGTAGGCGCTGGTGCGTGTCGGGGCCACTCTTCTCGCACAAGAGTCTGACAGGCGCTGACGAAGCCAACGCGTCCCGGCTAATGGGGCGTTCAGGCGTGTACAGTCCCGTCGAGTCCAAATAGAGCCGTGGCGTTCAGAACATCGACTGATGCCCCACGCGGGCTTGCCCGCCTGGAGCATGCACGACCCCGTCTAAGAGACCGCTGACCATGCAGTCGTGGAGCCATGTTGGTAACTTTTGCTTCACTCCATGGTCTTCAGACAAGTGGCGACTTAGTACCTCATGGCTGGTTGTTTTCAAAGACCAGTGTCTGCACTATGTCAAATAACCTATCACTTTTGCCCCGCGCGTAAACGTCAAATGATATGAAGCTAGCAGTCCTCAGTCACGAAACACGTATTCATCAAAGCGACTCTTGGAGCTGGGTAGCTCTGCGATCCGCATGCATCGTCAATACCGCTCCCAAGCGCACGGTGGCGTCCAACGCCGCCACTGTGACAGCTTGCCCCGCAGCGCCAGCGCTTATCATTCTCATCCAACCTAAACCTTTGCGTACTTCCAACCTATTTGTCGCTGTCCGCTACTTAATCTTATGCCTCACAATTACTGTGCTTTGTGCTCTCCAACCTCTTAGGTTGGTCAAATGGAAGACATCCTCCGCAATGACCTGCAGCTCGTTGACTCTATTTTGTACGGTATCATCTGCGTTCTGAGAAACCGACCCGAACTCGATCTGTGAGCAGCTATTATGCTGCCAACCACGCTCGATCGCTGAATTGGACACAGACAAGATGCAACTAAACTCGTCGCTGCTGCGCATGCGAGAGTTGCACAAGCCATAAGAAGCCTCAACACCGCCTCAAGACACGCGCATAATGCTCTTGATGCCGAGCAACAGCTACCATCACAACCTCTGGTCGCCAGAAACATTGTCACAATACCACCTCAACCTCTGGTCATCAGAAATGTTGTCACAGAGTCAGGGCAAACATGCATCAATGCGATGACGGATTCTGGGTGGGTGTTGTATGAAGGATCCTCTAAAGAGCATGTACCCACGCTCGAGCAGGATGTACCGTCGTCACCTAGTGGCCGCATTCGAAAGGGACGAGCGCTTGGAGCAAATGACACTACCAGCGGCTCCGCGACTAGGATAGGGTTGCACCGACATGACCGTTCAGGTGGCGCGCTCTCTGCCCAACAAATTTGCTCTTCACCAGCACCAGGGGCTTGCGCATGGGTGGGAAACCAACGCACAAGGTCCCTGTCGCGGCAGAACCGCCACCTTACGTCCCCATCTAAAGGAGACGGTACTAGTGACCTGGTCAAGGCATTATCGCGCGAGCGATTGAACCGGCAGAAGGAAGTTCTCCTTCCAGCAACTGCTAAAAATGTGGATGCCCCCGGTGAGAAAATCCAGTACATGCTTGGCGCTGGCGAATGGGTATCACCAAGAGTTGGGAGTCTTCTGGGAAACGTTTCCCCCGCAGAACTCAGGATAATATGTGAAATGTGGAAACAAAATATCGTTCCTACTAAGGACAGTGTGTTACATCGACTAAAAGACGAATCCAACGAAGAGTTGCATTGATTTAAATATGTTTCCTTAGCTTTGCCGGGACTCATACATAGATCACCTACGTTCCTTATCTACCCTTTGGAGAAGATTGACTTTTCCCTCTTGCTCCTTGCGCTGTAGCTCTTTCACGACAATCCGAAGATTTCGATTGTCTCAGCGTCTTCATGTAAAGTCTCTCATTTAGTCTCTTTCCAGTCTTTGTGCGCCTCTTCTCCAATATATCTGTTGTCAATCTCCATATTTGCAATGTCTGTAAAGACGCCCCCTGCGCATTGCGCGCATGGACATATCGGGGACGGCGCAAGAAGCGTCCACGGAGCTGCGATACGCCAATATGGTTTTTTTGCAAAATACAATGTAAGCCAGTCTTATGCAAATATACTTAGTTCTTGCTCCTTTCGCTTCTTATCTTAACACAGTATACACAAGCGTATATAGAGGTAAATTAGATAGAAAGAAAGACATTCACTTCTAAGCGCAAGGGTGCATTGCTGTTGCTAATATAAGCCCGTGATGAGGACGCTAAGATATAATATATTCTACATTATACGCACGCTGTGACACTTTGTACGCGCAGGGCAGCTAAACGGAGCTTGTACCCAATTCCTCCACATTGGAGAACTTTCGTTCCAGTTTGCAGAGCAAGATACCTCCTTCATCCCATAACCTCCCTAATATCTCGTTGTTCTCTGTAGGGTCATAGCCTTCGTCCCAGTCGTATGTTAGAGCTTTTATAAAGCGAATGGTATGACGTAGATTTCCGGGCGATGACGGCTGATACTGGATCATCGTCTTTTGTACACTATCGCGCATCTTGGGCGGTAGCTGATTGACATAAAGATTGACCTGTAACTACGTTAAGGATGGAAGTTGTCACGGGCTAGCCAAAGTTACCTGTTCAAGTACTCCATTAATGTGCATACGTTGAAGCCAACCCTCGAGTGGGCTTCCCTCCCACTCTTCGCGTTCAAATGACAGTTCAGGTCTCAAGGAAAGTTAATCGATTGAAACTTTCGTGGGAAAGATTGAATCAAGTGCTGAAGTAATGGTGATAAGTTCAGGGGTATGTGGCCCACTCGTTTAGGTAGTCGTTGTGGCTGTGCCCTTCGCCGAGGCGCTCGACTTTTTTTTTTGGCTAGCGCACTTCTCTACCTAGTCAACGGCGCGTAAGGGTGAAGCCGCATTCGCTAGCCGCTAGCCGCTGTAACAGCTTTTCTGCCAGAGCAGAGGACGGTACTGTACACAGCGATGCATTGGATCGTGGCTGCCCGGCCAGAACTTCCGTCACGGGCTATGGAAGACATCAGCGGCGGACTTCTCACGGTTTTCGTTCCCATTACCTCGTCGCTGACGTTCTATCATTAACTGATCAGGAAGCATTCCACACCAGGTAGACATCATCTCATAATTTGGTCGTTACGATCCGCGGGCAGTGACTCATGGACAACAAATACCGATACGACTCCACGTTACTACGGAAGCTGCTTGACAGGTGGGACGACTGTCCAAGCTGGCTTCGCTCAGACCTCACAAATAAAGTTGCACGACTAGACTCACTAGCGAAGAGCCCCGAAAGATACGAAACATCTCTATATCCGCGATGGTTCTTTGAGGCCGCCTGCTCTGCGTGCTTGCGCGTGCTCGAAACCGGAGCCGCATTTGAAGAAAAACCACCGCAAATGTTTTTAACGGCCTGGAATGCCCTCCAGCTGTCCATCAGTATCGACGAAAGGCCCGTTCTCCTACCTGCCTAATCTCACGTACTTTCCGTGCTGACAACGAGAAGGCCCGAACTCTTGCTTCAGTTGAGGAGCTTGATCGATCTGACTATCGATCAAACTGATGATCTGTTGCGGGAACTACACGAACGAAGTGCCGTGGCAAACCGAGAGGGCAATACAAACGAGTATTCGGTCTGTAGTATACAGATTTTGGTTGGCAACGGGACGCTCTTATCGATGCGGAAGTTTGCTGGACAATGCACTGAAGAGAATGTGTCATCGGCCTTGCAGGACACCGGGGAAAGAATTCTGAACCTGATAGACTATCTGAAAGCCATGCGAGATGCTGCAAGCGATCGATATGGCCGATACTGCAAGATTGTCTAAGTGGTTAGCAATAGATGCTGGCGTCGACAAGATCCAGTTTGCTGCCATCTCTTGGCTTTGAACATGCAGTAAGCTGTTTGACACTTTGTGCATTGTATGTACCTGCTAGTGGGACACCCCTGGCTGCTGCTGCGGCGTGGCTCATTGGTCCGTTCGCCTGCTCTTGTGGTCTCTTGTTCCTGATCTCTGGGGCAATCTCTAGCGTCACTTTATCCACCTGTATAGCGTCTTTGGCTGCCGCCCTCGCCTTCTCTGCCGTGTTTCCATTCTGTTGTATGTTCACTGCCGACTGTTGGTCAAGTTTTACAGTCGACTTGAGCTCGTTCTTGATCGCGTCAAGGGCCTGCGCCATGTATTCCGCTGTGGCCTTGGCCTCAGTCTGCGCGATGCTGAGCTCGTCAGAGACGGCACTTAGGTCTGGCGGGTGCTGCATCTTCAGGACGAACGTCAGTGAGCCGCGGATGATGTCTCTGACAATGTCTGCCGGCATGATCTAGCTGCCAGTGCGCTCGAGGAGGTGCAGTACGACGTGAAGGAAAGTGCTGAGGCACGTAGCGTGCTCGCGAATTCGGTTTGGCCATGACGCCTCAGGAGCAGGTCGAACACTAGCAGACGTCTGGGTGCGATCATCTACGTTGATTCCAAAAAGTAAAATTCTCGCTGTTGTCGTGTTTCTGCCTACGTCCTCCGTTACATGCTCGCGAATTTGAGGCGGGATGCGCGAGTGCTTAGCTTTTTTTTCCGTATCGTATTGTTTTAGCAGATACACGGAATACAATGTGCCGGCCACTGCCACGATCTTGCCAGGAAGCAGAGCAACGAATCAGCGTGTACGGAGCAAGCTGACTACCGCCAGGCGGCGAGTAGCTCAAAGCTTTGTCTGTTCTCATTGGTTGGCTTTGAAGCTTGCGGCATCAGCTGCTGCTGCTTTGATGAGCTTGCACGGTGGTTTCTTGCGGCTGTGTCCCCACTCTCAGGCCACTGTTTCTAGCCTAGTCCGCTGGCCACCGCGTGCCGAAGCGCCACGGAGTTCAAAGCGGCAAGTGACCTTTAGTATTATCACGCCCAAGAGATTGAATAAACCCATAAGACAGAAACTTTTCGTCAACGCCAGTACATCGAGTACGGTGTTTTGACAGATTTACTGTCAGCCCACAGAGCATTTATTACACCCTCCAACTTAGACGCAGCAAACCTTTCTCTCGTAAAACGAACGAATGGTACGGTTCGATGTGTTTCTCATTGTTTATCTGGAGCTGACCAGCAAACAGTGCCATCCTCGAAGCGGATCAAAAAGCTATCAAATTCGAGTGTAGATGAGGATGTTCGACAGTGGGACAAATTCGTAGAACAGCAGCAACATCAACATCTACAACGAACAGGTCTTCTGGCGGAGTTCCGCCAAGAACCTGTGAACGAAAGATTACAAGCGTATCTGCAACAACTTAAGAGAGGCCCGGAAACTACAGACGACAATGGCAGTCCTATCTGGGAACCGAATACCTTCATCGAAGGTGTACGACGCTTCGCCGAGCTTCTTGGGAGTCAGAGATCTCAGTATCACGACAACCCCCTCAAAGGTTTGCACTATCCACATACCTTCCTAAATCAGTGGGCGCAATCATACTCTGAATTACCTGACCCGCGATGGCTGGATGATTTCAGATGGCAATGTCCTCCTGGCTGGCTCAGCAAGATTGTCAAGCCTCACAATGCATGGGTCTTGTTTTACATCGGCACCGAGCCGCTCAGTAAAGCTCTCAACAACTTGATCCTTGGACCGACCACTATGGACTGCGGCATGTTTTGCACTCTCGTAGTGTGGTTCGGGATACGCTACGTGTTCGGAGACGACTGGTTCGACAGATTGTTCCTGTTTGAAACATCGAAATACATCCTGACACAGAATTGGCAGTTACGAATGGAAAAAGACCTCACTATCAGGAACCTGCTCTACGACTTTTACGACACCTACACCGACGAGTCTCCCGATGCGAATTCAAGGATCCAGACAAGCATCCAGATAAGAACAGTCTACAATCATCCACTGTACCTTGCCAAACATCCAGGAGGCGCGGCTCGATTACAAAACATAATACGGATGGGCGATACATGCATCATCTTCAATCCGTTGGGTCCCAACATACTATCACCAGAAGAACTCGACTTCAGGTTCATGGAAGCCTAAAATGAATCACAGACTCCTGCCGATCTCGAGGAAGTGGAACTCTACAACACCAGACCGAGACGTATAGATGATCGCCGCGGACAAAGTTGGGGAGATCTGGCGAGGGAAGCAGCTGCCCTCGCAAACCATACGTTGACCAAACTTGAATGGGACGAAAGTCTCATGGAACGCCTTGAGCAAGTTCGAGATTTACGTCGTGTCTTCAACATCGAGAGGTTGATTGACAGCGCGACAGCCGCGAGAGAATTGAGCCTTGAAGGTGAAAATCTGGAGGGAGAGGTTTTCGCGAAAGATCACAGGCGTTTGCTTAGGCAGGTGTACGGAATCGTTATTCGTGTCACACTCGCCAGCCATCACAGGGCACACTGGGTCCTACAGCGATGACATTAATTCAAGCGAGCCGGCACTTCGCGGTCTCTTGTCTGTATTCGCACTGAGTTGCTTGATAGCATGTCACCAAAGGACATTGGCGTTCCGGTACGAACGCTAATGGCAGTCGAGGTGTGAGTCCGGCGCCAATGCAGCGCATGTTTTTACTTTTTGCAAAATACCTGCCGCACCCCATGACTTGCAATTGGACAAAAATAACCGTTGTTTAGCTGTGTTGGTTGCTACAGTACAGAGCGACAGTTTTGCACAATTGATTGATCTATATGCCTACCTACCTACCTACCTACCTACCTACCACACCTCCACGCGACCCTCACGATACAGGCCTAAATCGTGCCTAATTCGGTATAGCGCGCGATATCGGCCTTGAATCGCCCTCTCTCAACCTTAGTCTGGAGTCACTCTTCTAATCATGTATTCCGGTCTAGCTCTGGCTCTGCACGAACGTGCATGCTTTAACACACTGCATATCAGTTCCTGCTTTTGGCTTCTGCTGCCTGTATTTCTGTAATACTGTATACCTGTTTACATGGCTTCCGAGAAACTCAGTACGGCATCATCCTTCCACGCCTGACACCACTGGCGCAAGCATCATGCTCCGCAACGAGAAGCATGCGAATCGTATGGATCCAGCATTTGTTGAGTGCTTTGTGTTGGCTCGAAAGTATAGGCTATGCGCATGGGGACCTGACAGTGGCAAACATGGGAATCGATGCTAGCGACCAACTCAAGGTATTCGACTTCGGTTCAATCAGGCGGCGCGATGAAGAGGGCTACTCGGAGCAAGTTTCCGACGATCACTTCGCTTTAGCAACGTGCATACATTTTTTGGCCTCTGTTATCGACCTCTATGCGAAGGTCAAAAGCGCAGTTGAGATCAAAAATAAATAAGGAACATCTCAGAAGCGGACAGAGTGACGTGGATGAGACGGCCAAGGACTTCGAACTTGTTATCAAAGCGGGCTGGATCGGCACAGCGACTACTTTTGCGGCATTGGCAGACTCGATCGGAGCGCTGTGTGATGACATCAAGGTTTCTCTAGAACAGCCCTCCTCCGAGGAAGCACAGTTGGTCACCGATGTTCCAGTGCCAGTCAAAACTTACCAGTGGATGGAAGAGGGGGTTTACCGTGCAGCTTGGGAGGCTGCGGGCTTTGAGACGCCGCCCGACGATCTTTGGGGTTGATTTGTACTGGTGGGGACATCTTTTATTCATCACAGACTTCGATGCCACTGTTTCTTTTCATGAGTGAATAGATGGAGCGAACGCTGCTCCTCCGTGCCAAGATTCGTTTGAGCGACGTGAAGCTAGCAAGACAGGAACTGTTGCGGAATTCCCAGTGCGGACGGTTTTGAGCATGCTCGCCCCACTTGTGCAGCCTCCACACTGGGAAGGGCAATATCTGCAGGCACCTGCGGCTTTTTTTCAAACTCTTCTCAGATGTATTATCTTTCCCGATGAGTTTTCCGATCAGTCCATTGCTTTTTACCTTACTGGAACCTACCGTTCCGTGAATAAAACTTCTGTAATCGTCGTGCAATTTGGTCACGGTTTAAGCGGCCCCCGTCATGTGACGAATGAGGACAAAGCCTAAGTTCGTGCCAAGTCTCTTGCGTATCCCGGTGGTCACGCAAAACATGGAACTCAAACGATGCTGACCGCCTACGCCATTGTAATCGCGAGATCAGGTCTGTCCTGGGACGCCCAGAGCTTCGTTTCGATATGACTCAACTATCGGCTTACGATATCACTCACAGTATACTCCAGCAACCGCGGCTTACAACAAGCAGCTTTCCAGTGAGTTTAATGTCTTTCCCCAATATTGTATTCGTAGATACTAACTCAGTATTACCCCAGACATGTGCACAAAAGCAGCTCCAGGCACCAAATATGTCAAGTGCGGTCATAGGTTCGAAGGCCAAGAAAAGACCTGCGAATGTGCTCTCCGCCTGAACGGCCCCAGTTGCGCCAGTCCTACGTACAACCATTCTATCACCGACAACTCTGTGAGAGACTTCTGTTCCGAATGCAAGGCTGCAGGCCGCTCCTAATTGGAACTTGTTTATACACACCACCAATGACGAGCAAGCGTCAATTTTTAAAACCTTGTCGCATCGAGTCGAGTCGAAACCAACTTAGATACAGTCTTTTCAGGATTAATTTATACAGAATAAATTGTTTCAAGACCAATGCATAGGTCATCGTATCTAGAACGAAGTTAGCCTGAGCACTCATAGAAGAAGTCATGGCTTCCAAGCTTTCCAAAAACCGCCTCTCTGACGCAACCAGCGGCCTCGCTGGTTGAGGAAATATACTGTGACTGGACAACTTTTTGGTTTAACAAATAGGTAGAAAGATTGGGTATCACTCGTAAGTCCACGTTACTTCGCATCCAGCCTCCAACTCCGAACAACTATTACGACGTGTCGTCCAGCCTTTCTATGATGCTCTCTCGAAACCTCCCTCCCCCCCATTCCATAATCTTGGCCAGGAATTGCATAAACTCCCTCGCATCCCTCAGGAACGTTGTACGCCATGATCTCAGAACCTCCATATGAAAGGCCTCTTCATGCTCGAAATGGACCCATAACTCATGCGTGGGACCTTCGGTCACAATCGAGAAGCACAGTGGCAGATCGGTAGAATGCAGGTTGGTAGTCTCATTGAGATCCTTGAGAATGCGCAGCATACAGGCGCCGCTAATGGCGGCTTGGTTCTGCGCGCTGACAAGGCTGCCGTTGAGACTCAAACCCTTTGTCTCAATGATTAGGAAGGGGAAGCGCATGCCTATGTACGCGGCGTGTGGGTCGCTCAGAATGGTGCCGCTGGCTTGATGTTCATACAGGCGGCGCCGATGGAGTGGGGCGAAGGCTCCGTGAGCAAGGCCAACGGTCATGTCGGGTTTTGGGGTGAAGATGTAGTAGGGGTCTGAGGTGTTGAATGTGGTAGTCGAAGTCAGGGAAGGCGAGTAGGTGGAAGGGTGTCCTGACGGCGGTAGGGAGGGAACGGGGCCGGGGAAGGAAGTGTTGGAGGTGTCGACGGTGGGGGAATTGAAGTCGACGGGGGTGGGGGCAGACCGTATCGAGGCAGCCGAGGGTGTGTGTGAGCCACGGTCGCCCTCATCGGCAAGCTCTTCTTGCAGCCCGTCAAGCGCAGACGCGGCAGGCTTCAAGTCGGGCAGCCAGACCTTCTCAGACGAATCTGTGTACAGCATGCCTTGATGGTGTCCGGCGATGCGGCGTACGGCGCTGGCAATGCTGATCTTCCAATTACCCTCCAGCGAACAGTCGCGCGCATTGAGCCGCGAATCAGCCTGGTACACAGCCGCCAAGGCTGCGAGGGATCCTTGTGTATGGCCTTCTATGTCTGGCTGTGCTCCTTCGTCCCACGACTGCAGCCCGAAGATGCGTCGCGCCTGGCCGTCAATCGCAGGCGGGAGTTGGCCCAGGCGGTCGACGTGAATGCCGACCTCCTGCATATTGCCGCAACGATACGATTGAGGTGTAGGCCTCTTGCTAGGGCTGGGCGTGCGCGATGTATGAGGGCGCGTACGAGCATGGCGTCTGGCGGTGCGGCGGCCACGATCGTTGTTGAGGTTGAGCGTCGTGCTGCTGCGCGGGGTGGGCGGGGCCGCCATGGTCTGTATGGCCGGCGGCGGCTGCGGCTTGGGCGATGCGTCGCAGCTGTCCAGCCAATGCAGGATCTTCTCCTTTTGTTCAGTGGCAGTGGAGGGCGGCTCTTCGGCGAGCGCGACGGTCTGTGACGATGGCTTCGACGGCGGTGGTGAGGCACCTGCGAAGTCGGCACAGTGGATGCGCCGACTCTTTGCGACGGGAGCGCTGCGGGAGGAATACTGGCAGTGGTGGTCGTCAGACAGACGTCGCTTCATATCTGAGTACCTGATAACATGTGGAGATGGTGTTGGCAGTGCTAGCGCTTGTGCTGGTGCGGGGCGCAATGGCGACTATCTACTGATGTTCACGGGTATATTGTTGTGGTTGGGCAGACAACCGGGGGAACCTCGGCTCCACACTTAAGTTGCAAGTAATAAAGGCACACATAAGGTATGCCGACCCCGCCTTTAAGCATAACCACATAGAAGTCATATGTGGCAGTTCTTCAATGGAGGCATCAAAAAGTGTGTTTAGACAGATCTCATAGGCACACAGTCGTAAAGGAAAGTAAAGTGCACCAAATGTATGGCATCTTAGAAGCGCAAGATTCGATCGAACCTTTGCGGAATTGCAGAACAGTCACAAATGCGCCTTTGCTAACAAAATCTGCGAAGAATGCCGCCGCAACCGTCTCTGAGTCAGCAGATTGGCTACCATAGTCAACGTGCAAGGAAATGCAGAAGCGAGTCAAATATGGTCAGCATTGAACAGCGAGAGAAGCCAAGCATAAAAACTGTACCATTACATCATGTCGCACTCCTCATCTGATTCGGTCACGCCAACTGCGTCTACCAAACTCGATCTTTGATATCAGGATAAACGTTGTACCTAAGCCAACTGCAATAGAGCACTTATAAGCACAAATTGTGTCAATGAACTCGTCCATATCCACACGTGATGCAGGCTTCAACTGTGATTTAAGATAATTCGTTTGGGGTCAATCCTATCTCCTTGTTTGTCAATATCATTGTTTCTAAACTTTGCTGAAAACTTCATTAGATGTGCGCCTCAAGTCCTCTAGCAGAGGCCCAACTTCGCTTGTAGCGAGTCGATGAGAAATTGAAGAGCTATCTGAATTCGAAACCTCCACCACTAAGCATAAATTCGAACGACGAAAGGGACGTTATTCACATGTGTCTCCGGATCTGCAAAGAAGTGAAACAGTGTCTCAAATCCTATGGTCTGAAACTGACTATGCTGAAAAAGGGGCAAAATGCCACTGAGAACGATGAGCAACACAAGAGGCCAGACAGCTTTACAAGTGACATCCCTCAACTCGAGAACAACAAGAACTCTAAGACTTGCAAGGAGGGACTGCATTCGCTGGAAGTATACAGGGTGGCAGGAGATGCTCAAGCGGGCCTTGTGCGAGGAGTGATTATCGCTGACCGCCAGAGCAGTCAAGTGGTAATGCTTCGGCTGGATTGTTTCAAGTCGAGATAGTAGTATGTAGAGATCATTCAACACAATTGGTCGGCTCGATACCGGGAAAAGTCTTTGGCTCAGAGGCATTACGGTATTTGATTGGCGCTCTTATCCCGGGGGATGTTCTTGCCACCCGATGTGGAGGACCGTTGCGTTCGTTCGCGTTAGATGTTACTCAAAACGTCAAACTCCCCAGCTCATAACGCAACTTTATAAAGGTGACTAGTTGGTTGCCTTAGTGTTTAACGCGTCAAGTAACGGATCGAACTTTCTTACCGCCCTCAAATATCAAAATAACGCACCTTTCCCCCGGTACAGTAATCGCAGTGGTGAAGCGGCATATATATGCGGAGTCGTGGGTTGGTGCTGCATACTGTACGGTACGATGGGCTTTGGAGACACATCTACCCTCGTATTCTGCGAATGCGGTCCCAAGTGATTTGCTCATCTGGTGTGTTCAATGATGCATTCACGTGGTTGGGCTATTTTTTCGGTCGCATGTAACACCCCACATGGTCTACAACCTCTATCGCTTGCTTCCACAGTACGATCATCCTGTAGTTGATAAGCACTACAATTCATCGTTGTGACCATGACACAGTGCTTAGCCCGTCACTTGCTTCCAGGGCCTTATACGTGCGCGTGCACGCCCGAAGCGAAGCTAAAGGACTTCACGAAAGCATGCGCAGTTGAGAGCGAGAGGTACGGCAGCTTTTCATCTTCCAACTTAAAATACAACAGCGACGCACAGGCACTACGAAAGATCTTGCAGCCAAACTTTCAACAATGCCACACCGCTTCAGACTTGCCGTGATGTCTTCACGTGCACTTCACAAAGTCAGTCTTGTCTTCTAATCAAGTGTTTAGTCATTCACTGGCTTTGCGGGCTTCTATCAAAGATAGATTAAAGACTACCCCCAAATACTAGCCCCGATCACCTCATTAGAGAGCTGTTCTGGAGACGGACGCATCAGGCTACGTCTGTGCCGGCATCCTGTCACAATACGATAACAAGGGCGTACTACACCCTATTGCCTTCTACTCTGAGAAGATGACCCCTGCGGAATGCAACTACAAAATCTACGACAAGAAACTGCTTGCCATCGTACGCTGCCTGGAAGAATGGTCCATGGAATTAGAGATGAGCCAGCACGAAGTGAAAGTGCTAACTGACCACCGGAACGAGCCGAGCGTGTAATGTGTGTTTGAGACAAATGAAGTCGCGGAAGCAAAGCGTGAACACCAACACCTGCCGCACAAGCCATGTACCTGTTGCCATGAATCGAAAAGCCATCTGGCTACTCCTCAGTCTACTCATGACTGCTCTCCGCACGTCACCTTTCCAGCAGTATCCCAGAAGAAGTTGTGGCTCTCGACCTGATCATCCAACGCAAATTTCATATCCAGCTCATAATGAAATCGTTTGGACCGACTTTAAGGTGCAATCTGCTCAGCCGCACGCTCCGTGTGGTACTTGGCGGCTGGGTGGTCTGCGGCCTGATCAGCTGCTCGTATTGCTGCTTGTACTGCTGCGGCAGAGTGTGCGTCGTGGAGGGTGTTGCTGTACAGGCTCAATAGTGAGCCCCGGGGGTTGGCAAGCGACAAGACCGACTCAGTAGTGGATGAGAGATTACGAGCTGCGCGGCTTCTGCATTAGGGTCAACGCACTACAACGCAATCAACAAGAAGGGGTTGCCCAAAGAGCTCTCCCCGTTGGTTTCCAGCAATGTACGATCAGCTTGTCACACCAGAAGGGTTCTTTCGTTACGCAAGCTTACTTGATGTAGACCTACGGCGCACCAGCAGCCCCGCCAGGCACCAAATTGACCACGTTGAATTATCTTCTCAACAGACACCGAAATAAAGGCTGCCACCAAGCCGCATTTGAAATTATATTCTAGAGTTCAATACCTCGATCAAGCCCTCTAATGACATTATAAAGCAGAAATTTATGTACTAAATAATTAGAGCCTACTTATAACTGCTTAAAATACCAACAATTATCCTGACTCTTCTACTACAGCAGCCGACTCCTTCATGAGATATTTTAGCACTTCAGACAAATTTTCTATGTTTCTGACCAGAAAAGAACTTGTCATGTATTGATCTTTTAGCTGACGCCTAGCAATTGAATTGGCTCCAACCGCGGCCTTGACCTTTCCTTGCATCCTTGAGATGTTAGTTTGAGATTCTTTGTAAAAACCAATGTTCACCTCGACATCTGACGACCGGTCTATAGATGCGGCTGAGCTACTTTCGAGCTCAGTAATCAAAGCCACTGCGGACGAGCTGTATTTGCTAAGCTCGTCAAGCGCACGTCGACAGGTACTTTCATAATTGCCTGGTGTGAGCCCACCGAGCCGTATCTCTCGAGAGGCGGGGTATAAGTGCAGTTTTGTGTACACTGTCTCGAGGAGACAGGCTCCTTCGCTCAACAGTAGACTCAGTTGATTCTTCGTCTGCGCTGAGCCTTCGAATGTGGAGGAGTAGTCGACGATGTTGTGCAGTGAGAGGTACTCAGAGGAGATTTGCTCCTGCGATAGAGGTACATGTTTCTGCTTTTCAACAGACGCTTGGATGGTGCCCGTGAGGCCAGTCTGTCCAAGAGTGGTAGAGCCTTCCTCTTCCGAAAGCATTGTAAATGGTTCGGTAGTACAGCCTGCATTTGACTGCAAGGCAGTCGAAGCTGTGGAACTCGCACACGACGTGGCGCGTTGGCAAGGAGCCTGTGTCTCTTCCATCACTACTGCGTCGGTCGATGCTAGTTCAGAGGGGGTTGACATTTCGTGCGAGAAAGTCTCTCCATTTATTTGGTCGCCAGTTGTTGTCGCCGAACTCCGCGTGCGTCGCCGCCTTTGTGCAGACCCGGGGTTAGACGGGTTAGGGCCAGTGTTGTCATCGTCCTCTGCACCAATGTCCAAGTCCCAAGTGACTCCTTTTGCCCGTTTCGGATTCTTCTCGCGCCTCTCCAATGCCTTCCTCTTCATGCTTAGAGGGAAGCTGCCAAGGTAACGCTTAGTCCACAGACGCCTGAGAAGCTGCTGATGAATATCACACACCGTCAGGTGAATCGAGCGTCGTTGCTAAAGGGTTTCGAAACGCTGTCATTAGCAAGGTAACAATATCAAGGTAGGATACTATATTGTGTGTTGTTGTGCACGCGAAAAGCGCCCAACATACCCAAATAATTGTTGGCGCGTTGGCCGGGCAAATTACGAAGTACCGTCAAGCCCCCTAGCGCCGATACGCCCCACGACAACACCAAACTCCACGATACCTCCACACCTGGCTGCACGTGCAACAACCTCTCAAATCGATCTAAACAAGGCCAGAATATGTTTCGCAAGGCCAAGCTTGGCATGTTCCAGCAGTTGCAGCCCTCTCCAGCAATGTTGTTGCGGGTGGCAGGCAGCAGGTGCGGAGATAGGCTTCTAAGATTGTGAGTGAGGTATACCTACCGTGTCGACCCAACGCCCGGAGTCAACCAACCCCCGCTCCGAGCCTGTACGGCCAACACAAGAATGAGGCACCCCGCAAAGGCATGGTTACAACCAATCGCACGGCTTAGCACGATGGAAATGGCTAGGAAGCCTGGTCATGAAGCCATCAATACGCACAGCCCTCTGGATCTAGCGAACTGAGGGGTAATGATGTTCCCAAGCACTATTTATGTCATGCTTCAAGCGCTCCATTCAATGCTCCGTCTGCTATTACCCCTTCTACCAGGCACAGCCTTGATACCAGAGAAAGCTATAATGGCGGGCGCAATAACGTGATCCCCAAACACGTCAGTCGGAGGTGACCTACCTTCACCTTGTACGGTCTCCTCTCACCGTGAGATCTTCGATACCATTGACCTTACAGCTGTATCTTCCGAGCAAGCATATCAGAAACTCTCGCAAGCGGCTAGAACAACAGGTGTAGCACTGGTCTCCAACCTACCCACCCGCCCACCTATTGCAGCAATTCAAAAGCTTTTTGCGCGCTTATATGCAGATCGTCCACTGGCCTCGCGGCTCAATGCCACCTTTCCCAAACGTGGCGTTTTCAAGAACGCCTGCTTAGCTCCCGAAGCGTCTCCGGATATCGATCAAAAAACAACAATCGATCTCTCCATCAGTCGTCTGCAATCCATTCACGAGACAGATCCAGCCCTCGTAAGGGCACTCGGCGAAGAGTTTGGAGAGATCGTGTCATTCTACACCTACATCGAGACCGAAGTCCTTCCGATCGTCACCCGAGCTACGTCGAATATCAGTGGTTCGGAGTTGGAGCTCACACACAATGGCATGAATAATCACCTCCGTCTGATCGACTATTTCGCGTGCCCAGAACCACACGGACCTAGGTGTGGCGAATACCGGGACTATAACACATACACCATCGTTTTCCAGGATGGTGACGTGGGTGGATTGGAGTTTGGCGTCAACGGTGCTTGGAGATCTGTCCCAGCAAGTGTCGATGCTGTGATCTCTTGGGGCTGGTGTGCTTCCATATTGACCAACGATGCGATAAAGGCCGCTAAGCATCGCGTTCTAAGAACTTGGCCTATGGCTGACCGAAGGACTACCGCTGTGGTCTTTGTCGCACCTGATCTTGATACAGTGCTCAAGCCCACGAGCGATGTTGGAACGCTGGGAGGAGGATGGTGTCGAGAGATCCAAGAAGGGAATATCACTGTTCGAGCTGTCAAGGAGATCATATCCAAGAAATGGAGGAGACGTGAAGGCACGGAACCCGGGGAAGTGGTCCAGGGTGCACAAGACCGTGAAGTCCAGGCATTTCTAAAGCCTTCGCAGAGTTCTACTTGAACGACAGTCAGACGAAGAGATCAGGGCCTGCGTCGAACAAGCACTTCTCAATGTAGAATTGTGGAGAAGCGTACCGGTACTGGTAACTGCCGCCAACTAGGTAATCAGCCCCTACGACCAACTGCAGCGATAATTGAACACAGATTGCGCCAGAGTTAGTATTTGTCACGGTGCGTACAGGGCTGTCGCAAGCGTTATTAACAGTAGGATTCCAAGGCAGCTCAAGTATGTAGCGAGAAACGTGAGGGTCTGCATCGCCCTTCCAGCAACCTACAGACGTGCAACCTACAGACGTGCAGGTGCACAGTCGTGCACCAGGTTATCGACCCGTGCTTGACAGTCACTCAGCCATCGAGGATAGTGTGAGATTGCGCCGCCAGTGTAGGCAATGATGAGTTCTTCGTAGGCTCTGTCTGTGAGTGAGTCCTCGTGAGACACTACTGCTCTCGATACGAAAATGGATCCAAGAGGCTCTCGTTACCCATTCCACGGACGTACTGTACTCATGATTGTGTCACTATCACTCACGCAGATGAGAATCTGGTCTTGAATCAGAGCAAGGTCCAGGAGCGAGGCGCACATGAAGAGCTCCTCAAGCACGATGGCCAATATGCTGCAACGCAACGAATTAAGGGTAGGAAGAGCACCTCATCAGCTACTTTACCCTTGTACAATATGCCGAGCGATATCGATACCGAGCTACGGCAATATCACAGATGCTCGAATTGTGAAATCGACAGCTAGATAACAGGGCCTGCTCTTCAAGCTTCTTTCCGAAGCTGCCTCGAAACACCCGGTCAACCCAAGCTTGAGATAGAGACCAGCTTTCCCAGCTCAGGGAGACGCAAGCGTTGATGATAGAGTGCTAGACAGAGGGTTACTGGATTATCGGCCCAACGGATTCTTCGTTGTACGAATGACCTCCTCCCGATCGTTTGACAGAGGCAGATCGATTAACTAAGCTGTCTGTTCATAGCGCTTTGTGGATTCTTTTCTGTCCATGTTATACGGGGACGACAGTATGAATTGATGACAGAATACCATCGCGTCAGGCGCCCATCGCTAACAAGAAGATGCGCAGTAGCAGGCGTATGGGCAGAGGTTTCTTGCTATGCCCTTCGTTTCTAAATAAGATCTGGTGAACTCAGCACGTCTACCGATGGACAGAGCTCTAATATATAAATACACGAATACCCTAGCCAGCTACGTGTCAACGTTATAGGTGCGTACTTTTGTACCATCACGCTTCGCTTCATCAACTATGTTTCCTTCAGCGACGAGTACAACTTCGTTAATAGGAGCTTCTTGATGGTGGACTCGGAGAGAAGTACTTATGCCTTGAATGTCCTGCTGATACTCGAAGACCCGTGCTCGTCTTTGGACACGTCGCCCACCGTAGTCCCCGTATCCGCCGTAACCTGTGCCACCTCCATAGCATAACAAGGGGTCACGCCGAGGATTTGCAAACCCACTTTGACGCGTTTTCTGTGATTTGAGCGTCGTAATTGCCACGATTCTCCGTCCTACCAAAACACTGGACACTGCAAGCACGATGGTGGCTGCCCTAGAGGTAATGGTCTTTGAGGCACTAAGTAGCGCCCAGAGAGTAAGACCGCACGAAAATAAAAGCAGGTAAAGGAACGGGTTCCAGGGAAGCGAACGTCTAGGCTTTTCTTCCAATCTGCCAACGAAATCGTTGACATGGTCGTGCCCGCATGCTAGTATCGCCACGCCTGTCCGGGCCAAAGCATCGTAGAGCTTGGACTCGTACCTGGATCCCTCAGTTGGCTCCCTCCTTTCACCACACCTCATGCGGAGCTGGGGGCTTGATGCAAATTGAGATAGCGGAATGTGTAGGAACATCATGGCTAGTGAGAGGCGATGATCGTCACCGCGGGCCTCTCGATTCGCTTTATGACTGGCTTCAAACCAGTCGACCTGATTGTCTCGCACATAATCATAACCATTGCGCAGAAGACTGCGCAGCTGGCCGTGTGAATCAACGAAGTAGAGAGTCAAAACTGGGAAATGGCTCGGCCTTGGCCCAAGGACATGGGTAAAGTAGTTCCCTATACCATCGATCTCCTCTGGGCCCGGCTCGGAGAGATTGTAAGGCAGACCTTGGAGTATCGACATCTGGTCTTCCCCTTCAACCTAGTCAGCTAGTGTTTGCAGCAGGTTCGGTCTTGCCGCGATTACAACTTACGCGATAAGGCAAAGCGACCTTCGCTATCATGATTGCCAAAGATGACTGCGTATGGAACGCCAGCGACGATCAAGGGGTCGACCACCTTCAATAGGGCGGTGAGACTATCAGGAAGATCATGGTGTAACTGGTCCCCAGTGAGAACCACCAGGTCTGGTTCCTCAACCTTCAGGATCTGTTCGATGAATTGTACCGTGAGAGGGTCGGCCTCGCACTCTGGCAAGTGATCACCGCGCGCATCGATAGCATCGCGACATTTTCTAGGGCCAACTCCCATGTGCAAATCGGAGATTTGCACTATCTTGAAGCTTCCATTTTCTCGAACTCTCAGCTCCGGCTTGACGTTTTGGCCTGGGTCGGCTGTCCCTTGAAGGAAGGTTAGCCTTGCAGCAGGAATCGGCTCCTTGCTACCAAGCTGAAGCGGCTGAGACATAAGAGTCCATCGCGGTCGTGGGTCTTTTGCATCGGCTCCGAAGAGAATGTCAACCGACCTTACAACCTTTTCGATGTCTCCGGAGAACCTGGTCAGCTTCAGCCAAATGTTTCTGAATTTCAGACTGTTTACTGGATTCAGCGAACACAAAAGTCCTGAATGCTTATCGGTTTTCGGGACCGCACTCAGCAAAAAACGGGTTCCACAGGCTCCGAGTCAGGGTCGCATACCAGTATCTCGCGAGATCTCACAGGTCTTGAGCCGGGCCGTGTCAGAGATAGCATCCTAGAGGATGACCATCACGATGCGGATGGCGTCCGTGGTCTGTCATCACGCGAACCCTGGAAAAAGTCTGATGACTATAGACTTCTCTCTTACATTGAGAAAGAGCGGTTAAACTGGGACGAGGTATTCGAGCGTTTTCCTAGCCGATCAGCAGGCGCTGTGAGAACACACTATTACAACTTGCTCAAAAGAAAGACACGATAGTATAGATCCTGTCGCGGGTGGCATTCTGGAAATGGGTATCGCATCAGGTAAAGAAATACCTAATGCCAGCTTGAGTCCGCATTTGCCTCCATTATTTAGCCCTTTCCTAACCAGGTCTAGCAGGTCAAGATTTGTCAACCTGGGTGGGCCGTTCAGGTACTGTCACACACTGAGCGCGGGGGGCATCTTCAACGAGGTCTGTAAGGCCACTCATATCTGAATATTCGATGCTCTTTCAGCATAGTTTCCCTGGATGAAGACCCCTAATACGATGCATTGTCATACGTCTGGGGAGACGCGCGAGAAGTCGCACGTTGCCGCTGTCACGTTTATGGAATAGCTGCGATCAAAAATCCGGATCTTAGGAGCGTTGAATACGGAGACGCCGCGGTAACTATTTCCGTCCAGCACAGCAGTCACAAAGTTTAGAGTTTCAAAGGTACTCAGGAACCCTATCCCAGCATGCAGTGCAGTAGTGATGAACGAAGAATCTTGGCGATCAGGATCACCAACCTAGAGAGGAGTGTCTCGACCCATAGGATCGTGCATGCTGACCAATATTATAAACGTGATCTCGCTTCGAAGTCGAGCCGCTGGATTATAGCATCGCTTCGTTTCATGTCATGCGTGCAATTTATCTAGGTTATCAGGAATAGCCGACGACCAGTAATCGAAAGCACTGGATGCGCGCCAGGAAAGCACAATAATAAGTAATTGGTTGTCATTTGCATTCAGCGTGTGGCATTGTACGGGTCAACATGGGTTACCTACTATGGTATCCGGGATAAGTTTTGTGAGTGGAGACGCACAGAGGGGGTGTTCGGCGGATGACGCGGAACAGCTCTACTGACCGAATTACACCGAATCCTACCTTAGTATTAGTTGGATTCTGTAAGTTAGCTATAGTATTAACATGTAAAAGTTGTCTAGCGCGTCTTATGTAGAGTATTGTTTCTAAGGTGCTATAGATAGCTACAGCGCGTTATAGGGAGAGTTTTAGGTCTTATTTAAGAGCCTAGATTATAAGCTATATTTAATATTCTTTTAACGCGTTAAACTATTATTATTATAGAGGCATTAGTAGAGGTTAGTATTTTACTAGGGTCTTAGCAAAAGTACGCTACTTACTTATATGCGCTACTTACTTATAATATACGTTAGCTATTATAATTCTTTAATTATTCTATAACTTTAATTTACTATTTTATATTTTTTTAATCTACTCTACCTTAACCTCTACCTCTAGTCTTACCTCTACTATAAATTCATATAGACTCTACTTTACTTTTATATATACTAGAGGTACCTCTACCCTACCTCTACTATATATCTATATAGACTCTACTCTACCTCTCCTCTACTCTATAGTAGAGGGTACGTTTTTACTAGCCTAGTACTTACTAGTAAGAATAAGGAATAGTAGGACTAACTATATAGTAGTATTAATAGCTACTATTAAAGTTATATATACAAAAAAGTTCTAAGTATACTAATTCTATTAGTTCTTAGGGATAAGTGCTAGATCTAGAATAGTAGGGTAAGTTATTAGATAAGGTTTAATATAATAACTTAAGAAGGTTTAGTAATAGGTAATAGGATTAACTTTCTAGAGTACTAAGGTTAAGATCTAAAAAATAACTTAATTAACTAAGTTAAATATAAGCTATAAGGGTTATATTCCTATATACTATATACTTAAGATATATTCTATGCTTATTCTATTATTCTAGTGTTATGCTAAACTAGCATATTATAGAACATTATAGGATTTCTTAGAGTAACACATAACTCATTCTATTATAGCGTTCTACGAAGACTTTAGAATATGGGGGGTTATATTATTATTAGTCCTAAACACTAACCTTTCTAAAGACCTTTAGGTTATCTTTAAGTATTATTAATTCTTCTCTTCCTTATCTTCTACTATGCCCTATTTTAGGTTTGTAACACCTACTTTAGCCTAGTAGCTAATACTAAAGCTAAGTATAGCATTTAGGATAAAAAAAATATATAACTTTAATAAGATAGGCTTTATAATAGGCTAGGTAAGCACTAGAGTAGTTATTATAGATGTAGAGAAGCTAGGATAAGTAAAGTAGGTCTAGCTAGGCAACTAGAAGTAGGTAATAGTTATTAAAGGTATTAATACTATAGAGTAGGCTATTCTACTCTATATTATCTTTAAAGCCTGCTGCTACTAGTCTACCTAGTATAAAAATAATAACCTACCGTAGGATTAGACTATTACTATCTCTAAGAACAGCTAGACTACTAACAAGCTTAGTTTTAACTAGTTAAGGCACTTTAATAGGTATATAAAGACGCGTACTATTAGCACCTACTATTTACTAATTATTAATAGCTATAAGAGCTATAACTCTATAGAATTCTAGCAATACTATAAGGATTAGAAAGTTATAAGCCTATATATGCCTTTGCACTTATTATACCTCCTGCAGCTACTTAACATAGGTTGTTTTAGCCCTCTAAAGAAGGCGTATAGAGATAATGTTAATATACTTATACGCAACTAGATTAACTATATTATAAAGTAGGAGTTCCTGCTATGCTTTAAAGTAGCTTATAGGAAAGCTATTACCCCTAGCAATATTTAAGGAGGGTTCTAAGGGGCTAGACTAGTCCCTTTTAATCTAGAATAGGTTATATTAACCCTTAATGTAAAGCTGCGTACCCTATTACTACTACTCCCCTAAAACAGCCTGCTCTAGTAGTTGCAAGCCCTAAGCAATACCCTAGAATTTAGGTTGCAATTAACGCTTATAAAGAAGAGGATTTAGAGGCATGTAGATAGCTTACTAACCTTTATAGTTAAAGCATTTAAGAAGGTGTTAAATGGGGCAGTAATAGTTGCGCACAAGCTAGCTTTAGTATAGTAGGAGAACGCTGCGCTTTACGCAGCTCTAGCAGCTGCTGTAGAATATAAATTGCGCAAAAGAAGGCATATCTAGATAGAGGGAAGCCTTATAGTTAAAGAAGGCTAGCAGTTAACTACTCTGTTAGAGTTTAGCGCGCGTAGTAATAGAATGAAGAGGAAGAAGCAGGTGCGTAGTAACAGAGGTAAACTATCTTAACAACGCTGTAGACAGTGTAGAAAGAGTAGGCACAACGCATAAATGTGCAAGAATATAGCAGAAGAGATCTCTAAGTAATATTACAGCTTGTTTCGCCTTGTGCAGGGCTAATTTGTGGTGTTCTAGGCTATAACGTGGGTGATTTTAGTAGGGTCTTAGCAAAAGTGGTTTGCTTGCCTATGTGGTCCGCTCGCCTGTGATGTACGTTACTAATAGTCTGCTAAGCTGTGTCCTTAATAGTAGCCACGGACTATTTACAAACACACAACATCCAGGCTACAGACCTTGCTAATTGGCACGCAGCTCCCTAGGCCTCTTAGGAGATCTAAAATAAAAGGCGCGATCCAACTAAGACGTCCCCGCTTATGAGGTCTAACCTAGTTTCGGCCGATATGTCCTCCTCTCTTGGCGTGCAATGCGTGTATGCTAAGGCTTAGATGCAGATACTGAAGGCTTTTGCAAGCCGGCCGCCAGCCCTCAGAGACTGGTCGCTGTGACGTATCCATAAATTCTGCTGACTCTACACCCAGTACAGCCGGGACAAATCACGCCAGCCTTCTATGAATAATACTTCCATACTGATGAGGTCATCTACACATTGCATAAGGTATCGATTAAATGCCCATAAACCCTAGTGTGGCAAACGTGCGCACACGCAGTCTTGCTAACAGCAGTCGTAACCGACGCCTTTGCACAGCCCAAACCTTGAACATCGGTAAACTAACCCCTGCGCATCATTTCTGCTACAACATATCCTGACATATTATACTAGCTAAGAGACGGCTGCGGGCTCCTGTGCCATAAGGATTCGCCCAGAATTATGGGTCGCGCTCGATTTGTGATGGATGCATGCTGATGGGATTCCTTCCTAGCGCATCGAGGTTGGACAATCCCATGCTGACGCTGAGAATGCGGTAAGCAACTGTGGAGCCAATGCCGCTAAAGCAGAAGTAAGGGGTTAGTATTATGATGGCTGAAAACCTCGGTGAAGCTCCCTTGTCCAATGCTTAACCCCGCTCCAGAGAATAACCTGTAATATTGACGCTAGCGATACAGTACTTGGAAATTTCTGATCGTATGCCATTCTGTCAGTGCTCTAGTACGAAGCCGCCCTGGTCAAAGCGCATCTCGCTCGCGACAGATGCCATGCAGGCGCAACTGATAACTCCATTTTGCCTTTTCTGACCTGCGGAGTATTCTTCCAAGTTGCGCATGTTGTGGCTTCCATGAGACGGGATGTATAATCTGTGGTCTTCCAATCTTCTTTTTTCTGTTGGCCTGCTCTGTTAACTGTTGATTAAAAAGGTCCACCCTAGGAGATAAATAGCATTGCAGCATTGCTTCCTAATGCTAGGTCCGCAGTCAGAAGGGTGTGCTGTCCTATCAAAATGCTATATCCCTGTACGTGCATCCGCGGATCTGTTAACAGCGCCATTGTCGTCCGCTGCGGAGCATACTCAGCAAACGCTAGTGGCCGTTATCCCGACAAGAGGAACCTACTGCGTTGACGCAGAGATAGGACTTTATACCAAATCCGTCAATCCGCATGACGTCTGTCGTACACAGAACCTAGCATAAATCGGATCTTTTTGTCAACTCTGGGTACCACATCTTCGTATCTTCCTGACCCGTTGGGCTTTGAGTAAACTCTCGCCTGCAAAAGAACACTCTCATTTCAGCTATTTACACTTCCTCTTTCCTAGTTATCGTACGGCTGCACTGGCTAGCATTCATCTCTATTGGCGCGTGCCTGTGCCATGCCCACTAGTATGGATGGAAAGAATTGCTTGGGTCGCCTCGTATCTCTTCTAAACGGCAACATTACGCCTCAACCTCAAATTATCCTTCCGCCCTCTGTCGCATCCCTCCTGCGCTCCAAAAGCTCGAGCAACACTCCCTTTCCAGTAGGGCTGGCAGCTACACCTATGCAGGCGCCTTCACTATCAAAGTCTGAACTTGTCTTTCAAGGTTTCTCCACCCAGAAATGGGACTCTCGTTTCTCTCAGCATATCCTCCTTCCACAGCACGGAAATTTCAAACTCATGCATCCACCTGTTCCTCAGCCTCCAGGAGTGCTGTCAGTATATCGAACTAGGGACAATTCTCAAGTCGCCTGCTTCGATTTCCAACGAGCGCCAGAACAGCAATCTGGAACAGTGGATGCTTGGCCGAAGAAGAAACGCCACCTCTGTCCTTTGGCAAGGCAGTATAAGTGCGGTGATACCTTCACCACTTCCGGCCATGCTAGTCGACACGCGAAGAAGCATACAGGCCAAAAAGCTGCTGTGTGTGCAGAATGCAACAAGGCCTTTGCTCGCAAGGACAACATGGAGCAGCACCGCCGAACTCACCACAGTGGCCCTGTCGTTAGAAAAGGTGATAGGACTATTGCGAGAAAGTTGAAGTACCGAAAAAAGCTGCCTAAGGACACCCCTGTTTAGTCTCTTGCGTCTTTATTGTCATCCTTACCCACTGTCGATTCTTTCCTTCGCGTTGATCACGTAACGTCCAGCTGTCATGTCTTCACAGTAGCGCCTTCAAACTCGTTTTCCACAACTGACCATTGTCCTCCTTACTTCAACCGCACTAGTGTATATTAAACTACTGGCAATTCCACCAGGTCATATTGTAGCATAGATATTCTTGCCATAGCTGCGAGCAGAGAGAAGCATCTCTGTCATTTTCTCTAGGTCTGAGCGTACCTTGCATTCTGGTTAGCCTAGCACCTGCTCCAGAATAGACTGCACCTTTAATCTGAGCTTTTCGTCTCGTTAAAGGTTTTGAAAATGTTACAATTATCCTAAAACGATCATGGACGAAATTGGATTAAGATAAGTGATTAAAAATTCTCGTCAAAGAGAACAAATAGCCAACATGTACTACCTTAGACTCTGTTGCATAGGTCGAGCTTAACAGCCATTAAGTTACCGGGGCTAAAGATCAAAACTACAGCAACACAAGAGCTTAACAGCCTGCCACCTAAGCAATTGCACTATTTACACGCGCAGAGTAGTTCAATTCAACTTCAGTGAGATCCAACCTCTGTGGCCTGTTGTTATTTTATCCGGAACCGTTACAGTTCCTGATGTCCGTGGTATTTCTGCGGGTGTTGTTGGTCGGGCTGCGCGAGCCCAAACGCGCTACTGCACGACATTGCATGCCACTTACTCTACTACTCGTATGCGGCACAGTGTGGGTATATCTGTCGCGAATTTTTTGCAAAACTAGTTGTGCAGCCACTTAGCATCTTTGTCAGGGTTGATTCAGAATGACACAAATGTTACGAATTGCCATTTGCGCATCTAATAAGACCTAATCTACAGCCATTCCTCAGAGCCCGTTCATTTTACCCTTACAATACCTCTTCTCCTCTGCTGTTAGCTTGCCTTAGCAACCCATGAGTTCGAAGGCCTCTCTTATATGTGTTCGGCTCGAACCATAAGCAAGCTATATCTATACTAAGAAAGTCTGTGGTTCACTATAAAATTCAGCTTTGGGTCTCTCGTTAAGTGGCTTATGTCTTAGTGCGACGGCAAGGTATGTACAACCCCTTCTTTCTGTGCTTCTTTTGCTCTTTTTCCGATTTTAACGTGGTCCAGGACTCTGTTCTAAACAAATATTGCTACAGCGAAGGCATCTCGCTGAACGAGGTATGTTACATTCCGCAAACTTGTGGCTTAACCTCTTGTTATTAATCTCTTGCAAAGTATAAATAAGATTAGATGATTAGTGCTAACAGTTCTGTGTCGCAGTCAACATCTTCGTTTGGAAGATCGAGCCTGGAGAGTGTAGGGGGCCAATAGAATGTGTAGGAAAGCGAATCGGAGTTTCGCAACTAAAACGACGACCTATTTGATAATTAAGGTCGCATTAGGGATATGAAATGGTATAAGGGCACTATCTGTCCATAATGCTATGTTTGTTTCTGTAAAGCACAGAAAGTTATCAAAGGAATCTGTAGCTACGACGCGGACCCACTGTTCTCACCGAGGATCTTACTACCTCTGACATGAGATAATCTATATAATTGATCTTTTGCCCTTCATCGACTGCCTGGAGGGACTATGTGCTGGAAATTGTGCGCCAAAGCAGTGGGAACCTGTCCTGAGTCCGCCTCACAGCTGTTTTATGGAACTTTTGATGACTACGAAACGTCGTGCGGTTCGGAAGAGCAAATCCTGACAGCTCTATTATGCTCTATCCCAGATTGCATGAGATGCTTATCCACAGACCATGATTGCGGAAATATGTCCCTTACCACTAACCGGCAAACAAAGCCGTACCATTAATTTCCTCTGCATGCTGTGGAGTCAGTCCGCCAGGCACCCTACGTTTCAGAACGGCTTAGGTGACAGGAGGACACGGCAATTATTCGCTCACTTCGTGACATTACATCATTCATGAAGCTGAACCTTCCTGCGTCTTAGCGCACTCACGAAATCACGGCCCTCTGCTCCCCAACCAACCACCTCTACAGAGCAGAGATGTACGACGCCAAAGTTTATCCCCTAAACAATATCGTATCCCTAAGAGCGTCTCCTTGCAGTGGGAGAGAAGTTGTGTGACAGCAAGGCTGGACTGGTACTCAGGTGGGATTGGAGCGGCAGCTACCTTTTCTGCTAATCGTTATTAGTTAGGCTAGGTGAAGAAAAAACCTTCGCGGGGATACGGGTTTCTCAGCACTTGCAAACTACTTGTATCTTACGCAGTAGGAGTTCATATCAGGGTGGGTTCAATGACAGACTACAGGGTTCTTGGACAACATCTCCGTGACCAATAAGCGAGCTTAAACAATCCGGTGACAATCAAACCCCACTGTAGCTTTATGCGTTGACTGCATTAACTGATCAGGGAAGAGGAAAATATTCCGCGGAACAGAGTACAAGGGTGTGTCTCACACAAGCTATACCTTGTCGTACTTGACAGCCTTTGCAATCTAGAGCTATAGCAGGTTCTTAGCATAGCAATGATAGTACAACTCACAAACTACTTAAAGCTACCCCTCTTTTGTTGTATCTAAAGGATTAGTAATATCATGTAGATTAACAGGATTTAGATGCTGTTTTGCTAATAGTGATAGCTAGAGTACTGCGATAACCATGTGAGGATGTTTTCTGGGCAGTCTTCCGCTGGCGCATTGGCCAAGCCACACGACTACCAACGCGATATGCTAAGCCTTTTTAATGCAGAAGTTGAGGAAAGCCTAAGAGCCTTTAGCTTTTAAGAATGATAGCCATTTACTGCCGGCTAGATGACACTGGGCATGGGCAGGAACGGTGTGCATAGCCATTCCTTTGTTCGCTTGTGAAACTGTTAGTTGACAGAGAAGTGCTATTCAGGGGTATTAACGGGACAGGGTGCAGCAGCAAGCATCTCAATGCCATCGATGATCGGGAAAATGAAAGGCCGCTTTGCAAGCCAGATGGGATTCCAACAAGCTGATCGCCAATTGCCAACTGACGTGTTGCATGCGAAAGCTGAGGAATTTGATCCCTAGCGCTGTCCCTATTGTTGAACTTCCATGTGTGCCCGCTTAAGCTCCTGCCGCATGGCCACTTCCTTCTTCTTCACGTCCCCTTCTCGCGCTCTGTTTGATCCCATAATTTTCCCTTTTGCGCAATTTTGGTCGATTCCTCAGATTGTCGCTTGATCTGACTTGGTCTTATTTACCACATGTTGCCTCCGGATAACTATCGCACTAAGGTGGAGTTGTATTTTAATACGGCCTTTGTACGTCATTGTTGTTGCCCTTTACTAAGGGTCTGGGCTATCACAAACAAATCACTTCGCTCTATAGTGTTAGACCTTTCACTACAATAGGATCTCAGCACCTGCAGTCCTTTGATTGTGCTAATGCCGCCTACGCAGCCTTCAGTGACGCATCGAAATACCAGAACGGATGCGCTGCTTGCAGCAGCAGCTCAGCTCCGATAGATATCACGACTGCCTTCACCATCTCTCCGTCTCTTCTGACCCATTCGACGACACATTTCGGCCAGATCACCCCACCTGAAGAGCGCTCATCTGCAGACTCGCCCCGTAAGGCCAGGGAGGGCTCCATCACTGCAGAAGACATCATGAATGAGTTGATATAGCCCTTAGCTGAGCAAGTCTACCTAATATCGCCTCCGCAAAACACCCAGCAGATGCGATTGCTACCTGAGAACGAAAAGCCGCCCCTGAAGCGCCGGAGCGTCAGCAGGCAAGCTCCTTTCCCAAAAAAACAGACCAGCGCACCGACGCAAGAGCGTGAGGATGCAACTGCCATCCCCCAGCCTCTCAAGCGTAAGCGTGGGCGAACAAAACCGCAGCCTAAGATGATGGAGGCCTACACTGCGGAAGAATTCCTCTTCCAGGTCTCGTCTAGTTGCCAGACAAATCTCGAGAAGAACCGCGACGCCGTGCACAAGTGCAGACGGCGCAAGAAGGATTATATAGATAGCCTGGAAGGTCGGGCGTGGGGGTTCTCCGGCAAGAACAAAGCATTGAAGGAGAATGTAGCTCTGCTTCAAGAAGAGGTCCTCCATTTGAAGCATAGAGTCTTACAGCATGCCGGCTGCGGCTTCTGGGCAGTCGATGAGTACCTTGCTTAATGTGCAGGACATCTACTTGGTATGAAAGGACTCCATGGGTCACGTACAAACTTAATGCATCACCAGCTAATCTATCCACGGAAAAGTAGCAACGAATTTGCTCTTAGCCCAGGCAGTGTGAGTTTAGCTTATGATGCAGACGAGTTTGGTGGCCTCAAAGTACCACTCAAGGACGACGGTAGTGAACTGGACATTCAACAATAATTCGCGTTAAGGCATTATTTTAAGATAGTAATTATGCCTAGAAAATGCTTATAGTATATATATATAGTAATAGATTAGCTCTGCCCTCTAGCCTCCTCTATAACTCTACTAACAACACTATCTAATTACGCTAGATAGAGGAAATTAAGCTAGAGGTATACTCTATACTTATTTTTTTATTACCTAACGTACCTTACAGGCAAGTTGCCTACACAGGCAAGTTGCCTATTTTTACTAAGCCCCTACTAAACCTCACCCTATTATAGCCTAAAACACTACAAACTAGCTCTGCATAAGGCAAAATAGGCTGTAATATTACTTAGAGACTACTTCTATATTATTCTTGCACATTTGTGCATTATGTCTAGTCTAATTGCACTGTCTGCAGCGCCGTTAGGTTAGCTTAGCCCTATTAGCGCGCATTTGCTTCTTTGCCTTCTTTCTGTCACTGCGCGCCCTAAACTCCTTTAAAGTAGTTAATTGCTGCCTATCCTTAACTGTTAGGGTCTTTTCTACCTTAACTTGCATTCTTTTATGCAATTTACATCGCGTGGCAGCCTTATTAGCTACTTAAAGCTTAGTAATTTCCTATTGCGCTAACACTAGCTTGTGCGTAATAATAGCTGCCCCCTTTAAGACCTTCTTAAACGCTTTAACTAGAGACGTTAGTAAGCTATTTGTATACCTCTAAATCCTTGTCTTTATAAGCGTTAATTGCAACCTAAGTTCTAGGGTATTACTTAAGGTTTGCGACTACTAGAGCTCCTTACTAATAGGGAGTTGTAGTAATAGAGTGCGCAGCTTTATATTAAGGCTACTTATAACCTGTTCTAGGTTAAACAGGACTGGTCTAGCGCCTTAGAACCCTCCCTAAATATTACTGGAAGTAATTGTAGTATTATAGGCCTATATAAAGCATAGTAGGAACTCTATCTTTATAATATAGTTAATTTAGTTATGTATAAGTATTTTAGCTTAGAGCCTATACGCCTTCTTTAAAGTAGCAAAATAAGCTACATCAAGGGGCTGTGTAAGGTATAATAAGTAGAGAGGTAAATAGAGAGCAATTATCTCATTATTCTTATAGTACTACTAGAATTTAAGAGAATTATAGCTCTTATAACTATTAATAATAAGCAAATAGTAGCTACTAATAGTACGCTGCTTTATATACCTATCAAAGTGCTCTATCTAGTCTAGACTAAGCTTATTGGTAGTCTAGCTATTATTAGAGACTCTAATAATATAGTCTTAAAGTAGATCCTCTTCTTTATACTAGGCAGAGAGGTAGTAGTAGGTCTTAAAGATAAAGAAGGCTAGAATAGCCTATCCTTTAGTATTAATACCTACTATAGCTATAGCCTACTCCTAGTTGCCTAGCTAGACTGCCTCTAGCTAACCCTGTTATTTTAAAGCTATAACAACTGCTCCTTAGGAAATCTAGCCTATTATAAAGCCTATCTTATTAAAGTTATATATTTTTTTATCCTAAATGCTATACTTAGCTTTAATATTAGCTACTAGGCTAAACTAGCCCTACAGGACTATAGGATCCTTATAGAGGGCTCTCTTATAGTTATACTTATAATTAAACTTAACTTTAAGCTCTAGGTTCGCTTAACAAACGTATTAGGCTAGTTTACGCTAATAGGGCCTAGATTGCGCTTAGCGTGCAAAGAATTAGCTATAGTAGCTATATCTAAGAGCTAAAGGGAAAATCCTTATAAGTCTAGCTTAAGAACATGTTTAATAATTACCTTCTTCTTATTGTTGTCTAGCTTCTGCGAGTTAGCTATAGAATTAGCGTGTAAAGGTTGTCTAGCGCGTCTATTGCGTAGGGTTGTTTATAGTGCGCTGTAGATAGCTACAGCGCGGTATACTAAGAGTTTAGGGTTTACTTTAAGAGCTTAAAGCGTAAGCTATAACGTACCCCACGGGCGAGCCGGTCAACGGGCGAGTCAGTCACTTTTGCCAAGCCCCTACTAAAGTACCCTTCCTACACTAATGCCTTAACAACAACATAATATTAACGCGCCTTAGGAAGCGTAAGTATAGCTTGCGCTTTAAGCTCTTAAACAAGACGCAAATCTCTCACAACAACGCGCTGCAGCTATCTACAGGGTGCCTTAAAGCACACTAAGCGACTGACGCGCAGGACGACCTTTATAAGCTGATATTATGCCTAACTTACAAGGGCTGGACAATCTAGAGGAGCAGGTGATTGTTAATCACATACTTAAGCTAGACACCTAAGGATTTAGCCCTCAGCTAGCAGATGTAGCTGCAATAGCTAATTCTCTGCGCGCTAAGCGCAATCTAGGCCCTGTTAGCACAAACTAGCCTAGTACGTTTATAAAGCGTTAACTAGAGCTTAATGTAAAGTTTAATCGCAGGTATAACTACAAGTAAGCCCTCTGTGAGGATTCTAGGATTGTGCAGGGCTGGTTTAGCCTAGTAGCTAACGTTAAAGCTAAGTATGGTATCTAGGATAACAACACGTATAACTTTAATAAGACAGGCTTTATAATACGCTAGATCTCCTAAGGAGCAGTTGTTACAGCTTTAGAGAGACAAGGAAGGCTAAAGGCAGTCTAGCCAGGCAACTAGGAGTGGACAACAGTCATACAGGGCATTAATGCGAAAGGATAGGCTATCCTGCCCTTTGTTATCTTTAAGGCGCGCTACTACCTCTCTAGCTAGTATAAGGAGGAAGACCTGCCCTAGGACTAGGTTATTGGAGTCTCTAGTAACAGCTAGACTACTAATAAGCTTAGTTTTAAGTAGTTAAAGCACTTTAACAGGCATATAAAGGAGCGTACTGTTAGTACCTACTAACTGCTAGTTATTAACGGCTACAAGAGCCACAACTCGCTCTAGTTCTAGCAATACTGCAAGGATAACAAGATTGTTACCTTATGTATGCCTCTGCACTCATCACACCTCCTGCAGCTACTTAATGTGGGCTGTTTTGCCCCTTTAAAGACAGCGTACAGGCGCTAAGCTAAAATGCTTATGCGCAACTAGATTACCCACCTTACAAAGACAGACTTCTTACCATGCTTTAAAGTAGCCTATAATGCAGTATTTACTGCTAGTAACATCTAGGGAGGGTTCTAAGGTGCTAGATTAGTCCCCTTTAACCTAGAACGGGTTATATCAGCCCTTAATGTGAAGCTTCGGACTCTATCACCACCACTTCCCGCCAACAACGTGCCCTAGCAGTCCTAAACCCCAAGCAATACCCTAGAATTTGGGTCGCAATCTACTCTAATTCAAGAGAAGTATAAGAAGCAGCAAGGTAGCTCACTAAAATCTGTGCTTAGCGCGCTTAAGCACTACGCAAAGGGGGGAGTAATCTTATCCTATAAGCTAGTTTTGGCTTAACAGGAAATTAAGGAGCTTTAAGCGGCTAATAAGGCCGCTACGCAACAAAAATCATATAAAAGAAAGTAGGTTTAGAAGGAAGGGACCCTAATAGTTAAAGATAGGCAGCGACTAGTAGCTCTAAAGGAGTTTAGGGCGCGTAGTGATAGGAAGAGGGCAAAGAAACAGGTGCGCGCTTAAGAGGGTAAGCTAAGCTAAAGGCGCTGTAGAAGGTGCAATTAGACTAGGCATAATGCGCAAACGTGCAAGATTAATGTAGAAGAGGTCTCTAAATAATACTATGTGCTGTAGTCTGCTATAGAGTGCTAAAGTGTGGTGTTGTAGGCTATAATAGGTCAGGTTTTGGTGGGGGCTTGGCAAAAGTGATTCGCTCGCCCGTTAATCCGCTCGCCCGTAGGGTACGTTAATAGTAGTTTAAGGAGAACACTATGTACTATTACAAGTACTAGTAAAATTAGAAGAAGAAGTTATCAGTAGTTATTATAACAACCTGCTATATAGATACCCTAGTATTATATAAATAATAGAACTTATTAAGAGACATTACAAGTTCCTAAACATGCGTAATAAGGTTAGTAAGTTTATTAAGAATCAAATAAGCGATTAGTAGAATAAATATAGCACGCATGCTAAATACAGAGAAGTATAGGCAATAGAGCTACTAATAGCGCTATAGATAGATATTATAATAGATTTTATTACCCAGCTACCTGTCTCTAAAGATCCCATAATAGAATACACCTACAACTTAATCTTTATCATAAATCTATTAGGTATATTGGTAAGGTGTTAATGCCTACGCTAGTTTGCTTAAGGTATACTTATCTAGTTCTTTATTATAGTTGTCTTCTATAAAGTAGCTTATATCTTTAGTAAGAACTTTCTATTCTCTACTAGTCTTATTATTACTAGTAGTTAGTATATTAAGCTATTAGACTACTTTATTCTTTATATAATAATTGCAAGCGTAGTAGCCTATCTTGCTATAGCTATAATAAGTTACTAGTAGCTTATTACTATAGTTATTACTACTCTTGCTCTGCTCTTTTTTATTCTACCTATTAGGCCCTCTATTAATATTAGATAGGTCTATAGCAGCTAGCCTATAATATCTACTTTATATATTATTATAGATATATTATCTAGAGTTAGATAAATAGTAGTCTCTGTATTATCTGTAGTTAGCATAGTTGCTGCGCTATAGGTTGCGTAGCAGCAAGCATTCCTAATTTAAGAGCACGCACGCACGTAGAATATCTTAAGGCTCTTACTATAACTTACAGAGCTTAATTTTAATATTAATTATAGTATTAATAAAGTTGTTTAAACTATTAGTGGTAGCGCTAGTACGTATTAGTTTAGTCTTAACTAAAGGTTTAAGACCTTGTTTAAACATAGTTATTAGCGCAGTGTTATTCTAGTTAGTATTAGTAGCTAGCTGCTGAAACTCTATAGTGTAGTTAGTATCTAACTTAGTCTAGCACACGCGTAAGGTCTTATGGTATGCAATTATAGGTTTGTTAGAGATACTAAAGACAGGTTTAATCTTCTTTTTCAAGTTATTAAAATTTCTAACCTATTTATCTAATTTATCTAGGGCGTTTCCTGCCTAGAATTATTAGATAAAGGGCTTAATCTATTTAAATATATTACTATGCATATAACTTAACATAAGGATAACTAACTTATCTATAGGTACCTTCTTACCTTAGAAAGTAAAGAAGAGGTCCTATTATATAATCTAGTTATCTAACTTTGCGCAATCTCTATAGTAGAGGTTAGGCTTATTAATATTTATAACGCTATTAGTTATAGTACTAGCGTTAGTTATGTCTATATTATTTAAGCAAGTGCTGCTAGGGGTAGCAAGTGTTCTAAAGGTAGTACTTAACTTAGGGGTGTTTAAAATATTAAAGTTATACTTTAAGCAAAGCTTACAAGCACTAAACCTATTAGTTCTTAGGGATAAATATAATAATAGGAAGATAAGGGGATTAGATTGCAATAACGTGTATAGATAAAATCTATTAGTCTTAAAGGTAGGGGTAATAATAAGTAGTATAGAGTAGACTATCTAGCTTAAAGGTTAGTTAAGATTTAAAGACAAACTTAATTAACGAGGTTAAACATAAACTATAAGGGTTGTGTTCCTATATACTATATATTTAAGAAATATTCTATGCTTCTTATGTTGTTCTAGTATTATGCTAAACTAGCATATTATAGAATATTATAGAATTCCTCAGAATAATATATAACTTATTCTATTATAGCGTTCTGCTAAGACTTTAGAATATAAGGGGTTATGTTAGTATTAGTCCTAAATACTAACCTGTTTAAAGACCTTTAGGTTGACTCTAAGTATTATTAATCTTTCTCTTTCTTATCTTCTATTATGCCCTATTTTAGGTTCGTAATACTGTCTCTAAGAACAGCTAGACTACTAATAAGCTTAGTTTAAACTAGTTAAAGCACTTTAATAAGTATATAAAGACAAATACTATTAGTACCTACTATATACTAATTATTTATAGTTATAGGAGCTATAAATCTATAGAAATTACGCAATACTATGAGAATTAGAAAATTGTTACCCTATATACACCTACACACTTGTTGCACCTCCTGTAGCTACTTAACGTAGATTGTTTTAGCCCCCTAAAGAAGGCGTATAAGGGTAAGGTTATTTAGCTTATATATAACTAGATTAACTATATTATAGAGTATAAGTTCTTGTTATACTTTAAAGTAGCTTATAAGAAAGCTGTTTCCTCTAGTAATATCTAGAGAGGGTTCCAAGGGGCTAGACTAGTCCCTTTTAACCTAGAATAGGTTATATTAACCCTTAATGTAAAGCTGCGTACCCTATTACTACTACTCCCCTAAAACAGCCTGCTCTAGTAGTTGCAAGCCCTAAGCAATACCCTAGAATTTAGGTTGCAATTAACGCTTATAAAGAAGAGGATTTAGAGGTACGTAGATAGCTTACCTACGTCTATAGTTAAAGCGTTTAAGAAGGTAATAAAGGGGGTAGTAATTATTGCGTATAAGCTAGCTTTAGCGTAATAGGAGAACGCTAAGCTTTAAGCAGCCCTAGCAGCTGCTATAGAGCTTAAATTACGCAAAAAGAAGTAAATTCAAGTAGAAGGATCCGTTCTAGTTAAAGAAGGGCAGTAGCTAGCAGCTCTAGCAAAGTTTAGGGCGCGTTATAATATAAAGAAGGGGAAGAAGTAGGTGCACACTAAAAGAGGAAAACTAACTTAATAATACTATAGATAGTGCAGAGAGGGTAGGTATAATATATAAATATATAAATATAAAGTAGAAGTAGTCTTTAAGTAATATTACAACCTATATTACCTTATATAGGGCTAGAGTGTAGCGTTTTAGGCTATAATGGAGTAAGTTTTAGTAGAGTCTTTGTTAAACTAGGCTACTTACCTATATAGGCTACTTACCTATAAGGTATATTATACTTCCTACCTAGATGCTGTGTCTATGCGCGTAATAAATATTATTATATAATAACTAATAATTACCTTAATGCTTAGATATAAATAAAGCTATTAAGCTACCTATAATAGCTATTATTACAAGATTCTATAGTAATATATATTGTAGATAAGCAGACTATATAGGTAAGCAGATTATCTAATTTTACTGGGGAAAACTAATTATCTAGAGGCTAATAACTCTAGAACTATCTACTAAAATCTTCTAAAAATTAAATATATATATCCTATATAGGTATACTTTTAGCTTTATAAGTAGTTAAGCTCTAGCCCTTCTAGATCGAGAGGTATAGAAAAGTAGGTCTAAGTAATCTCTATAATTTACTTTTTTCATAATAACTTATTATCTACTAGAGCTACACCTTTTAGATCTTATAAATAGCTTTTTTATATACTTACAGCTCGTCTTTAAGAAATTTAGAATTTAATACTTAGTATTAGAGGAGTTATCTAGAAGTAAAAATAGAGATTTAACTAGTAAAACGAGGTATAGTATTTGCCTATACATAGCGTTTACCTATAAGGTACGTTATATATTATAGTAGTAATTAATTACTTATATACAAGATATACTAATATATTCTACTACTAAACTATGCACTCTACGAAACTTTGCACCTTTACCAAGACCTTATCAAATTCTACTACTATTATAATACCTTAACAACGTGATATTAAATTGCTTCCTATTAAAGATAGAATTATCCTTACTATCTACGCCCTTAAATCTAACGTTTTACTAAGCCAGCGACGCGCTGCTACTATCTATAATATGCCTAAAATTACCCTCTGCAACTAACGCGCTAGAATAGCCTTATAATATTATACCTTAGCTAACTTATTAAAGCTTTATAAGCATAAAAAGGAGGTAGTTATATAGTATATTAGAAAGCTTAATACTAGAGGCTTTACCCCTACGCTTAGCTACGTATGTAGAATAGCTAACTAACTACTAGCTAAGCGTTATAGTAGCTAGGTTAGGGAGAACTAGGCCTATAGGCTAATCTAACAATAGCCTAAGGTTAAACCTTAGGTAACTTAACTCTATAATTACTAGCGAGTTCTCTATAGTAATATAGCTATTATTAGCCCCTAGTTTAACCTTATATACAATATTAAAGCTAAGTATAGTATTTTAATTTAAAACACGTACAACTTCAATAAACCTAGCTTCTAGATAGGTACTAGAGGGTCTATAAAGGTAGTTATAGCCTCTAAGAGGCACCTTAAGTAACTTAGAGTTTAGCTTAGTAATAGGGAGTAGGTAATGTTATATGCTACTATTAACGCTATAGGGTAGGCTATCCTACCCTTTGTTATCTTTAAAGCTAAGAAATACAACTCAGCCTAGTATTATAACCCTTAGGATTAGAGAATACGGGTTAGTAATACTAGATAGGTATTAAATAAAGTTAGTCTTACCTCGTTATAGCACTTCCTTAAGTATATAGAAGTTAAGAAGGAGGTAGTTATAAACTACTAGTCCTTAGTAGTTATAAGAGCTATAAGTTATTTACTTTCTAGAAATTTTATAAGGATAATAATATTAATACCTTCTATATACCCCTTTATACCTTATATATCCTTTAGCTACTTAATATAGGTTATTTTGCCCTACTAAAGCATATATATAAGAAGGAGATCTCAGTCTTAGTAAACTACTAGATTAACTATATTATTAAAAAAGCCTTTCTAGCTACACTTACTCTAGTATTTAATTAGACCTTCTTAAAAGACAATATCCTATTAGGCTTTAGAGTAACTAGCTTAGTTCTAGATAACCTAGAGGTAGTGCTATTAAGGCTTAAAGTAAAGCCTTATATACTAACGCTACCTATACCTAGAATTACCCTTTAGGAGCCTAGAACACTAAGTAACGCATAGGAAATAGAGGCTTAAATAATACCAATTCTTAAGAAAATAAGAGACTATAATAGCTCCTTACCTAAGTCTATCTTTAAAATAGTGCTATAGGGTAAAAAGGGATTAACGTTAAAGGTACACTTATGTACGTTGCTTTAAACTTAGATAGATAGTTTTAAGTAAGTAAATTAGGCTGCTTTAGAGCGTTGAAAGCATAAAAAAAAGTAGATTTAGAAAGGAAGAACCCTATTATAGGCAGAGGCAGAGGTAATAGTTACCTAAGGGAATACTAAAGTTTAATTTAAGGCAGAGAGGCGTAAGGAGAGGGTATAGATACATACTAGTAGTAGGGGTATTCTATACTATAGGAGTTATAGTAATATAGGATATAATAAGCGTATATATAAAAAAGATATAGTAGAATTAAGTAATTAATTTAGGCTATTACACACTATTATACCTTATTATAGCGTTAGGTTATTAAGGTTTAAATATAGATAGTTGTATTTAGTGCATACTTTAGTAGGGTGTGTTACTTGGTAGTAGAACATATTATTTAAATTTACTTAAGAGGGTAATATTATAGCTATAGTAGGTAGTAATGCGTAAGAGAGCTAAGGGAGCTACCTAGGCTTTAGTATCCTCTCTAGTATTAGTATTACGCTTTTAACACTTATTTATCTATAAGAGTAAATACAAAACCTTTCTTTTACCCTTTTAGAATAATTATATAGCTTTTATAGTATTATTAGTGTTTTCTAACGCTACTTTTTAGCCTTTATAGTAGCCCTCTAAGCCTTCTCCTTCTTATATACTACACGCTTCTCCTAACCTATCTTCTCTTTATATAGCTTATTAGCATGCTTTAGCTTACGTATCGTAGCCTTTTTAAGCTTATTTAACTTCTTTTTCTATTATCTAACTTTCTTATAAGCACGTGCTTCTACTACTCGCCTATAGTATTCCTTATACTACTAAAGATTGAGAGGCTTACACTTCTTCTTATAATTTTTCTAAGTCTTAAGTATATCTTTAAGGTCTTTAATCTTATAGTAAAGGACTAAGTTTTAGATAGATATATAGTAGAGTAGGTATCTAATCTTTTTTAAATTCTTACTACTTTAATTCTTAGTAATTCTATATAGTAGACTCTCTATTCTTAGCTAATTTTTACTAGAGTATACTAATGCAGAGCTGTTATCTATATTAGAGCTTTTAGGAGTCTCTTTAGTAAATTAGTTAAAGATAATATTAGGTTAAAAAAAGATATACCTAATACTTTCAACAACTTAAGTATTAATTCCTTAGTAAAGGTAACTATCTAGGCCTTCTAGAATAGGTAAAAGAAGTTTTCTTTCCTAATTAGTACTAGTCTTTAGCTTTTATAAAAGTATATTATAAGCTCCTTTAAGTACATAGTTAAAAGAGGCTTAAATATTACTTTATCTAGTAGCTGCAGTAAATAAATATAATAAAGAATCTATACTAATAGAAGTATTCTATTCTAGTGATCATAGTTAATTTGATCTATTATTAGATAAAACCTATAGCTATTAAGAATTAGTAATCTCTATTTTCTCTAGGCTTTCTTTTTAGTAAAGTAATTAAACATCTATTTGGGCTAGGTAAGGACTATATTATTATTTGTCAATTCTTAAAGAGATAAGGAGATATGTACTAAGTGCTTTTCTAGGTAGATTTTATCTATGTAGCTTAATTAGATAGTGCTATTAGCTAACTTATACAAGAGACCTAGTAGTAACACTAATCTATTGCTATATATATATGCTAGGAGCATTACCTAAGCTTAATTACTATCTTAAGTAGTTGCTTTACCCTCTTCTTTTTCCTATATTTATCTACTAAATAATGTAAAGCATTACTAAGCCGGCTACTTTCTCTTAGTATTACAAACACTACGTACGTAATAGAATACTATCTTAAGATAACATTAATTTATTATATAAGGAAGGTAGAATTAAACTTACTCTTTAGGCCTGTACCTTATATTAATTTTAGACACTGCGACACGCTGCTGTAGCCTTTAGCGTATAATATTAGTAGCTCTCTAATTAGCTTTATAGAATTATAAATTAATGCTAAGCACCTCTAAACTATTAGAAGCTTTCTCTAGTAGACGAGTAAACTGTTATATAATCTATCCTTAATCTAGACGTGTAAGGATTTGCCCCCTAGCTTTATAAGGTAGTAGATATAGCTAATAAGCTATTAAGTATGCGTAGTAGGATACTAGTAGGTAAACTATAGCCTAGACGCTTTGTTTCTTATATAAAGAAGCTTAAGATAGCTTTTAATTAAGCAAAGGATTGCTAGAGAATACTCTAGGAAGATCTAGAGATTATTAGCGCGTAGTTTACACTTATATTAGAGACAATAGCTAAGTATAGTATTATAGATAATAATATCTATAACTTTAATAAGACAGGCTTCTAGATAGGCGTTATTAGCTTAGTAAAGGTAGTTATAGGTTTAGAACGTTATATTAGACTAAACCTTATCTAGCTAGGTAATAGAGAGTAAGTTATAAACATCTACAGTATATACGCTACTAAGTATGCAACTCTACTATTTATTATCTACAAAGGACGCGTATATATTTTTATATGGTATAAAGAGAAAGATATACTATATAACTAGAAACTATTAGTATTAAAGAATAGCTAGACTAATAATTAGCTTAGCCTTAAGTAGTTAAAGCACTTTAATAAGTATATAAAGTTGCGTTAGGTAGGGTTATATAGGCTACTTATCTTAGATAGCTATAAGAGCTACCTTAACTAGAATCTTAAGGACTACTACCTTATATAAAAGATCCTAACCCTCTATATACCTCCCTATTTATTATATATACTTTAACTACTTAATATAGTATATTTCTTACTATTAAAGCTAAAGTACTCCTAACGCGTATAAGACTTGGCACGCTAACGCGTCTACTATATTAATAAAGAAGGCTTCCCTCTAGCCTTTGAAGACGCCTTTTTTAACGTGTTTACGTATAAGAACTACAAGAAGGCGTTTGAGGTAGTAGGATTAGTTCCTTTTAACGCGTAGAGGGTTATTAATTGCCTTGAGGTCTATCTTTATATGCTACTACTAGTAGCCCTACTAGAAACGCTCTAGCAGTTAAGAACACTAAGCAATACGTACGAATTTAGGTTATAGTTAAAGCTTATAAGGGATTCCTTTATATAGTTACTAACAAGCGCTTAAAAAGGCTTCTTAAAGCTTTTTAAAGGAGCTAACAAGATACTATATAAAAACATCCTTATTAAGGCCTGCGTACAAGAGCTTAAAGAGCAAGTAGCAGAGTTAATAAAGCGTAAAGGATGCAAAAGGAAGCAAATCTAGACAGGTAGTATAATAGAGTTTAGTGTAGGCGCATTGCAGGTAGCCAAAAGTACTTTTACTACTTATATAAGGTCTAAGAAAGGTAGTAGTAGAGGTAGTTAAGAAAGGACCTAGCTAGCTTAACAGCGCTGTAGTAACTATAGAGGGACTAGGCACAACACGCATATATATTAGAAAGGTATAGAAGAAGATTCTAAATCTAATATAGCTACGTTATATAAAGGATCTATAGAAAGTATAGAGTAGTTTTATATTTTATACATAGTGTTTATAATACTAAGATAAAGTAGCTAGCTTAGTAATATAGCTAGCTTAGTAATGCTTTATATTACTGTATAAGTTTTTTACCTTATTTTAGCGGTTTAATTACTACAAGCGCTTTATTAATAGCTACAATTGTTGTTAATTTATAACGCGTTAAAGTCTAGAGTAGTTAAGGTTAATTAGTTATTATATAATAATATTTATTACGCATAGAAATATAGCACAGTTTCTGCCTACTAAAGTTTATTATAGTACTTCGATTAGAGTTATAATTTTTTAATAATAATACTTATAATTACTACTCTATATATATAGACTAAAGTGTAAGTACTACTACTACTACTACTTTTTAAGTTTCTTATTCAGTTAAATATAATATCTACTTAGCGTATAATACTACTACCTAATCAATAGCAGCCTTAATAGCTTTAATATTACTATAGTACTTTTTTAGGTTAACTTAAATGTACTTTCTTAAGCAGGTAATCCTAGTACTATCTAGTTAATATTTAAGTTGTTAATTCTTAGATTTAAGCTAAGCTTTATAAATATTAGCGCTAGGATACCTTTACCTACCTTACTAAGCACTATATAAGTACTCTTAGAGAGGAATTTAAATGAAAAAAGCTATTAAAAAGGTCTATAAAAGGCTTATAAGCTCTAAGAAATAGTAAATATATTATTTATAGAGTAAGTAGATAGAGTAGGCGTAATAGGTTAGCCTAATACTTAAGATAAAAGTAATACTAGGTCTAGGTTATATAGGTATAAGCTAGCGGCCTTCTACTTAGCTTATATAACTTTCTTAGATAGTTCTTCCTTTTTTACTTTATTATATAAGGTAATAAGTCTCTCTTTCTTAATAGGTGCTGCGTTATTAAGTGCTAAGAGAGTATAGATTTAGCTATAGAAATATAATTTAAGTACTAAGAATAGAGCTAGATCTAGCAGCTAGAGAATATATAAGGTATAAGGTATAAGGTAGAAGGTATAGAAAATAAATCTAATACTACTAGTAGGTCTATATAAAGTTTATGTAAGTACAGTACTTAGCCAAAAGTCTGTTCGCCCGAAACGCACAGGCCATAACCACCCCACAATCCTCAAGAGCAGCACCTTCTTTAACACCCTAATACTCCATCCAAATGAGATCTTTTGGCACTGAAATTTCGGGCAATCGTATACGCGGGGGTGAATTATCAGAGGCGCAGCGAGTATATTGCTTAGCGCAGGTTGAGGCTGGTGTGTCAACGTCTAAAGTTGCAGAAGCACTTTCCTGCACCCAACGCTGCGTGCAGAAAACAGTTGCTCGATGGAAAGCCACCTCCAGCACCACGTCGCAAGCAAGGACAGGCCGGCCACCTATCTTAAGTAGTAGAGATTATCGCCAGCTACGACGATGTGCTCGCAAAAACCCTCAAATAGAGTACTCCAAGCTCATAGAGGAAGCCGGCCTACAAGACGTCCGGGCCACCCACCCACGAGTATCACGTCGTACTGTTCAACGCGCCTTAGCCAATGAAGGCCTACGCAAGTTCAGAGCAAAGCGTAGACCAAAAATCAGTACGCGTACAGCCAAATCTCGTCTAGCTCTTGCTCATGCGTGGCAGGGGTTCAACTGGGGCAGGCAAGTCTTTAGGTTTAGCGACGAGTGCAGCGTTGCTCGTGGGTCTGGCCACAATACCACCTGGGTATGGCGATTACCCGAGGAGAAATGGTCTCACGAGATGGTGGAGGAGGTGAATACTGCTCGCCAACCTGCTCGTATGGTGTGGGCATCGATATCGTTGACTCCAGGGGTCGCGTTTGGCGTAGTCCTCTAGTGATTATGACTAGGGGTGAGGCAGCTGCACGGCGTGGGTATACGGCTCAAAGCTACATGTGGGCATTGGAAGAAGGACTCCTGCCCTACTACGGGCCCGGTGAGTGGTTTATGCAGGATAACGCACCTATCCATACTGCGCGTGCCTGTACGGAATGGTTAGAGATTCACGGGATTGCCACAGTCGACTGGCCACCATACTCTCCAGACCTCAACCCAATTGAACACCTCTGGTGGGCGCTCAAGCAGAAGCTTCATAAGCTCCATCCCGAGTTTGACTATATGAGCGACTCTCAAGCTAGTTGGGAGGCATTTGAATTGGGTTTGCACGAGGCATGGGCTGCAATACCCGACTCACTGATCCGGCGACTAATTACGTCAATGCCACGACGCCTAGACGCTGTAAGACAGGCAAAGGGATATCAGACTCGATATTAAGTGTATTTTTATTTCCTTAATACGTATTATCTAAATTAGTCTACGTTGTGTAGGGTTATTCTACTTCAAAGTTGAGCTCGCAATGTTGGTGTTGTGGCTCGTGCGCCCGCGCGAACAGACTTTTGGCACCCGACTGTATAGGAGCTATAGCTATCTAATAGTAGTATCTAGTACCTACTTTATAAAAGTATAGTATTTAGTATAAATATCTAGTTTAGCTACTTAGATCTATTTAAATTTTATTTCTATCTATTCTCTAATTTAGTATAGAGCTAAGTAGGTACTTCTTATACTAGGAACTATATAGTTTATAGATGCTTAACTTTAAAAACAACTATATATTAAAGCTTAGCGCTAGTAGTAGAAATACTTTCTAGAATTAATACCTACTTATAATTCTCTAATAATTTAATATAAGCCTTCTTCTTCAACAAACTAGTAACTACTCTAGTATTAGTATATACTCTAAGGCTAATGCTAGCCTTATTTATACTCTACATATTCTTATACTATATACCTAGCTTAATCTATATACACTTAAACAACTCTAGAAATATATAAATTATCTTATAGTTAGCTACTATATTTAATAGACTAGGCCCTAGACTAGTGCCTTAGCGCATAGAAGGCCTTAGGCGCTCTAGCTAATTACGCTCTAACTACGTAGACCCTTAGTAGAACTCTAAAATTAATAATTCTTTCTATAGATTTTCTAAGACCTCCAGACTAGAGCCTACTTTACTACTATAAGAGCTACTAGAGGTCTGCAGACCCCTTAGATAGCCTCTAATATACTTCCTATTAGGTAGTATTTATATACAGAGCTCTGCACCTATAGATAGGTATTAAATTTATTTAGTTCTTACTTATATATAGCCCTTAGCGGCTAGCTCCTTACACTATAGTCCTTACACTCTTAATTATTTAGCTAACTATAAAGGTAACACGTAAGTTATGTATAATAAAATAGGGTACCTATAGTTACCTAAGTAGCTTATAGTTACTACTTATATAGAGGATTTAGATAGCTATCTCTTATATACATAGATAAGATAGCAGCTATGCATATAAGTCCTCTTTAAGTATCTACTCTACTAGAAACCCCTTCTGCTCTAGCGTTAAATGTTGTTAATTTAAGTAAGCTATTGCGTATATTTGTTAACCTTGCAGCTAACTGCATAGCGTGGATTAAAGGATCCCCTACGCCTTAGCCGCCTACCGCTAGCTTTCAAAAACACTAGAATTAAGATTATAGATAGCGTTTTAGATAGCAACTTCCTTAGGATCTATTTTAACAACGTTATAGTGCTGTAATAGAGCTGCAAAAACTAGGTAACGCGTTGTGGTGGGTGGGCGGAAACTATATGTAGGCGGAAAGTATATAGACTAGCTTAAAGTTGTTAAGAACGTGAGGTCTCGCAGCATCAGGGCTCAATAGATCGGTCGATCTGCAAGCGAGCGCGAAATCAACGATCGACGTGATTCTGTTCAGATTGGTTACATTCCTACTCAGTGTTGAAGTTGTGCTTTAAGCAAAGCTCGTAAGCACGTGTTCTATTAGTTCTTGGGGATGAATACGGTAACAGGGACACGAGGGGTTAGTTGCAGCAAGGTGTACAGATACAATCTGTCAGTCTTAAAAGCAGGGGTAACAATAAGTAGTACAGAGTAGACTGTCTAGCTTAAAGGTTAAAGGTTGAGATCCAAAGACAAACTTAATTAACTAGGTTAAACACGAACTGTAAGAGTTGTGTTCCTACTGATATATATACTAAGGGAATCCTTCATGTGCGTTGCGGATACTTCAGCCACCGCAGGTGGTCAAGCCATCAGAGGTGGTCGAGCTTGGCGAGGTGGCTTGTCACGTGACCCGTGACACGCTGTTATCCTTAGCGGTGCCCCGCTTCCTATCAGTACCTGTTCTCTCGGAGATCGTAACAGGTACGTTATATATATATAATTAAGTTATTATAGTCTAATATAGCCTACTATAGTTTAGTTAGTACTATACTATACTAAAAGACACTAAAAGACTCTAAAAGGCTCTAAAGGATACTATAGAGAACCTAAGCAACCTATTATAGCTATTCTAGGCTATAATAGCTTAAAAGAAGCTAGGATAGGAGTAGATCTAGAAATTAGCAAAAATTTAATAGAGGAAGTACTTACCTAAATTAGTATTAGGGGGTAGAAGTAATAGCTAACAATAGGTAGGTATAGGCCTTATATAGAGACCTAGCGTAACCCTAAAAGTAGGGTGGTAAATTGACACTTTTTAACTCACCTCTTGGGCACCCCCTAAAACTTCCTCCGTTTTGGTCTAAATATAGTGCTTAGTAGCTCGTTCTGTAGGGAATTACCTAGAGCACAACTCTGCCATATATTACTAGCTTGTATCTTCAATAGCCGCTAGGTAAATCCACGACAAAGCTAAAAAAGTGGGGGTACCCTAGACCCTACCCCGGGGTAGGGGTAGGGTTTCTTAGGTACCCCCCAAAAGTCGCTCAAAACTAGTCTAAATTAGGAGATTAGTAGCTCATATTATAGGGCAAACTTAGGCTCTTCTATCGACTAATACATTGTATAGGCCTAACTCTAATAGGAAAAGAGTTATTCAAGTTTTAAGAAAATACCCTACCCTACCCTTTTACCACCCTACTACAGCCTCATTTTCTGTAGAGTGGTTGGTGGTTGATTAGTGCATTGACTGAATCCAGGCATTGAGTGCACGGACACGGTACGTCCCTGGGCGGAAGCTTCCGCTGACGTCTGATATCTGTACTAAGCTCAATTCATTGCATCACAGCTCAACTATATAGTGTACGACCTGACGCCGGCATATGATCCAATGCATTGACTTCAGAGCATTATTCAACTCGACGACATCACCTGCTTGCTTTGCTCTTGATCGGCTACACTGCCGTACGACCCCCTGGTAGACCGTAGGAGAGTACTTTATGCTTTACATAGCAACCCTGGAATCATCGGTGTCGATATAAAGACCAATCCAGTAGCAATCCTTGGGCATCTTCTCAGGCAGACCAAGACCGCTGATGGACTCCTTGCGGCCGGAGCACACACTTGCGTACTGGAAACCAACCTTCGATCTACAGACAATCAAGCTGTCACCGGAGCATTTCATGTAGTCCCTCTTCTTCTGACCAACAGCGAGGTACTGGAGGAAACCCCACTTTCTTAACACACACACTTGATGTTGGTGACACTAGGCGGTTTCGAGCAGGAAGGATCGTTTGGATCAACTGATGGGTCGCGCTCAAAGTAGCTATTGAACGAGGCACACCCATAGATATTGTTGCACTTGCCAGCACAGGTTTGAGCGTTGTATGTGTCCAAAAGGGTGAACCCTAGCTGACCTGGAGCGTTTCGCGATGCATTCGTGTTGGAGAACATAAAGTTGAACCCCAGGGGAATCTGCAGGTGTGCAGCAGCCGCCTGCTGAGAGTATTAGTTGTCGGCTAGGAACACTTCGACGGTGTCTAGTGTCGACTTGTACGCAAATCCTGCAGGTTGAGGGTGGCGGATTTGCTATCGCGCCTGAGTCCTTGCACTCCAGCCATAGCAACGGCCGGAGCAGCTAGGGTTGTCGCGGTGACCAGTGAATGACTCGGAGCAGTATGATATACGACAGGGGGTCCTGGGTAGGTGACTGTAGGCGTGACAGCAGCCACTGCGGCCAGTACAACGCCGGCGGTGATAATCTTAGAAAGCATGACGAGTACACTCCTTAGTTGTTTCGTGGGGGTGGAGGAAGTTAATGTGATGGAAACGATGATCAGGAATGATTGACGCTGCTTAAGTACACTCAAATGGTGAGGTTCCAGCCTACGGCTCTTGCGACATGAGATACAGTGCTGTGCAATGCTCTTGCATCCACCTTGGTAGGTTGTTCTTGATTATCGTATTCATCAGAGGCGATCTCCCTTTCCGCAATTATGGTGTGAAATTCAGGTACAAGCGCGAACACTTCTGATGCCTCGACCAGTCTAAGAATTGGTCGTCCTCAGTCTCCAGCCACATTTGCGTATTTGATGCGTTTCTTGTACTTGGTTGCATTATGAAGCTGAACATTCGGCGCCCAGACGCGTGAACATCTGCGGGAGCCCGCACGTGTCCGACCTTAGGCGCAATCCCAAAGTGGCAATTGTTACGCCAGAAGAAGAATGGCAAAGTGCTCTTGCGGCTGACATACAGTAGGTCTCGTCCATGGGTCCTGGCCCAAGTGCTTCGAAACTTCGGAAACCATGAAATAGCGGTTTAGGGGCGGAGTGTTGCCGACGAATGTTCAATGTAGAGTCTATGTACCTATGGCATATACTGTCGGATATCGGTACCCATCACGGTTTGTCAAGGCGGCAGCATTGAACCGTGTTTAAAGATAAGTGAACGCTTGGACCGAGAGCAACTGCGTCATTCGTGTTTGCTTCAGAACAAAAGCTTTGCTCGGTTCAATTCCAGCTCTCCCTCATCGACATTGCTGCAATGTTCATGGCGCTGCGTTGCGTACGAAAGTGTGGTGCGTGCGGGTGCGGATTCGATTTCAGTGGAACAGCTACGGGATACGAGGCCAATAGGTTTGCACACGAGATTTGTGACGCGGCGGTTGACAGGGCTGCCGCTTATTTGCCCTTTTCGAGATCCAGCTCTCCAATTTAGGTACCGAGGTTGACACTGGAGACGAGGCCGTTGGTTGGATTTCTAGTATGCTGGTTCAAGGTCGATCTATGCCTTGGCCCAGAACCTTTGATCGGACACTCTCCGAAATGCTCCTGTGCAAGCTAGTCTGGCTATTATCCGACACGAAGTATACATATCAGATACCTACTGAACCATGCACGAGCGCGACTGCGAACGAAGCCGACTGCAGGCGAGAAGATCGCTTTCGCATGACAACTCTGCTCTGAAGGTTGCGGCTTTATCTGCGAACGAATCGCTGTTGTTGTACCTCGCCTTTAGTGCCGTTCGTACCAGGGTACCTGTGCGTACTGTTCATTCTTCGATCTCACAGGATGCATGATTCAGTCTGCGGAGTTGGGTAAGGCGACGTCCGCGGCCTCCGTGTCGAGCAGATGATGGCCGACCCCTTACATCGGCGACGTCAGACTTGAAGCTGGCACGCACAACATGGCTCAGTTCGCATCTCAGGCATGGTGGTAGTATTATTGTGCGAGAGTTGTGAGGAGGAGTGCGCGCATATGCAAAGGAGATGGATTGAGCTGAGTGACGTCACGTCTTGATATCAACGAGAGACGCTGCGTGAACAATGGCGTGTCTGAGTTGTTTCTAGGACCCGCGCCCATAACACCATCAGAGCTATATCGCCAGCTCGCGAATGTAATGGCAGGAGGTACCCAATCTGCCAGGCTCTGATCCTTGCGAACTCGGCGTTCGAGAGCGGTCTTTCCCTCCCCGCTTCGTCGTCGTCTTGACTCTCGAGTCTTCTTCCCCGTTCAAGTGTCGATCAATCACAACGACTCTTGTTTCAGCACCAGTGACTTGTAATCATGTTTAGGACTTGCTCAAGCTACGCGCAGTGCTGCGCCGGGATCACAGTTTGGGGCGCTTTGAGTATGCTCTGTTGAGTTTCGCCACGCGTGCAAAAATCAACTCCACACATTACTGTCCGCAACATGGTCGTCGTCCAAAGGTCATGAGCTTCACCCCCTCATATACAGTGCGATTCTGTTGCCGACATTCCTAGCGTCGTAATCTAGGTGGTGTACCCTGATTGGGCTCGCTTAACCGGCAAAAGCATTCGACGTCTCTCGTAGATTGCTTAATCTAGCGTTGCGGCGAACAAGACCATACGGTTCCCCAGATCCGGTACGTTTGTGGAGTGGGGCGTTTTCAGCATCCAGTAGTTTCTCGGTGTTTGACGTTTGGCAGAATGCAAGTACCGATATGGGGTGCAGGTGCTCTGCCGAAGCTCTTTGGCTGATGCTTCCTTATTGCGATCGAGGGCTTGGTGGTCTCTGTGGGCTTGGTCCTGGGTTTGATGAGCGAGGAATACAACCGGTGGTATAGGAGTATATAAGTTGAAGATAACCTGCTCGAATTTGCTCATCAGCGTCCACACAAGCTCGATCAAGCATCCAAGAGACCATAACCGACATGAAGCTCACCACACCCCTCATCGTTGCCGCAGCGGCCTCTTCCGCAACCGCTCATACCATCTTCCTCTCTCTCAATGGCGGTGCCGTTGGTGACGGCGTCCGCGTTCCTTCTTACGATGGCGTATGTCTTTTGCATTTCCAGACATAACATATAGACAGTCGGATCTAACAGCGTGATAGCCCATCACTGACGTGACTTCGAACGACCTCGTCTGCAACGGCGGCCCCAACCCGACAACGAAGACCAGCACCGTCATCACTGTCCAGGCCGGCTCGCAGGCCACACTGACATGGCGCCACACCTTGACTTCCGGACCCAGCGATGTCATCGACTCCAGCCACAAGGGACCAGTCATGGCCTACTTGAAGAAGGTCTCGGACGCAAAGACTGACTCTGGTGTCGGGAACGGATGGTTCAAGGTGAGCGGTGACAATTTTCTAAGAGTCCTAAGGGACATTACTGACAGAATCAGATCGCCGAAGACTCCTTCGACGGCTCGAAGTGGGGTGTTGACCGTCTGATCGCCAACCAGGGCAAGCAGACCATCACCATCCCATCCTGCATCGCGCCAGGCCAGTATCTGCTCCGCGGTGAGCTGATTGCTCTGCACTCTGCGGGTAGCTACCCCGGTGCGCAGTTCTACATGGAGTGTGCGCAGGTCAACATCATCGCCGGCAGCGCGAGCAAGACCCCTGCCACCGTCAGTCTTCCTGGCGCGTACAAGGGATCCGACCCGGGAATCACATACAACCTGTACAGTGGGCAGAAGACATACACCGCTCCTGGTCCAAGCGTATTCAAGTGTTAGAGGATGATAAGGGAGGGGGAAAGAAAAGCGCACGAGAAGAGTACTGTATATAGACGCCAACGTTTACATGGAACCAATCAAATGCGACTGAACCAATGTAAATATCTGCAAATCGGTGCGTTTATTTGCACCAAGGGTCAATAGTCATGCCCGTCTCTATCTTTCGTATATTGAGAGGAGTGTAAATGGGCTTTGATGATACATACAAGCACAAATGTCCAGTCATTTTGACTGCTCGGACGGCACGCCGTTTGGTGTCTCTGCCTTCTCAGCCGCCTCCGTTTCTTCTTCACCCCTGATCCATCTACGAAATGCAATCGTCATCAGCCCTCCGATTCCGACTTGAAACGCTTGGAAGATGATGGCCGGTATTTGCATCTTTGACTGCTCCACCGGACTGATGTTGATGTACATGACACTCGTCAGCGGTACAACCATCGCCAGCGCTTTCGCCGGACAGCAATAGCAACACGCAATGACATCCTTCTTCGGCAACCAGATGATGCTCGCAGTGAAGCACAGCGCAGTCCACAAGAAGTACAGCGCCACGCAAATGAATACAATGAAAACGATGTTACTGGTCTTCACGCTATCAAACGCCTTGCTCTCAAACGCCTGATCAAACGTCTGCCATACGAGCGTCAGCAGCGCCACAGAGCTCAGCTTCATGAGCCGCCAGTCGACAAAGACTTTTTTGCATACCCGCGGCACAAAATACTGCACCACCTGCCCCACCGCCATGGGAAGGAACAAACTCAGCCCGAGCTGCATGAATACGCGGCGATAAATCTGAAACTTGTTAACACGATCTTGAACGTATGCAGTACCTAGTGTAGCTTGTAATACCTCTCCATAACCGCTGCCCTTTTCGAGGACTTGCGAGTACCACGCACCAGAGCTGAGGTACATCTGCACAATGATCGGGCTGAGGAAGGGACACAAAAACTGCCCTATTACGCTTTGTACAACGGTCAGTGCGGTGTTGCCGTGTGCCTGCCGCGTCATGACCACGTTGCTGCTCATCGTGGTCGGCGCGCTGCCGACGAAGAAAAACCCAATGAGCAGCCAGGGATCCATGAACCCTTTGTTTGTGGCGCAGAGAGACACGATGCCGAATGTGGCAGCACTGCAGACGAGGTAGCATTGGAGTTGTACAAAGAAATGCAGTTTCCAGCGCATGTAGTTCTCAATGAGCAAACGGGTGGGGAGCGTGCAGCCATTGATGAAGAAGATTACGGATACGGAGAGGTAGGTTATCGCTGTGCGTTTGACCTTTTGTTGTGAGGCGGGGACTTGGACTTGTGAGGAGATGAGGATTATAGAGGCCATGGCGAGCAGGAACCATTGGTCTTTGAGGAACCAGAGAAGCCAGTCGGTTGCCTTCTTAACGCTCGAGGGCTGGGAGTTGGCTTTGGTGGGGCTGTGTGTTGTGGGCGACGTGGACTCTGGTGGTGACTGTGTCTTGTTCAGACCGCCCTCCATCTCCTTTAAACTCATCTCGTCTTTCCCGTTTGCATTTGTAATCTCATCTTTCCTCTTTGTATCTGTAACCTCGTCCTCCGGCTCCAGGTGGTTGATGTCGTCCTTCGACGACAGCTCTGATGCTGCTGCCATTGCCGGTGTGTGTTGATCAGTTGTGACGAGCGTGCACTCCACTCACGCCGTTGCTGTTTGGCATTTCGGGGCAGCAGACCAGCGGCAGTGATATCTTAGTCGCGGTTATATGGCGGGTATAATCAAAAGTCACGATGCTCATGCTGCCTCTGCTGCAGCCAATTGTATAGCGCGTCTCACCGGCGGAAAAGACATAATGACGCAGTGCGCTCCCGCGGGAGTGACGGAAAAGCGTGCATTGCGGCCGCAACAACCGCACATTCAATGCCGTAGGTCGCGAAAAGGCTTGTGTGAGCGAGTAGTCCTGTGTAATTACAAAAGTCGAAAGCGCGATGATGCCCAGCCATCTAGAATAACACCTCGTGTTGCGCCCCCGCAGCGGGGCCTTGTGCACCCACACCATGACCTCGCCATGTCTTCAGTAGCCTTCCCGCGCCTTCACTCATAAGGCGTCCTACTTCATGCATGACCCGCCTGCATAGTACCATACGACTTCCCGTACAGTTGCATAGTCGTCATGGCCGTCTCTGCCTCGCTCGACTCGCCCCACAAGCTGCTTTGGGCCAGTGTCTACCAGCAGCTGCTCCGCCATGCGCTGCCCGATTCGCGCTTCAACTACGACTTCCTCAACTCGACGCCGGATTTCCGCGGCTCCGGGGATGCAGTGCGCCGCGTGATGGAGCTGCAGTGCTACAGGGACGCCCAGACAGTGCTGGTTACGAGCGACAATAGCTGCGAGGGCTTGAGATACAGGGCGCTCAAAGATGGGAAGAGAGTCGTTGTGGGCACGTATAGACTGCGCAGGGGTTTCATCGTGCTGGACCCAAAGAACATAGCAGAGAGCAAGTGGGAGCTCGCAGCCACACTGGACGGCATGGAGAAGCCTGGGGTAGGAAGAAAACTGGATCTGTCGCAGTTGCGTGACGAAGGGGTAAAGATCGATATGTGCGCGCTCGGCGGGCTAGTGTTCAACACGCAAGGTGTCGTTGTATGGGAAGGCTCGGCGCTTTTTGAAGTCCAGTGGGCGCTCTTGCGAGACCTCAAGGTGCTTGGTGGTTCTGCGCCGGTTGTTGCTATCGCCCATGAGTGCCAGGTCGTTGACGAGGCACAGTACGACCTTGACCGGATGAAGGCAGATCAAAACGGGGAGGTGCAGTGCGACTTCGTGGTCACACCTGAGCGAGTGGTGGAAGTCAAAGATGCCGTGAAGCCCTCCGGTGGTGTTGACTTCAAGAAGGTGGACCCAGAAGCGCTCAATAATATCCCACCACTGCAAGAGCTGAAAGGCATCCGTATGATGGAGCAAATCATGTCGAGTGATGGCTTTGGGGCAAAAGAAGAGAAAGAAGAGAAACATAGGACGCCATCCGCAGAGGAGCAGATGGGAATCGATATTGTTGAGCGTCTGATGAAGGGCCTTAAAGGCTGAGAGGCAAGAAAGGAAGCTACGATACCCAACGCCGGCGCTATGCAAATACGGAATTTTTCAAGATGCATGCAGTATGCAACTGGGCCACAATCATCGTACAGGCTCCTCGCTCACGGCACAATTCAGCCGCGTAACCTTCACCAGCCTGCCTCCGGCCAAAAGCACGCCCTTGTCGTTCATGTCGAACTCGAAGAGATCCTCCCGTCCCTCAATGCGCGCTGAGCATGAAACCCTCCAGTCATCGTCCTCGATGGTCGTGGGTAGTAGTGACAGCGAATCGCCAGCTCTGATGCTGGCGATCTGCAGCCCTTGAATGTGCAATGGGTCGCGGTCAAGCGATAACGTCTGGCCAACGATGATGGTCAGGTGTTGGCTTTGGTCGCTGGTCGGCGATTGATTACTGGCGGTGTAGTGGGTGCTCTGAGGCCCGCTGATTCGCAGGTCGACGGTTGCAAGGCCACGTGATGACGAAGACGGCGTGGGCGCAGAAGCTGCAAGTGCAACCGTAGCTGTGATCGCAAGGCAGCTTGAGAAGCTCATGTTGGAGTGGAGATAGTAATGAGGCTTGACAGAACAAAGATGAGTGTCACTGCGCCCGGGAAATGGCAGATGTGTGTCTTTATTGGGAGAAGGTGCAGTTTGTACTGAACGACCATTTGGACTGCCCTCAACCTTTGCTATATATGCACTTTGCTTGCGTCGCATCCCTTCATGAGGCACAGCCAGCGGCTGCATGTGGGTCTGTGTTCTATGTATATCAGCCTCATGTTGGCGCTCGGGCTCCTTCCTCGTTGGGTGGCCGGGCGCCTCGAGCCGCTGTTGTGGGGTTGGCAACAACTGCGCCGCAACGCCTTTACCCCGACCATGCACAATTCTTCGTACCATTGTACACATGAAAAGGAAACTTGTCAGTCGTAAATGAAGCATTTGTGAGAAGCATGGTGATTGGGTGGCTGCGCACATCGTCTCGAGATGCGCCCCTTCCCGAAAAGCTCGCTTCCGCAAGCTGGCCATCGCCGCGGCATTCGAGCCAACGGTTGATTGTCAGCGGCCTTATAAGTCGACATCTCCCTCACTCCACTCCAGAAGACGTTGCGTAATGTCACTCGACGGGTGTCTGCCTGCACTCGAGGGCCGCCCATCATGGCCTACTGCGAGCTGTGCGAAGGACTCAGAATCGCAAAGTTGCATCCGCCGACTATCTACCATCATGCAAAGAACATCTCAGTCTTGACACAATCCGGTCAAAACTGTCGCTTGTGCGCTTTCATTCACGGTTGTCTAGTCCCAGGACCGCTGCGAACACTCAACGCTCGAGGTCGCCGCGCGTTGCCCGTTCTGCGAGGGGCACCAAACGATATGGTTTATGACCCGGCCGATGATGCTCGCGAAACCCTCGACATCAAGCTACAAATCGTAGTCGAGCCTCTCACAAAGCCACTCTGGTCATCGCATCTCGAACCTCAAAACGGCTTCACATACATTGGGATACGCGTCCATAAGAAACAGATGATTGCCAACATGACCTTGACTGTAGAAGAAGGTAAGAATAGGTTGTCAACTCTTTCTATGGTTGATCGGACCTGAAAACCAGTAGGCGACACGCTTGGAACGGCAGCACTAGCATCAGAGGATGGCGACCTGTATATCTCAGGTCAGTCCCTCGTGAGCCAGCCCTGCACCGGCAGCGCACATCCATGTAGCTCGACGTTGGCTCGAACGCTGCGAATACGAACACACCCAGTGTAGTAAGCATTCAACAGAGCCACCTCTGCTCCCGGACAGAATCATCTTTGTATCACACGGCGATGAAGACCCTCGACTCGAGGACGGAGCAGAGAGATGCGCGCGATATGCCACGTTGAGTCATTGCTGGGGGGTATCGTCGCCGTGATGACGAAGAAAGAGAACCTAGATCAGCATATGTCTTCGTTACCACTTTCCGCACTCCCTAAGACATTCCGAGATGCGGTCATGGTCGAGCTCTCGGCATTCTCTATCTCTGGATTGAGAGCATTTGCATAATTCAAGGCTCTGCAGAAGGTTGGGAAACGCAATCGGCCAAGATGGGATCTATCTATCATGAAAGTACTGTCGCACTGGCTGCTGCGTGCGCTTTCAACTCGACAGGAGGCTTTTTCGTACCTTTGAAGCTCTCGGAGGATTTGATTCCTTTGCACAGCTCATTAGGAGGAAATAAAGGTCAGGCGTATGTCAGCAAAGGAACATGGCCCTCGCCACGTCACGGTCAAAACGTTCTCAGCAAAAGAGCTTGGTGTATGCAGGAGTGGTGGCTCGCTAGACGCATGATCGTTTTCACCAAAGGAAAACTGATCTGGGAATGCCTTGAACGAAACTGGCACCAAGATGGAGCCGCCATGACGCGGACAGATCATTCGACCAAGCAACTCGACCTTCTCAGACGGGTCCTGCAGGAGCCCTACCAGATGATAAACTTTCCTGGCAACGCTGGAAAATCCAGCCCACCAATCTCAGCCTCTACAAGTCAGGCCAACGTCATAGTTGATTTTCGCGTAGATCGCTCGAACCAGCGGATCCCAACGCGCATCGAGCCCAACTTGAACAATGAATTGTACCAGTACTTGACCCGTTCTCTCCGTCGCAACTCCATCTGCGAAGCCTGGTATGGTGTCGTCATGCAGTACTCAGAATGTCGACTGACAGTTGAGGCAGACAAATTGCCCCGTCTCTCAGACATTGTATCACGCTTCCACGCAATTGTTGATGATAGATATCTTGCCGGCCACTGGGAACGAGAACTCAGCCTGTCCCTCTTTTGGGAGGCTGGCTTTCAGGTTGACAATGTCTTCCAGCCAGGCTGGGTCAAAGCATACCGCGCTCCCTTATGGAGCTGGACAAGCGTCAACATGTCCATCACGTGGCACTTCGACTTGTGGGAAGTTAAGTGGACTCACCCTAGTTCTGTGGAAGTCTTAAGTGCGAGCACTGTTGTGGATAAACACAATCCGTTTGGATAAGTCAATGGCGGATCTGTTATCATACGTGTAAAGACCATGAGAGCCCGTTGGCGGCAAGACCTCAGGTCCTGGTCGACTGAAGCCAGGTTGCCAACACACAGGGCATGGGTCTCCGCTAGGAACGGCATGAGGATAAATAGCAATCTTAACGGCGAGTGCATAGGATGCTGGAAGTACGACGACGAGATCAACGGAGTCTTACCCGGACCTCCGCTCACAGCCAACGATGCTGCGGAGGAAATAAACTCCAGATTGGTTCCTAGTAGCCGCACTGCACTGATCAGAGTCACGAAACAAACAAGTAGATGCATGGCGAAGAAGCTGTCGACGTTCGTACATTATAGTCAAGGGCAACATATGTCCCGGAAGACATCCTTCTTATCAAGGGTCCAATGAACAACTACGAAGCAGTAGGCGCGGAGGTACCGACCGGCTAGGACATGCAGTGCTTAGTGCTAGTACTCACAAGTAAGGACTGTCGACCTGGTGAGTTGAGACGCGCTGGTATCGGGCGGCTATTGGGATGGGATGAGGCCGTTGACACCGAAGAGACCGTGACTACCGTTTAGAGGGCTCAGGGCGAACAAGGATGTCAAAGTCATCACAACTGGTGTATCTCCATTGGGAGGATTGGCCGCATGGCTCATGGTATCGTAACGGCGTTCTGACCAACATGATCTCCGTCGACGCTTGGAGAGATGAATATCGGAATGGAAGCCCTAAACCCCGGCACCTGTAACCTCTCGCAAGCAGACTTCACCGGCTTTTTCCGCGGGGCATCCCGCAATATGATGACGCACATCGCTCGATGTTTGACTTAATATCAACATTTCTATGTCCAGTTTGCAAATCCAGATAGTGATGTGCAACATCTGCGTTAGTCTTGCTATCGAGACGTTGTATCCACTGAATATCCATTATCGCGCGGGAGATCTTACAGCTTCGGAGCAGTCTGATCAACAGTACCACATCTGCGCCCTTAGGCACCGGTGTATCGCAAAGACCAACCACCCTAACTATTTCCACATGAGGTCTGTCTGCATTCCGCTGCGCATGCGCTGCCTCGCGTCCAGACGGACGACCCTCTTTTGATAGAAGGAGTAATCAGACAAAGGTCTCGATAGACAGAGGTATTGGCTCACCAACTCATGAAACAGGCACAAAATCAAATTTCAGATCATCTTGGAATCTGCATTAAGATTGCATTCATTCCAAGTATACGCGGATGGTTTCTTCAAAGTGGAGTCTGGTCGAACCCTGGCAGGATGAGGATGGATATGGAATTGCCGTGGAAGGTATGCTGCTGTACCCGAACCAAGACTGAGTGGTGATCGCATGAGCTGCAAGTCACTTCCCCAGTATCCGCGCGCTACTCATCACAGAAGCGACGAAACAATTACGGGCCCTCTTTGACTACAAGTGCCCTGCCCACAAGTCAATCTAATCTCGCTCAACTAGCCCTTCCAATATCAGGCTGAAACTTCAGAGCGTCAGAAGCCGCGAGGCTTCATCCGTCTTACCTAACAAGGTTCTACGGGTCACTCTCGATCGCGAATCCCAGGCCTGGTGAACAATCCGCACACCGGGCACGATAAACAAAATCGAGCAACAGCCAGGATAAGAAGCGCGTGCTACGAACCACAACCTCGAATCTAACAGAGACAAAAGCGCCTTTCTTTGTGCAGGTCTCCCAATTGCCATTACCCGATCCTGAACTCTATCGTCGGCACATCTCTGGTAATCCCACCCGCCAGTAGCGGCGCGGATCTACCATGCCATCGGCTCTGTATGCTCGGGGGGGATCCCGCTCAAAGAACGCTTCGCCGGGTAATGAGTGGGAGTACCACAATACATCGGGATCGAGAAGCCGTTAGCTGCGCAGATGGGTAGGTTGTGGAGTACAGTCATCGAGAGGCTGGCTGGACAGATGCACCAGCTATTTTCGACGCGAAGACGAGCGGTGTCTGATTCTGGGTGATGTGGAGTGGGGTCACTGGACTGCCGCGGGCGGGTATGTTCCGGAAGGTAGAAAAAGGGTGTTGAGACAAGCAACAGCATACTGGAATATGCAGGCAGCCATTTGACCTTAGTTTTTTGTGGCAGAGGAGTGCCTGAGCGGTTACTGTTAGTAAAGGGGAGCGGTGTGATCGAGGACGTGTGTCCGGTTGTACTCTATACCAGGAAGTTACCTCACATGGCAACCGATACAACATGGATGCGCTGAGTAGACATGTGGGATTCATCAAAATCTACAGGTAAAATTCTCGGACCGCATAAATGCGCTTCGATTTCCGATCAGACTAGACGACATGGATGATCACACGATCATACCTGGTAAGAGGGAAATCACCGTCGTCCTTGCCTTGCAGAATGATCGAGATAGTCTGCCCGCTCTTAGAATCTGCGGGGACCGTCACAGTCGCGCCCTTGCCCGTCGTTGCGATCGCAACAGCACCATCGTACGTGCCTTCCTCGAGATACTGCCACCACGTCACATTGACGTGGTCACCGTCCGGATCGCTGACCCGCGCCTTGAGCTCAACACACTCTCCAGGCTTGGCCTTCAGTACCTTCTTCCCAACAACTCCCACCTCCGGCGCGTGGTTACCTTCCTCGTACTTGCCAGTCAGTGTCCACTGGATGCGCGCCGCAAAGTCGTTCTGCGCGGGCTCCACCCACCGCAACGTCGTCCAGCCCTGGGTCAGACTCCCGTTCTTCGCTTTCTCCTTGTCCACAAGCACCCACAGGTCCGGGCTGGTGCTGTTCTGCACCCTCCTGCCTCCCCAGCCGCCAAGGTTGGCATCCTCGGGAACCTCCAGGCCAGTCGGGAGCAGTGGATTGACCACCACGTTGTCGCCCTCGGACAGGAAATCGTACTTCTCCATTGGCTTGCACCACCCACCGGACGCCTTGACCGGGTCACCAAAAACGACCAGCTGGTCACCCCCGCCGAACGTCGTCTGCCCGTCGAGCCACGAGCGGTACAAGGCGCCAAGCGGACCGATCTGGATGTTCTTCTCGATGAAGGCGCCCTTGTAGTACTGATTGTTGTCCGGCAGCCCGCGCACATTGCCGGCGCCTTGGTTGCAGTTGAAACCCCAGGTGTCGTACGCTTTGCTCAGTTCCTCAACGCGCAGCGCAGGCCATTTGGGCGCAATGTACTCGACGTAGGTGTTGTCCTGGAAGCCGCTGGCGAGGATGACGACTTTGGAGGAGATGTGGGCTTTGGTTGCGTTCCAGTGCGGCGAGGTGGAGGAAGAGTCGGAGATGGATTTCAAGGCGCGTGCGATGGTGCTGGTGCCGCCCCAGGCTTGGAGGTAGAGCTTTCGCGGGTCCTTGTCGAGGATCAGGCTCTTGATCAGGTCGGAGCCGGCTGTGTCTTTGGCCATTTCGCCTTCGAAGTCGACGTTGCCGATCTTCGTGATGGAGAGCAGGTGCTCCGGAGTGGGATAGGTGGGGTCGTGAACGCGGAGGTTGGGATAGACTTCCGCGTATGCCTTGAGAAGATGGTCCTCGATGGTCGTCGTGCCTGTAGGTCGCCATGAAGTCTGCGAGGTGTTATACTCCCGATCGGGCAGGAAGAAGGATGTGTTCTTGCCATCGCCTTCCCAGTGGTACTTGCTGGACGAATAGACGAGGCCTTGGTTCTCTAGGTCGTTCAAGTAGAGCACGTATCGCACCAACGAAGCCAAGTCATCTGATTCCATGTCCGTGGAGACGACACTCCGGATCTTGTTGGTTTTGCTGATTGCATGACTGAGAACACTGGGAAGAGCTGAGGCCAGCAGCCCGCTTACCACAACCTGGCGCAGATACATGGTGCAGTGATTGAAATCTCAAAAGCTGTAGCTACTCAACCAGGAACGACTCTGAGCCCTTTATATGAGGACGATCGTACATCGCAGTAGCGCGCGGATCTTCGAGCTGATGACCGTCACGTCGGATATTTGGCCAGTATAGGCAACCGCCCAGCCAGAGATCGAGTACATGACGATGGCGGCAGTTGTTCGCTGCAACCATATTGCGGAGATCGCAGTAAAAAGCGCCGAAGTGTGGGGAATCTGGGGAAACCGTGCAGAAGAAATTGCCGTGGTGCATCCCAAAACGGCAATCGCAGGCACCGCTCCACAATCGGGACGCCACGTGATTGCATAGTCAAAAACTATCAAAGTTCAACAATTACCGCAGACGATGAGGAGTTTGCTCCGATCAGAAGTTTGCTGCACGTGTCTACCACCCGATGGATGCAGTGGTCTAGTGGTTAGTAGCACCTAGGTAGCATTCGCTCTGCGGTATGTACAAGCTCATGCGGCAGAAGAATGATGTAGCTCGCAAGTCTCTCGCGCTGCAGACTCTGATCTCACAACCGCCGACCTCGACCCACGCAGAAAGTACTTCTGCTAGTCACCCGTCAAGCAGCTCCCAACATGACTAAGGGAACGCTGCTTGTGAAAGAATCCTAGAACCCTAGAATCCTAGAATCCAGAGCGCAGATGTGAGAAGCATACCCTTGCAAAACATCACTATACCACATGATCGTCCACAACTCTCACTCGTGCAGTCTAGCTGGGGTATCAAGCTTTATTACACCATCTTCCCTCCGGTCGATGAATGTAACTGTAGATTCCTTTGACTCTAGTCCAAGCCCGAGAACTTTAGAATACCATGGCCTTTTTGCTGCTTGCCCTTGTTGCGCTTCTTCTTCTTGCGCTTGCTCTGCTGCTCCTCGTCGGAGCTGGACTCCGGGTCCGAGTCTGCGTCCTCGTCGGAGGCGCTGTCGTGAAGTCTCTTCGCGGATGGCACCTCATCCTCCTCGTCTACGTCCTCTTCCTCCTCCTCCTCCTCCTCCTCGTCAACAGCACCAACGGCGCCCTTCTCGCCCCAGACCTTGACCGTCCTTCCTCCACCACTAATCATCCTGCCTGCAACGTCGAAGCCGAGCCCAATCACACCCTCCTGCGCCAACTCGTCGTGCTTCAGCTCGCCAATGACCTGGTTCTTGCCAATCTGCACGAACCGAATATCGCCGTTGCCCAGCCCCACGGCAGCGATCTTGCCAAAGGGCCCGACGCCGGGGGGCAGCAGGGCCAGGGCGTCGAGGCTCTCGGCGCCTTCTTTGGCTTTTGCGCGGTCGACGGTGATGCGCTCGTCCTGGTCGTCCCAGACGCCGCGCTCCCAGAGGGTGAGGACGCCGTTGCCGCCGCCGACGAGGACCTTTTCGCCGACGTTGGAGCCCTTTTTGCTCAGGCCCGTGACGATGGTCGAAGAGAGGAGTTCTTCCTCTTGGTCCTCGGAGCGCACCATGACGCCGCGGCGCAGGTCGGTGACGGCCAGGGTGCTGCCGCCGGTGGTGACCCACTGCTTGCTGAAGCCGCTGGTGCTGGCTTCGGTGGGCGGGAGGGGCGTGAGCGAGGAGATGTAGTCGTCGTGGGGGCGGTGGGTGGCTTCGGGCTTGGGGGCTTTTGTTGGGGCGAGGGCGCGGATGTCGTAGATGTGCAGGGCGGACGAGTCGGTTGCGAGGATGAGGGACTGGGGGGAGAGGGCGTGGACCAGGGTGGGGGCGTCGATGGCGCCGGTGGTGCTGGACACGTCAGTCTGGTCTCACGGGATCATGCTATGCAGACATACACATCCAGAGGCACGGCGATCTTGGCTGTTACCTGCCCTGTCGTTGTGTCGGCGACCTTGACGATACCGTCGGTGCCAGCCGAGTACAGGTGCGCGCCGTCGAGGCTGAAGCCAAGCGTGCGACAGCTGCCCTTGTGTCGGCGCGTCTTCCACACCGTGTCGATGTGCCCGTAGCCGCTCGCCGGCGTCGCTGCGCTGTCGTCGCCGCCGGGCAGTCGATATGTCTGCACATGGCCGGATGCGAGGCCCACGGCGACAATGGGCGCGTCCGGGTGGATGGCCTGCGCGAAGAGATCAGAGTCGAGCGGGATGGCGCACACGTTCTCGAACATGGCGGCGGCGGTGGTGCAGCGCGAAGCTCTGCGACTGTTGACTGCTGCACTGCTGCTGCGCTGCAGGCCATCCGCAACTTTTCTGTGGGCCTCGGCTCGACCTGCCCTGCATAAGCTCACTCACGTAGCTCCCTTGGCAGGTACCGTCAATTCTTCACAAGAAGAGCCTAGTCCATGTCTGTCTCATCTTGTCCGCTACACGCTGGATAAGGTACAGTTGCGCCCCAAGAGCCGGGTTGCTGGTGGGTAATCGCGTGCAGTGGCTTCGAGAAGGTCATTCCTCAGAGCTGCCCTTCCCAATCACATCCTCTCGTTAGACCACGCGTGTTTGTGAGCATCGTCCACTTTCTTCCGGCCCTTCGCCGCCCTCACAATTCCTATCTCAACCAACAATGGCCCTGCAACATGGCCGCCATGTGGATGCGCGGATGCCGCCAAGGGCAGACCCTCCGGATCACGTTTCCGAGTGATTGGCTGGTAGCCTCACCTGCATCCTCGCACGGCACAATTCGCCAACAACTATCCCGATGGAGCAACAACATCGAGAACGAGCATCTTCATAAGAGAGCCATGGAGCCTCAACAGCAAGCTCGTCTCATCTTCAAAGCTCGTCAACATGATTGCATCGTCGCTCCTCTACGGCCTTCTCGCTGCCGCCTCCCTTGTCGACGCAGCCTCCCAAAAGAAGCAGATCAAGTATGAAGTCGTGACCGGCATCTTCCAGCAGGACGACAACGCCACAGACCCCAGCACCTTCAACTTCCTCACCTCCAACTTCGGCCTCATCAACCGCACCTACCCCAGCGACCCCAAGACGCCCGACAGCAAGTACTCCACCCAGTGGCAGCGTCTCAACAAGTACATCAAGACCCTCAACAAGGAGAAGAAGACCCGCTACTCGCTGCTCTTCCTCGGCCGCCACGGCGAGGGCTTCCACAACGCCGCCGAGACGTACTTTGGCACCCCCGCCTGGAACTGCTACTGGTCCGAACGCGACGGCAACAGCACCACGACCTGGGCCGACGCGAAACTAACCCCCGCCGGAACCAAGCAGGCGCAAGACGTCAGCGCCTTCTGGGCCCATCTCCTCGCAGACGAGAAGATCGCCCCGCCAGAGACCTACTACACATCCCCCCTGTACCGCTGCCTCGACACCGCACGCCTCACCTTTGCGACCCTGGACCTACCCCGGAAAACCCCCTTTGTGCCTACAATCAAGGAATTCCTCCGCGAAGGCATCAGCGCGCATACCTGCGATCGCAGGAGCAACAGGACGTACATCCACGAGAACTTCCCCAGCTACAAGTTCGAAAAGGGATTCAAGGAGGTGGACCCCTACTGGACATCGCTCATGGCCGAGCCCAGCGCAGATCAGGACATACGCTCCAAGGCCGTGCTGGACGACATCTTCACGAGCGACGACAGCACGTACATCTCCATCACGAGCCACTCGGGCGAGATTGCGAGTCTGCTGCGCGGTACGTCTCAGCACCTATTCGCACTCGTGTACATTGATTTGCTAACGTGAGCAGTGCTCGGCCACCGCGTATTCAGACTCGCAACCGGCGGCGTCATCCCCGTCCTGGTCAAGCAGACCACCATCACCGGCGACGCTGCCTCGACGACAGTCCCGTGGAGTGCGCAGGCGACGTGTGCTGCGCCGCCGACGATCCGCGACCCGAGCTGCAACGACTGCTCGTGCTGTCTGTGACGGGGGGTGTAGCTGTCCGTATCCACTCAACTCATGTAATACTCATCGCGGTCCGCGTGAATTGTCGATGAGGCCGAGGCCCAGGCCGAGGCAGGTGGCCGTTTGTGATTCTATCGACGACTCGTGTCGATGCGCACATCTCAGCGCCGCGCGTGAATGAAAACACCACCCACATACTGTGTATCTTTACCCTTCATGCAAGCTCGTAGGTCCGAATGCCGCGACAAGGGGCAAGTGGGGCTAAGGCCCGTTGCGCTTCCGCGCGGGTCAAGGATCACCGCTGAACGTGGGTAAACGGTAACCATGAGTAAATATGACGTCTGCTCGTATTTGCGTTCCAGTACTGCTGTGAGAGCGTGCACATCGCAGTGCCTGGGCTGCGCGAGACTGCGCGTGAGGATGCAAAGTGGTGTGCCTCGGGCGGGGAATACGTGATATGGGCAGGGAGACGTGTTGCGAGTTTCTGCACTCGAACGGGATCGCCGACGGCGGTGCGAGGGTGGGGTGAGTGTTAGCAGGCCCGTTTTGCGAGTTCGAGCGTGTGGTGCTGCTCCCTCACATCCTGACGTTGTGGTTTTGATAGTGTAGCTTTTGGTACAATAAACATCACGGATGGCTGACAAGAAGCCATGGTTCTGCCGTGAAAACTTGCAGAATCAGAAACCAATGCCTCCCAACACTGTCGGCAATCCTCGCTATACCACGTCGAGACTGCTCCTAGTCAACACTGTCGCTTACACTGACAACAGCGCGGAGTCTTGCAGCCTATCGGCATCCACAGCCGCTGGAACAGGCAGGTTGCAAGCTGCAGGATGCTATATGCACAGGGATTGCAGTCTTGCCTTGGGGATCAGGGTCCCGAGAAGTCGACATGGCCGCACATGCTTGGCACTCGATAGTGCGGACTGGGGTGCGGCTGGCTGTATGCTATCTGTAGCCAGCTGGTTCTGGCGTTGTCGATGTCTATACCGCACATGCAGCGGGAAGGGCATGTAACAGGAAAGCAGTACCCGAGGTGGTGCTGGCCGAGGCAATGCGGGGATTCACGCAAGTTTGGTGACTGCTTGATCTTCGAAGCAGTCGAGGATGGGATGGGAGAACGTCTTCGAGTCGGGCCGCGAGGTGTGGGAGCATGCGAATATCACTGTTGTGTTTGTTCAAACATGCACATGCAGTCCAGCGCATAGCTGTTTTGCGGGGTGATTGTCGCGGTGCACGTCTGGTAGGCGTGAGTTTTATTCGGTCAATATACAGGCTAGGAGTCAGTGTTCAGTGCTATTCGCCGTGAGCAAATGCGATCGGCGTGGCTTGAGCTTGTGTGATGAAACACGAAACGGTCGGAAACATATCATCGTGCATTGCGCTTTCACAACTGCCGTGTGCCGACACTGCGTGTGTGAAGTGAGGGGTAGGTATGCATGGAAGCCGGTTCAGCCACATGCCCTACGCGAGGAGACGTGAGTGCGAGCTGAAACAGTCGGGACGTCATTTTCGTGCAGTTGACTTGGGTGAAATTGGATGTATCCCTGCGTATACAGTAAACGAGGCCGCGGGTCGGCATGTGGAGATGCAACGCCAAAGTATGCGGAGCTTTCGTCCGGTGTGCAGCAGTTTCGAGGCGCAGTCTGCACAGAAGCGGAGAGCGCTCCGGAGCTGCTCACAGGGGACGGCATACACCGCAGCCGTGTGCTGTGCAACGTCTACCTTGGTATGTAGACCATCAGTCTATCGAATTGTGAGTGCAATGGCGCATGTCTGAGGTGCTAATGTTTTTGATGCCCAGGCACGCCGCAAATCGTACATCTAAACTTTCGCACGATCGCTGGTACCCGTTGATCGTCGACGTGAACTGCTGGCCTTTACAGTATCCAGATCTCCACTGATGGTATACTTGCTCCACACAGATCGTCCTCGTCATCACGCCGCATTGCTTCGATGGAGCTCGGTCAAGTCAGCGCGGACGTACACACCGAAATGCACAACAGCATTGGCTTTGCGAAACGAAGATTGAATGCTATGGCTCCAGGATCGGCCAGACGTTCCGTCGACTGCCGTAGGGCGAAGACTGGTTCACCGTAGGGCGAAGACTGGTTCACCGTAGGGCGAAGACTGATTCGCGGAACATTGGTTGAGCATGCGTAGCTCGTCCAATGATGAGAACTAGGTGCGGCGGTCCGCGAGCTGGAACAACCTTAAAGGGAGGCGCTCTCGAGGTGGGAGCTGATAGCGCATCTGCAAACATCGCGAGCCGTCTACTGCCGCGATGATGCTTGGTGCGCAAGGCCAATCACTGGCAATCAGTGCTGGCGCACTACATGCTCAGGCTAAATGAAGGTCTTGTCTGCAACGGCCGCTTCAGAATCACATCCATCGTCGCTGCACTCGATGCAGGTGCTTGATGAATATCCTTGTTATAGAAGCGCGACAAAAGAGGAGGGATCCTCGGAGAATTCCATACGCAGCCGTTTCCGCTCGTGCAAATGTTGAAGCAATAACGCAGGATCGTCGGCATTGTCGGTTAGGGGTTACACGGCAGATGCAGGCGTAGGTTGGGGATCATCTCAAGGGTCCAGAAGACTGAGGCTCCGGATGACATAAACAACTGCTCGCCATCAATGCGCGCTCCGTGGCGTCGACGTCGGAGAGCCAGCCGGCAAATCTCAGAGATGACAATATTTCGCTTGAATCATGTCTGCGAAGTGTTGCAAGAATGTAAGCGAAATGGTAGAAAAAGCACGGATGATGGGCGTTAGTGCGCTTTAGCCGCTTTTGCGACTGAGCCAGCACGTGTGCCGTAACCTCCGTTGCAAGCTGCTTCCGTGCTTCCTCCTAGCGCAATGCCATTTGTGCCATTCTCGGTGGCCCTGTCATTCCTCCCGCGGCTGCTCAAATTTGAATTCGATTCTGTATATCGGTCTGCACCTGCGTGGCCCTGCCGTATGCCTTGCAGCTCGACGAGCTGCTAAATGAGACCTCGGCCACCCAGCAAGTCACCGCTCGCAGCTCCGCAGGCCCTGTATGGCGTACCCCGTGGATGTCAGCGACGGGATATCCTAGCCTCATCCATTTACAAAAGTGCCATAGCTTTCGAGGATCCCGGCACATGCATGTCACCAAGCCAGGTTCCCACGCTCTTCCGCGGAAGAGACCTTTTTGGGGTAGGTAGCACTCCCTGAAACGACCAGGTCTTACCCAGGAACCATTGATGGATCCACTTCACGTGGCGTCTCGAGAGGCCCGCGGTCGAGGTCCACCTCGATGAGGATATAGAACAGACCTGACCCCTTTGGTAAAGAGGGCTGGCTCTGGGGTTTCCTCTTCTTCAAGGTCAATGCGAGCGGCTACCTCCACCGAACAACCATAATGGCCATCCCTAACCGTGGACCCGAACTGATTGGAGTGAACATTGCCTTCCTGGCTACGGCGATCATCGCCAATCTGCTACGATGTGTCGTTCGGGTGAAGATGGTGAAGGCGTTTGGTATCGATGATTGGCTCATGGTTGGCTCGACAGTGAGTGCTGCTGAGCTCATTGTGATATCGCAGGTACTGATGATTTGTAGTTGTTCTTCCTTGGATACGGTATTTCATCGAATATAGGCGCACGCTATGGTACTGGCCGCCACCATAAGAATCTCGAAGAGTGGCAGATTGAAAAGGCACGGAATTGTTGGTTCTACTGCTATCTCTTCTACTGCTGCTCCATGATTTTGTCCAAGATCTCGATCGGCTGCTTCTTGCTTCGCATCTCTGTCAAGCGCATTCACACCTGGATCATCTACTCGGCAATGTTCGTGTCGACCTTCGCCTGCACGGCCTTCTTCTTCGTCACGCTCTTTCAATGCAACCCCATCAAGTTCTTCTGGGCGAAATCATTACCCGATGGCACTTGTATCGACAACACCGTCATCATCGCGCTCGGTTTCGTCTACAGCATCTTCAGCATCATCGCCGACTTTACATTTGCTCTCCTCCCGGCTGCCCTGGTCTGGAACCTGCAGCTCAAGAAAAGGACAAAGATTGCTCTCATTCCGCTTCTTACCATGGGCTGCGTTGCCAGTGCAGCTGTTATTGCGCGTCTCCCTTTTCTTAAGAAGCTGAACTCCCCTGACTTCCTCTGTAAGCCATTCAGCCCGCGCCACACCTGCGTATGCTAACAGTATAAGGGGACACTATTGACATCGCTATCTGGTCATCTGTCGAACAAGGTCTCGCCATCACCGCGGGTAGTCTCGCCACTCTCCGCCCTCTCTTCGCTTTGTGCATGCACCATATAGGACTGTCTACACGACCGACGCAGCAAAGACCTTCCCAGTACGGCCTTCATACACCACCCGCCAGCCATGTGCTCAGCAGTCGCCGCAAGGGGAGCAAGAACGAACTCGACATGTACGGACTGTCCAATGCCGGAGAAACACGGGTTTCGGACGAGTCGCTTACGAAGGAACAACACTACGCCAAATCACCGAACTGGTTCAATGGCAACGGGCCGCAGCCGAGCACGACGAAGAGTCGGGTGCGCGCCGACAACGAGAGCGAGAGGAGTTTGAGGCTTAAGAGCTCGAGGAACAGCAGCGAAGACCAAATGGGCATCATGGTTTCGAAAACATTCTGGGTCGACGAGGAGAGAGCGTCAATAGCCTCTCGAGGTCAGGATCCACGATTCATTTAACTCATGCCGCTGTGCGATTTACGACAAATATACCCCATACTTAATGTTCAATCACTTCAACTCGATTTCAATGCCGTGGCTCTGTTCTCGAAGCACAATTGACCTGCCAAAACAAGGAAGCATACACCGGCTACAACTGCCAGATTTTCACCCAATTGCCTCATCTGAATAAGCAACGTCTCTCGTTAACGTGTTTTATCAGTAAGCTGCGCACATCAGTATCCTGCGCACCCACCAAAACGCATGCAGCTCCTTGTACAATTACTCTACAACCACACAGTTAAATTTAATCAGGTTTTAAATTAAGATAGATTAGATAGCTCTACATTGACGTCTATTGTGGCCTTGTTCATGGCATTTGCTACACGTTGGTGGTGCTCGCTGACGAGGCTGGGCAGCCTCAGCCTGTACCTCCTCTGTAACCACTGTATCAGCCTGTGCAGTCAGCAACTGACCTTGGCTGACCTGTAGAGCTCCTCCACGTGCTATGTACTGTCTACGCTGTTGACACTTACGTTGCTGGCGTTGACTTAAGGCACGTAGCCGTGTATTCTCTTTAGCTAGGATTGTTGCTGATTGCATAGCAAGTTGACAGCCCTTCACAAGCTGGCTGATAGCTAGGCTGGTAGGGCTCTGGGACTGGCGACGAAGCAGGTCACGTACAAGTCGAGCTTGCTGCTGAAGCTGAGCAGTTGTACGTGGAGTCTTAGCTGTCTAAGGTCCTAAGGCCTCAGCTACTGTTACTGGTAGAGACGGTGTTCTAACAATAGTAAGGCCTGTTAAGACACGCTCTGGACTGAATGGGATAAGCCCTGTTGCTTAAAACCCAGCCGTAATGTTGCTCTTAGATAGAGCAGTTAGCCTGATCTTCTGGTAGATCCATAGGAAGTCAAGCTTGTCAACGTGGAAGATTCCTTGGCGGGCTAGCTCTGCTACCTGGTGTCCATATCGTAACTTAAGAGGGGAGAAGCAGCCAACATCAAGCGGCTGGAGAAGGTGTGAGGTGTGAGGAGGCATACAGAGAGTGATGATCTTGTTCTCTGTACAGAACTTATCAAACTCAGGTGTAGCGTGGCTGCTGTGGCCGTCAAGGATAAGCAGCCTGTATGCTCCTGTAGCACGACACTCTGTATGTCTGTGGAAGTGTTTTATCCACTCAAGGCCTAGTCCATCATTTGTCCAGCCATTGTCACTGACAGCGACAGCCCAGTCAGGTGGAGGCCTTGATACCAGCTGGCCTGGTGGAGCTTGCCAGGGAAGATTACAAATGGTGGGATAGACTAACCTGACGCGTTGACACACTCAATCGTGGTTACCCACTCACAATTGCCTGGCTGAACAACAGTAGCTCGACCAACAGTGTCAGAGCTTGTGACCACTTTTGACGTTAAGGCAACACCTATCATAAAGCCAGTCTCATTAAAGTTAAACATATCCTCATCCTGTATCCTATACGCGTGGCGTGTGTCCTATACAAGCTTAAACCACGCGTTGATCCTAACAGGATCTTCACACCGTACTCCCTGTGAGTGGAATTTCCTATTCCATTTTGTCTGGAGCTCTGACTGGCGGCTAATAAAGCGTGATACCCAGCACTTGCCTATAGGTGGAGGAGGAGGATCTTAGCCACAGTTGGCGAGCAGAGCGTCTGCCATTCGTTGTATATCGATGATATAAGGGGGAAAGCCTCGTTGGTTAAGGTCAAGGATCCAGTCTACAAGAGACTGCTCCTTAATAGAGCTTAGCTTAAGGTTAACAGACGTTGTCTCGTGTTTTAGCTGTACACCCTAAAGACGCGTCCGTAGCGTTGATTCTGGTACATTGTAGGCTGCTGCAAGGCGACGTTTAGACTAACAAGGATTGTTTTGAAAGCAGGCAATAGCTAGGCCTAGCCTGCCTTCTCTTGAGAGTAATTGAGAGTGTTGGTGTTGAGCCATGGTTGATGGGATGAGACGCGCCACACGCGTTTTGGTGGGGTGCGCAGGATACTGATATGCGCAGCTTACTGATAAAACACGTTATTGGAGACACGGCATATACCAGACAGACCGCCACAGTAACGTCCAAATCCAGTCGCAACGTTACGCAGCAAATTGCGCTCAACAGCCCACCTACCTGATGTGGTCTGACAAGCAGCGGGTGCATGCGAGCCCTGCCTTAATGCGAGAAATATAAGGCACCCGACATGGGTCAAAGCACGAACAGGAACCGCAAGGAAGCGGAGCAAGCAGCCGGAGTGGTCAGGAGACCGTTAATCAGCAGTTCGCAGAAGGGTACTTGCCACAGCTCTCTGCACATCGCCATCTCTCCATGTCTGCATTTCACTCTGTTGGCATTCAGATGTAGTACACGATGTCGAAGTGACGGAAACACCACACACTCCACAGGGTTGAAACACATCCACTGCCACAACAACTGCCGCCTTGCATCTCCCACACGCAGCTCCACGCTGCGTCCCGCGATGTGCCTCAACGAGATAGAGTCATGATGGCCGTTTCGACTCCATGCGCGCGGTCACCCTGGGCATCCTTCATCCAACGTCTCTCCGCGGACCAAAACGGCACCAAATCAGGAAAAAACGCAATGCAAAACACCCTTGGCCTCAGGTATCCACGCTGGCTGCTTGTACGCGCAATCGCACCCCAGTGGGTAACACTGCTATAGCCGCAAAGCTATAGTACAAAAAGACCCTGCTCAACAACCTCGCCGTTTGGCTGCACCGGAGGCATCAGTGCGGTCAGCACCGCAGATACGCACACGTGGACGCACCATACAAGCCCGGCTGACGACGGACAGTCTGCGCAGGTACGCGCAGATTCGGTATTTCCCACGAGCCACGGCCAGCGTCTCAGCGCTCGCACGAACTCTCGCTTCCCATAGCGGGTCTCGCTTGCGCGCACCCACAGCCCTGCCCAGAACCGCGCTTGAAAACTCGCGAGTCGCGGAGAAAAGAAGCGGATACGGAGATCCGGCTTCGTAAGCAGGAGTGCATCAACGCAATGCGTTGTTGTCGAAGACCACGACGTTGGAAGCGCAAGCTGCCGCTAACGTCCCTGAGCGACGCTCGTTGACAGCGTTGCACCAGCACAACCTTCACAGTAAGCATAAACATGTCATCGTAGGCCTCGCGGCACCAGCAGCGCAATGCCATTGTCCCCTCCACTCGTCCCGACTTGCTCTGCACCAACCCACCTGCCGAACCTCCCTAAGTGCGTTTTGAATCGCAGACGTTGGGTATTTGGAAGAGCCGCACGTCACTTGCGCACCGGCCAGCGGCGCGCGGCTAGCGTACCAAGATCAGGCTGAACGCGCTGCGTTCCAATTGGCAGATGCGATCGTGATCTCCGGCAGCCAGGTCGAGGCGGGGGGCGGGTTGAGATGGTAGGTAAGCGGGTGGAGAATCAGATGTTGGGACCGGTGTCTGGTGTGGCGTTAGGAGCGTGGTGACGGGCGCAGTGTTGCCATGCCGCTGCGTTGAAGGGATGAGGATAGCGGCGCGGTCAGGTTAGCCTGCGACGGCTTGGTAGGCTAATGCCAGTCTAACATTGCCGGGTTCAGTGCCGGTGGTGAGTGTGTTCGAGAAGTTGTTCTCCAACAGCTTCTCGAGCACAGCATTGGATAAGCCCTGCGCACGTCGTTCCGAAATGGCGGTTCTTGAACGAACTATCTTGGATAGTGAATCAGAAAAGTTACCTGGTTGGTAAGAGGAGTAGACAAGAATGATCTGGTGTATTCGCGGGAAGAAACATGCCTCCGCCGCGATATCTAAGGTTGAGTATTCCGTCACGCTTCCAGACGCCCACGCTGCAGCGACTCTGCACTGGGTTCAGCAGATACATCGATGCCAAAAGCCACATCGGTCGAAGCCAAGCTCTTGGGTTGACAGTTGTGGTAAACACTTCTCGCCCACATGGCACTGCTCGTACCCGCTCAAACGGGCGAATACCCTTCCTTCCCACAGTATACCATTCCGCACCGCAGTAACCTCTTCCCTTTATCACGACAACCTCAACCCGAACACGTAAAAGACAAACAACATTGCTCCAGCTCCACTTCTGTTCGTAACCCCATCTTCCCCTTGAGATCATACGTCAATCTGCTATACTTCGTAGCGCGCTTGTGCACCGCGCAGGTGAAGGTTAATCTAGGTGTTAGGTGTTAGGTGTTAGAGGGGAGTATGTTGAGGCTCTTGTATAACTAAATAAGGGGACTTTTAGTAAGGCTACGGGTTGTTGATACTGTATTTGCTCGTCGGATGGCGTACACACTCCTAAAAACTTTGGGGCCAGCGCCGCAGAAATGATGGGAAGACTTTGTGGTTGGGAAAAATGCTGTAGAGCGGATACTTGAGATGGGCATAGAAGCTTGAGATAGGATAGGATATGGGTAGTGTTCTTGAAGGCGCGGGGTGTCTCGCGGTTGTTTGATGTGTGTACCTTGATCTTACAATCTTTATCGTACTTGCTGGAGTGTGTGCTTGAATTCCATCGTTTGAAACGAGAAGAAGCTCACTTCGCCGCCCTCTTAGTCTGCCTCTTCACGCTCGCTTGCTCAACCACCTTACCCGGCCTCTTCAGCACAACTGGCCCTTTGAGCGCTGGCCTCTTGACGGATCCCTTAACACTCACAGCCTGCCCCTCCTCCTTGGTCTGCGCCCGGATCCTCATCGCAACCTCCTCCCACACGCCCGGCACGCGCGACTTCGCCGTAAACATCCTGCCCTCTTTGACGAAGAACTTGAATCTTGGCTCGGCGATAACCTCGAGGATGCGCTTGAAAATCCCCTTCTCGCGCTGTCTCTTCGCCCAGGCGTCGCTCTTCGGGATCTCCAGATTAGCCAGCCTGAAGCGCTTAGATGGGAGGGCGCGCAGCTCGTGCAGGAGCGCGGTGGTGTTTTTGCGGAAGGGGAAGATGCGCAGGGTGACGAATTCGAGTTTGGTGTTTGCGGTGGAGGCGTGGGTGGAGGGGTTGTTGAGCGAGCGCGCGAAGAGGTGCAGGGCGTGGGCGCTGCGGCGGGCGTGGTCGGGGATTTGGAGGAAGATTTGGTGGACGAAGGGGGCGGTTACGTAGGCCATTGTTAGGGTGGGGATGGTGCCCAGGATGCCGACTGGAGGGGTTAGTTGTTGTGGAGGTGAGGGGGGATGGAGTGTGGGAGTTTGTGGAAGATGAGATGTGCCTATTGTGTCCATACGTGTAACGAAACTGGCCAGGCTGAGTAACGGATCCGAGAAGAGATAGAGACGCTGATGAACATAATCGAGAAATATCATGATAGAAGCGAACAGCCAAGAACAACGGAATAGAAGAGCGAAGTGATTAGTCTTACCCAGTATAGCCTGCGCCTTCCTCAGTCTCGGATCAGGCTGATTCTCATTGTTCCATAACGGCGGCACGGCGAAGACGAGCGTGGTTCCAAACTGCAGCAAGGCCATTGCTTTCCAGAACGAGACCCATGTGGTGCGCGTGTCTCCGGCATCGTAGATCAGCAGCCTCGACTTGTACACTGGAGAAGCGCGTCAGCATACAGACCAAGTCCACTCGAAACAATCATCGTCACTCACTGCGCTCCTTGTCTGCATTCTTAGCCGCGGCGCGCAAAGCGGGTGAGGTGGAAAATTTCCGCTGGCAGCTTCTGCAGATGAAGTGCGCTATTCTCAGCTTCGGCGCCTGCTGGGCATTCTGCGCCCACGGCGCTGAGCCTCGAAAGGCCGCTGCGAATGTGAAGAGGCGCGGCTGCATCTCAATGGATGTCTTGTCGTGCCTGATGCGCGACGCGAGAGGTGATGCGCTTCGGCTAGAGTTGCCCCTGGCACGCTGTCACGTGAGTGGACCCCGGATCGGCGCGGGATGTGACCACGATTCAGCAGCACATAGAGTGGTTGCACCTTGGCACCACCATGTCTGCGTCTGCTGCGGGTAAAGTGCTGGTGTGTTCTCTCCTAGAAGTTCAGATTTGATGTGAGGGTGTTGTCAAGATGCTGTTCGCTTCTGCGCTGCTGTCGCTCGCTCCGTTGTTCTCTCTCGCCCAGGCGTACGGTGATCTCAGCGACGAGACGCTCAAGAGGCTCCCCGGCCCGGGCAACGACTTCGACATCAAGACCGGAGCGCTGCTGGCGCCCATCCTGCGACCGCGCGTGTCCGGCAGCGAAGGCAATGCGGCCGTGCGACAACACTTCCTGGACTTCTTCAAGACGAACCTCCCGGAATGGCGCATCGAGCTGCACAACTCGACATACACGACGCCCGTGAGCAAGGGAAAGGAGGTACCGTTTATCAATGTGATTGCGACACGTGATCCGCCGGGGACGAGCGAGGGCGACGTCTCGCGGCTGGCGCTGGTGGCCCACTACGACAGCAAGCTCACGCCGAAGGACTTCATCGGCGCCACGGACAGCGCGGCGCCGTGCGCGATGCTCCTGCATGCGGCGCGCACACTTGACGCTGCCCTGACAAAGAAGTGGGCTTCCGCGGCGGACGACGACTTGGACGCAGAGCACAAGGGCGTGCAGATCCTGCTGCTCGACGGCGAGGAGGCCTTCCACAGCTGGACCGACTCGGACAGCCTGTACGGGGCGCGGTAGGACACGGCTACTGCTGGTCGGCGGATGCGATTGCTGACAACTCAATGACAGTGCCCTCGCCGAAGACTGGGAGTCGGCCTTCCACCCCGCCGCCTCGACGTACCGCACGCCCCTCGACTCGATGGAGCTCTTCGTGCTGCTCGACCTGCTGGGCTCCGCGGGCCCGACAGTCCCGTCCTACTTCAAGACCACCCACTGGGCCTATCAGCACATGGCCCGCGTCGAGGGCCGCCTGCGCGCGCTGAAGCAGCTGCGCTCCTCGCCCAACCACCCGGCCCGCATGGCAAAGCGCAGGAACAAAAATCCCCGCGCCGAGCCAAAGTTCCTGCCCGAGGAGAACAAGAGCGAGAACTCGTTCATGGGCGGCTTTGTGCAGGACGACCACGTCCCGTTCATGGCGAGGGGCGTGGAGATTCTGCACATCATCCCAAGCCCCTTTCCGCTGGTGTGGCACGACAAGGAAGACGATGGCGAGCATTTGGATGCGGACACTGTGGAGGACTGGGCGAGGATTGTGACGGCATTTGCAGCCGAGTGGATGGAGTTGGAGGGCTTCTTCGACTTCAAGGCGGAGAGGCGGCGGGATTCTGTGGCGGACAAGTCGGAGCTGTAAGTAGTTGCATCAATCCATGGCAGTTCTATTTAACATTGCCTAGTGAACTGCTTGATTTACGAGTATGAAAAAAAATCCATTCCGTGTCCACTGTTCAAAGACTGATTCTCAACGTGACTTTCTGCGTTGTATGAGTCGGACAACTTCTGCAGGTCGCAAAAGTGCTTTTCAGCGCTCTGTCTTCGTGCCCGCGTTGTGAAGATCGGTATGAAGCGATCTACATTAATAGTAATGCCATCCAAACAACACTGAGGTCGAACGGCGAGTATACGGGGGTAGTATGCCAGGCCCAATGCGTAAGTAGGCTTGTATACGGGCAGTATGTGCATGCGGGAGGGGTTTCAGGAAACATGATTGTGGTAATCATAAACTGTCTGGAAAAGTGGACAAAATGGATCTTGTGGCAGGCCGAGCCTGACGTCTCCGCGCGTCCACTGGGCAGCCTTTAGCCCACGATGACCATGACTCCGGTGCTCGACTGTATGAACCCTGCGGTTAATGAGTGCCGTGTCCCAGCGGAATCTATACGATCCCATGGGACTAGTGTGGGCGCGGTGTCCTTGTTGTTGCCCAAGTCCAGGGAGGACAACGTGCAGGTTGGCACTGCCTGGGTTTGTATATCGAGGATGTGCAGAGAAGCGGGTCAAAGTGGTGTGCTGGGTGTCTGGCAATGTTTTCTGCTAAGCTCTGGGAAATGTGGTTGGAGACCACTCGGAAAGGGAAGAGGATGGCAGTGGTATGTTTGAGTTTTCGAGCATAATTGCTGCGAACGTGGAGTACGTATGCCCGGAAGGGAGGACTGCGTTGAGGGTCGGACGTGCCGTGTTTTGGGGCGATGTGAAGTAACGTATGCTAGCGGTTATGATATATCGTCCCAGCTTGAGATTTGACAGTTGGGAGTGTCTGGTGGAACTCGATCTTCTTCTGGTGACTGAACTTCCTGATATGCCCAACTGCGTTGTTTCCACGGTGCTTAATTGTCGTGTAGTGCACTGGAAGCGCTTGTTGTAATGACCAGTTCGTCAATATGCGCATGTGTCTGGATGTGTCGTGGGATTCTGACACAATGAATGCCAAAGACCTGTCTTTACCTGTGTTACGAGAACAACCCAAGATAGGGTGCAAATTGCGTCCATCGCAGATACTTGCCGTCTATTGTCTGCCTAGTTGTCTTGCGTTCTACACAAGAAATCCACCCAAAGATATCTCAGGCCTAGTTGAGTGACAGTGTCGAATCTGTCTTGGATGAAGGCCAAAATCTGTTAAAGCACCGAGTTGTCTCTGTCTTTCTGAGTTCTTCGATGTAGTAGTTCCCCTCGACCCATGCAGATAAGTCCCCAGACATAGCTCAAGGCAGCAAACGTGCAGTGGTCACCACAAGACCCCACAATGAATCGCATTTTTCGTCAATCAATCAAAAGTTTGCTGGTAAATCAAATGATTTTGAGAGTACGCAATTCGCGGGGCTAGTTGTGCGGTCCAGGATCGCCTCCTGCAGCCACTGCCACGATATCGTGGGCCCGACAATGGGACGTACTGACTCTGCTGAGATTAGCACCTTCCAAGAACAAGGTAGGTGTGTAGTTTGCCGTACCTGAATTAGCATCTTCGAAACACAGCGAACTAGCAGTCTATGTCAAAGCATTGCGACTTAGATAAGTGCCGTCTATGATGTCAATGTGATCTTACGCAAGGCAATACTCTCAATCAGTTCAAATTGAAAATCCGAACTTCTGAGCATGAGTCTCGTCGCGAGTGCTGCTCCATGTCGTGCATCGCGTGGTACAGTCGGCAGCGGAGCGGATCAGTAATGTGCCCGTTATCAGAGGATTTCTTGGCCCGAACTTGCGTTCCATACGTGATATACATCTTACGAGATGTCTTAATCGCATATGCTGACAAGGCTCGTAGAGATTTTGTCTCTATCGCAGCATCGCAAGCGGAGCAAGGCTCATGGTGCCACGTTGGTAGTGATGGATCCCAGTAGGTACCCGCTTGTAAGAGCGATTCCTTTCATGTTCAGCATATTACGCAGGCCACCTTTTGCAGTTCAAAGCATTATACCTTGGTGTCATTCTGCTTCTACGAGGAACCCAAATGGTTAGTCGCAGGATCCCAGGATGAGCGCGCAGTCGCCGGTCAGCGTGTGCGCAACCACAAAGCAATGTCGTAACATCGCAGCCTTGTCAAGACAAGCCGGGTAACGTCAAGCCCAAAGAGTCGCGAGGAGATGTGCGCCTCCTCTGCGCGCCAGGCCATGGGTAAGGTGAACTCAAGTGATGCGGCGTGGTGGTAGTGAAGCAAGCCTGAGCGTTCCACCTTTGCGGGCCGCATGAGCCGCGGCATCCGCCTCCCTCGTCACTCCATGAGGCATCCCCTTACCACAGTAGAATCCTTCATCTCGATCATCAACACGACAAGCGCTCAACATCGAGAGTCCCTCTTGCCATTGTATTCCGGTCCTGGCTCTGTACAAAAGCGATCGCCCTGCAAAATTGAGAGCTCGGTCTGCAGTGGCCCAGCCGCGGGGTTATCACCTAGGCATCCCAGCGACGTTGTGCCGCCTGCATTGGAACAGTGAAGGCTTTTGAGACTGTCACCTGTTCGATCCGAAGAGCTCCTATCACGTCCTGCTATCAAAGTGATTTAACTCAAGGTCTTTGTGACGCTGCGTAGGATCGCGTGGAATTGAGGCAGTTTCCAGACGCTAGACCGGTTTTGGACTGCCATCACCGTCGAGCACCTTGTTGGAGTCGACCTCTGACAAACCGTCGAGCACGTCAGATACGTAGCAAAGATGCGGGGCACGTCGGCTGTATCGGTCTTGCTGGTCTCTCTGCTCTCTGCAACCAACATTCTTGCTTCAGAAGAACAGCCGTTCGAGTTCAGAGAGATGTCTGCACCACAGTATACGCTGCCTAAGCTGCCATATGCATACGATGTAAGCGCTCTGGATCTTTATATCTCATCTGATGAAGATCTGACTGAGTTGTAGGCATTGGAACCCCACATCTCTGCCCAGATCATGGAGCTGCACCACAGCAAGCACCATCAGACATACATCACGAACTTGAACGCTGCTCTCAAGACACAAGCCGAAGCAGTACACACCTCAGACATCACCTCTCAAGTCTCGCTCCAGCAAGGCATCAAGTTCAACGCTGGTGGCCACATCAACCACTCCCTCTTCTGGCAGAATCTGGCTCCAGCCAGCTCAGCTGAAGCGAAGAGCTCTTCTGCACCCGAGCTCGTGAAGCAGATCAAGGCCACATGGGGAGACGAGGACAAGTTCAAGGAAGCCTTCAGTGCTGCATTGCTCACTATTCAGGGCAGTGGCTGGGGATGGTTGATCAAAGTTGAGACTGGTAAGGAGCAGAGGCTCGCCATTGTTACTACCAAAGATCAAGATCCTGTCGTTGGCAAAGGCGAGGTGCCAATCTTCGGCGTAGATATGTGGGAGCATGCATACTACCTACAGGTGAGTATTTCTTTTGATCCATGGACATTCTACTAATTCCGCACAGTACCTCAACGGCAAAGCTGCCTACGTTCAGAACATCTGGAACGTCATCAACTGGAAGACCGCAGAAGACCGCTTCTTGGGCTCACGCGCAGACGCGTTCAAGGTCTTGAAGGCCTCTATCTAAATTCGCAATAACTCTTGATAATGAATGCTTCGACCCCAGATCTATTTGCGAACCCTTGTACCCTTACGCACTGTGCTTATGCTTGGAGTACCGTAGTGGCTCTAGCGTGGACATCTGGCCAATCAGGTACTCTCCTGAAACATGCTCAAAGAGGCGCATACGCTCGCAACCCTCAAACACATAATTAACAAATGTCCGTGGCATTCAGCTGTCCTTCAAATACGTGAGCAGCGCCTTCCGAGTATCTATCAGAACTGTCATTCACGCTCACTGTCCCACTTGCCCTGCCTCGTTCGACTTCCATCAGACCCCATTCAACACGTCGTGTCAGCAGCCGACAACTCTCTAAAACATCATAATTCACAATGTGCAACGGCAACTCAAGTCGCATCAGCCAGGGAGGCTCGATTGCTGTCCTCAGACCAACACAACACCTGCGGAGGTCTAATACAGATGACATGATGCTCTTCTTCCACAACCAGCTGTGTGCACCAGGCACAAGCGTAGACTTCCAAGGCTGGGACGACGATGCGCAGAAGGAAAAGCACTGGATTGTAATCCAGTAAGTACTTTCGCCGACCATGCACATATTATTGCTGATGGTCTTTACAGCCGCGATGGCGACCTTTCGGGCTCCAGCTCCCCTGTCCAAACGCCGCCATTCTACTCCTTCTCGTTAGAGTCAAGTGAGACATCGACAATGAATCTACCGCGAAAGCTGGACCTGGGCGTCGGCGACGACGGCATCATCGGGCGGCGTGTGTCGGTCATGACGGGCTCGATGAAGGGACCGTTGACAGTTGCAGAGGGAATCATTGGGTGGAATTAGCGTCTTTTCGTTGCATTATGAGCGTGGGCGTTTGGCGTGCGTTGCTTCGTCATTTATCTTTGTTACTTTCTTGCTCGTGTATTCTGCCTGGCATCTGATGAAGAGCAAAGCTGCTTGTGCTGCGGTGTACTGGAACCTCGAGAAAGGTGGCGGGAAAGGAGATAAGATTGATCATCATCAAGTGCTAAGACCGTGTCTGTTTCGCTGATTATGATGCCATTATCCTGTCTTGAAGCCTCTCGTGGTGGAAGAAATCGCCAATGAAAACTCTTATGCATGCTCCGTTAGCTTCACATTTACTAACTACCTTCCAAAGTGCAAGAGCAAGGGGCATTTGGCAGAAATTCTGCGGAAAGGAGGTTTCTAAATTTCTCCCCTGCTTTTCCACTTATCCTCCATGCCTTCTGGACAATTTCAAACCAAAGATATTTAAATCAGACATATCAGTTCGTGGGTGCGAATATACACCGTGTTAGTGTATCTTGGAACAGTCTTAATGCAATAAATACAGGCATCACTTTCGTTGATCGTGCGTTGCTTGACAGGCAGGCACGAAGTGCTTTTGATCATACTGTAAGTATACCACGTGACAAGCAACTCTGTATAGATCGTCTGTACTGAGTGGAGCGTCGTAGCTTCCTCTGCGAAAGTCCGGAGCCACCGCTCACTTTGCAGCTGGGCTCTTAAAGAGCATCTTTGCGGCGCACCGTGATATATGGGATTGGGCGTTAGGTAGTAGTCCTGGTGTTGAAAAAGTAGGGGTGACAACAAAATCATAATAAGCCATTGCATGAGCGGATTAGTGTTCTATTGCGAACATCTAGGGCTACGATTTGTAGCAATGCGGAGTCTGCACTGCCAACGGGTGGGTGGAAGTAATGCGGGGGTTCTTCACTTCTGCGAAAAATACGGCTGGACCAATTGCTTGGAGTAGCTGCAAGTCAACATGACATGGTAGATCTGTGGAGCTGTGTGGTTGTCTTACCACAGCAGCAAGCGGTTAAGGACAAGATCCAGGGTCCAACACGTGATGACGCGAGCGCGCGCTTCGCTTGGCCTGTTCATCTTCTCGGCATCAATGCGCAGCAAGACGCAATGGAGGCCCACCAACAAGCAGAGACCTCACCATTTCCTTCCAATGCTGCCGAAGACAGCCCTACGACCCCTTCGCCGCCGGTGCCTAGATACTCAGCATGGCGGACCGCCGCTCACCTCTACCTCCCCTTCGTCACCGTTGCCCTGTTCATGACATTCGGTTCGCCGGTTGACACCATACCAGCTACTGTTGTCTGTATAATCCTGTCTGCTATACCGACGAACTGGCTCGCCTCCTTCTTCTATCCGCCCGACCGTCCCGAACCAACTCCACAACAAGCCATCCGCTTCTCCCGCAAGAGCGACATTTACCGCGCCGCGATCCTCTTCACATACCGCTGGTTGTTCGGCACGCCGTTCAACCTCCAGTTCTTCATCGCCGACTTTCTGACCGGTTACCTCATCAGTGTCGCTATTGCTGAGAGGCCTGCGGGGACAAAGCAGCGCCGCAGCGAGTTCATCGTGCATGCAACATTGGTTGCCATCAATGCGGCGCTGATGTACATAGTTCCGTCAGGCTTGGGCTTTGTGCTCATGTTTCTTGACCGAATGATTTGGAGGGCAGCGTACATTGCGTTGGTGGACGATGTGATTGGTGTCTTGACCAGACCGAGCTTGAAAACCTGGAAGGGCAAGGTCGTGCTCGTTCTGACGCAAGCGTTCACTATCTTGTTTACTTGTTGGATTTTGCTTCGTTGGAAGAGGGATATTTTGCTCTCCTTGGAGAACGACGAAGATTGGCAGGCTGCATGGGCTGGGCTGAAGCCATCAGAGGCATCTGAGGAGGTGGGACTGGACTTCGAGGACGACGGTGACCGATACTTAGTGGACGAGGACGGTGATTGATTGCTCTACGACATGCACATAACAAAAAGACGTTGTATTTCATGAAGACAGTCGTTTGTTGAATCGCCGTTCTCGTTATACGAGAGACAAGGCCTGAGACCCGTTCTTGAGAAGTATATGTTGTTGTCGGACCCTATGGCTGTCCACAACTGACTAAATCTCTCTCTTCCCCCGTGAATATAGTCACATACAAGAAAGATCGCCTTCCCATGGCCCGAAGCCTTCTTCACAGCCGGTATGGCCTCAGCTCTCGTGCTGCGCTGGCAGAAGGATTGTGCCCGGCTCACTAACGGAGACGGTGGTACCCTGCAGATCCACGTTTGTTGAGACTCTCGCCAATCTTCTCACATCAACGCGTTTCTTGCTCTCCGATTGTAAGTGGGCTGCGCAGCAACCTTACCATTCAATCGTGCTAACCTTCTAGCGATCACGCCACGATGGTATCCTTTGACATTAACCTATCGCCTATGACACGGCTGTGCGTCCATATCATGGTCTTTGTCCTGTCTATCCTTGCCCTCAGCATCATGGCATTGACCTACGTGTTGTGGAAGAACAGCCCGCTGCATGCGATTTCACGGTGCGACTGCCACCGAACGGAGAGAAGGAAGGAGCGATGAGTGAATCTCAAATGAATAGTCACAACCGTGTAGAGGAAACCATGTCATTTCACATCTGCCATCTCACACGTCACGAATCTGTGAAACGCGCAGTCGCAAAGGCACAATATTGAGGTCTGGCCGTTGTCCTTGCCGCGGTGGATCTTGTCTTTCAAGGCTAGCTTCCGCGTGTCGTGCATTGACCCTGTCTCGCCACCTCCCTGAGCCCTCCACACCGATGTTTCGGCTGCAGGTGTCTTCCACCTCACGGCCTGCAACTTATCAATTTTGAAGCGCAGCCACCTTGGAGCTGTCTCTTCGTTTGCGCTATTCGTTCGCCGTCTTCTTGGCCAGCCATTGACTTGCGCGTGGTCGAGCGCTTGCGCATCAACAAATTTCTGATACCTCCACTTCCACGATCCCGTATTGTATCTTATCAGATTCAAAAATGGGCAAACTCCACTTCCCCCCGCCTGCCGATCTGACAGCTGCGGACAAACTGGTCTTGACTCACCTACAGAAGGATTATGAACAGGCCAACTCCAAGCCTACGGCTGTCTCTGTCGAAACTGCAGAAGAGTCTGACGACTCCCTTACTAAGCGTACGGAATTTATATCACCTTCCCCAGAAGGTAAGATGTAACGAACCTGTATATGCCTTCTCGAATTCACATGCCTCAGATACACAAGAAAGCGAGCAGCAGACCATCGCTTACCTGAAGAGTGTCAACAATCCTAAGTCAGATGTCTTCGAGATTACTGTTTTCAGCGCTTGGGACCTGCCGGACTTCAAGAATCCCTTTCTGCGCAAATGGATCATCGACCCCTATGTCACCTGGGCAAAGGGCGTCGTCCGAACAGAGACTGATGTGATCATGATCACACATCTTCTCACATACCTTTGCACGAGTATTCCGTCAGCGTTGTACCTTTTCTACAACTTCCATTGGTGGCATGGTGTGCTCCACTCGGCTGTTCAGCTCTATTACATGGGTCCCTACACCCTTCTCATGCATCAACACATCCATATGAGAGGTATCTTGAACAAGAAGTACACCCTTGTCGACACCATTTTCCCGTACATCTTCGACCCATTGATGGGACACACCTGGAACTCCTACTTCTTCCATCACGTCAAACACCACCACATCGAGGGCAACGGACCCAATGATCTGTCCTCGACCGTTCGATACCAGCGTGACAGCGTCTTGCACTTCCTGCACTATGTCGGCCGCTTCTACTTGCTTGTCTGGTTCGACTTGCCGCGCTATTTCTTGCGCAACAAAAAGACTAGTCTTGCGTTGAAGGCTGGAGGTTGTGAAATTGCAAACTACATCTTTCTGTACACCATGTACAGGTTTGTCAACCCCAACGCCACCATCTTTGTCTTCCTGATTCCGCTTGCTTTGATGCGCATTGCATTGATGACCGGTAACTGGGGCCAGCATGCTTTTGTGGACGAGGTCGAGCCAGACTCCGATTTCCGTTCCAGCATCACCCTGATCGATGCACCTGTAAGTGCTACATCTAGTATTCGAGAGAGCTCTGTACTGACAACCTCACAGAGCAACCGCTACTGCTACAACGATGGCTACCACACATCCCATCACCTGAACCCGCTGCGACACTGGCGTGATCACCCTGTTGCCTTCCTGTCGCAGAAGCAGCAGTACTCGGACGAGCACGCGCTTGTCTTTTACAACATCGACTATTTCATGCTTACCGTCACGCTGCTGAGCAAGAACTACGAGCACCTGGCCCGCTGTCTAGTGCCGATGGGTGAGCAGATGAAGATGACGATGGAGGAACGTGTGGAGATGCTGAAGAGAAAGACCAGGCAGTTTACTGAAGAGGAGATTGCGGAGAAGTGGGGGAAGCAGTACGCGAAGGTGAAGTAGACAACCTTCATTACGACCTAGACAAACAATGAGTTTATATCACGAACATTGCACACTTGTCGTCTCATTCCACCTGCCACTCCCGCACAGCAGGCGATGCAAGAAAAGTACCGCAGTATCCGAACCCCTGCACCGTTCGCCGATCCTATTCTGGTTTAATCATGATCACCGCTCCCCAGAATCCCTCTCAAACAGCGGAGAAGCTCCGAGCTTCCAATGACTGAAGCCATCAGATCAACTCCGATGTTCCAGATCCCGTCCCGCCGCCAGGATATCCATCCCTCCTCTAATGCCCCTTGGGCACCTCCCCTTAAAAGCCGCAATGCTGCTGCATAAGCCCGAAACAAGGGCGAAACACGTTCCGCACGCCTCTCCCTTTCCCACACATTGCGACAGCTGCCACATCCCCGCGACGCGCGGCTCGACACGTTCATGCACAGCCCTCGTACGCAATACTAAAAACCTGGAGTTGCGATGTTGAAAATGAAAATGCGCAGCCTGGCGCACGCAGCAACTACACTCTACGTGCGCGCCGCGCAACCCCAACCTCAACCCCAGCCACCACCACCGCCGTCGCCACACCACCCCTTCGACCGGCCCCGACCAGACTTTGATTTTGACAAAGCCATGGGCGACAAGGAAAAGGTCGATGTGCACTCTGAAGAAACGATACTGTTCTTGTTCCTCAGTTTTGGGATTTTGATCGTGCTGATCCTTATCTTGTTGCTCCTGGGGTTCCAGACGTACCTCAGCTGGCGCATTGCGCATGATATCATTTCTGACGACGAGCGGCCGGAGGGGAAGGAGGGGAAGGGGTTTAGGAAGTGGGATAGGGAGAGGAAGGAGAGGAAGCGTGCGCTGAGGGCGCTGGAGAAGGGGAGGAGTGTCCGGGCGAGCTGGGGGTATGGGAGTGGGTCGCGGACGAGTCGGGGGGGAGATGAGGAGTTGGGTATGGGCGGAGCGCGAGGGAGTAGTCTTGTGCTGGATAAGATGGTGTTGGCAGGCGGGGAGAAGAAGCCCTTTTGGAATTTAAAGAGGTGGATGTGATTGAGGTATCCAAGGTCACAATACGCATGCCTCCCACTGCCGATGAGTCTCTGCCTGCAACAACACCTCCTTCAAGGCATTAAAGTCCTCACGCAGGCTCGAGAACTGCTTCCGCAGCGCTTCGTGATCGGTGCGCAAGCGGCTGATCTCTGACCGCTTGCCGCCCGTCCACTCCTCCGACCTCTTTGCTACCACGCACCGCTGTTCGGCTAATGCTTCGATGTCATGCATCCCGGCCTCGAAGCTGAAGCTCCTTTCTGGCGCGCTAGTCGGGCTCTGAAGCGGGGTCGTGGCATCTGCGCCGCCATCAAGCGCTTTCGAGTGGTTGCGAAATACGCGAAACTTCGGTAGAGAGTAGAGACTGCTCGAGAAGTCTTGCAGAGAATCGCCTACAATCGTTGGGGCTGGAGAGATTTCCACCAGCTTGCGCTTCTTACTCGTCGCTCGCGACTGCTTCGCTACGTTTCCCTGGAATGCAAGCTGGTTTAGCATCGGACCGGACGTAGGTATCGAGTCGTAGCTGCGCGAGATGCTGCGTAAAGAGAAAGATTCGTTCGTGCGGGACGATGCAGAGCGGACAGGAATGCCTATAGCAGCTGCCGCGGGTTGAGACAGCTTCGCTTTGGCTGCATGCCTCCCCGTTGCGCGCGCGACTGGCTTTCCCATGTTGCCCTGGTCATCCTCCGAGAATAAAGAGCTGCGGCCGCTTGCGATGCACAGTGGCTTGTTTCCCTTATCTTTCACGGCTATCTTAGACTCATTTGTGCGCTGAGCTACCTCTTTCTTGCCTCTAGCCTTGCGAACCGATGAGAAGCGAGTCGACGGCGGTGTGAAAAAGTCCTGACTGGACGATGCAGAGCTTCGCATCGAGCAACACGATGATTTGGAAGCGCGCACTCGCCGTGGCTGACAAAGCGAGACAGTCGAAGCTTTTTTGACTCGGGGCTGACGACGTACACGTACAACTGATTCGTTATCACTGTCTAAGTCAATCGCCACGTCGACTGGCTGCCGCGATGCAGGCAGAGCGCCCGACATCAAGGCCTCTGATGACATCATATCGTGGTCCTTTGCCTTGAGTGGCTGCGCCACTGGGTTGGCCTCCTCATCAAGGTAGTGCAAGGCGTATGGTGATTGCGATGGCAGATCGTGACGCGAAATCGTTGTAGAGAATGCGACTCTCGGTGTCTTGTTGGCCTCCAATCTGCTTGAATTGTTCGTCTCATGCAGCCGGTCCCCCGCTATCCTCGTGAAATACGTTGGTATATCTTCAATTTCACCAACTTTTTCCATCAGCTTCTCGATGACCGGCCCGGTTTCAGGCGACAGCGGCGACTTTCTTGTAGGAAGGATGGAGGGCGCAGACATATCGCCAACCCACTCAACCGCTCGGACAGGCTCGTCCATGACAATTTCGCTTACAGGCAGTCCCAAGACGTCGTATACCAACACCTTGCCGCCTTCCGTACCCACCGCGATCAACGTCTCGTGATCTTGGCCTGTCGTCGGCTTCTCGTCTGCAGCGGCACCCTGGAACAGGATTCTACCGTCTTGTCGATCCCGCGAAGTGAGATGTTCATTCGTGGTAAGTGATAATGAAGTCGCTGGACTGGAGACATGCTACGTCCTGAGTATCTGGCCGCCGCTAGCGAAATCGACAAGCCTACATCGCCCATCGAGCCCAGCGCTTACGACTCGGGATATGTAACCGGGTATGAAAGCTGCTGTCGTTACGCCGCCCATTGTAGCCTCATGGAGCTTGCTTATGGCCCCCACACTGACAGGTTGCAATTGGTTATCCAGCAATTGATCGTATCGCATGGAAGTCTGGCTTTGACTGAGTGAGGGCACGGTCATTTTGTATAGTGCAAGAGTGCCATCTCTGAATCCGAGTACAAATCGAACGGAAGACGGATCAGCCGATTCAACAATGGTATCGAACGCTGCACATGTGACAGCCGAGGACGTATCTGGGGGCTTAAATTCCTCCAGAGCGACACCGTTCCCCCACCTTCCCTGTATCAATACCGTAGGTGGCGAAGACGAGGCAGTGAGCAGGAAGTTACCGTTCCTCGATATTGCCAGGACGCTCGGTGGTGATGGATGCGAGTGTGATGAGTGCAGCAGATTTCCAGTCGGTAGTGAAAATGCATGTATCGAGTTGTTGAGCGTGGTGTTGAAAAAAAGGGTACGTGAGTCCGGTGAGAAACGAAGTAAACGAGCTGTATCCTGTTCCCATGTCAGCTTCGTCCTCTTGCATACTGAAGTCAATGTTACTTGCGCTCCTATCCTTCAATTTGTGTTTCTTGTCTCGAGGCTGTGCTGTATCGTGGACGAGAATGCCGTGACTGTCTGCAATCGCCAGCAAGCTACTGTTGTCAGGCGCGGCGCAAGCATTGACGACACCGCCGGCGCTCGCACACTCGAAAATCGTCGTATCATCGCCCGCTGGTGTCCGTAGGTGTATAGATTTAGATGTAGTGATAAGGAGGTTGCGGTCAAACGGTAGACTGTGCTCTACAGGCATGACTGGCTCGAACATGGAGTGGAACTGACCATGAAGGGTGTTGGGGTGACGATTGAAGAAAGTGATCAAAACCACCTTACCACGTGGCTATGACCAAGTAGGAACGGCAGGTGCATGTGTATAACTGAGGGAGGAGTTGGCGACATGACGATGAGATTATTGAGACTACCTAACACCCGTTTTACGAACTATCTGTATCCAACCGAATACGCCACGCTATGCAAACAAATCCTACCCTAGTGTGCCACGGTGTAGCTAACAACTCTCAGCCAAAGAAGTGCCATCATCAAGTCGTGTAAAGATGTTGATATCCAACAACCTGTGCGGATGTCCTGACAAATTTATCCAAGAAACACTGCCATAGCAGCTCAGAGAAACAAACGTACAAGCAAAAGTACATGTACGGTCAGCTCAGACATGTCTCGTCTAAGCAGCCTCACCAATCTCAGCGCCGTCGATCTCCTGCTCCTCGACGTTCTCGTCGACACCAAAGCCGCTGTCCCACTGCCTCTTCGCGACCTTTCTGCCGCTCTTGCTCTTCTTGCCAATCTTGACCTTCTCGGTAATCTTGCCCACCTTGCCTGTGGCGACGCGGTGCAGATCGACACCAGTGGTCTTCACCTCGAGGCCCTTGATCTTCATGGCGCGCACAGCAGCGACAGCTTCGGCGCCACGTTTCTTGAGGTCCTCGGCAAGCGCCTCGTTCTGCTCCTGTAGGACGCGCTGCTGCAGTGTCATGCGGTCGATAGTCTCCCGGGTATCCTGCTCGAACTTGGCGAATTCCTTGACAACGTCAAGACGTGCGGCTTCGACCTGGACGAGCTTCTCGGCGCGGTCGTCGGCAAGGATGTGCAACTCTTCAATTTGAGCATCCTTATCAACGAGGGTACTCTCGTACTCGGTCTTAAGGTCTGCGTTCTGGTTCTGTAGCTCGGAAATGGTGTCACTCTGGGTTTTGATGACGACCTTCAGAGCCCCAGCCTCGTCGGCATGTGCGTTGGTGATGGTGAGCAACTCGACTGCTTCACGACCGACACGATCAGACAGAGACTCGTTCTCCCTACGATATGCCTCGTTGTCTGCTTGCGCTTCGGCAAGGTCGCGCTCCAAAGTGGCGATGTTGCTGTCCAAGGCAGCCTTCTCTTGGTCATGTGCTTGCTCAGCCTCAACAAAACGCTCGGTGAGACCCTGAATCTCGGCTTGCTTGCGTGCAATTTCGTTCGTGAGGTCGGTAATCTCTGCCTGGAGGGAGGTGATTTCAGAACTAGTCGAGCTCTCGAGCGCGGCATGCTTGGCTTCCAGCTCTGCGAGCTCGCCGTTAAGGTTGCCGGTCTGGATTTCACGGTCCTCCTCAAGCTGATCGCGAGCTTCCGTCATCTTAACGAGGTCGGCCTCAGATGTTGCAAGGGACTCGCGGAGGGTGACGATTTGCTTCTCCATGTCGACGATAGCTTGCTGTGCTCCCTCACGAAGCTCCTGTTCGGCATTGAGCTGCTCAGTGAGCTCGGCCTCACGTTCCTCATTTGCGGCCTGCAGCTCAAGAATCTCTTGCTCCTTCTCCTGCTGAACTTGGAACAGCTTGCTGCGAAGCTCGTTGGTCTGAATGCCGAGCTGGTGAACCTTGTCGTTGAGTACCTCGATCTTTTCGTTGGCTTCATCGAGGACAGTCTCGGTTGTCTCGCGCTGCTCGCGCTCAGCGATGATGTTGGCCTTGGCTTGCTCGAGGCTCTCGGTGAGGTCATTGACCTGCTCGGTAAGGTTCTCGATGGTGTTGGTGTGGGTGTAAATGATATCGCTCTGCTTCTCGTTCTCTGCCTCGACATCAGAGCGGGCAGCCGTCTCTTGCGCGAGCTTGTCACGAAGGTCGGTCATAGTGGCATCGATGGTACCGAAGTCTGCCTCCATCGAGTCGATGCGGCCTTGGAGCTCCTCAATGAATTCAGTCTTTTGAGCTGCCTCATCCTCAGCAGCCTCGCGACCTTCCTGCTCGACGTCACGTTGTGCCTGGAGGTCGGCGACAATGTCGGCATGCTCTCCCTCCATGCGCTCAATGCGCTCCTGGTATTCGGCTTCGAGTTCAGTGGTGCTCTGCGTTAGAGTCTCGACTTCGGTACGGTAGGTCTCGAGAGACTCGCGGAGGCGGTCGAGAACGGTGTCCTTCTCCTGCACTTGCTCCACAAGGGTGTCGATCTGAAGGTCCTTTTGTCTCATGTCCGACTCCTGATCATCAGTCAAGTCGGTCAGAGTCTGCACGCGCTCCTCGAGGTCGATGATGATGCGCTGCTTCTCCTCGTTGCCCTTGTCCAGTGTGTAGACCTTCTTGTCGAGCTCAACCTTGCGCTCCTCGGCCTCGCCGAGCAAATCCAATACGCCCTCATACTGGCGGCGCAGCAGGACCTCAGTGTCTTGGGCGGCTTGGGCGATCTCGGTCTTCTCCTTCAACTCGAAGAAGATGCCGTTGAAAAGCTTGGGGATCTTGCGGAGGAGCTGCTCGTTGGTGATGCCCTCAGTCTCGTTCGGGAAGTACTTCTCAATGGCAGTGCGAAGCTCAGCAAAGCCGGTGCGCAGAGTGCTCAAGATGTCTGAGCTGCTGGCACCGCGCTTCAAGAAGCCAAGGTTTTGGACTTCGATCGTGATAACGCGTAGGGCACCGACAGCCTCTGCTGTCTCCTGCATCAACCTCTGGATCTCTCGCTCGTAACGCTCGACGGCCTGGTCATGGATAGTCTGCGGTGGAAGGTCTTCGTCTTCGTCCAATTCGTCGACACGAAGATGCTTGATGGATGGCAGGTGCTCGAGTGTGACTTCTTGTGACAGCTCCAACACGCGTGATGCGTAGGGGCCGTTGGGTGCGTACTCCATCTCGAGTTCTTGGGACATGTTGAGCTCTGTGGGTTCGACGAGCATGAAGTCTTCATCGTCGTCATCCTCGTTTTCGAAGGGTTCAGCAGAGCCATCAAGCTCTCGGCTGAGGTCGCGGTCGCTGGAGCCCATGTATTGCGCGCTGTTGCGGAGCTCGTCGAGCTCGCGGCGGGCATCGTCCAACTGCTGGGCAAGATCATCGTGGTCAGCGTCGCTCATGTGGATATTACCCAGGCGGCTGGCCTCGAGGCGGAATTCCAGGTCCTGGATCTTGTCATCCCGCTTCTTCAGCTCGCGGCGTAGCTCCAATAGCTGCTTCTTGCCCCGCTTCCGGCTGTCTTCGATCTCGTTGACCTCCTGGCTGAGGTGGCTGCGGCGGAGGCGACGGCGGGTGCGACCATCGAGCACGGCTGTGAGAGGCGCGTACTGGAAGCGGTGACCGTTGAGATCGTAGTCGTCGACGCGTTCGACGTGTAGCTGCGCAGGCATCGACATGCGGTCGCGGCGCCGGCTAGCAAACTTTGCCCTCGAGGCACCAATGCGGTCGAGATGTGGTGTGAGACCTGGCAGAGGCTGTGTGGCAGGTCCGGCGAGCTCATCGTCCTCATCGTAGGCGGCCACGACAGGCTCTGATGCGCGACGCGTGCGGCGAACAATGGGCGACGACTGGATCTCTGTGGGCACCGTGTCGGCAGGCAGGTACTGTATACGCGTGACCGACTGCTGGAACTCCTGTTCGAGCTGCGAGGAGCCGTCATCGTCCTCGTCTTCCTCCTCGATGATTGTCTGCACGCGCTTTGTGCGCTTTGACTGGGACTGGGACGCGAGCGGCGAGGCGGCGCGCTTGCCCGTTGTGACCGTGACGTCCTCCTGTGTGCTCTGGGTGCTGCCCTGCGAGCTCTTCGACGGGCGACCCCGCCTGCGTCGTGGCGCGTCGCCGGGCCCTTCGTGGTGGTGCTCGCTGGGAAGGCCGCTGAGGCGAGCCATGGTAGCGATGGACTATCGTGTCGTCTTTGGTTAGGTCAGCTCAGTTCCAGGCCCGAGAAGGAGCGCGAACAGCGGTGCAGACGCGTCAGAGGTGCTTACCTACTATCCAAGAAACAAAAAGATGCTACAGTGGTTCGCGGATCGTCAAGCGCTCCGTGTCGTTCTGGCCCAAGCGCTTTCGTGATGGAGTGTGAACGGCCTTGTCACAAGTGGGGAACCAGGTGTGCGGTGCGGCAGGAACGATCGCAGGGCGCTGGGCGAGAAGGATTTTTATGGGAGTTGAAAGAAAGTGGAAGGTGCAGAGACGGAGGGGTTGCCTGGTGAGATCACTGCGCGGTCACTGGGCGCGCGGGTTGAACTTGCTGGTGAATTGAGTGGCTGGGGACAGCTTCTCGCTACTGACGTAGAACCTGCACAGGAACCGGGATGTTTGCTGTCTCACGCAGGGGTCGAGACGCGTCTTTCACTCGTGTTTTCGCGTTTGCTGGTCCAGATCCCAAGACGATGATGCTGCGAGCTCTATGGAAGTGTTCTGCAGGAGTGCAGCAGTTTTGCAGCGCACAATGTGTCCTTATTGACGCGTGTGACGTCGTCTTTACACACAAAGCCCACGCAAAATAATCTTGACAGCCGGGGCTCCAGCTCCAGCTTGGCCCAATCAGATGCGAGCTCTCTCAATCCAGCAGAACTGCAAGGGGCCGTCCTGCGACTGCGGAGATGAAATCGCTGAAGCGGCGATCACTCATCTCATGAACGGCACAGACTTGGTTCTCTGAAAATATTCTTTGAGCTAGATATTTGAGCTTCAGGCAGCAGCCTGAGGCGTAAATTGTGCAGCTACCTACCGTGGACACTTGAGACGCGAATATCATCCACCAAGTCTGGTTCTGGATTGATCTTACCTCCAAGACAGTCGTGATGGGGAGGAATGTGTCCTGATTCATGCGGAATTGTGGATCAATCACATGCGAACTGCTTGCTTCCCTTCCGCGCAGGACCCAGCTGTCACGCCCAACCCCAGGCTCTGAAGACGCTGCTCTTAGAGCCGAGAGCTTTGAGGCTGAGGGTTTTCATTGCACGTCAATGCCGTGTCCGTGGCGTTTCAGGAACAGGAAGGTGAAGCTTGAAATGGGATCAATGATCGCAGATGCGCATTGAGGATTTTGTCGAGCGCGTGCCAATAGTTAGCAGCCTTACTTCTTCAACAAGAAGTCACTTTTGATCAGGAATCCTTTTGTCGCGCTCGCAACCCCATACAGACCTCCCAAGGGCCAAGTATCCCAGAACCTCTTGTACGCCCACTCTTTCCAACCAAGCTCCCTCTTCAGCACCGCCCTGCCAGCAACGCCCTGTAAATCGACCTTGACTTTATCGTAGACTGAGGGCAAGCTCTCAGCATGGTAACTCTTCCTCAGCCCCATATACTTGTCTTTGTCATAAATGTCCCAGAACTCCTGCTCTGTGTAGTATGCATGCGCGTACAAGCACTTCATGCCTCCCAGCTCGGTGACCTTCTGCTCGAAGTCACGATTCAACTTGATGAAAGCCTGATTGTCTTTTGGACCCATATCCCAGATTCCCACGTCGAGAAGGATGTCGTCCTTGATGTTGTTGCCCTGTGAGAAGGACCGTTCCTCCAACGGCGCTGACTTGACAGGACAAAGCCAGAGAGGCCAGATGCCTGTTCGCTCATCGGTCCATTCGATGAATTCTGTGGCTGAGGCATAAGGCACGGCGAAGTCTTGTATGATTGTTTGTGCGGCGATGCCAGAGCGATGAAGGGCATGAACCATCGTACGACTGTACATGAACGGGTCGAGTAAGTATCGTGTTAGGGCATTGAATGGCGTGACGAAGTACTTGAAGGCGCGCAGACCGGACCAGAACACACCGCGGTCATAGCGGAATAGGTATGTCTTGACCGGCACGTATTCTTTGTGGGTAGTTCGCCTCCCAAAGGCTCGACTCGTTTGGACGAGAGACTTCAATATAGTTTCTGCGTGCATATAGAACCACGGATCTGATGCGCGGTCGAAGCGTTGGATTCTTCCAGAAGGTGGCTGATTTGTGAGGCGACCGATCATGATCACACCACTTGCTGGGGAGTAGAGGATACCGTCCATGTAGGCAACGTCTGACTGCTGCTGATACTGCTTGAGCTGTTTTACCGCTTCGTCGGTGTCACCGACCGGGATGTACTCCAACTCGACATGGCTCTTGGCTTCAATGAGCTCTATCTCGAGGAGTGTGATGACTCCGAGACTTCCACAACTCCCAGCTGCGGTGAAGAACAAATCTCGATGCTCTTCAGCGGACGCCCATACGATATCGCCGTTGCCCAAGATGATCTCGACTCCTTTGATAGTGCGATCAAAGAGTCCAAACCTGAACGAACTGCTCTCGCCGCTAGTACCTGCGAAACTGTATTACAAGTCCTCGTTAGCATCTTGCACGTACGGTACATGGAAAATTTGCGAGAGAGCAGTCTGATCGAATGGCCCAAAGTCGACTTACCCTCCGCCTACTGTGATATTTGGGAGCTCCATGACGACTTTTGGCAGAAATCCCTGCTCCAACGTTGCATCTACAAGTCGGTCCATGGGAACATTGGGCTCCACCAGAACCGTCTTCTTCGATTTATCAAACTTCAGTACATGGTTGAGCGAACTGACATCGATGATCTGGTTTCGTCGGCGCGGGGAGTGCCGTGTTGACAGTGTCGAGCCATGGTATATTCTGAATGGCGTTCTCGAAGTACTAAACCGCTTGACCTGCAATGCAAGCGTTGCAACTGTCGTCTTGTGCTCGTCCATGTCTTGATTGTACTGTGAGAGGTCAAAGGCGGAGACCACGGAATAAGGATAGCAAAGTCTGCGGGAGCTAAAGATGGAGATGAAGACTGCATGCCGAGGCCCTGGTGTCGTTGTCTTGGACAAACGCGGACAGGGCTGAGCCTACTCCACACCGCAAGCTATCGAAGCCTCCTGCCCTTTGCCTGCGTATTTGTGCGCCGTTTCAATGCCCATGTAAGCCTGCTGCTTCATTGACGGACATCGAGGCGTTGAGCCCGCACCTCTTACAAGTCTGCCACTTTCCGCTTCCCATCACTGCTACCTTACACTTGATTGCTTTTTTGTGAGCGCTTCGAACGCGCTTGATGTGGCCTGCGCGCTTCGAGCAGCTGTTCGCCCTTGCCGGAAGATCCGGAGCAGAGCCCCACTTATTGGGTGACGTATGCCGACAGGAAGACTCAGCCTTAATATTCATCGCACAGTCTAACAGCATAGTGAGAGTTACGGGAGCGAACATTCAGCTGGATGATCGGACGGGTGCAAGGGGCTGAGAGGAGAATCTTGAGAGGCTTGCACTGAGGACGCACACAGGATCTCCCGCGCGTCCACCTCAGACAGAAGGTACAACATTAGCGCAAACGAGCCACGAACACCAGCCACTAGACAGCCACTGAAGCTCCGTATCGCCCTTTTCAAACGCGTGAAAGAGCTGGAAAGGCATGGAGTCAACGCTCCCGCACCCGGTGGCTGACCGCGCCCGGGCACCTCACTCTTTCTACGTTGATTCCATAAGATCGAAGGTAGCCAAATTTCACAGCGCGTCGACACCATTCCGGATCTATCACGGCAGCACAAACAGTACGCGCCATGCAGATTTCGATCCCGCCAGCATCATCGACGTTTCAGTCCTTAACAAGGTATATGCCATCGACAAGTCTACCATGACCGTACGAGTGGAGCCGAACGTACCTATGGATAAGCTTGTTGCCGAGTGTGTTGCCATGGGCTTCCTGCCGCCTGTGGTCATGGAATTCCCAGGCATCACCGTTGGAGGTGGATTCGTAGGGACTGCGGGCGAGAGCAGCAGTTTCAAGCACGGGTTCTTTGATCGAACAGTTGTGGGCGCCGAGGTCATCCTTGCTGACGGCACACTGGTGTGGTGTTCAACAACGGAGAACGCTGAGCTTTTTGAGGGGCTCAGAGGTAGTTTTGGCACACTGGGTGTATTGACGATGCTCGAGTTGAGACTTGTCCCGTTGCAAAGCTGGATTGAGGTCACGTACCATCGAACGACGTCGAGCGGACACGCTATGAGGGTATTAGAGGCAGAGACGAAGAAGGACGAGAACGATTATGTGGATGGCGTACTATTTTCAAAAGACTCAGGTGTCGTGGTCTCAGGTCGCCTGGTCTCAGAGCCATCGTCACCAAAGATACCAGTCCGCCGCTTTTCGAGGCCTTGGGATGAATGGTTCTGGATCCATGCTCGCTCGATCGTATGTTCGCCTTCGAACAACCCCAGCTCACCGACCGTCGAGCTGGTACCTATCGAAGACTATCTATTCAGGTACGATCGAGGTGCTTTCTGGATGGGCATGTACGCTTACCACCACTTCTTCGTGCCATTCTGGTACATCTTCCGTGTTCTCTTGGACTACTTCATGCACACGCGGATAATGTACCACGCCCTGCACGCATCAGGATTCACAGATCGGTACATCATCCAAGACATCGCATTTCCAGCGGGCAATGCAGAGGCCTTCGTAGATTTCGTGGACGACAAGTTTGGCATTTATCCATTGTGGCTATGTCCGTTACGCAAAGACGGGCGAGCGTCGATGGGCCATCCAAAGCCTTTCGAAGGACCAGTAGGTGGACAGACGCAGAATGGACAGGCATACGATGGCATGTACATCAATGTCGGTGTCTGGGGTCCATATCCATCTTCTGAGGCCGAATACGTGCATGCAAATCGCGAGTTGGAGAAGAAGACAAGTGCGCTCGGCGGACTCAAGTGGTTGTACTCCAGGGTCTTCTACACGGAAGATGTATGGTGGCAGCTCTATGACAAAGAGAGATATGAGGCCCTAAGACGCAAATTCGGAGCAACAGGACTGCCGTCAATATGGGAAAAAGTCAAAGATCGGGGCAAGAAGAATGAAGAGTATACTGCTGGCGTACAATGGATATTGAAGAGGGTAATCAGAAGCAGTGCGCTGCTGAGCGGGTTCTATGGGATCTACAAGGCGGTGCGAGGCGGAGACTACATATTGAAGAAAAAGACTAATTAAGTAGATGCAAAAGCGGGAAGCACGCAAGCTGTAGGAGCTAGGAATAGCTGGAGGCTCATAGCTAGTCTGGTGCTATCTAACTTGCACATGTCGGTGGTTCGCGTTAGACACGGTCTGAAGAATCGCGGTGATGTCTCTGAATAGTAGTACAGACGAGAGTCAACCACGCGTACAAGTGCCAGGCGAACTCGTACGCGAGTTCGTGCAACTTCTTGTGGCACGTACGACAACCGAGGTCCTCGTGCCCTCCACCGCATGGGTGATCTGGAGAGATTTCTGGGGGCACGGCCGCTGGTCTCAACAAACGACTGACTGTTTGGCGTGATCGAGCGGGTGTAAATCGCTGTTAGCAATTCGACGCACCCTTAACAAGGACGAGCAACTTCCAGTCAGAGCATCGATTGTACGTGTAGGGTAGCAATCCAATTGGGAATCACAACAAATCAAATTCGATATCCAAATAGGAGGCGCCAAAGTCGCGAAGAGCGTTTGCGGTAGTAGCTATGGAATGGGCCTTGTTCGGACCAATCAGCGTGATGCAGACTGTCGGTGTGGATCGGTCGTTAAGCCTACCCAGCAACCGTTCCTTCCTCGTTCTGGCAGGCCTCTCCAAGCAGGGAGATTTCTGCATCTCTTTTTGTGTTCTTCTTGGACTACTGTGCACTGTCCACGGAAGATCGAACGCCGCACTCTCGATTTCGACGCGTTGAGTAAGTTGTTGGCCACTTCTGAGCGGATGATGGCGTGCGCGGCAGCCACAGTCTCCGATAGCCTCGACGATTCCAAATGGCGGGTCGGCAATAATCATCAACCCCATGGTACTCACTGCCATCAACACAGATCTATCGAAAAGAACCCTTAATTTGGGAAGTCTGAAGCCTTTGTTGTGGCATTTCAACTGTCAAAGCGCCGCTGGAAGCTGCAGTACCCAGTAGCAGCGCAGCGTTGTCTCCGACAGGGAACTCTATCCCGCCATGCAGCAAGTCGTGCGCCCTGCAGCAAAGCAACGGCACTCCACTCTCGATGTTCCTCCAAGGCGATACCACGATAATCGCATCTGCAAGGTCGAATGAGGCGCCAATAAATGCCATGACGAGCACGAAGCACCGCCAGTTGTTCTCCTGCGGTGACTAAGGCACACGACCAAGCCTGGGGCTTGCACTTGCACTGCTATGCAAACCCCGGGGACATCTTGCTGTGTTGTACGCCAAAACACCTCATCAAGCTGTTCCTATCGGTAGTCTGGTAGCTATCTGTGCCGGAGCGTTGCTAATGTACGCTAAATACAGAAACATTGGAACTAGCTGCATCACCACAGCTCCTAGAGCTACCTGAGTTAGCTATGATGCCATTTCTCCAGCTTCCCCGGCACCAAGATCCAGCAACGTTATAAGCGCAAGCACAGGCATCTTGACAAAGACAATTCCATTGAGCCGCAGCGTCTCGATTTGAGATAAAGATCATCAGCTTGGGATCAGCAATACAGCCTTCGGCACTGCCAGGCACATATCCCATTGGTTACACTACATCCATCCGAACGACAAAGTAACTGCAATTCTGCGGCGGAACGATGTTACGCGCCGAGCCGCAGCAATTCCAGTTGGAACCGGATTTCAAATGGCATTTTCACCAGCCTCAAAAGCAGCGGGCTCATGGCGGCCGCGCCTTGACCGAGCGTACTAGTCGCCTTCGGGCCCAGGTGAGGTGATATTTGTGCCTAGCTGCAACTATTTGCACTCGGATACTTGACGACTGTATATATAATGATAAGCCGCTGACGCCAGCACCGTTCCCTTACCCATTGATAAAGGTCTAAGCTATCCACTGTTATTGCTCTGATCTTTTTCTTACAACTCAGTATACATTAAGGTACCCGCAATGAAGGCCTTTGTTGCTGCACTGTTCGCTGGCCACGCCGCCGCACGACAATGCCAGACATTAAGCATCCCTATCGACATCTCTTCCCGCCAGGCTGTATTCAAAGAGGTTCCCGTCGAGACCAACCTCGAGGTCAGCGGCTTCGCCACCCGCTTCCTCGAGTATCAATATAACTACTATGCTGAGCTCTTCACCGGCTTCCAGACTCTGCAGAAGAGTATCAAGCTTTCTGCACAGTACTGCAAGCCTGATAGTGGCAGCAATGGCATCATCCAGATCCTATCCCATGGTATTGGTTTTGACAAGACGTGGGTTTCGCGATTTCATCCAAGGCGTCAACTTTACTAACTCGCGTTAGGTACTGGGATCTGTCTTTCGACAACTACAACTACTCGTACGTAAACACGGCCCTCGCCGCCGGTTACAGCACACTCGCCATCGACCGGTACGGTATCGGCAATTCTTCTCACGGCGACCCCTTCAACGAGATTCAGGCCAATTCGGAGGTGGAAGCACTCAATGAAGTTACCAAGAAGATCCGAGCTGGCTCCGTCCCAGAGATAACCTGCTCGTATGAGAAGGTAGTTCACGTTGGCCATTCCTTCGGCTCTGTCCAGTCTTACTGGCTGTCTGCCCTTTATCCCAACAACACCGACGGCGTCGTTCTCACGGGATACTCTGGTGCTGGCCAATTCCTCCCATACATCGTTGCCGGCTGGAACCTCCATAGCGCGCGTTTGAACCAACCCTTCCGCTTTGGTAACAATTCTGCCACCGGAGTGCAGGCTCTTGCTCAGCAGTACGGTGTCTCAGGTGACGTCGTTCCCGGACTCACCGCTCTCCTCAACAAGATTGGTGTCGATGCTGACACCGATGAGGTCTGGCAATATGTTGCTTCTACTGAGGTCAATAACCTGATCAACGGATACAATCACACCGTCTTCCAGTACAATTACCCATCTGGCTACTTCTCTCACTCCGACCTCACCGCTCTGCAGTACGCCTTTCTCTTCCCCGACAAGTTCGATACTGGATTTGCCGTTGCTGGCGAGAAGACTAAGCAACCTGTGACTGCCGGAGAGTTATTGACCATCGGCAACGCCCCCAAGATGTCCCCTTTCACTGGGCCGGTCTTCGTCATCACCGGCCAGCATGACGTTCCTTTCTGTGGCGGTAACTGCTACGGCATGGTCCCGAACATCAATGCTACTAACATCCCCGCCGGCGTCAAAACTGCCTTCCCTTCTGCGTCCAACTTTGAGGCCTACATCCAGCCTGCCACTGGTCATGGTCTGAACTTCCACTACAACGCTACCGCTGGGTATCAGGTCATACAGGACTATCTTGGTCATAACGGACTCAAAGCATGAGCGGTTGCAATATAGTCTTCGCGGGTCTAGCAGGCTGTGAAGCCGGTGGGACATGTAGATGTAATACCAGATAACTCCTCGGGAGCAACGCAAGTGCGTAATAAGTATATGCTCGGTTTTCGGTGGATACAAGATGCGAGTGTTGTGGTTGTTGTCATTATGAAGGTTTGCCTGACGGAGACCTGAAATGCGATGTGATGACTGATCCTCAGTCATCCTCGGGCGAGGCTGCGGCAGCCCCGCCGCTGCTCTGACGGCTTGCACCACATCCTGCACCATCCCAGCCTCAACTTCGATGTCCCGCAATTGTATCCTATTTCCAGTGATCTCCGTCAAGCTTCATGGTCCTGCGTACAACTATAAAAGACCAGATTCGGCATAGCTCGCCGACATCCGGCTGTTGCAGCGCGTTCGCTCGGCGCGATCCGCCTCCAGGAGCGTTATTCATCTATGACCAAGCTGTCCGAGGACAACGCTCCGCCTTCGACATGCGCAAACGTACTTGCCAGTACGCAGTTGTACAGCAGTCGCGACTTGGCATGGTTACCACATGATGAATAAGAAGGTAGCTGCTTATCTGCATACGGCAAGCGGGGCCATTCATGTGGCTTGCATCTCGAACAGGTGCTAGCGCGAAGCGTTGCCTGGGCCTTGCAGGCTACAGGGCGACATGTCGAACAGTCATGGCTTATCAAAGACCGCATATGGTGCGCGGTGCTCGACTTGTCCTCGATTGGTTCGCCTGACGGTGTCAAGCGCAGCCATTGCAAGAACGACTAGCAAGCCACGAGAGCAACAGGTAGGCTAACTGACCGTTTCACGACGTCTCCCCGCTGCACTCCACCAATCAAGCGCTGCGCTGCTGGACTTCCACTCCCGCAAAGTTAGTCAAATCTTCGAAATCAATCGCAGAACTTACTCTCGCTGTCGGTGAGACCCACGATGCAATCTCCATGCGGTTCCACCCAAACATACGATAGTAGCATCGCACAGACAAGCTGCACATACATGGGTGGGTTCTGTATGGCCAAGAGTAAGGTTCAATTGTAGCTGGCTCGGGCTTTAGGAGGCCGAAGGTCGAAGATGGTTTGAAAAAGAGAAGTCTCTGGCAAGTATAAAGAGAGCCTCATGCAGCTGCCAGATCCCCATTACGCCACCCCTTCACCTATTCTTGAGACAAGTTTCCTTCAAATAAACATACTCCCAGAGCAATCTTCAAGATGAAGTTCGGAACAAGCATTGCCTTCTTGGCTGCCAGCCTCTTCAGTGCTGTTCGTGGTGATGGTTTGTCTCGTTCCGTCCCCTTGATCGGAAAATCATGCTGATCATTAGCAGCCGTTCCATGGGAGCGCATCGATAAGAACAACTCGGTACGTCTGAGTGTGAAGCCTTGCTATCGTTGATGTGACTGACCAGTCCCGATAGCTGTTGCTCATCCTCGATCTCCAGGTCGGCCTCTACCAACTGGCTCGCGATTGGGACCCAACTCTATACAAGGAGAACATTATGGCTCATGCTGAGCTCGGCAAGCTGTTCGACTTGCCTGTGATTCTGACCACTTCTGCCGATACCGGACCTAATGGCCCGCTACCTAAAGAGATGATCGAGATGTACCCAGACGCTCCTCTCATTCGCCGCCAGGGCGAGGTCAAGTAAGTAGTGTCTTTAATCTCTGTGCATCTAACTGACCGCGATCCAGCGCATGGGACAATCCCGAGTTCCGCGCTGCCGTTGAGGCATCTGGCAAGAAACAGATCATCGTCGCTGGAATCGTGACCGATGTCTGCACCGCTTTCCTCGCTCTTTCTCTCCGTGCTGAAGGCTACTCCGTCTTTGCCAACATCGAAGGCTCCGGCACGACCACTCAGCTCATCCGGGACACCGCAAACTCCCGTATGGAGCGTGCTGGTGTGCAGCTTGTCAGCTTGTTCTCAATCGTTTGCGACCTTATGCGCGATTGGCGTGCATCTCCTGGTGCTGGTGAGGTCTTGCCGTACCTTGACAAGTACCTGCCTGTCTACGGCATGCTCGCTCGAGGCCACGCCGCCGCGATCGAGAACGGCACTGTCATCCCTGGTGAAGCTGGCTTGATCACCGGTCAGAATGGCACCGTCGTTATCTAAAGGCCGTTTTGGCGCGCATGGTTGGGCGAATCGAGGATGTTGTGAGCTGGTGGGCCGGTGGTGAAGGGTAATGCAGAGGGATATCGGTAGAGGAAAAAGGAGAGCTGTGTTGCAAGCGTGAAAATAACTCAAGGGACATTTCAATACACAAAGTTACTTGCAGCGGGTGCTTGTCGATCCCTTCATATTGTGTGGCAGCTTTGGCGTGGTCCCGTGCATCTTGCAAGTTCACAGCGCTCGCGATTCTTCAATGCATTACACTGCCACACAAGAGTACGCAATGTTCGCAAGCATTCCCTATCGAAAAGATGCTAATAGCTATCAGTGCGTTAAACCCGACTTGCGTTTCGTTTTGTGTGCATTGTGATTGGCTGGTGCCTCTTAGGGTACGAAAATACGCACGTCTCGTATTCGCATCGAAAGAGAGCCCCGTTTCAGGCTGCTGAAGATGAGCAAAGTCCAGACTGATAATGGCAATTGTGATTGTTTATATAGCTAACGCTCTTCCAAGTATCCGCTTTACCTCAAAGGCAACACACTCTTTTATCGCCCTTTTCTCGACTTCGCGACCGAATCCTATTAATGCCAGCAAAAATGCTGCACCAACTGTACCCGCGCGAAGACGGCTATGCCGACCGAGATCTCTATCCATATAATCCCTCTGAGACAGCAGCCTACGCGTTCGTGGCAATGTTCGCTCTTGCTGGTGTTACGCACCTTGTCCTCATGTTCCCGTACCGGGCTTGGTTTCCTATTCCCATGATAATCGGAACCGCCAGTATGTAAACGCCCAGGTCCACAGGTATGATGACACTAATTCTATACGTCAGTGGAAGCTGGTTCTTACTACCTTCGCCACCAATCGCACGACAATCTGCGACAACTCCTCCCTTTCATTCTATCCACATTGCTCATCATGGGCGCCGCACCAATGCTCGCAGCCACGATCTACATGTCGCTCAAGCGCATCGTCAACGCTCTTGAAGCCTCACATTATGCACCCATTAGCATGCGGTGGACATCCAAGCTCTTCGTGCTTTTCGACGTCGGCTGTTTCGTCAGCCAGATCGCAGGAAGTGCGATGCGCGCCGACGTCAAGTCGCAACAAACAGGCACTACATTGGTCATGGCAGGCTTGGTGACACAAGTCGTAATCTTCTTCATATATATCGCGCTCACGGCTAGCGTACATATCCGACTTAACCGCAACCCCACGAAACTGTCCGATCACCCGGCGCTGTCATGGCAAAAGTACATGTGGAGTCTGTACTTCGTCAGTGGACTGTTTCTTATCCGCAATTTCATCAGGATCATTGAGTTCAAGCAGGGTGACGATGGATGGTTGCTTAGCAATGAGGCTCCTATCTACATTTTTGATGGAGGTTTCATGTTGGCCATCGTGATCATGATGGCAGTCGTGCATCCGGGCAGGCTGGCAAGGAAGGTGGTCAAGATGAGAAAAGGGGGCGCGATCGAGATGAACTGGAGGGATAGTGCAAGGGAGCCTTTCAGACCTCTTGCTAGTCAAGTGTAGATCTTTCTGTTGGGCATGATTTCTTTTGTTTTCGAGCGACCTTATATATCGCAAAACCACTTTGTTTCAATACGGTAGCGAATCTCATTGTGTCAGAAAGAATCTTGGTCATGACCCAAATCCCAGCCCCAACACCAGCTCCACAGCTTGCTGCCCTCCAAAGCGCTGTCTCGAATACACTCCACAGCCGGCTTGAACCAGATGCGGAGACACGTCGGACATTCGTTTTTTCCAACTAGAATATGCTGCACCAAGCATCTCGAACCGACGACATGGCCACACATTTGTATACGTACCGCTGCCTCACATTTAGCCAGATCAGCACAAGTGTGTGTCTTGGTGGGACATGTAAGAATTTTGTAGTCGCACATGACGTTGGAGCACAGCGTACAGTGTTTGTCGCAGTTTTTGAGCTCCACTGTACTCTGATGTTCGAGATGGTTGGTGAGGAAAGCGATCAGGGTCATCGGTCCAGCATCGTACAGCGTGTTCGGCAACCTCAATTGAGCTATCTTCATACTTGCTGGGCATAACATGCGGGAGATGAGCTCGGGCTAAGATAAGACCGACCGAGAATGCGTCTTGGCAGCGTTCGTGGGTAATGCAGATCGTGACGAGAGACTCTGCGTTGTCAGTGACGTTTCTCGCCGACGTCCAACTCAGGGAGTGAGTTGTCCATCTCCTGTAGCCCCTTCACAAGAGCTTTCCTTCAATACAACTTTTTTGGAGCAGTGAAGGGGACTGTGACCATTCTTCGACTGCCCATGACATCCCCCTACGACGTTCCAGGCCTGACTCTCCTAACGTACTGACAAGCCGTACAAGCAGCGCAAGATGCCAAACAGTATTCCTGTATTCCAGATTGCAAACTTCCTCACCACAAACACCAAGCCAATCAGGCTTGAGGACATTGTTTCGACGACTGACGACGCAGGAACCGATTGCCCAATATGTCACAACTCTTACGCTGATCCGCCGCAGGACTACGTGCACCCAGACCTACCTGAAGACGAAGAAGAGTACGCCGTGCAGATCGAGAACAGGGGCAACTGTACGCATATCTTCGGTCGCCACTGCTTGGAGCACCATATACGCGGCGGCAACCCCTGGAGCCACACCTGCCCGTTGTGTCGTACGGAATGGTTTCCTGCGCCAAACGCCGGCAGGCATGAGATGCTTCTGAATGTCGAGCGGACATTGACTAGTCTAGCAGCAATGGAGCAAATCGACGAGCGTACGAGACAGGAATTAGGGCAGGTGGAAGTGGCTCTGGAAAGGATTAGGGACGCGCTTTACGAGTCGCGCTGGATCTGAGCGCGTAAGAAGCGCGTTGACGATGACGCAGCCTTTGTAGACGTGCCATATGCAATAGTCAGCGCGTGCTATCGACTTCATGACATGATGCGGGATACTGTTTAATTGAGCTCGACGGAGTGCGGATTGACTTCAGTCTTAAATGTTTTACAGTTTATTGCCTCCAATGCTGCGTTTCACGTCATCGGGATCTCTCTCAGTCTAGTCTACATTCGTCGTTAGTGCGAAAGCTCCTTCCGTGTAGCGCGACGCGTCAAGCTTTGAAAGGAACATCAAGCATTGGATCGTCAAGACCCAATGAATTTCCAGCGCAGGAGTCGGGTTTTTTAGCTCTGCGAAATTGGAGTTACTCTCCATCAGTCCGCACTGGCCGGCCGTTCACAACGTTTGCTTCCATCAAAGAGTCTCCACAGACGAGGTCTCGCAAAGCCGGGGCGTTATAGCATCTCGACAAGAATGACGGATTTCCAAGCATCGACAGACCGCTTTCTGGACTGGTTCAAGTCAGTTGGCGGTGACTTCAAGGATGATCTCATTGAGATTCAAGACCTGAGAGCCCACGGGGCAGGTCGAGGCATAGGTAGGCCTTTGACCTCCGTGATGAGCAAGCAGCTGACTCCCAGAAGTTGCGAAGAAGGATGTCCCAGAAGAATGCACACTCTTCACAATACCGAGATCCGCTATCATCAACGTAGAGACATCTGAGCTGCCCAAGAGGCTGCCCAAAGCCTTTGAAGCCGCATTTGACGAAGAGGACGAAGATACCGAACCTCTCGACCCCTGGGAGTCGCTGATCCTCATCATGGTATATGAGTATCTCCAGGGTGAATCTTCGCGATGGAAGCCTTACTTGGACGTCCTCCCGACTATGTTCGACACGCCCATGTTCTGGACCGAAGCAGAGCTCAAAGAGCTCGAAGGCACTGTCTTAACACAGGATAAGATTGGCAGACAAGCCAGCGACGACAAACTCCGTACACGCATCGTTCCGGTCGTCATGCAGAATCCGGATATTTTCTATCCCGCTGGCCAGGACCACCCGGGCGAAGATGATATGCTTAGTCTAGCGCACCAGATGGGCAGCACTATTATGGCTTATGCTTTCGATTTGGATAATGACGAGGAAGAGGATGAAGAGGACGAAGACGGCTGGATGATCGACAGGGATGCTCAGAAGATGCTGGGCATGGTGCCTATGGCTGATATCCTGAATGCCAATGCCGACTTCAATGTACGTTGTAGATGCGAAGGCTCTATCACTGTTTTGACTCACTTTGCAGGCTCATGTAAACCACGGTGAATGCCTCGAAGTCACCAGTCTGCGGTCTGACATCAAAGCCGGGACCGAGATCCTAAACTATTATGGCGCCATGCCCACATCCGAAGTCTTGCGACGTTATGGATATGTGACACCCGAGTATCGCAGGTACGATGAAGTGGAGATTCCCCGCAGCGTCGTTGCACGGGCCTTGTGCAAAGCAACGGGTCTGTCTTCTGCTGCTCTGGTTGAGATCGTAAGTAAATGCAATTGCTCAGAGTGAGCCTCTGGCTGATAGCTTGCAGGGCGTGGAGATAGATGCAGATGAAGAAAGCGATCCTTTTATCATCGAGCGCGACTCAGGTGCACCCAATGAAGAGGGTCGTCTCGTCGAAGAACCGAAGATGAATGAATTCCCCGAGCTCGAGGAAGAGCTCAAGGACGCGCTGAAAGTCATCAAGAATCACAGGCCAGATGTGATAGCACACAAGAAACAGCGGGATGGAATTGTAAATGCTGTCATAATCGCAGTGCTGACCGACAAACTCGCCGAATACCCGACATCGATACGGGAAGACCGAGCCATGTTGAAGAAGTCCGACATTACGAACAGAACGCGTATGGCCACTGAAGTGCGGCTGGGAGAAAAGATTCTTCTTGAAGAGGCTCTCACAATGCTCAAGGCGAGGGATGACGCAGGAGCCAATGAGGGCGAGCAACGACCAGCAAAGAAGATTAAGAGCAAAGCGTAGATTCAGGCAGAAAACCCCGTTGTCTTGAGTTGTGAGGCCGCAGTCAACTCCGTTGTTTTTCTCATTCCACCAGGTCCACCGTGTCCGCCCGTTGGCCGTACAGCTGGTCCTTCAGCCTTTGCTCGACCTCTTCCAACAACTGTTTTGCATCATCGCTTCCATCTTCGATCTGTAGTGTCTCGCGCACTCGCTGCAGGAAAGTTTTAGGGCTACGCCGGCGCGTAGTCCGCTGTTCCTCACGAGCATGGGGACTTCTCGATCTGTCTCGGTTTGCGGCTCCTGCAGTATGGGTTGAGGAGCGAGTTACCCTTCTGTCGTTCGGAACCGCCTGCACCCGAGGAGTACCTCGACTTGCTTGACTTGTGGGATGGGCCTCATGAAACCATGAATTGCGGCAGATAGGACATCGATTCTTCCATGGTCCCGGAGATCGAAGGTGCTTGACAAGGCATTTCTCACCTATGACGTGGTAACAACCTCGTCTCAGAGATGAGGGATCAGCGACCATATCTATGCGCACCGCCCACTCTCCTGCCCCGTGATCGCGATTACAGCCGGGTGATGGGAATTCGATATATGGCTCATAACAGATGCTGCACGTCCGATTGTCTGCCGTGAGTTGACGGAGCAGTAGAGGTGTGATGAACAAGGCGCCTGCCATCTTGCGCTTGAATAATTAGTACGATTGATGGTGTGTATTTGTCAGGAAGGATGGGTACTGGAATGAAGTATTTGACGATGTGCGCACATTCACACCAGGAGCTGGGCGTCGACGCGTGCTATTTTCAATTTTCGATAGGTTGGTTGCTGGCAATGGGCACAGTGGGCCGGTCAATCCATGCTATGGGAAGCGAATGCATACACAGACCCTGAGCCAAACGACGCCCCGCCAAGCTTTGAGGAAATTCACATCAGGAGGTCACTTCTTATCAAGTACGCAGCTCACAGTGCCTGATGAAAGCTTGTTCATGGCTGAGCCTCCACCACCTTTATCGCGCGCTCCCAAGTCGCCTCGATATCGTTCTGATATATCCAAGACATATCAGTGCCGCCGTCAGAGATGACTTTGTTGGCGACTCGTTCATCAAACGTGGGGTTGCCGATGACTTCCAGGTTCTTTGCACGTCGTGCTGCTTCGGACGCAAGATGCGCGTACATGCGCGCATAATAAGAAAGACGGATCTGATCGAAGAGCGGTACTGCTCTGCTCAGATCGTTGTCAAAATGCGCTAATGATTGTGCAAGAATCCAGCCATCCTCCATGGCAAAGCCCGCACCAGAGCCAAAGGCACCGGACAGTGCGTGCGATGAGTCGCCAACAAGAACAACCTTGTGATTCCACGCAACGAGAGTCTCCAGCTCTGGACCTGCGAAAGCAGCAAACTCGCGCCAGCCACCGTCAGGCACACGTGCAAGTGCTTCCCGAATCTGAGGCAGGTATTCCTGTCTCATTATCAACGTTTGAGTTCACGTAGTAGATGCAACACCTACTGTGAAGTGGGACTCGACATGCGCATTGTCAACGGGAATACCCCAGCTGACCTTGCTAGCGCTATGTGTCGCCGGGTCATGCCATGCTCTTGCAGCTATCTCCCACAGCCCTTCACCTACCGGCGAGAAGTAAACGTGGGTCGTAGGCGTGTGCCACCAGGCTGTTGTCTGGAATCGAGGATCCAGATCTTTCACATCTTCCCAAGCCAGTAAGGCACGCCATATCGTGGTTCCAGTGAACTTGATCTCGTAGTCTGGCCAAGCCGCATCACGGACGACCCAAATGGAGATCAGTCAACCTTGTTCGACGAATTGAGCAGGTACTTACTGAACGAATGCCATCAGCGCCGACCACTAGGTCGGCTGTGGCGGATGAGCCGTCCTTGAAATTTAGCTCCACGCCTGCAGCACCTCTATCGACGATACTACTGAGCTTCTTCGATAATTTGATAGTCCCAGGTTGTATGCGAGATAATAAGGCAGACTGCAGCTTCGTCCTTTGGGTTCGAATGGGAGCACGTCCCGCAGTTGACTTTGGCTTTTCTCTGCGATGCAGTTCTTCGCCTGATCGACCGTTCCTGTGATCCATGATTAGGACCTTCGCCTTCTTGATTTCTGGAACTGGACTTACAGATTCAGGGTTGTCCAAGTTGGGTGGCCGCTATTCACAGCATCTGCGGCTCCTAGCAAGTCTAAGACTTTCCACGAGTTGGGACCAATGCTTATCCCAGCGCCGACCTCTCGCAATACACTTGCCTGTTCATAGACTGCGACTTCGACATTGGGGATTTTTGACAACGCTATCGCTGTTCCGAGACCTCCGGGCCCACCTCCCACGATAGCCACTTTGAGCGGCTTGGGCTTGATGTTGACGGTCATTATTCAGAGTTCGATCTGGATGTGTTACATGCAGCAGAGATGACATCTTGGATCTTTCAACAGGCTGTGCAGAAGTTCCGCACGTTGTTGACAAAGCCGTCTGTCGTCAACTGTCACGCGAATGATGTGCGAGGCACATCTAGGGTGGGTCAGAACACCAATCTGGAAAGGCGCAGCTCGTACTTGTGGACAGCCACAATGTCGTAGACTTCGGCAGTGGAAGTCGAAGGTCATGAGACGATCTACGATAGATCATGAGAAGCAAGGCTCGCCGCCCAAACTGTGAGTTCAACACTTTGGGATTGCATATCTCAATCACCAAGAGCGAGGCTTCCCAGACATGAATCACCAGGTAAGAGGGCAACCCCCGAAAATATCCCTGGGATGTGATATTTGAACCATTGAGTGCAGAGCGAGCTCGTTGCAAAAAAAAAAAGAAGGACTACACTGCGTCGAAGTCGGAGAGAGGATTATCCGCAAGTGCTGTGTCTCTGCACCGCCGCCATAAAGATGCAGTATGAAATATTTGCACGTTTTCTCTATGTTTCATATGCCAAGTGCATTTTGCAGCACCCTGGCTATCTCCCCAATACCGACTGAAAAGACAATATTGACTAGATCATTTGTTGCAGCCCTGTCTATTTTCTTCGTGATATCTTTGGCTGCGACCTGATAGAACTTTGAACGCATCGACGGCAGGATACAGTGAAAGCATAATGACCTAGATGTGATGCAACACTTTTTTTAATACTGAAACAGATCAACAAGTGTTCTCCGTGAACATTGAGATTCGAAGAAGTGGAGCAGGGCTGCTATCACAAACTCCCATGTTGAGCTGCTAGCTCAATCGATTCCTACCCACGCTATCTCCGTGGGACTCAGTCCGGTGAATCCTTCAGTCCCAATTGTCGTACCACTCAGGATAATGACACAACTCATTGAGCTCCCGTGTGCTCAGGTACAGGATTTCACTTTCATCTAAAGCATCCTCGTCGTAGAGTATTGTTGGCGCAGCTGGACGTCTTTTCTTTTGCGGCTTCTTGAAGTGTTCCTTCTTCTTCTTCTTGCCCCACGACTTCAGCTCGGCCTCGTGCTGCAAGCACCAAAGAACTACTTCTCTAGCCGCCAGAGCATCCTCAACCGCATCGTGTCCATTCTTGCCATGGTCTTGCACAGTGATCTTCAGAAGCTCTTTGCAGAGTGTCTTCAGGGCGAACTGCCCTTTGAAACCTTTGTTGACAGCTGACTTGGCCAAGATTGAGGAGTCAACCGTTGCATCATGACGAATTCCCAAAGCTGCGAGGTCGAACTGGAGCGAATGTCCAACGAGGATCGTTTGTGAGTCCATGAACCTGAACAGCTCTGTTCGTGCGGCAGTCGAGCCTTTCAGTGCTTTCCCCAAGATTATGGCGTCGTTCATATCTTTGGCGGTAATACCGCTCCACTGTGTGCGCCAGTCTGTGACATTGAGATGCGGCTCAACGAGACTGTCGACCAATAGCACGCCGGTGAAGAAGTCGATCGCGGAGACTCGTGCAAGCTCTGAAGTGAGGCCCTTGTGGCCAACGCCGACCATCTCGCAGTCGAGCACAATGGCTTGATGCATGGGCGCTTCAGGGTTAAAATGAGAGGCAGACTCAGTATTAGGTGTATGGAATTTTCTGCTCTTCCGAGGTAGGTCGCTCGAATCCGGCTTCGCAGTGAGTGCTGTCGAGGCCAACGCTGAGTAGGTGATCGCATGCTGAGCAGCTGGAATTGCAGACCAGCGTGAATCCCAAGGATATAGTGGATTCTGCGTAAGTGGCTTTGAAGGCTTGAGATCAGGTCCCTGAAGTGGTGCGGCTGCTGATACCTTTTGCGGTGCGAAATTCTGGCGAGGCTGTGCCTTCGTTCTGGTGACAGGGGTATCATGTTCTCTTGCCAACACGGATGCACTGGCTCTTGATTGTACCGATATTGATGTTATAATCGCCCCGGAGTTACTCAGAGCCTTCGAGCTCTGTTGTGCGTTCGTTGTTGTGACACGCGTCCCATGCGTAGCCATGCTAAGATGCTGCTTGCGGGCCGACTCGGTTTTGAAGGTTTTGTTGCAGTTCGATTTAGTGCAGATAAACGACAGGGCGCCGTTGGCAGTAGTTCGACTGGACTGCTGGACTGCAACGGCTGGTGTTGTTGACTGCGCGTCCACAGAGTAGTCATTGTCCACATGTTGAACGAGTCCGGCTGCAGTCATGCAGGTCGATGTCGACTCAGGCCTCATACAACGAAGGACATGTTTGGTAGCCCTGATGTGACCATCTAGCTTGTATGATGCGTCGAATGACTTCTTACACTGGCTGCACACATGTGATCCCACAACTTTACTTGCATTTGGCGGCATTGTATCGATCTTGGAAGGAAAAATCAGAGCTGAGGATGTTGAACAAAGAAGGGAGGCACAAGTGTTTATCTTTAAGCAGACAATGGCCCGTGCCGCTACAGTGGCTTTTACCATCACTTTCACTTCCAATAGTGTGCCGCACCTGAAGCGCTCGGCATGCCATAGGCGCCCAATTAGCGGCTGACACATTCCCATTCCAGCCTGATGCTGTGTTATGCTCCTGTCCAATCCAATCACACCACCTGCACGTTCAGCCTTGCAGCCCTCTCACATGCCATTACTAGGAAATTTGAAAGATATGATCATGTATGGGAACCTCTCTCCCAACGCATCAGCCGACACCTCATTACGGTTCTCATCACTCTCTCGTCATATGTATCTATTCGCTCCCCTCCGCTCCAACATTCGGCCCTCTCCTCACCATAACCTTCCCCTCGCCCTGCTGCACAAACCCCACATGCTCATAAACCCTCTTCCCCTTCTTACTAGTCTCCAAATACATCACCGCCGCCGGCCTCTCCCCATCCGCCCTCTCAATCCCCCAATCCAACAGCCTCCTCGCCACACCCCTGCCCTGCCACTCAGGCCACGTCAACAGCAAAGCCAAATACCAATGCTTCTCGTCCCCCAACATCTCCTTCCGGACTGCATCGTCTCGCTGATGCCGGCCACTCCTCGCATCAGGATCGACGTGCTCGAAAAGCTCATCGATCTCGTTGTCAGACCAGCCGAGTTTCTCGCGCCAGCCGTATAACGTGAAGGCGTCGCGGCGGAAGGGGCATACGATAGGCGCATCCGGGCCGGCCCAGCATGCGGCGCCAATGATAGTGTTAGTTGGGATGTGAACTGCTTTCACCCAGGTGATGCCGGTCGTAGAGAAGGTGGGTTGGAAGGATTTCGCGAGGCGCTGGACGCGGACTTGTTTGTAATTTGGACCACGGAGGTGTGGCGGTTGGATGGCGTCCATAGTGGAGTCAGGGTAGCAGACGAAGAGGCCCTGAGCCTGATTGTGCGTCAGTGGTTTGTTGGTGTGAGGATGCAGGTTGCTGAGTTACAATTTTGAGCGCGTCTTGTTCTTCTGCGATTTCGACCTTGATCTCGGATGCTAACAGCCGCTTTGCTTCCTCGACTGGGACCGTCTCGGGGTTGTATCCAGCCGTTGCGACTGTGGGTGTAGAGGTCATGACTGCGTTGTGTCTTTTACAGTGATATTGGGCCTGTGGTCCTTTTGTGCCGATGGTAAGCCACCTCTTGCTTGTGCTACTGTATTAGAAGATTGATGACACAAGTAGCAGCAGTATTTGCAGTTCTTCCTATTTATTGGCCTCCGCCTTTCGTCGTGAATTCCGAGGCCTTGGTGCTGACGACGGAGTAAAAGCATCGGCGAGGCTGAGTCTCGAAAGTACACTTGCACAATATCGTTAGATTACGTTGCGACATAGCTATTCGTGGGTATGCGCGCTTGGCACGCGGGCGCTACGCTTCTTCTAGCAGCAGCTTACTTGTAGTTCTTCCTATTTATTGGCCTCCGCCTTTCGTCGTGAATTCCGAGGCCTTGGTGCTGACGACGGAGTAAAAGCATCGGCGAGGCTGAGTCTCGACAGTACACTTGCACAATATCATTAGATTACGTTGCGACATAGCTGTTCGTGGGTATGCGCGACAAGGACATCAAAACTCGTACGTTGACAAAGCTCTCCTGAGCAAGTGTCATCCTGTGATTGCGTGTAACCAAGGTGCGAGATGGTGTCGCACCTGGTAACTTCAAAACCAAAATGCTGGTATACGTAGACCAAGTAGCGCAGTATGTACAGAGTGCAGCAGAACGCCATGGGTATCAAACGCCTTCAATGCAGCAAACCATGCATCGCAAAAGCAAATCGCATCATGATCGTAATCATGAGAGTTATCCACTCAGGGATTGGAGTGGACGAAGCGTGCACCTTGGCACGGGGAGTGGGCTTTTTTGAAGTCCTTGATCCGGCCCATCATCCATCCTGACACGTACTTCTCATCTTCACGAGGCAGTCGTTGTTCGCCGAGTCTTATGCTGTGTGACAATCTGCATTGCGAACCAGTGTGCTCGTATTGCAGACACTTGGGGTCCTTCGCACAGGCTCGTTCGCAGTTGTCGAATGACTTTACTGACTTGCCCTTTGTGTGGACCACGTCCTCTGCCATATTTGTCCAGTCCTCGGCCTTGCTCTGCAAACGAGGCTCAATGAGATTGAACAGCTCTTCGAACATGAGCGCCCGTTCTGGGTGTTTTCGGGCTTGTTCCCACTGCGAGAGTCCGGTGTAATCGTCCTCCAGAAGATGGTGCATCGTCATGATTGCCTCGCACCACTGCTCCGGTCCGAACTTCATCGTCGGTGGCTTGTCGCCGTTGAACATTGGCCAGTAACCACGAAGAGGTACACCGCTTTTCTTCAGGACTTGCGCCAGCATCTCATCACCGCAGCAAGAATCAGCCACGTTCTCGCCGAAGAAGTGTGTGCCTGGGAAATGGTGATTCTCTGCGAACATTTTCCCACGAGCCATAAGCTTGTCCAACGCACCACGAGAGAGTACAAAGCCACTACCGCCATGGGCAAAAGGTGCCTTCTTCTTTGGCCAAACCGGTGATCCAAAGTAGTGCGCCGATTTGGGATTGAAGTGTGTAAGGAAACGGTATAGGTTGTCGTAGTTGACGTACGTGTCCGTCTCGATAAACAGATACCAGTGTGAGTCCGGGCGCAAGTATGATGTCCACTCCATCATAGGGAGAAACTTGTATTTATCTAGCTTCCAGCCATCTGGCGACTTGCCTGTCGTCTCGTTTGCTGACTGGATGCCGTCGTATACATTGAAGTCGGGGTTCTCCCACTTGTACTCGGGGCGGATATGGGAAAGGGCGTCTACGACGTCGAAGCTCTGGATGGTGGCTTTGCGGTCGGAGAAGATTAGCAGGTCTTGTTTACAACGGCCTAGACGGTTCAGGTACGCAGGCAGCTTCGTGGTAGCTTCGCCGGCGCTGATCTTCAAGACAATGGTCAAGTCCTCCATGACCCCGCTCTTGAAGGGCGAGCATTCTTCGCCAAAGCGTATCTTGGTCTGGGCTGGGCGCGCGGGCGTGGGCCGGTCTTGGAGGATGTCATAGCCGCGCTCGACATACGGGACCAGGTCGCGGAGGGACGAGTGCAGATAGAGGACGCACAGTATCACGGCTGCGCACAGCAGGCGCAGCGGCGTGAATCGCACCATGTTGGTGGAGGAGCGAAACCCCATGGCATGGCCGTGGGAGGATTCGAGATGGCGGGCCCTAGACGCTGCACGCGAGATGAAGTAGAGCCCTGCGCTTTCCGCACTAGCCGGCGCATTACGTCTTTGGCCCATGCTTCAAACGGCCGCGGCATTCACAACCAGCCTCTCAACTATCATTTCATCGACAACACGTGCGCAGAGAGATCGCGCTTGCATCTTGGAGATTTATCCGGTTGTCTCATACTGACATCGTCGCTGATTGCACACGTTCAATATGCTGGTTACTTCTCTCCAGCCACTTATCAGGCTAAATTCAGGCCACACTTCTGTATGACCTCCCAACAAGTAGCAGCGAGCTTGCCTCGACCCTAGAAACACTCCGTCAAGCACGACCAACCTTTGGCACTCCCAGCCATTCCTTTCCGTGGGTTGAACACGGTCTCGACTTCGAAGACGGCGACCGCGACTCAAACACTTCCACGAATCTTCGATCGATTGCTTGCGCCTCATCACGAGCTTGCCGGCTTGATAGCTTCCACGAACTTCGCCTTCACGCCCCTGAAGAGTTTGTCCTGTATCAGCTTAGTGATGATTGGTTGCTTGTTGTGTTCCTCGAATGCTGCACGGCCAGTGTAACGTTCGAAGAAGTGGAAGACTGTCCGATCATCTGGATCTCGACTAATGCAGTAGTAGAGGCTGCCTGGCTCGGATGCAGCGAGTCGTGTCGTTTCTGCGTATACAGCCTCGAGGGCGTCTGCATGCTCCGGGTAGGCGTAGACCTGTGCTTGTAAGTATAGGTCGTTTGAGGCACTGGAAAAGCCTACAATGCCGAACACGCAAAATTCACCCTCTGGCACCGGTGGCATGCCAGCCATGAAGTCTTCCTTGTGGTACTCTGCTTTGCTGAAGCTCATGGTTGCTGTGGTGAGAGTGACGGTGCTCATTTGCAAGTAAGCTGCTCTTATAGTAAGCACGTCAGATGCCAGCCCCACTTGCCGTGCTGCAGCGTGTCGACTCATCCCGAGCAGACTGAAGTCCCACGGCCTCACAATCATCATGGCCTACAATTCCTAAAGTGATCTGCGTAAAGACGGCATCGAGAAATGTCTGCCGTACTGCGGCGATCCGTACGTTGCGTTCGATGCTGATGGGCTGTTGAAACGCGAATGCATATTACAGGCGAGCCTGCTCCAGTCATTGAACGACGTTGAGCAGCTCCTTCCCTTCTAGATACCTTTCCAGATTCTCCGCGGTTTCCTCATACCAGATTGTCAGCGAACCTTCCTCCACGTAGCCCATGTGCGGTGTCAAGACCACCCTGCTCCTTCCCTCCGCGTCCCAGTCCTCGTTACGCCATGGGCTGTCTGCCGGCAGCGGCTCGATATCAAATACATCGAGTGCAGCACCTCCTATGCGCCCATGGCGAAGTGCGTCAAGCAAGGCAGACTCGTCAACTAGCGGTCCCCGGGATGTGTTTACCAACAAGCCATTTGACTTCATCCAGTCCAACTCTTGGGTGCTCACGATCCCCTTTGACCGCTCGCTGAGCACATAGTGCACCGAGACCACATCTGCTTTGCTGAAAACCTCCTCTTTGCTGACGACCTTGAAAGTCTTCTCGTCATTTGCAATCATGCCTCCACCCGTCACCGGCAAACCAGCCTCTGCAGCAAGTTGGTCTGCCTTCTCCTGCGTCAAATTTGCACTCCAACACACAATCTTCATGCCGAAAGCGAGCACACCAACCCTTGCCACATGAGATCCAATTCTCCCCAAACCTACAAGCCCAAGCGTCTTTCCTTGCAACCCGATTGCCAGGCCAGTCTGCCACGCCTTATTCCCGCGCTTACCCTTCACAACCGCATCATCCGCAGCAACGTTCCTCGCCAGCGCTAGGATCAGCGCCCACACATGCTGCGTGGTCGGATGCCCACCGCCCTGCTTAGCCGGCAAGGAGCGCGGACTCAGCCCACTTCCCTTCCCATCCGTACGCCCTTTACCAGGCGCAGCGCAGACAGTGATACCGAGCTCTTTCATGGTCGCAAGGTCCCAGCTCTCGAACTTGCCGCCGGTTGCAAAGATCACTTTCAGGTTGGGTAGTTGGCGCAGCAGCTCGCCTGGGAAGGGCGTGCGCTCGCGCATTGTGCTGAGCGCGGAGAAGGGGCGCAGACGCTCCACAAGCGCTTTGCGCTCTGCATCTGTGGTTTTGGGATGCGAGTATGAGGGGAGAGTGTCGTTGAAGACGGTGATTTCGACTTGTGAGCTGGGCAGGTGGGAGAAGTGCTGCTGTGCTATGTTGTGGTAGTCGTCGAGGACGGCGAGCTTGATGGGTTGTGTTGAAGCCATATTGATGCGTTGTTCAGATGCTCCTGATGAATGGAAGAGTTGTAACGAGCATGTTCAATGTGGTGGATACAATACAATGTACCGGCAAAGTATATATCCGTTCGGAAAACCGCTCGGCAATCTCACCAGCGCCCAAGCACGAATCGGTCTAACACAGGTTGATGTCGCCATTATGGCTGACTAATGTAATCAACAGCACCATATCGCTGGGATCCGCTGTGTTGATGCACAAAGGGAGCGTCCTGCAGTGGAGGATGACGTTGCATGCTCCAAGAGCGGGGAATAGTGGGGCCCAGCATCCTCCATCTCGACTTCCTCTCGAGGTCAGATGCTCACCTACTAGAGGGCCTGAGCCAGAACGCAATGCCGGTTCATAGTAATAATGCTCAGTGTTGTCTCATCAAATGGTGCGCGAGCTGAGCGCGCGCCACGAGCTTTGCGTTACTCAACACTCAGTACCTGACGACGTGTAGCAGACGCTGACGAAAGTACTTGCGCAGGGAGACATCATCTCTCTCAGATACTCGATTGAGGAGCAGTAGAGCGAAATGAGTGTTTGAGATTCATGCGAGGGCTCATATGAGACTTGACGACCACGCAACATGTAGGCAAGGGGTGATGTACTACACACTCTTCGCATTCCATCCAAAACCACGACAACTGGCTCTTCTGCACCGCCTCAGCTTTCAAAGTCGACACTGCTTTCGTTCTTTCTTCTTCCTACACTCATTCCTTACCCTTGGAAACGAGATGCGTTCTACCCTGCTTTTCAGCTTCACTACACTCATTTCCCGGATCCCACAATCATTCGCAGCCGACCAGCAACTACCGAATCAAGTCTACAATGTCACAGCCGTTGAGCCGCCCTCGATTCCCGCGACGACTGTGAACTTCACAATCACCGAAAGCTTCACTACTACATCAACCACGACAAGCACAGCCACCACTACCGAGACCACTACGCTGCCTCCTCCACCTCCGCCGGTCAGCACGCTCACAATCATTTATCCATCTTCGGATGCTGCACCGGTTGAGGTCACATCGATAAGCCAGGTCGTGACATCCTTCATCCCAGAAGCGACATTCTGCGTTGGACCTGCTGTCTACTTCTCCTCCATCGCTGGGGGGCCCTTCTACAACGGCTCTGCAAATGTCACGCAGTACATCTCTGGGACCACTAGCTGCGATGTGGAGTACTCGACTACAGCCATGACCATCTGCGCGACCACGCTCACTGGGCTTGCATCCAAGGTAACCGTCTCAGAATGCGATCAGGAAATTACTTTCTCCAGCGAGTGCGGATACAGCCTGGAAACCCCCACCCCGTCAACAACAACCAGCGTATCCGCACTCATCACCCCTGCGCCCACAGTGCGGAGATTAATGACATACTGGCTCGCGCCATGGCAGTCCCTGACAGCCGGCGATGCGCCCTCGGATGTAGACGTGAAAGTCTGCACGGTCCTCGACGACGATAGCATGAAATGCCAGCGCTATCAGGAAATCTGGGAGATTGTCGTGGTTACCTCGAGCGTGACGACTTCCTTCCCCGTCACTTTCTCGCGCACCGTCTCCGGACCGGGCGCGCTGATCTTCGACTCGAGCACGTCGTACATCAACAGCACGACGGAGGTTATCAGTCTTTCGAAGACGCTGCGTCTGGACACCGAGGTCACGGTTGAGAGTACTAGTACTAGCAGGCGCCCCAGCACGACGGTGCATCTCACGGAGGAGTACACGTCTGTCTTGACCATCACGAGACACCTGGAGCACGTGCCGTCGAGGTGAGCGAAGCATACACGGGCTTTGAGTGATAGCTAACCACTCCGCAGCACATGGATTTCTACAACTAGCAGTAGCTCGACGTCAGAGCTGGCGTCTAGCACTGATATCAGCAGCGCCGCGGAACCGCCCAGCACACCTCCAACCTCACCAGAAACACCGCTCTCGAGCAACAGCAGCAGCAGCAGCGTCAGCGTTAGTTCCAATGAGCCCACGACGACGATACACGTGACGTCCATCATCACCGAGCGGGTTACCAGCACCGTCACGCGGTCGAGGTCTCGTGCGCTTTCTGGGGCTGCTAGTGCGAGCAACTAGATTTTTCGTTTGGGATTACAAGGCGTGTTGGTGTGGGGGTTGGTACTTGATGAATTGAATGAATTGAATGGAATTGAAATGAATTGAATTGAATTGAATGATGGGTTGCGGGCGAGTACTGCATTTGGGTTTAGATCGGAGGGTTGAGATGGGTTGTGGGTTATACATATACTACGCAGCAAATTGACTTCGGGAAATGATAACTGGCAATGACTCTGACACGACTCAAGGCATGAAACCCCCATTCTATCCCCCCAAAGCTTGCAGCCATCCATGCTAACACGCCACAATGCAACGCCGCCGTCTACCGGGTATCAAATGCAAACACAAATGCAACCCCACCCACCCCTCTACCGCAGCAAAATCTTCTCATTCACCCTATCAATCGTAACCTCCTCGTCGTTCTCAAACGAGTACTTCCTCCTCACCAACTCAAACACAATCAACCCCGCACTCGTACTCGGCACCTGCCTGATCGTCGCCCCCCAAAACCCTTTATACAAATACGCTCGCCACCCACCCGCCCGCTTCGCCAGGGCACGGCACTGCCGGAAGGTCTCCTCGTACGCGTGGTAGTAGCGGCGCATGATCTGCGCCGGGCGGGACTCCTGGGCCTGGAAATCGAGGGCTTCGAGGCGGCGGAAGTGGACGTCTTGGATGGAGGAGAGGGGGTGTTGGATTGTTTGGCTTGTGATACCGGCGGTGATGCCTGCGAGGAGGAGGAAGGTGGGTTCGAGGGTGAAGTGCGGGGTGATTACTGGGCGGGGGTCGGAGTCGGAGGTGAGGGGTTTGGTGTCGAGGAGGCTGTCGCGCGTGCGGGTGCCGTAGTGCCAGGTTATGAAGTTGTAGTACCCCTGCGACTTTACGGTTTCGAAGGCGGAGAAGAATACGGCGGCGCTGAGGGCGTCTTTGCACACACTGAGCGTCCAGCCGGCGAAGATGCCCGTGAGGCCGATGGAGCGCAGTTTGTGGCCGGCGTAGTGCCACATTGTTTTGTACTTGCCGTCGAGGATGTCGGCGGTGCGGAAGCGGGTTTGCAGGGCGTCGAAGGGTGCGGCGACGACGGACTGGAATGCGCCTGCGATGAGGCCCGCGGTGAAGGTGGTGCTCGGCGGGGGCGGGGGGTAGACGCGCTTCGTCTGGTAGCTGCTCGGCTCGTGCAGACTGGACAGGCTGTGCAGGTACACAGTGTACAGCACGGCGCCGATACACGTGTTCGCCAGCAGCGGCGGGAGGACCTGGTTCGGGATGAAGGCCCAGCCCTCGGTGCGGACGGCGTGTGCGAGCACGGCGGGCGTCGTCATTCTCCAGGTCCAGGCCGCCTGCGCGGCGATGTGGGGGTTGATGGCGCGCGCGTAGCCCATGTAGTCGATGCGCCCGCGGAAGAAGGCCTTGACGGGGGCGCGGAAGTAGAAGGCGACCATGCGGGCTGCGACGGCGCGCATGCCGGCTGCCTGGACGCCCGTCGCGGGGGCCTTGTTGGGCTTTTGCGGCTCGAGGTCATCGCTGTGGCTGTTGGGGTTGGTCGAGGGCTGCAGGGCAATCGGGAGGACTCCAGTGCGTCCATTGGCACTGGGACTGGCGGTCATCGCATAGTGGAGGTGTGAGAGGCGGCTCTCTGGTGTCGAGCGAGGGTTGAGGTGAAGGCCGCACGTGGAGCTGTCCCGGTGATGCGGTGTCTGACCGAGGCTGGGGTGGTCACGGCGATGTTGTATGTGATCAAGACTGAGGACGATTACGGGAATACTTCTCAAAACAGCCTCCCTGCTCAAAACTCCGGCTGCTGCACTCGAGTATCACTGAAGACATCAAGATGCACGGCGAACTCGAGGCGGGAGTCCAGGGTGGGTCCCCGCAAAGCTTGGGCCGGGTCGCGGGTGCCTTGCCAAGCCCAGAACGGAACGCGTTCGCGTTTCCAGTACGAAGCACTTTGTGAACATCGTCACCGTCGTCGCCTCTCACCTCCCCTCCCGCACCCTCGACTCCACCACCGCCCACCCGCCAAAGGCTCCCGCGCGCGCCTTTCGCAACCACAACCATGGCGGACGAGATCAGCATCGACAAGCAGCTCTTCCACGACCGCCTGGGCAGCTTGGTCGCAAAGTGGAAGGCCGACAAGCGCGCTGGCGACGCCGTCTTCCAGGGCGCGAGCTCCATCGCCACCGTCGTCGGCAAGGCGAGCGAGCCCGGCAGCTATCTCAAGCCCGCCGCCTTCCAGGTGAGACTTGGGGCGCACTTCTGGCAGAGGCACAGCTAACCGCGCATTGGTAGCTATGGCTGCTCGGCTACGAGTTCCCCGCGACGCTCTTCATCCTCACGCCCGACCTCCTCCAGATCGTCACCACGAAGAAGAAGGGTGCGTCTTCCACTCGAAACTGATGGGGGCGAGGAAACGCTAACACCCGCGCAGCCTCGTATTTGGAGCCCCTCAAAGGCGGCAAGGTGCCCATTGAGATCCTCGTGCGCGCCAAGGACGCCGAGGAGAACAAGAAGCAGTTCCAGACATGCATCGAGACGCTCAAGAACGCCGGCAAGAAGGTGGCCGTCCTCAAGAAGGACAGCTCCACCGGCGGCTTCGCTGAGGAGTGGAAGGCTGCCTTCGCCGAAGCTGGCATCAAGGAGGAGGACCAGGTCGACCTCGCGCCGATTCTCTCGCAGGCCGCGCTGTCCATCAAGGACGAGAGGGAGCTGGTAGGCAGCCACGACAATGTACGAGTTTGGTCCGAGCTAACACCCCCAGCGCACCATCCGCGACGCTGCCCGCGCATCGAGCGCCCTCATGACAAACTACTTCGTCGAGGAAATGTCCGACATCCTCGACTCGGAGAAGAAAATCACCCACCGCGCCCTCGCCGACAAGGTCGCCAACAAGATCGACGATGCGAAGTTCTTCGAGAAGCAAAAGGTCTCCAAGGCCTTCGACGCCATGCAGCTCGACTGGTGCCTCCAGCCCACCATCCAGAGCGGCGGCGCCTACGACCTCAAGTTCGCCGCCGAGCCCGACGAGAACAACCTGCACCCCGGCGTCATCATCTCCGTCCTCGGCCTGCGCTACCAGACATACGGCGCCATGGTCGGTCGCACCTACATGGTCGGTCCCAACAAGGAGCAGGAGACGGCGTACAAGCTGCTCCTGGCCATTCACGACTTGGTCATCAAGTCGATCAAGGACGGCGCAGTCGCAAAGGACATCTACAACAAGGCGCTTTCACACTTGAAGTCGAAGAAGCCCGAGTGGGAGAAGCACTTCCCCAAGAACGTTGGATACGGTATTGGAACCGAGAACAAGGACAATGCTCTTCTTCTGAGCGGCAAGAATGTGCGAGTTCTAAAGGACGGCATGACCATGGTCGTCCAGACTGGTCTGCAGGACTTGGAGAACAGCAAGCCCCAGGACAAGAAGAGCAAGACGTACTCGCTGGTCTTGGTCGACACGGTCCGTGTTGGCCAGGGCGACGCATCCGTCTTCACCAAGGACACCACATCCGATCTGGACGCTGTCTCGTTCTTCTTCGACGACGAGGAAGAGGAGGCCAAGCCGAAGGTCAAGAAGGAGAGCAGGCCGGCGATTGCACAGACCAACATCACCAAGACCCGCACACGACACGAGCGAACAACCAACCAAGACGCAGAAAAGGAGGAGCAGAGGCGGCAGCATCAGCGCGAGCTGCACCAGAAGAAGCAGCAAGAAGGCTTGGAGCAGTACAGCGAAGGCGCAAAGTCGCTCAACGGCGTCGAGGAGAAGAAGTTCAAGCGCTTCGAGTCGTATAAGCGCGACAACCAGCTCCCCAACAACGTCGCCAACTTGGAGATTGTCGTCGACAAAAAGTCGCAGACAGTCATCCTGCCCATCATGGGCCGTCCCGTGCCTTTCCACATCCACACCATCAAAAACGCCTCCCACACACCCGAGCAGGATTCCACATCACTCCGCATCAACTTCCTGTCCCCCGGACAAGGTGTTGGTCGCAAAGACGACCAGCCTTTCGAGGACCCCAACGCCCACTTCATCCGCAGCTTGACGTTCCGCTCCCACGACATCGACCGCATCGACCAGATCACAAAGGACATTACCGAGCTGAAGAAGGAGGTTGTGCGACGAGACCAGGAGAAGAAGCAGCTCGAGGATGTTGTTGAGCAGGACAAGCTCATCCCGATGAAGACTCGCAAGCCCTTCACACTCGACCTCATCTTCATCCGGCCTGCACTCGACGGAAAGCGCATCCCTGGAAGCATCGAGATCCACCAGAACGGTCTGCGATACGTGCACGGTGGCGGCAGCGCCAAGATTGATGTGCTCTTCAGCAACATGAAGCACCTCTTCTTCCAGCCTTCGCAGCACGAGCTGATCGTCATCATCCACGTTCACCTCAAGAATCCCATCATGCTGGGTAAGAAGAAGACAAAGGATGTGCAGTTCGTTCGTGAAGCCACAGAAATGCAGTTCGACGACACAGGCAACCGCAAGCGTCGCCACAAGTTCGGAGACGAGGAGGAATTCGAGCAGGAACAGGAAGAGCGCCGGCGACGAGCAGCGCTCGACAAGGAGTTCAAGAACTTTGCAGAGAAGATCGCAGACGCCGCACGCAACGAGAACGTCAGCGTCGACATTCCCTACCGCGAACTCGGCTTCAACGGTGTGCCTGCTCGCTCCTCCGTCCTCATCCAGCCCACTACAGACTGCTTGGTCCAGCTCACCGAGCCCCCATTCACATGTCTGACGCTCTCCGAGATCGAGATCGTTCACCTCGAACGCGTTCAATTCGGTCTGCGCAACTTCGACATGGTCGTCGTCTTCAAAGACTACAACCGCCCACCCGTCCACATCAACACTATCCCCGTCGAGTCGCTCGACCCGGTCAAGGACTGGCTCGACTCCGTCGACATCCCCTTCAGCGAGGGTCCCCTCAACCTAAACTGGGCCACCATCATGAAGACCGTCACATCCGACCCGCACCAATTCTTCGCCGACGGCGGCTGGTCCTTCCTCTCCACCGAGTCCGACGACGAAGACGGCGAGGAGGAAGAGGAGGAGTCCGCTTTCGAGGTCTCCGAGTCTGAACTCGCCATCTCAGACGAGTCCTCTGAAGAAAGCGACTTTGACGAAAACGCGTCAGAGGAGATGAGTGACGAGGGCTCCGAGGAGGATTTCTCCGAAGGCGAGGACTGGGACGTGCTCGAGAAGAAGGCCGCGAAGAAGGATAAAGAGAGTACGCTCGAGGACGAGGAGGAGAAGCCCAAGAAGAGGAAGCGCTGAGCTTTTGTGTCCATCTACTTTCCTTTTCATTTACATTCCATCTTCTTGTAAGATTGCAGTATGCCACCGAGGGCCAGCGTGCGGAGTTCCTTGCAGGTAGGGGCCAAAATCAAAGTTCAAGCGTTCAGAGTGAGACACTTCCCCCTCTCCCGCGGTGACTATATCAAATGATCTCGTCGTAGCACACGCATACACATCCCCCTCGAGCTAACTGCCCCTGCACGCAGCACCGTCCCAGCTCCTCACCTGTTCGAAACCCACATCGTCGGCCGCGCACTCCCATCCTCCATTTCATTTCATCCACCAACGTAACGTAACGTAACCTGTTCAGGAGAACACTCGCATCCGCTACACACTCCCCGTCTATCCGAAATTCTGCGGTTCTGAAGAGACCACCGTGCATTGCATTGCGAACCTTGCATCACCACCCATCTGGCACAATATACCATGGGCTTCGCCAAGCAGGCGCAGAGACATCACAATGCGGATCATAATGGCAAGAAAGAGACAAGAATGACAACTCAGCTGACCATTATCACATCCTTTTGCTACGGTCTTTCATCTAGAGTCTCATGAGGTTTTCCGACTACTGATCAAATGCAGACAGACGTTAATTGGCATGCCAAAGTTCAGATCGATGTTAGTACACCGGCCATAGTTGAAGTTCCAAAGAGGAATTAAACAGTCAGGTCGTGGTTGAGTTTACTAAAGCACTTACGGAAAACGAGAAATAAATCCTGCAATTCAAGGTACCTAAAGCAGTACAGACTGTATGCAGACAGAGTTACACAGCTTCTTGCTGCTACGGACTACCTGTTAGCAGATGACTCAATTGAAACATTAGCGTTGCCAGATACGATGGAGAACGCTTCGTCCTTGCTGTTGACAACGAGGACGGTCACTGATCTCCAAAATGGGCCGGAAAAATATGTCACTCCAAGTCTGTGTAGGTATTGTTGCAAGTCATCCCGACACTTCCTCTGCTTCATCGTTGCGACACTCATCTCCAGGCCGAGGCAAGGTATCTCAAGCAACGCACTGATCAACTCGACGTCCTGTACGACCCACAAGATCAAGGCGTGCCGCAGACTAAACTAAACAAGCCTTTTAGCCCGCAAAAAGCCGCATCAAATTACACACAAGCTTCGACAAGCTTTGCTGATTCGCTTAGCAGTGAATATCGTCGGTCCCAATACAACGATCAGACTCGACACGGCAAGCAGTCCGCTCCAACACGAGCGCTCTTAACTTAACAGCATTCCCCCATCTCGCTGGACGCCTTGCAATCTCAGTCTCCCCAACATAAACCCCCCAGCCTCACGCAGCCTCACCTCCTCACCATCCCAGCCCACCGCTCCCACACACCGCAATGCCAGCCTCAAACTCAACCTACTCCTTCTTTGCCGAGACATCCCCTTACACAAACTTCTCTACCCACTTCACCCCCAACGCAACAGACCCCTGCATGCGCCACCACAACGCCATCCTCGAACCCCTCTCCTATCCAGGCACCGCATACCTTGCCATTGGCCCCATCTCAAACTTCACCTCCGCTCTGCAATCCTGCTGCCCCAACAAGACCACCGATGCGGTGCAGAACTACGACGGCGGGAATAACCGCGGCAGAGCCCCAGACTACGATCCCCCGGCGCAGTGCTACTATTTTTGCTCGTGGGACGGGGCGTATAAGAACGTCAGCGCCGCGGTGAATTGTACGAAGCAAGCTGCGGAGGAAAGGGGGGAACATGATCGGTATATTCTGGCTGCGAGTTCGGATTGGCCTGAGACGAGTGCGGGGGTGCGCAGCGGTGGGGTGGTGGGGGCGTGGAAGTGTGTGGTGTTGGGGATGCTGGTGGGTGCTGCTTTCACGTGATGCGGTTGGAGATGTTGGGAGATGCCGGATGCTGGATTGCGTGGATTGGGTCTCTGGATTTCAATGATAGTGCATGGCATTGCTGGAAGCGGGTAGACCACGTAACAATGGTGATGCATGCTGCAACCCCCCAAAAACCAATCCACGGATGATTTCTCCACACAGACTGGCTTTAGACCACCCCACAAGAAACGCCCTCCCATCCTCCGCCGCACTCGGTCATTCACACAAATCTATACTAGGCGCAACCTCAACCTTGACAAGATCTCTGGACACGGCATCACCGGACTCTGCCACAGCCCATAGAAAGTGAGGGCGAGAGAGTGGCACGAGCGTGATTTCTACACAGAGCCTCCGGGATAGTCATACCAATAGCAACCAGCGGGATGAGAGTGTGATGCTGTGAGATGTGAATTTGTCTGAAGTTCAGCGGAGATGGTGTCGGCCCTGTGATTTTTCACGGTAAGGGTGCTGGATGGTGAACCGGGGAGACTGAAGGCAGTGGTGTGATGTAGTACACGTTGCAGCGAATTGTTGGAGGAACATCACGAATCTGACGATAGCTCGCCGGTCACGACTATCTGGGATCTTGGGTCAAGGGCGAGGGAAGTGAAGTTGCAGGGCGGATTGTTCACTCGAGACGATTTCGATCAGGTTGGGGCCTCTCAGTCACGCGTCCAGGGATTGTTCGGTACAAATACGTTGAAGAAACACCAGGCCAATTTTAGGATTCGTCGTCGCGCTGCTCAAAACTCAACGTCACTCGTCCGACACTCCTACCTTTCAGCGTTCAGTCCCATCTGAAACCACCGATCAACCTCATCACTCACGCCTCTCTCCTCCCCAGCCCCTTCATCCCGCTCAATCTCAACCCTCTGCCTCTTCGCCGCCAACCGCTTAGCAACCTCATTCGCCTCCATCAAGCTAACCAACTTCCTCTTCACACCCCTCGTCCTCCCCTCGAACTCCTTACACACATCCCACACGCTCTCGCTCTTCTTCTTCTCGGCCCCACGCGCAAAGCTCTCTGTGCTTTGGCACACTATCTTGCTCGTCGGAGGCGCACCATAATACCGCTGCCCGAATTGCTCGCCCTGGATATTCGGCGGTCCGTTGAACACCTTTCTCGCCAGCCACGCATCGCGGGCCATCTCGTAGGGCGTCCTACCCGAAGAGTTCTCGCGGAACAGCAATTCTGGTTCCATGTCGAGCATGGTGCGCAGAATGCGCTCGGCGCCGTATCGCACAACGGCATGGACAGGCGTATCGCCTTCGCTGTTGACAAGCCCGAGATCCTCGCCCTTGCTGAACTCGAGGAGGAGATGCAGAGTCTCTATGACAGTGTCGGTGATAGTGCCTCGCGCGTTGGTAAACACCCAGTGGGCGAGCGGTGTCGAGGCGCCGGGGTTGGTGTTGGCGCGCTCGGTGAACATGCCTGTGATGAGACGGGTGTCGATTAGGGTGAGCAACTCCCGCAGCCGTTTGCGGCCATGCTCTTCGTTGAGTCTGTTGTAGTTGAGCGCGGAATGGATCAGATTCTCATTGTTGTGGTTGCGGCAGGTTTGGTCCGCGCCTGCTGCGATGAGGATCTTTGCCATTTCGATGCGGTGCAGGGAAAATGCCAGCTGCAAGGGCGTCAAACCGCTAGCAGATTTTTGGCTGATTGACTCAGGGTGTGTCTCGCACAAGTGTCGCAGAAGCTCGAGAGACTCCTTGTCGGTTTTGCTGAGCACCACGACATGGACTATCAACTTCGAGCGAAGGTTCAGCCACTTGCTGATCGAAGCTTGTAAACCACCTTTGGCTTTCGCGAGACTCTGGATTCGAATGTCTTTCTCGTTGTTATCGGCAAACTCGAGATACGCTCGTGTAGCAGCGTCGCTCATAAACCACTCTACGCTCTCGATGTTCGTAAGGCGAGCAGCGTGTAGTAGAGGAGGATGCTCTTCGCGCGGTGCTTGGTAGTGTGTGTCACGTCCAGCTGCAGCCCAGTCTTCTCGCTTCTTGCCATGGACCGAAAGACCTTGATAGTACTTTGGCTTCTTGGTGATCTCTACGCCGCTCTTCTTGACAAGATCATCGAGAGGGATGCCGGCTCCGGTGCGCCTCACAATTTCCTTCAATATTGTAACTCTGCCCAGCTGGATGGCATAGTGGAAGTCCGGCTCCTTAAAGCTGTAGAATTTGGCTGCCGGCTCGTCATCAGTGCCACCACGACGCACCGTGTACTCCTCCGCGGCGTCGAGCAGAAATTGCAACAAAGTTGTATCGTCAAGGAGGACCGCAAGCTGGAACAAATTACCGGGCGTGGCTACCTCTCTGGAGCTTTCTTCAGCTGGCTGCTGAGCAACATGGGAAGTCTGTCCGTTTGTTGCATTCTTCAGTACTTGGCGTGGCTCTAAATTACGTGCATACGACTTGCGGAGATACTGCAGTCGGCTGTGGTGTGTCGAGTTGTCGAGGACATTCGTGGATGCATCATCTTCCTCGAGGAAGTGAGAAACAGGGTAATCCCATAAAAGAACATCCATTGCCGTGTGTCTGCTCTTAACCTGGCTCTGGATTTCTCCAATATTCTCAATTGTGAATGTGTCGTCAACAATCTCGTGAAAGACTTGAATCTGGTTATCTCCTGCACCGATAGACTCGTTATCGTCATCATCGTCCTCGTCGTCCAAACCACCGGCATGCAGAGAGTACTTGGATCGGCCAGATTGCTGCGGAGGAGCGTACTGAGCCTGCGCAATCTCTAGCAACGCCTTGGCAAGTTCGAAATGTTGCTGTAGTACTGCGAGAGAGAATGGCGAGAAGCCTGCGCTATCTTGTACGGCAATCTGCAGTGGAGTCTGACTTTCACCCCATACAGCGAGCGACAGCTCCTTGACAGTCGGCAGATCCGCCTCCCAGCAAGCTTCAAATAGCTTGATGTAAGCATCACGTCGCTCATCTGTGAGATCAGGAAGGTTGAAGTCAAGCTTCGGTATCCACGGCTTGGATGTCTCATCATTGTGTTCGTACGAGTGGTGATAGTTCTGCTGTTGCTCGAGCTTGACGTCAGGATATAATTCCTTGAATGTCTTGCCACCGCGCTTCAGAATCTCTGAATCGATGGACTCGAAGCTGGCGAGCAGCTGCTTGACTTCGGCCAGTTTTTCTTCCCATCCCTTGGCTCGCTTAGGCAACGATTTCTCAGCATCTTCATACTGCTTCAAGTCTGCCTTGTACTTCAGCTTCGCAGCCTGAACCTGCTTAAGAATTGTCCAGTATGCATAGGTCCCCGGTTTGATCTGCCCAAAGTAGTGGGAGTCTTCCTGGAGAGGCGTAGGCGGACGGGAAGATCGACCAAATGCGTCGACCATCCTTCTTTGGCCTGTCTCTTCCTTCTCCACCCAGTCTCTCAGAAGACCGGTCTTTTCCCGGATTGCATCTAAGAGCGTTTGCACGGACTCGCGATAGCTGTTTCTCCCGTCGTGAACGGCACGCCAGGCACCGCCGCTTAAGCAGTTGACATCAGCACCCGCGTCCAGGAGCTTGAGGACGACGGACGGCAGCTCGTGTTCAACAGCCGTGAAGACCGGCTGCCGAAAGCTTCTCTGAAAGTTCTGGAGATTGTGGTCCGAGTCTCCACTAGGCTCCCACTTGGTCTTGTACGAGGCCATGTACGCTGCAAAGTCAACCTCTGGAAGTGCACCGAGCTCGAGAAGCGCATCAATAGCTTCGAGATTGCCCCCTTCGATTGCAGTTTGCAGCGCTGACTTGGCGTTAGGGCTGTACTGATAGCCGGATAGTTGCAGGTGGTTGACCGCTCGCTTTGCGGCAGGCTGATTTGTGGACACCATAATAGAGAGCAGGCTTGCTCTATGGGCTGCAAAGTAATGCAGGGCAGTGACGTTTTCTAGATCAGCCTGCGCAGGCGATGCTCCCAGGGAGATCAGGACTTGAGTCATCTCCTCCGCTTTCTCCGGCTCAAGTTGCAAAGCTATAACCAGAGGAAGGATGGCCGCGCGAGGAGACTTGTTGTAGTCGTGCAACAATTTGATCGGCAGAAGCAAATCTGCGCCGAAGTCCTGCACAAGAACCTTGACCACTTCCACATGCCCGTTGGCAATGGCCAGATGTAGCGGAGACACTGGCGTGTCCCACGCAAGCACGTTGACATCATACACATCCGGCTCATCTTCGTCATCGACCGGCATGTTGCTTTCTGCTTCTTTCTTCTCGCTCAGAATGTTGACGATGGACCCTTCAGTAGTGGCGTCAATCTGGGATGCATCGTCTGCATCGTCAAGCATATCGATGTCCTCGTCATTGTTCGCTGGCTCAGACCCGCCGTCTGCATCCGTCATCTTAGCGTCAGAGTTGTCAGGTGCTTGGGCAGCCTCTTTCCCTGCCTTGCGTTGCTTGAGCTTGGCATCATGCTTCTGCGCTTCCTTCTCTTCATTGGCTTCACTTTTGATAAGCAATGCTTGGATCATCGCAGATTCACCACGCATCGCGGCAAGATGCAATGCCGTCCTTCCGTCAACCATACGAGCAACAATGCGAGCATTGGCATCAATGAGAATCTGAACGATCTCAGGCGTGGAGCTCATGACAGCGAGCTGCAGCGCTGTGCGACCGGTGTAATCGCGTTCGTTGGGATCAGCGCCTTCCTGATTGAGCCAGTCCTGGACATGCTCTGCGTCGCCGTCCACAATGGCTTGACATAGCCTTGCAGTGTTGCCGACGTAGGCCATCTCGGTCCAGTCGTCGTCGGTTAGAGGGTGGAACGAGCCAATGGCTTGTCGGCCAGGATCATCTTTGATAAAAGTGAGTTCGCCGGACACATAGACCTTGTTCTCAATCTCGGCAATCTCTTCGTCTTCCGGTGTCGTGGGCTTGGGACAGTAGCCACAGCAGTCGCTAATGACATCGCTTGCGTTGCCAAAGAATGCAGGATGGCGATGCAAGGTCGTCTCACGCTCCTTGGGACGATTCCACTCTGCATTGAGCAACAAGTCCTTTGCATAAAGTAATCGCTCGATCTTCCTGGCATGGAACTTTGGGCCATATGGCACTGTGAAAGTGTGGTAGTCGCTGACCTCGTCAGACTCAACCCAGTCTGGGACTTCGTCTTCATGGTCCTCTTTGACGTTGCCGTACAGCTTGCGTTGGTTCCAGCGATTAACGGCTGGTCTATTCACACTTGTTAGTATTAGTCGTAAGAAGCTTTAGGAGCACTTGCCTGCCGCGCTCTGCACGCCGTTGGTCAACGTAAGCGTCTCGATCAGTGGTGGTGGGTAGCTTTTCAAGGACGAGCAGTCGGGCTAAGCCAAGCGTGCGACCAAACGAGCGCTCGAAAATTGTCGGATCGATGCGGGAACGATCAAGAAGGGGCCAATATACCTCGAACCCGCGGTGGGAGTATTTTGAGAGGCGATTCTCGTAGGATGGTGAGCGTCGTGTAAGATCGATGGTGTTGGCCTGCGTCATGTAGGCAGCGAGTGCACGCGGGCTCGCGTACACTTGGTTGCCGTCATAGGCGGTGCATGAGCAGTCGACATCAAAGCCAGTAAGAATCTCGGAGACAGATCGATAAATGCGCAGTACGATCTGGACATGGCGTGTTGGGTACTGCGACGCAATTGTGATGGCGTTCTTGGTGCGGATTGTGGTTGTTTCCGTGAGAATAGAGTCCCGGATGCGCTGCTCGATCTGCTTGATCTTCTCGACGGCCTCATCTTCGGTAAGGCCGTAGAGGAAGAGGTCAACGTCGGACGCAGGTGCAAGCTTCTGGTGATAGTACTCGCGAAGCGTGCGTTTCGAAGTGTTGTGCCTTGCTGGTACAGGAAGGAGCGATGTGACTACGGCGCTACCGGCAACGACGACGTTGGACCAGTCCATATCGACCAAAGCGGACTCAGAGAATAACTGGAAGTTGGTCTGAAACTCCTTCAGCGACTGGACAATCGCTGGTGCGCCGTCGGATTTGCGATCTGACTTAGCCAAGGGCATCAGATAGCGTTCTCGTTCATCCTGCGATTCTGCTGCAAGATCGCGGGCGCGAATCTTGACGTCTTGCTCTAGTCCTGTGAAGAGAGGGACAATGTTAGACTTTGAAATCGCAGGGTGTGAGGGTTGCTGAGCGAAAACTTCACGCAACCGTGCATCATAGTCTTTGTAGGGAGCAAGTAGCTCATGCATTGGTATTGCTGGGTGCTTGGAGACATGTGAGAGCCATTCCGCATGAGGGACTGGAAGCTCTGGAAGAGCAATAAGCTCGGTGTCGGTGATCTGTGTCGACATGTCTTCGATGGCGACCTGAAAAGCAGCAATAGGAAGAAAATGGTAGAAAGTCGAGGTGATGCTGCTAAGGTGCGCTGAAGGAATAGTGTAAGACAGCAGCACAGCCCCGACTACACTTATAACTATCCATCATCGCATCAGTGACATCCACAATTGGCTTTGCAGCCTGGGTGTTGATTGAGACCTCGCTGGGGTTGACGGCCAGGGGGGTGTGTAGCCTTGGCCTAGTCTCCACATTTAGCAACGGGCTAGGCTGACACCAATCATCGCGTGTAACATCGCCAACCCGTCGTCGCAGCTCCAATCGTTTTTACAGAACTACTGTGTAAGGTTGCTCGTGATGCCTAGCAGACGGTAAGACTGCGATGCTGTAAATCAAGGCGGTCATCTTGGTGCATCCTGCACGAAGCATGCGTTGAATAGAGAAGTACCGTGGGAGTCTTCTGGACTCAGCTAAAGGGCTGGTATTTTGTTCGACACGTAAGAGCAGTAAGTCTCGCTTTTCAACTACAAGCCCCTGACAAGTAAATCCACAAATTGATGCTCCAGAGGACTATGGCACAGGACACAAACGTTTATCTTGCTGTCGCCCGGTAATAGCAATCGTGCACGCAATCTCCGTTCAGAGGACCCACGTCGAGACTTGACCAACAGTGCATACGCACGACAATTTAGGATAGGTAGTCGAGCGCAGATGCCGTTGAGAGGTGGCAGGGGCGTTGTAGTAGGAGAGACGGACAACGTGAGGAACAGTCGTCAGGACTGAGTGATGTGCCGCAGAGGTCGAACAAGACGAGCGAACACGACGAGGCTCGATGGTCTGGGGAAGCTTCCGCGCACGGCCTCTGCTCCGGTCTCGGCGAGGCATGATGCCAAAAAATCCGAGCAGCGTCACAGCTGCCGCCTCCACAGCACAGCTCCGCAATGGCCGCCCGCACGCTGAGAATTGGTACACACGCGTTTATTGTATCAGCCATGTGTTGCTCCAGCTAATTGGAGACAGGTCTTATCCCCGGTGACGGCATTGGCCGCGAGGTGATCCCCGCCGGGCGCCGCATCCTCGAGGCGCTGCCGTCGTCGTTTGGGCTCAAGTTCAGCTTCTCGCACCACGAGGCGGGCTGGGACACGTTCCAGAAGCAGGGCGTCGCGCTGCCCGAGGACACGGTCGCCGCGCTCAAGTCGGACTGCGACGGCGCGCTCTTCGGGGCCGTGTCGTCGCCCACGGTCGCAACCAAGGGCTACTCGTCGCCCATTGTCGCCCTCCGCAAGCGCCTGCAGCTGTACGCCAACGTGCGCCCCGTCAAGTCGGTCGCCAGTGCCAAGAACCCCGTCGACCTCGTCATTGTGCGCGAGAACACCGAGGACTTGTACGTCAAGGAGGAGAAGACGTACGCCGCCCCCGACGGCAGCAAGATCGCCGAGGCCATCAAGCGCATCTCCGAGACGGCCTCGCACAACATCTCTGCCATGGCCGGCGACATTGCCCTGCGCCGCCAGCGCGTCCGCGACGCCGGCGCGGCCTCGATCCACGCCCGCCCCCTCGTCACCATCACGCACAAGTCCAACGTGCTCTCGCAGACGGACGGCCTCTTCCGCGAGACGGCCCGCAAGGCGCTCGCCGCGCAAAAGTACCAGCTCGTCAGCGTCGAGGAGCAGATTGTCGACTCGATGGTGTACAAGCTGTTCCGCCAGCCGCAGGACTACGACGTCATCGTCGCGCCCAACCTCTACGGCGACATCCTGTCCGACGGCGCCGCTGCGCTGGTCGGTTCTCTCGGACTGGTCCCCTCCGCCAACGTGGGCAAGGACTTTGTCATCGGCGAGCCCTGCCACGGCTCTGCCCCGGACATCGAGGGCCAGGGCATCGCCAACCCCATTGCGACTATCCGGTCCACGGCGCTGATGCTCGAGTTCCAGGGCGAGGAGAAGGCGGCTGCGGCTATTTACGCGGCCGTCGATGCTTGTCTCGAGGAGGGCAGGCTGCTGTCGCCTGATCTTGGTGGTTCGGCCAAGACCAACGACATCATCGACGATATTTGCAAGCGTTTGTAGGAGAAAGTCGTAGATACCGTTTATACTATACAAGTCTTGAATATATCCTCTGCCACCTATGCATTCCACACCGACCATCTTAGTCTACTGTTCGTCGTCAGACTGTCTAGTCCAGCTCATCGTCCTTCTCCTCCGGCTTCGGCAGCGGCCGCCCATGCACCTCCTCAAACTCGGCCTCTGCGCTCTTGGCACCATTCTTGACCGCCTGCTCCGTCGGGCAGAGCTGGATCACAACAACAAACAGCTCCGTATTAGTCTCCTTGTTCTTAAGCGTGTACCTGAGCGAGTGCGGTCTGGTTAGTATCGTCGTCAGCCTGCCTCCACACCCAGAAAGAAAAGAGTAGACAAAAAACTCACCTCAGCGGCTGCCCGTCCCAGTGACCAATGATGCTGATGTTCGGCAATCCGTACCCGATCTTCAGCGCAAACTCATTGAAATCCAGATACGGATTGAAGAAATCGCACTGGTACTCCCTCCCCTTCTCAAATGTAAAGTCCTTGCGGTTCTGCTCCGTCAGGAAGAACTTCTGCCGCTGCGCCGATCCAGCGGGGATATTATGCGCTTTCCGCACTCCCTCACCCGTCCCGTCCGCGCCCTCGGTGTACAGCACCGCGCCCGAGTCCGTGTTCGTGCTCGCTGCATCTGCACCCCCCTCCTCCTTCTTATCCCCAACACGCAGCACGTTGATACTGCTCAGCAGCGCCCCATACAAATACGGTTCGTCCCCGTACACGTCCCCGTCCAGCCCGGGGTCAATCCACCACTTTACAATCCCAAACGCCTTGTCGAACAGCGGCGGCAGGCGGTCGCGGATCGGGTGCTCGAAGTCGTTCCCAAAGACGAGGTGGTCGCCGCGGATGTCCTGTTTAGGCACAAACGAGAAAGATATGGAGTAGCGGTCGTATGGGTGCTGCGGGGTGGAGAAGTAGGGGGATGTGGTGGGGGAGTTTTTGGGGAGGCCTGCACGAATTAGTCAAGTACTGCTTACGTGAGTGAATATGAGGGATTGTTTGGAAAGTACCCCGGTAGTCCTTGATGCGCATGTACACCTGCGCATCGATCAGGTCAGAGGAGATGTGCACTGGTTTCTCCGTGTTGACGGGCACTGTCTGGTGCGTTGTGCGGTCGTATGTTGCGCCGGCGGTGACGCGCAGCTCGTAGCTTTCGTGGATGGGGGCCATGATAGACTCTGGTCAATCAACAAATGTCCTGTGCAGAGATACAGAAACCGTGCAGAGATACACGACAAGTCGACGTCTTGACGCCGCTGCAAACGACGCTAGCGTGCGTGAGAGATGACGTGGGTCGCGTTTTTCTCGACAGGGAACACGGCTAGCGCGGGGAAGTTGATCGCCGCCTGCATCATGACCGAAAGCTTACCTAGGTAGCTTCCTCAATGGTCTCGTGATCACAACATCTCCCCGGCATGCAAATTGGCTGCAAACATAGCTGGTCTCCGCTCATTGTTTTTGGGTTAGAGCCGTGCGCCTGGTTGGTTGGTTGCTTACTCCTGCTCCCGACCATGCCAGCATATGGTCTGTCTCCACGTGACTTGACTTTCCTCACCAGCATGCCAGATGTCCCGAATTCAACAACGTTTGTTTCGCCTCATCATATGATAAGTCGTCATCATGTTCCGAGTCGTCATTATGCTCGCTGTCATCTTCGTCAGATTTGGATTCAGATCTATCCTTCATGTCGTAGTCTTCCGACGCATCGCCGTAGCCGAATCTGTGATCCTTCCATGCCATAGGTTGCGTAGCAGACGACGCAACAAACTTCCAACAAGGCGCACGACCGGCTCCGTATTCGCCTCTCCAGGTCATCCATACCCATCACGGATTCTTGTCTCTGGAGCGGTAAGACTGGCATACGCAGCGACAAACGCTTGCCATGAGCCCGTTGCAGTATGATGGCGGCATAGAGTCTTTGCAATAGGTGCCCCATTCTCCACCAGTTGGAACATCTCTGCAGTTTGCCTCTGAAACCCTCTCAGTCTTCGTTACGGGTTCGTTCTTGAGCTGAGGCGCTTTGTCTGGGTACCGCGTCATCAATCGACCATACGACGATAGCTCGACAGCTCGTCTTCAACAAATATACCCATGTCGCCACGAGTCAGATCTGGAGCTGCAAGGTCGGACAGTCATGAAGAGCATCGAGGCATGGATCGAGTGGACGGCCAAAAATCACCATTTGCAATTTTCAACACACAAGACCTCGCAAGTAGCGCGGAATGCTGCGATGGTCGCCATCGAACTCTTCGATGCCATAGATGAAAATGGCTACTTTGAACTTCCACGCGCCTCGCGCATGTTTCAGCCCTTCTCTTAACCATTGAGTCGCGGCTCCCGTTGTTGCTTCTCAGACAACGAGTCGAGATGCATATGAGGGCGCCTTGAGAGATTTGTGTTCTATAACGTCAAAGCTCCCAGCCCTGGTTCTGGCTGTTCTGTGCGGAACGCAATGGAGCTAGCTCCGGATGTCGTTTCAGGAGCTCGTGTAGCAGCAACCCGTATGGCTCTTTCGGAGCGGGGTTTCAAGGTTGCAGAAGGAGAGATGCAATTCAATGAGCTCCTCTGAGCCGGCTCATCTTTGGAGGTGCTTCCCGATACCAGGCTGCTCTAGAAGAAACTTCCTCATTGTCGACTTGCCGCTACCTGCTTTGCCCCTAATGAAGTATGGGTCCTTGCTTTCACATTGTAGAAGCTTGAGAAATTGTCTCGCAAACTCGATGATGTATCCTGGAAGATCCATTGACATGTGGAGCTGGATCGACGCCTTGATAGGGTCGCGCGATCTGTGGAAATTCGAGCCACTCGGGCACGCCCCTTGCTAACATCTCAGTTTAGAGGGCGTTGAGCGATGCAACACATTCTTCCATTTCCTGATGCATCAAGACCATTCGCTCCTGGCTTTGCTGCTCAGTTGCGTCTTTCAGGGTTGCTATGACTCGTGCGTCGTCGAAATGAGAACAGCACCGCTGGTTCTCTATCTTTATCAAGTGATCTAAGACTTTGTTGTGGTTCCTATCAAAATTGGCCTGCAGTGCTGTCACAGTTGCAAGCGTTAGGCTGACTTGCAGAGACTGAAGTTTAGACACGAACTCATCAATCCTGCGGGAGTTTCATCTGAGTTTGACGGCTGTTTTGGCGGAGCGCACGATAATAGGAGATTCTTTGCTCATCAATGCATACAGGTACGTTGCGAAGTCATTTCCGTGAACTCGCATTTACTAGCAAGGCTGAAGAGCTTCTGGATATCTGCCAGCTGGCCTTAAATAGCTCGGTCTTCTTCCCCATGAGCGACAACATAATATTAAATGGAGAGGAGAAAGATGAAGAAATTCGATGGTTGTTCGAAGGATGAGGCAAGCCCAGGCTATATACTTCAGTGGAGGGATGTGATATGACCTTCCACTTCAGCATGTACCCCTTCTGCATTTTGTGAGTTCGAGTTCTAGTCCTAAGACGAACCTTCAAGTCGCTTACTTGGTCTACTTGTCGTCGAGGAAACGCTCTGAGACCCGGTATCGACGAGAGGCTACCGCTTCTTCTGATAGCATTGACCTCTGAGAGCAAGGCTACCCACGCACTGCGCGAATTGGGCGACGTTGCTAGCGGGGCCGACAGCTACGAGTGCTTCTATCCTTTCTGGAACGGTGCTGAGTTAATCGGATGTCATGAGGCTGGTAATGGTGCCTCTCGAGACGGTGAACTTTGAAATGTTGACGGGGAAGACTACACAACCCGCTTGGCAGCCGCCTCTCGACATGCGCCCCGCGAGGCAATTACTTTCCGCGCGACTCTGCCTTGCGAAGGTCATCCGGTATTTGATTGCTGTCAATACTAAGGTTCAATTATGTACTATGCCTCTATTATTCAAGCTTTGCTCATCGGCGTTATGCAGCTGTCCCCGTGATTTTAGACCTTGACAAAATCATCCACGTTCACACGCTGGTAGAAAGACACATGCCCAAACGTCTCCCAGTACTGCGCCAGTCTATCGTGAGAAATGAGGATAAGCTGCGATGTCATGTAGGTATCTGCACACATTAGCGTAGTCGGGAGACGTTTTTGCTACCACTCACCATCTCTGAACCCATGGGCTGCGATATGTCCCACGCTCTTAACAATTTTCGCCCCTTTGAACATATCCTCCGTCGCCACACGGATCAGCCCATTCGGCCCAATGTCTGGCGCAATGAACGTATACTCCCCGCGCGGTATGTTCGGATCGCCTGTGAGCTTGATAGCCTCCATCCTGCCGCGGTATACGCTACCCTCGTCCTCGGCCGCAACCTCCTCGGCATCAAAAACGTCGAACCGCGCCTGTATATCCGCGCCCTGCAGCGTCGCAACGCTGTCTTCGAGATCATCCGCCGTGTCAAACATCTCGTCTTCGTCCGAGGAACTCGACGCCTCGGCCTCGACAGGCGCAGTGCTCCAGCTCCCCGCACTGCTCACACTGCCTTCCCTCTCCCTGCTCCGCATCGCCCACGCCGCGCTCTCCGGCAGCGCGCTCGGCTCGTCCGGCTGCGTCACCAGCAAAAACTCACACCCGTGCCCCGCATAGTCACCGACCCAGATGCCCTGCCATGGCTTCTGCGGCGTCGGCGTGTAGCACTCTTCAGGTAAAGTAGCAAAAGTCGTAATGTCCTCGCCGACGCGCATCGACACCCCCTGGCGGGATGCAAACTCCATCCACCGCCGTATGCGAAACGACGAGGTGGAGAGTTCGTGCAGGCGCGCGGGTTTGGCGGCCGTGTGGCGGAAGCCCGAGGGCGACGTGTCGTTGCGGGTCCGCTGGGCGCTGGGGATGATGTGCGGGGGCCATACGGGCGTGGCCTTGGAAGTGATGTCCTGTGGCCAAGGACGGGCAAGTAGCAGGCGCGAGCGGATTCCTGCTGTTGCGTTGAGAACCTCTTGGTGCACGTCCAAGTGGATCTCGTGCTGGAGACGGTCGCCGTGGACGCGCTCGTAGGAGCTGGAGTTTAGGCGTATCACTGGGGAGACCAGATCTAGCTGCACTTTTGGCTGGAAGGTGTGGATGATGGCTTCTGGGTTCCACTCCCAGATCTGCATGACGGGATGCGCGCGTTCAGCGACGAGAGCGTAGGCCTCGATCGCGTTAAGACGGTGATCGTATCGTGCGACGATGAGCTTGCCGGTGTGTGCAGTGTCGGCGAACCAGATCTTGTTCTTGGCGAGAAACCAGTAGGGGTGGTGTTGCTGGAACACCTCTCTCCACGACAGATTCTTGGGCTTCGGTACATTGCGTCCTGGGACCTGCTCTTGTACGAATGGCTTCCACAGCGTGTCTTCGCGGGAGTGGTCCTTCAAAGCGTGGTTGACAAGACTGACGGTAAGCAGATCATACAGTGGCAAGAAGCTCAGGATATGCTGAATGATTTCGGCAGGCAGAGCCAGGAGAGGCGGTGTTGGTGTGGAGTCATCGATCGGTAACACTGGTACAGAAATATCCATGTCGTCTTCCGAGACGTATCTACTACTGTGAACGTTGCGCATAGAGGTCGATCCGCTGATCAAAAGGACTCGCAGTGGCAAGACCTCCTTTTGCTATATAAAGAGCTTCCCCAGACTAACGCGACTAACTCTTCCGTATCGTCGCGTTGCTCAATCCTCCTCGCACAACTCAATACAACACCAGCGCATGTACCCCGGTGCGTGGTACCGCAGGGGACCGCGTGCTGGCTTGGTGATGCTCTCGGCAGCTGTTCGCAGTGCCACCTTCCCAGCTGCGCCTAGCTTCCGCGCAAATTGTATTCACAACGGTATTGATAGGCCGCTACGCGCGATCGAATCGTACTCGACAATCTCACAGGTACTAGATACCTTCTCTTTTGGGGTGCGCGCTGTATACCCAAACCTGGCGCTGGAATGCGATATCGGGGGATGCGCGCCTAGGGTGAAGGACGGATCAGGCGATGGGCCGCAGGTGGCGGGCGAAGGGATGCGCAATAGATAGCACAATGTCGCAATCTCATGCACGTCTCTATCAGAAGTCCACGCAGCGTCTGGGGTAGTACACAGTAGGGTGAGAAGCAAGACGCAGATGACCGGGTTGAGGTATGATGTCGCATGACGGATAGTTGCACCACGTGTGGCACTGACCATCTCGCTAGGGACGCCATGTGGGGAGCGCCGTAGCTTTCTATCAACGACCAACCTCACTCCTGCCTCGCGACCTGCTTCCGAAATATTGAAATCGGGTGCTGCTATCAAGATCGTCTCTTGCCTCAGCCATGAGCCCAGTCTCGCGACAATGTCGGTCGTTATTGCCATTACATATATCCACTTCCGGTATCGGCTGCCGTCGTCCGTCGCGGCAAGGCTGATGACGCGGCCGAGTTACTGACATTATCCTGCTTCCAGCTGGGAGCAGTATCAAGCCCCGACCCTGCACGACCACATGGCAAGCCGCAGCGTCTATCGAGTGGTCTCGAACTCAGCGGGGCCGTCTCACAGCACACAACAGCGGCCCGCGGGAGCACGCTGACAGCACGTCACATCCAGGACTGGCTCCTAGTCCCGCACTCACATGTCGCAGCTCCATTTACGACATAGCATACGATGTGGTTGATTATAGTTCCTACCTCATTTCTGAACCGCATTCTAATGACCCCCGCTCCAGTTTCTCCGGCGAGCATGAAACCCCTTCGCTTCATCTCATTCGCTTGTCTCTGACTCGAACAGGGAGTCTATTTCCCGATCCCGAGCAAGGTCCTCAGTTTGAGCGGCAGCAGCGCTAGCGTCGAGTTGTGCAAACAGCGACACCTCAGCACCAAAATTATCAAAATCAGCAAACATCGCTAGCTCTGCCTCGCTGAACGCCTCACCGACGTCGAGCTCATCCACCAGCTGCTGTTGTGTAGGTACTGCTTCTTCTGGTAGCAGCTGCTCATTGCCGACATGCTCACGGTAGCGTTGCCACTCCGCTCGAGATGTCTCACTATTCTGACGCAGAAGCTGCTCATCTCCTAAGGCGGCTACGCCTGATGCAGGTTCTGTCTGGTAAGCATGTTCAAGTATCTTCTGCATTTCATCGTCTACGCTCTGGTTGACTGTAGAAAACGTGGGCGGTAGCGTGGACAGATACGAAGCCTCACTACGCAGAACTGTTGCATCACGATCGGTCGACTCGGTAGCCTCTGCCGTGGGCGGGCGGTCCAGCCCAAGGATACGATCTAGCTCGTTGTCCAGCTCCTCGGAAGTCATGATAGTAAAGGGCATCTGCGATACGGGTTGTTCGGGTGGAGCAGTCGCTGGCATCGCTCCTGCGTCTCCGAACAACTCATCGAAATCGTACGTCTGATCTTGCGCCGGTAGTTCGTACGTTGCGGCCATCGTCTGCGCCACTCGACTCGCTGTCTGTGAGCTCATATACTGCGACCGATCAACCACTTCTGCGGGTCCTTCAGACTGTACCGGTTGCTGCTGCAACCGCTGCATGTCCCTTTCCGCCTTCGCGGCTCGGAAATACTCACCGAATAGCTTGTCGACATTCTGCAACACCGGGACGTCACTCAGACGCTTCTTACCATTTTGACTCGGGTCACCGCTCTTCAGCAGTGCGCTCTGCCGCGCATTGAGTTGCTGGCGCTGCTCCCTCAAGAAATACGCTAGATACCAGCCCCTCAGCATTTCGAAGTCTGGACCCTCCTTCTGGATCTCGCGGTACTGGGCGTCGCGGTAGAGCCTTTCATGGCTGCGTAGTAAGCGCGGATTCGCGCGTGATAGATCAACGAGGAATGCAGTCTGCGCACTGACGATGGTATTAGAATCGTTGCGTCGATGCAGAGATGTGGCGGGATGCTGTGCCGAGGACTGACTTGGTGGCTGAGGCGCTGGAGTCGCTACCGGAGCACAGCGTACAGGTACCACCTGAGGGACATACTGCCGTGGGAGATCGGGCACTGGCGCAGGTCGCGCGGCAGCGGGCCGCTGATCGATAACCCGCCGACCGGGCCTCCTCCCATCTTCCCTCCCCATATCCGCCATCCTCTTCCTCTGCCGCTCGTCGTCCTTCTTCTTCCTCTCTATTTCGGCTTCACGTTTCGCTTCCTGCTCTGCCCAGAGCTCCGGTTGGTGTTTCTTCCTCAACTCGCGCACCGTCCAAACCGACCATGTCATATGCCGTTTGTCAAGCTTGCCTTTGTCAATCAGCTTCTCGACCCTAGCTTTCCATCGCCCCACGTCTTTGTTGATTGAGGACCGCTTGGCGTCGCGCGTCAAACCTGTCCTGCAGCACTCCTTCGGCGGATCGAGGTGCACGTGCGAGCATGGGTACCGCCCGTTAGGCGCCTTCGTGTAGTCTGCGATCTTGTCGTGTGGGTATTCTGGCACCGACACCACGTCGTCCGCGTACTTGATCTGGTGGGGTTTGAGCTTGTAATGCTGCGCCGGGGCGCTGATGGGCGTGCCGTCGTTGAGTTTGCGCTTCTTTTTGGGCGATTGCACGAGCCCTTTCATTTTCATCCAGGCATTGAGTTTCACGTACCATTTGTGATTGCTCCTAAGTAGCTTGCCGCCTGAGGGTATACCCTGTTTATACGAGAAATCTTCCTCGTACCATTGCTCGATCTCCTCCTTGTTGGTGTCGTAGAGCGCTTTGGTGTCCGGGGCTCGCTGTGGCTGATCGTTGCCGGTTGTTTCTAGGTCGTTGCCTGAGCGCTTTGTACCCGCACCTGGCGATGGTGTTCGTAGAGCTCTGCGGTCAGTGCTTGCATTGTTCGTTGTTTGATGTTCCCCTTGCCCTGTGCGGGAATGCTTGTGCACATGCGCATTAGGTTCGCTAGGTTCGTGATGACGTTGTGGTTGGTGGTTTCGGGATGACATACCTGCCAGTTGAAACCAACACATTAGAGAGTCCTGGGCGCGTTGGCTCGGTGGATTATGTCGGTACGAGGCATTGTGAGCAAGGATGAAATGGAGACAAACCTGCATTGTCTTATCACAATGCCTTCCCAGTCGACACAGCGCACCAGGTTTCACTGCTCATCGAGAGTTGCAGTTCCAAATTCAGCTATCACGATACTCAGACGTAATTGACTGTTACAGCATGATTCAACCGTTGAACCCCTCAAATTTCGTTGGAAGGTCACGAATTTGCGGTAGGATCAATTTTAAGACTATATTGCCAGCACCTCTTCCGAGGCATGGCTCTCCTGCACGCAGCTCCTAAGAGCCACCCTGGTTGGTAGCCTTATCTCCATCTTGCACTCGTTACACAGCGCTCATGGTAGCCAAAAATATTCCCTCTGATAAAACCCCTCGTCTCCACTCTGCGTCTTCTTCTTTCCGCTCCAGGCTCGCTTCGAACTCACTTCTCTGAACTGGAGGAGTCTAACTCGACAACAATTATGCTTTCCAACACCGCAAGTGCCATCGACGTGGCCATTATCGCTGCGCGGATGCGACAACGGGGCCTACGACGAGAGGGATATGGTGCTGCCTCAGCGACAGCGTGCTTATTGGACGCAGTTATACTCTGGACCGTGACGGAAGGTTGGTCGGCGCTCGCGTTGGATTGCCATCGAATGGTTCGACTTCCAGCATGCGTTTCCATCTTAGGCTTTGGCTTTACCCTTGCCTTTGCAGTCTTCTTACGCTTGCCAGTGGTGGGCTCTTCGGTCGGTGTACTTGAAGTAGCTGAAGACTGAGTGGTCGCAACAACCTTATTGCGTTTTGGCAAAGGCGCTTGGTCATCGGGTCCGTCATTCACGACGAACTCGTTCCCAGCCTTAGTGCTCACCTGTTTACGCTTTGACTTTGCGGTGATCTTTTGTGCTACACCACGCTTTTGAGGTCGAGCATCGTGTGTCGTTGGGGATGGAAGTGACGATTCGTCCACAAGCGATGACAGCAGTGGAGGCTGGGGCCCAACGGGTGATGGCAGAATAATTGGCTGTGGCAATGAAGCCATCGGATGGTTTTCCACCGAGCGCATGTGCTCATGTGTCTGTGACTTCCGATAATTCCTGCCATGCCGAAAATGGGCATCCTCATCATGTTGCGTTTTGTCTGCCTTTTCGAAATTAGATAGAGACAAACAGCGCTTTGGAAATCTTTCAGGAGGCGTTGCACGAAGGCTACTCTGGTCCTGAAGAGCGTCGGAGCACTCTATCGACGAGAATGTGCGTTCAGGAGAGGACATCGTTTGCACAGTTGCGGTTGTGCAGGCGCTGGATGTGAGTAGTGGTGATGATGAGCGCGGTTGGTTTGATTATACAGAGGTTAAGAGAGACGTACACTCTGCGCAAGTCTGAGTGAAAGCGGTTGTCGTTGACAAGGAGGACTTGTTGGTATCTATAGCCACACAAGGTCAAAGTGAAACCACTGCTGCTGGGGGCATCGTAAGAAACTCCAGCATAGGTACAGTAACACATGCCCACGGGAGGGAATCGAAACACTATTCTCCAAGTTGATGGTGCAGTTCGGATCTGGAAATTTACCCGCAATATCGTTGACTGAGTATAGACCAGACCCCTGCCCAAGGGATGGAGGTTGCGACTAGCATAACCCGCCAAACAGTGTAAATAGACGTTGCTGCGCTTCAAAAGCGATTTGCATATCGGTAACGTTCTGGTGGCAGCAAGGCAACCAGCCGAGACCCAGAGCAAGCCCCCCGCTCCTCCCTTTCCACATGCACCGTAGGACAAGTAGATGCATTTGTTTATCAAGTAACCAATTTCGTGATGGAAAAAACATCTGGACCTTGGGAACCGAGCACGGGTTATCAACAAGTAGCCTTTCTTCCGACAGAATAAGATTTAGATCTTGTCTGACGGTCGACTATAATAAGGTTCAAGCCGCTGGGAAGATGGATCACGGCGTGTGTTGTTGCGCTCTGATTGATTTGACAGAGAATAGCACCGTTCATCTTAACTATTTTCATTCAAGGATGAGGTGCGATTCTTGAGCAGATCATCAAGGTAAAACCCAATGGGGTCAATACTCCCATGCAATCCATAATTGGACGCGAGTCGTTGCACAATGAGCGAAGTACTCACCTTTGTCGGGCTCATCGGTTGCGGGTAGCTCGCTTTACTTACGCTGACCCACTGCAAGCAAGGATTGAATATCCGTGCCGGTAGTAGTCCAGAGCATGGGGGCCACAGGACAGAGAGGCGAGTATCTGTGGGTAAGCGATGATCCAGGTTCTTTCACAACCGCAGCGAGGTTGGAACTGTTGTTGAAATTGACGCCTCCGAGGTGCTTGGACCATTACATTCGAAATTCACGCCTGTCGAATTCCGATGACGTATGGCTGCGTGGAGAGGCTCTGAATGATAGGTGTTTCTCCGGCGTGGATATTGAAGGCAGAACGCGGCATCTCAGCTCAATGGATCCGATCATCGTTATGATGCCCTGAAGCATTTCAACGCTGCCTCAGTATGCATCTCGTGAACTGAAAATGTTTAATCTTCCACGGATACCATAGTTTGCTAATGTAAGGAGATAAGCACTTATAGAACTTGGCAGTAAAGTCTGAGGATGCTGATTTTCTACAAGAGTCTTTGTCGCGCGAGCGTGGAGGTATCGGGAGAAGTCGCCAGTGCCAGACGCGTCGTCCAGATAACGTTGGAAGATGTCTGGCCTTTGACGCGACAAAATGACTGAAATTGCAACATTCCGGTGGGGCGAGGCGGACACGACTCGAATTTCCGCTCGGCGTCAGAGCGGATCTGGCTTGGCTTTCACCCGATGTCGGCCCCGCATGTCATATGCCGAACGGTGATTTTCCCCACGGACGCTCATTGGTCAGAATCCAAGACAAAACATCGATAACAACGTGAGGAAGGACCGATGCAGTGTCATTTTGAGCTGGCTGTTGAGCGGCGTATCTCTGTTATCTCTCACCAAGAAGGCGAACTTGCTTAGCCAGGACAGTATGTGAAAATGTCACAAGATGGATGTGTGGTTCAAAAAGCAGAGGCTGCTCACCTGAAAAGATTAGGCACACATGATCGCCAAAGTCTGTACTCATAGCAGATTCTTCGAGCATGACTACCACCGACTCGAAGCAGGTCGTTGAGCCCAATGTCGAACAGAATATCACTGTTGGCTCGACGTACGTCCCGGATCTGAGCGACAAGGCCATGGAGAGGCGCATAGTACGCAAAATTGACATGCGCATCCTGCCGTTCATTTGTATCTCGTACCTCATCAATTACCTGGATCGTGTAAGTAGACGCACAGTAAGATTGCTAAATACTAGCTAACAGCCAACAGGTCAACCTAGGCAATGCTCGTACGTTGAACAACAACACCCCTGCGAGCAATATCGTGAACGAGCTCGACCTCACTGGAAACCGCTACAACATTGCCGTTGCTGTGTTCTTCGTGCCGTATGTCATTTTCGAAGCGCCAAGCAACTTCGCCATGAAGTACTTTTCGCCTTCGGTATGGATTGGTCGCATCATGATCAGCTGGGGTATCATCACGATCTGCACTTGCGCTGTCAAGAGCTTTGGTGGTCTTCTCGCTATCCGATTCTTCCTCGGCGTCGCAGAGGCTGGCTTCTTCCCGGGCGTTGTAATGTACCTTTGCTACTGGTACAAGCCGTCCGAGCGAGCAACCCGTCTGGCTATTTTCGCCAGTTCCGTTGCGGTAGCGGGCGCTTTCAGTGGTCTCTTGGCAACAGGTATCTCGTTCTTGAACGGGAAAGCAGGTCTGGCTGGGTGGCAGTGGCTCTTCGTCATCACTGGTATTCCTGCGGTCCTCTTTGGAGTTGTCGTGTGGTTCTTCATGCCCAACTACCCCCAGGATGCCAAGTTCTTCACGGAAGAGGAACGCGCTTTTGCCATCGCCCGCATGGGACCTTTTGCGCCCAATAAGGAGGACAAGACGTTCAGCGCAACGATCGCTAAGCAGACGCTGTTAGACCCTCTGTTCTGGGTCTACGCAATCAGCTACTTCTTTATGGTCAACAGCCTGAACGCCTTCTCTTACTTCTCCCCCACCATTATCGCCAACCTTGGATTCACGGGTTATACTGGACAGCTGCTGACTGTACCGCCCAATGCCTTCGCTTTGCTCATCATTGTGGGTAATTGCGTTCACTCGGACTACACCAGTGAGCGTATTCGTCACGCCCTCGCTGGTCTGACTCTTGTCGGTACTGGATACTTGCTCCTGGCCGTAGTGAAGAACTGGATCGGCCGTTACGTCGCTGTTTTCTTGATTGCATGCACTAATGCTGCGGTTATGCCGTTCCTTGCTCATCGTACCGCGACAGTTTCCGGCTCGACTGCGACGGCATTGGCTACCGGCGTGACTATCGCTATTTCCAACTGCGGAGGTATCAGCGCTCCTTTTCTCTTTCCCAAGACCAACGGACCAAACTATCCTATGGGCAACTGGACCGTATTCGCCATGTTGGTCGTCACCTTCCTTGGCACAATCTATCTTGGCTTTAGACTCGGTACAAGTGCTGAGTACCGCGATTTTGCTCCTGGAGCAGCGGAGCAGTTGGCAGCAAGGACCAGCATTGAAGGGAAAATTCCTGACGAAGGCAGGGACTCTCGCGAATTCCCAACTTCAATTCCCAAGGACAGCGAGGTCGTGAAGGCTTGAGCAGCTATTCAATCCTGCAGCATAGAGCAATAGACAAAAGCAATTAATCTCTATACCTCCTGCTAAAGCCTTGAAAAATTCCGTTGATATTAGTTCTGTAAGGGGCATCGTGCAAGAGATGCGCAGAGTTGCAGAGTTGCAGAGTCGCAGAGTTGCAGCTGCTAGCAAGAGCAGCCCTTCTTGCTCCTTAGGTACAAGGATGGCTGCGCGTTGTAGAACAGTGATGGTACTGACGGTGCAGCTATTAGAGAGGCTATTGATGGCAGGAGACGAGGCGTGTGATGATTATCATCATTAGGTGACATTGCATCAGCTGGAAGCTGAAGTAGCGGCAGTGCGTACTCAGCGTCCAATGCTGGGAGATTATGTACTGCCTGGCCTATACTCTGCGGTTTGAGAGAGTTTTCAGCGGAACCGCATCGTAGTGGCAGTAGCGGCTGTGGTTTTCTGTAATATTCGCACTCAATACTAGGTTCTCTGATGGTCACAGTTAACACACATTTTTTAACACACATTTTGAGATATTCATATTCTAGAACTTACTGCAGCTTGCGCTCTTGCTCATCAGCGTCAGAGAGCCGGTCTCTCAGAGTTCTGAGCCCGATAAGGGTGCCATGTCCTCCACTCAGCCTATCATAAACTCTTCACAGTAAGGTGCATGTACCACATGACAGATAGCACACCCAGCTGAACGGACAGGGATTACTGCTACAGACATCTGTTCCTGCGGCTGTATTCATACAAACATTTGCGCAGCATACGTCCCTAACCGCAGAGCTTTGGTGGCGTAGCCTGCGCATTCATAGTCACCGCATAGACAATCGTTGCACTTCAGCTTAGCTTCATCGCATTTCTTCTTGTGTCTCTGCCAGGGTCTACATCCTTTCCTGGTTTAATTGCTGAAATGCCGTATGTTTTTAGCCCGTATCTGATTGCAGTGCAGATCAACTCTGGAGTTATCAGATGCATTTACCATGCGTGTGCTAGGAGCGTCTGTGATCACTAAAGCTACGTCTGTGTATTGTAACTCTAGAGTGCCTGACGCGCATCTCTGGTTGCGTTACTGACTTCGTACTTCAACATCCTATGGTCCTCAAAAGAAGAGGCTTTTCTTGTGGGCATAGATCGCTGATAAGGCTCTGAGTTTGGCTTTCGCTCAACACAAGGTGTCATAGGAAATGGCTCGGCAAGTATGGCCCCTCTCCCCAAAGACTTGCGCGAGCGTCCACTCCGCTTTGAGTGTGCTTGTTCTCTCTTCGAGATACTTTCAGCACTTCTGGCCCCAGCCGGCGCGTTAAATTCGACGGAGTCGCTGCTTCGGCGAAAGCTGAGCTTTTGAGGAACGCACTCCACAACTACCTCATGCTCTGGTCCAGTCAAGTTGTTTGGTCTGGGTTAGGATATTCTCCTGTTGGTGACAGTAGAGGCCGGCGCATTTTTATTATCGATTATGTTGCTCGGCAGGTCCAAAACATGTATAATTGCTGCTATGCATAGTACAGCAGATATAGTACGGACCCCCCTCCTGACAGGGACTGTAGAAGGGAAGACCTCAAGTAGCATGGTCTCGCTATCCATTAAGACTACTCGTGTAAGACTAGAGGTATTAGGACGGATAGTAACGCGACAAAACGGGATTCCCAGTGCCACGGTACAAGAAGAGTTCTCGAGCTATCTGCGCCCTCGGCGCTGTAACGGAAGGTTAACGGCACTGCAAGGCCGCCACCAAGGTTATCGGCATTTTTAGTGATGGCAGGTGACTGCTTCTGTGACCGGAAGTCCTGGGGTTTCAGCTAGGTAGTATATATCCTTCCAACAACGCGGTGCATGGGCGTAACAATTTTGCTTCGCAGCCGAGCTGCCCGCTGCGGCGAGGGCAATGACCAGGACGACAAGGCCAGACTGTGGCATAATTCAGTGCGGTGCCTTGAAGTACGCTGAGGCTTTCAGTGGAAAAGCCATTGGAACACGTGCTGAGGCAAAGGCTGCCGTACAGTCTCCCCAAAAGGGATTAGTCTTGGAACAGGGGGTGTTCCTCATCGCCGTACCTCAGTGGTTAGTATGCAGAAGAGAATACTAGGCAATTGGAGGCGTATTGTTCGCGACAAAGTAGGAGAAGAGAAGGAATCGCTCATTTACCTAAGCATGACTGGCTTAGGTAGCGCCTCCTAAACACCCTAAACACCGGCACTCTCTCCCTTTGACACTTGCTAACACTGGGACCGTACACTTTGAGCGTTAGTATATAAAATATTACCAAAACCTAAATTTAATCATGTTTAAGAGAATGCTCCTCTTATAGCATCTGGATTTATAAACCCTAGCCCCAAAGTATTCAGACGAAGTAGCCCCTCATTAGTCTAGCCAAAGCGCTGGCAACAGCTACACGTCACAGACCGAGCACAGACGAGCAAGCTTTGCCTGCGAGGCTGGAAATAGGCGTTAGTCCCAGGATCAACCCTTAGCGCGTGGACACGTTGTGACCATATGCACTATATACAGAGCTCTCCTCGACATCTTCAGATTTCGCTCAACTCATCCTATGCAAATGACTGTTTTGGACGCCAACAGATGAGTTATCATATAGCCACAACGCCTTCCGTGTCTGACGCGGCATGATAGATGCGTTGGATTTGGTGGCGATCCGCAAAGGCCTACCACTATGAAGCACAGTCCCGACTCGTGGTGGTCTCACAGTCTGAGAGATTTGTACCTCACGCTAGGACTGCGGAAACACGAAAGGGAAAAAGCACACTAGCCATTGGTAAAACACCCTGATGATACATTCGCGAATGTTGTAGCAATACAAGCATCAGAAGAAGGCAAAGAAAGGAAACAAGGTACTTTGAAACCTAACTATTCTACAAAAACGACGTCTTAAGAAGGTAAGAAGCCTACTACATCGCCAATTGCAAGCGTACTGGCTGTCGCGGGCTTCAACCTTTCCGGCGTGGCCATTTCTCAGGCCGAGAGCTATAAAAAGCATTGTCATAGCTCCGAGAACGGAGAGCTGCATTGTGAAAAGAGTCGAGCAAGATAAGCGACAGGGAAAGAGGACGGAGTTGTGTAGAGGCAAAAATTTAACAAAAATGCGGCATCTCTTTTGCACGCCAGGGGCTTGTTTCACTCCATCTACGTCTCTGCTGTCTTTCAATCTGAAGTAGCTGTTGACGTCAGCTTATGGAGGATAATACTATGATAGCCAGCTGCAGTGATTGACTCAGTCCCTGCTGGATGACTGTTTTTGGTGGCGACGGTATTATAGCTGTGCACCAGTCTAGACTCAGCTTATTGACGATCGCACAAATTCTGGTTCCCGTCGACGTGGGAGAAAGGTGACCCCTGCAGATCAACCTGACGGCTGCTTCGACAAGTCTAACATCGGCTACAACTGATGCCATGAGGATGTCTTGTGTCAGTTACAGTACGATGCAACTGGGGAGCTACAGTGGCCCAGTCATGCATGAATCCGGAAACATCATCTGCCTTTGTGATATATCAGGGGTAAAATAGATGATCTGACAAGGCTGCAAACCGTAGCAGTCTTGCAGTGATCAGAATGCACCCTGAACATTTGCGCAACTCCACATTTATGATTAGCCGTGCGCAGTGTAGAAACCACTGGATGTTCTTGCAGACAAGGGACAACTGTGTTCTCTACCCAGTATTGGAACAGCCATGCATCATTTCCACATGAGCTTGATTGTCTCAAACTTCGAGCAGAGGCGAGCGTAATCAATCCACAGAAGGGCAGGGCTAACTGACTTTGGGTATATCAGTATTTCGGCAAGAGCGTCGGCATGTAAGGGAAATTGAGGTTCAAGTGGTGTAAGAAAATCTTATTCAGCCATATGTGCATTACGGAATGTGTGACTGTTTACTTTGGGCACGTGGTCATCAGAGCAGGACAAAGCCATGGGTGTAATTAGGTCTGACAGAGAGCATTGCGTGTAAGCAGCTTGGTGTCACGCGTACCTACCATTCTACACCAAACAACGCCAATGTAGGACAACTCGCATGACATGCGACATAACCCAGCATAACGCAACAAGGCAAGACCTGCGACACAGGATGCGAAAGACCCACATTGGGGCAACCCTCCAATAGATGGCCAGACCACTGAGACAATCTAACTGCGATCTCGTCGCAAGGAGATAGGTCAGCGGATACGCTCGGTTCGGCGCGCTGCGCCCACTTCCGCCCGCTCCTACGTGATCTTCTGCCCAACGTGACACCTTCATAGATGACCGCATGGAAGCTGCGAGTCATACTGGCGCTCTATCGCTACATAGGTCTCTGTGCAAGCTATGACTGTCATACTGAGAAGCTTTATTTGTATCAGTACGATGTACACTTTCCGGACGCTTTGGAGTTCTACGCCTGAGGGCCGAATCGCGCGTCCCGAAACCGAAGCTATTGTCTAGAAGAGGTGAGATTGATGCTGGTAATCAATCATACATCCGGCTCTCTATCTATAAGACCTGCGTGCGAAGGACAGTCCCTCGCAGTGTGCCTCTACACCTGCCCTAATGACCCAGCACTTTTCGCACTCGTCCTGTACCCTATCTGGCATCCTCGCCTGCACATTCGGATCTCCGGGCATCAAGCATGCGAGGTGTGATGTTAGATCGTGATGTCCCCGGCACAGATACAGGAAATATTAGAGAGAACAAACCAGGAATTCGATGAGCATTGCTTCAACTAAACTCTGTCTTGCACAATATACGTCCATATCCAGAACCGTCAAATAATCCTCTAACATCTCAATCTCCCTACAGTCAAACCCTTCTGCAGCTACTGCGCCATGCCTGATTTACTACACTTTACGGCTTCTGTGCCGGAATTTTCCCGCAATTCGTCCCATAGACCCGAATTAGAAGATAGCGATAGCACCGGGTGGACTTCCAATGCCGCCTTTTATGTGTAACGGCGCGCTCGTGAGGAAAAATGCTGGCGAATCAGATCAGTGTTGAACATGTCGGTGGCGCTGAGGTCTTTGACTAACTGTAGCGCTTCCTGCTCCTACACTTCTCGCTCAGCTTCTTGAGATCCCACATATCGCCTATTGGCATTCCCCAGTGCACCTGTACCTGTTAGTCGATATTTCACCACAAAGATGCGAGTGGTTACTGACGAGGGTCCATTCGTGAAGGCACCACCCATCTGTAAACTGCGGCGGCCAAGCCTCAAACGCAAGATTATCACCCACAACAGCTGTAAGGTGCTGGTCATACAGCCAGCGGACAGTTGCCTCACTTGCTTGGACTCCAATTGCAACATTGCTATCGCGGGTTCCAGCTTTGCGCTCTGTCTCGTTTGCCTGATTATGCCACCTAACGTATCCAGTCCGGAGCATAAGGATGTCGCCTTGTGTCAGTTTTGTGCCTTGCCACTTGAGTGTCTATTCTATTTCTGAGATAGGAATCTCATGTCGAGATACTGCTGATGGTGCTTCCCCGGTTTTCTGCTCGTACCAGCTAGACATGTCTATTTAGGCATGGCGGCTTCATCGCACTTAGTACGGAGTGTCACTCACCTTAGCCAGTTGCAAAGCACACCTCGACCTACGATTTCACCCCTCTCGCACCAGTTGTGCATGCTGTTTCTGTCTGAGCGCAACGCCTCATTGTGAGTAAGTCCATTGTAGTAACTACTGCTTGTCTGGTGAGCGAAGTGGTTTAAACCATCCCACTGCGACCCAGATTGCGTACTCATGCAAATTTCGTTATCCAATGCAATCAGCTCAGAAAATTCTAGAAAGTTGACTTTCTTCTGCTGGAACTCTTTGCGGTTGAAACCAGGGAATTGGAGATTCTGTAACGGCCAGTCAAGCTGAATGTGGTCCCCAGTGCGAATTTCCATTGCAGCTGCTTGGACCACAGTTGAAGTGAGCAGATTAATGGCTGACAGGTATTAGCCAAGTTCCAGTCGGCTACAGTGGCGCATAAAGAACCTCCTATTTCATCTTTTTCCCCGTGCTTGCCGTAAAATTCCCATATCGAGCCCTGGGGCATGCCTTCAACTTTTGGCAGGTCATCGAACGCCGGAAACTTGTGTTTGGCCCCTGTAATGCCACTTGCCAAATACAAGAGACTTGTCAGAAAAATCTTTGAGAACATTGTAGGTCTTTGCGGTAATCCACTGCAATCACTCTGTTGCACTTTGCATCCAAAACTGTCGATACCTATAGTCCTTCCAGTCCCGCGCGAGTTTCGGTTGAATCAGTTATCGCTCTGCATCTTCGGGATGTATTATCGTGCGGGGCTGTGCTTCGATGGTCATCACACACCACCTCCATGACGCTGGGCTACTAATGCACATTAGTCTTGGTATGTAGTCAGCGAATCGCGCCTATCGACACACCTAGACGCCCCGGTGTAAAGACAGCTGTTCTAGTGTTTCTGGTGGCATGATCAGCGGTTGGTTACACAGCCGGCATTTTTGCATCGCGTGGTCGCTATTGTGCGGGCTTCCTGCATTATTCATTCGGCCACTTAGTACTGCGATAGAGAAGTGATATTGACGATAGCATGACGTGCATGCAGGTTGACATTGCGGATGAAGTATTCTCGTCAGTCATTCCGAAAGATGCTGAACCTTTACTGTAATGCTTGGGCTTATGCAGGCCGCAGACTCGTGCACGCATTTAGCTCGGAAAAATAACAATACTTACCGTAACGTACATATACAATAAGCGGACCATGTTAACAGGCGGACCACCTAGTTTTACTAGGGAAAACTAAACATGTACAGACTAATAACTCTAGAACTATCTAGTTAAATCTTCTAAAAGTTTAATATATATCTTATATAGGTATACTTTAAGCTTTATAATTAGCTAAGCTCTAGCTCTTAGAGATCTAGAGATATAGAAAAGTAGGTCTATAGTTTAGTTTCTCTTTAATAACTCCTTATCTACTAAAAATATACCTTTATAATCTTAGAGTTAGCTTCTTTATATACTTATAGCTTTACTATAAGAGAATTATAGTTAAATACCTAGTTTTAAAGTAGTTATTAGAAGGTAAAAGTAAAGATTTAACTATTAAAACTAGGTATTCTATTTACTAATATAGTCTAATTATTATAATATACCTTATAGGCAAGTGGATTAATAGGTAAGTAAATTACTTTTACCAAGCCTCTACTAAAGTATATTCTTTATACTAATATCCTAATAATAAGCTATTGTTAATATATTAACATATATTATAGGCAAGCAGCATATATAGGCAAGCAGCGTACTTTTGCTAAAACCCTACTAAAAACACCTATATTATGGACTAGAACACTATAAATTAGCCCTATATAAGGCAAAATAAGCTATAATATTACTTAAAGACCTCTTCTACTCTATTATTATATATTTATATATTATACCTACCCTTTTTATACTATCTATAGTATTGTTAGGATAGTTTACCTCCTTTAGCATATACCTGCGTCTTCCTCTTCTTTCTATTACTATACGCACCAAACTCTAACAGAGTAGTTAACTACTAGCCCCTCTTTAACTATAAGGCTTCCCTCTATCTAGATGTACCTTCTTTTACGTAATCTACGTTCTATAGCAGCTGCTAGAGCTGCGTAAAGCGCAGCGTTCTCCTATTATACTAACACTAGCTTATATGTAATAATTACTACCCCCTTTAACACCTTCTTAAACGCTTCAACTATAGAGGTTAGTAAGCTATCTATATACCTCTAAATCCTCTTCTTTACAAGCGTTAATTGCGACCTAAATTCTAGGGTATTGCTAGGGGTTTATAACTACTAGAGTAGGCTATTTAAGGGGAGTAGTAGCAATAGGGTGCGCAGCCCTACATTTAGGGTCGATATAACGCGATCTAGGGCAAAGGGAGCCAATCTAGCCCCTTAGAACCCTCTCTAGATATTACTAGAGGTTATAGCTTTATTATAAGCTGCTATAAAGCGTAGGAGGAACTCCTACTTCGTAATATAGTTAATCTAGTTGTGTATAAGCTAATTAACCTTATTTCTATACGCCTTCTTTAGAGGGCTAAAACAAGCTATATCAAGTAGCTATAGAAGGTGTAATAAGTGCGTAGGCATATATAGACCTATAATCTTATTATCCTTATAGTATTACGTAAATTGTATAGAGTTATAGCTCTTATAGCTATTAATAATTAGTAATTAGTAGCTACTAATAGTACGCGCCCTTATATACCTATTAAAGTGCTTTAACTAGTTAAAACCAAGCTTGTTAGTAGTTTAGCCGTTCTTAGAGACAGTAATAGTCTAATTCTAGAGCGGGTTATTATCTTTATACTAGTTAGACTAGTAGCGGTAGGCTTTAAAGATAATATAGGGTAGAATAGCCTACTCTATAGCATTAATGCCCTAGATAACCGTTACCTACTTGCAATTGCCTACCTAGACTACCTTTGCCTATCTATAGGTCTCTAAAGCTATAATAACTACTCTAGAGCTTATCTAGCCTATTATAAAGCCTAATTTATTAAAGTTATATGTATTATTATCCTAGATGCTATACTTAGCTTTAGTATTAGCTATAAGATTAAACTAACCCTATATAACCTTAGTATCCTTATAAAGGGATCTCTTATAGTTATACTTATAATTAAAGACTACTTTAAGCTTCTCCTAATATAAAACAAATATACTAGCCTAGTTTAAGCTAATAGAGGCTAAACTACGCTCTTTCTATAGAGAATTTGTAATATTAGTTATATCTATAAGCTAGGGAGGCTGTCCTTACTTAGATAGCTTAAGTATATATATAATAATTACTCTCTTCTTAGTATTACTTAGATTCTATAAGCTAGCTACAGTATTAACGTATAAAGGTCTTCTAGCATGTCTTTAACTTGGTATACTTTGTTAGACTCTATAGATAGCTACAGCATATTGCTAGGAAAGCTTTAGGTCTTGTTTGCAAGCTTAGAGGGCAAGCTATATCTAAGCTTCTTTTAAAGTATCTATCTATTATTATTGTAGAAGTATTAGTATAGGGTTAGTATTTTAGTAGGGTCTTAGTAAAAGTAATGCACTTACTTAGTAATACACTTGCCTATAATATATATTAAGACTATACTAAAACTTACGCTATTATAGCCTAAAACACTATACTTTAGCCCTATATAGGGTAAAACAAGCTGTAATATTACTTAGAGACCTCTTCTATAGTATTCTTACACATTTGTGTATTGTGCCTACCCTCTCTATACTATCTATAGTGCTGTTAGGATAGTTTACCTCCTTTAGCGCGTACCTGCTTCCTTGCCTTCTTACTATTACTACGCACTATAAACTTCTATAGAGTAGCTATCTACTAGCCCTCTTTAACTACAAGGCTTCCCTTAGCTTAAATACGCTTTCTTTTATATAATTTATGTTGCATAGCAGCTTTATTAGCTACTTAAAGCTTAGCTATCTCCTATTATACTAAAACTAGCTTATATGTAACAATTACTACCCCCTTAATATATAACGTGAGTGCATAGCGAGTGACGCGGATAAGCGAGTGACGCGCCCCAACAAGCAGATGGGTCTACCTACCTTCAAACCTCAATGGATCAACCACCAGACCTTGAATTACTTCTAAATGAAGAGAGAATTAATCTTGCACTCTAAGCAATTAAAAAACCTCAAGAACTAAGCGTGCGACGCGCTGCTGTAGTTTACAAGGTCTTAGAGGCAACTCTCCGCCGCTGACGCGCTGGAACGCGATCAACACGCGATACCCACCCTAAATCATTAAATCTTACTAAGGCAGAAGAGCAGACCCTTGTAAAGTATATAAGGAAGCTTGACCAGCAAGGATCTAGCCTAACGCTTTGTTGGGTTGAAGATATGGCTAATTAACTGCGCGCTGCACGCGACGCAGGCCCTGTTAGCTTGCAATAGGCCTCAAACTTCATTAAACGCGAGCCTGGAGTTAAATCGCGAATGACTTAACAGGGATCGCCAGAGAGTCCTCTGCAGCGACCTAGCTGTCGTTAGGCCCTAGTTTAACCTAGTACAGAACGTTAAGGCTAAGTACGGTATCCTAGACGAAGATACCTATAACTTTGACAAGACTAGCTTCACTATAGGCGTTAGAAGTCAAGTTAAAGTAGTTACTGCATTAGAGAGACGTACTGAGCCTATTGGAGTCTAGCAGGGAGATCGTGAGTGGGTGACTCTGATCGCTGCGATCAACGCGATGGGCTGGGCAATTGCGCCCTACCTTATCTTCAAAGCGAAGAACTACAACGAAGCTTGGTTCCCTAATTTGAAGCCCTAATAGCGCATTAGGGTAAGTGACAACAGCTAGACTACTAACAAGCTTGGTGTAGCCTGGCTTAGGCACTTTATTAAGCGGATTAAAGGCCAGAGGGTAGGTAGCTACGTGCTGCTGATACTTGACGGCCACAAGAGCCACAAGTCGCTCTCTTTCCAGGAGCTTTGCGAGGAGAACAAGATAATTACCCTCTGTATGCCTCCGCACTCGTCACACATCCTTCAGCCGCTTGACGTGGGTTGTTTTGCCCCCTGAAGCGAGCGTACGGCAGAGAGATCAGAGGCTTGGCATTGGACCATATTGGCAGAATTGACAAGAAAGCCTTCATCGCGACCTTTGCAAAGGTATTTGAGCAGGCGTTTTCAAAGGCAAACATCACAGCAAGCTTTAAGGCAACTGGATTAGTGCCTAGAGATCTATTAGTGGTGCTATCAAAGCTTGATGTTAAGGTCCGCACGCTAACACCGCCGCTCTTAGAGGAGCTCCAATGGAACCCTAAGACACCCACCAACGCTAATGAGATCCAGGCTTAATCAACGCTGCTTCGCGATCGTATTTAAAAGCACTAAGGATCTTCACCAACTCCGATAGTTGAAATCGTTGATCAGCTGCAGAGAGGCACGGCAATGCTGCTGCATGGGCAGACGTTATTAGCAGCCCGAGTGCTGCAGCTTGAAGCGTCAAATAAAGCAGCCTCTGAGCGTAAATCACGGAAAAGAAAGCGTATTTAGAAGGGCGGGGACCTGTCAAAGGAAGAGGCAGAGGACTTAATAGCTCAACGCGACGTTAAGGCGCAGGTTGAAGGGGAGAGTTGTGAGGGTAGGGTTCGAACAGGTGCAGGCAAGAGCGGTAAAAGGCACTGTAAGCGCTGCGGAGAGATTAGTCACAATTCGCGCACTTGTAAGAAAGATGTAGTAGAGGTTAGCGATTAATATTCTATACTGTAAGCTACAGTACAACGTTGTGGTGTTGTACTGTTGCAGTTAGTAGGCCTAACAGCTTGTTAGGGCGCGTCACCCGCTTATCCGCGTCACTCGCTATGCACTCACGTTAAATAAAAAATATAATAAATTAAGACTTTGTTATTCTATCTATACTATCTATACTATCTATACCATCTATACTATCTATACTATATATACTATCTATAACGTACATGTACAGCGAGCGGGACAGTCAGCGAACGGGACACTTTTGCCAAGACCACGCCAAAACTTACCCTATTATAGCCTAAAACACCACACTTTAGCCCTGCATAGGGTGAAACAAGCTGTAATATTACTTAGAGACCTCTTCTACAGCATTCTTACACGTTCGCGCGTTGTGCCCACCCTCTCCGCACCGTCTACAGCGTTGTTAGGATAGTTCACCTCCTTTAGCGCGCACCCGCTTCTTTGCCTTCTTACCATCACCACGCGCCCTAAACTCCTGCAGAGTAGTTAACTGCTAGCCTTCTTTAACTGTAAGGCTTCCCTTAGTATAAATACGCTTTCTTTTATGCGATTTACGTCGCGTAGCAGCTTTATTAGCTGATTAAAGCTTAGCTATCTCCTGTTATGCTAAAACTAGCTTGTGCGCAACAATTGCTGCCCCCTTTGCGTAGTGCTCAAGCGCGCTTAGCACAGAATTTGGGGAGCTGCCCTGCTGCCTCTTATACTTGTCTTAAATTAGAGTTAATTGCGACTAAAGTTCTAGGGTATTGCTTAGGGTTTGTAACTACTAGGGCTTATTATTTATAGGGAGTGGTAGTGATAGAGTGCGCAGCTTCACATTAAGGGTTAATATGACCTACTCTAGGTTAAAAGGGACTAGTCCAGCGCCTCAGAACCCTCCCTAGATATTGCTAACAGTAACAGCTTTCTTGTGAGCTGCTTTAAAGCATGGCAGGAACTCCTGCTTTATAACGTGGTTAATCTAGCTGCGTATAAGCTTATTAACCTTAACACTATACGCCTTCTTTAGAGGGCTAAAACAACCCACGTTAAGTGGCTGCAGGAGGTGCGACAAGTGCGCAGGCATATATAGGATTACAATCTTGTGATCCTTGCAGTATTGCGTGAATTCTGTAGAGTTATGGCTCCTATGACTGTTAATAATCAGCAATTGGTAGCTACTAACAGTGCGCGCCTTTATATGCCTGTTAAAGTGCTTTAACTAGTTAATACTAAGCTAGTTAGTAGTCTAGCCGTTCTTAGAGATGGCAATAGTCTAATCCTAGGGCAGGCTGTTGTCCTTGTACCAGCTAGACTAGTGTTAGCGCGCTTTAAAGATAATATATAGCGGAATGGCCTATCTAGTGGCATTAATGCCCTTAATGACTGTTACCTACTCCTAGTTGCCTGGCTAGACCTGCTTCGCTCGCCCTAGCTTCTCTGCATCTGTAACAACTACTCCGCCAGATATCTAGCCTATTATAAAGCCTGTCTTGTTAAAGTTGTACGTGTTATTGTCTAAGATACTGTACTTAGCTTTAGTATTAGCTACTAGGCTAAACTAGCCCTAGATTACCTTAGGATCCTTGCAGAGGGCTTGCTTGTAGTCGTACTTGCGATTAAAGACTGTTTTAAGCTCCCCCTAACGCGAAACAAACCTGCTAGCCTACCTTAGGCTAACAGGGGCTAAACCGCGCTCTCTTTGCAGAGAATTAGCCATATCAGCCACAAATTTAAGCTAGGGGGACTCTCCTTGCGTAACTAGCTCAAGTATGCGCATAATAATTACCTGCTCCTTAGTATTAGTTAAGTTCTGTAAGTTAGCTATAGTATTAACGCGTAAAGGTTGTCTAGCGCGTTGTTAGTGCAGTGTGCTTTTAGGCATGTTGTAGATAGCTACAGCGCGTCGCACTAAGAGGTTCGCGTCTTGTTTAAGAGCTTAAAGCACAAGCTGTATCTAACGCTCTTTTAACGCGTTAAACTGTAGTTGTTAGGGAGGCATTAGGGTAGGAAGGGAGTTTTGGTGTAGTCTTAGCAAAAGTGTCCTATTTGCTAACTGTCCCGCTTGCTGTACATGTACGTTATATCTTAACATTATAGATTACTTTAAGTTATTTACCTATCTCGATATTGCATCAAACTACTAGGAAACGTTTAAAATATTAAGAGGAAATATTAATTGTAATATAGGTTACGCGTAGCTCTACTAACGTAAGTATATAATAATTTACTATAATAAAAGCTACTTACCTTTTATAGAGAATTTAGAACAGAGATAATATTTATAATTCTAGAAACTAGCTACTGATAAAGGGCTCCTATATTTTTACCTTGCTTAGAAGGGGAGAGCTCTAAGTCCTTAATAACATTCTAAATAACTAGGTTTATAATACTAGTAAGATAAGGCACTATGTTTCCCTTAGCCTTCTAAGTAATCTCTATAGCTTTTAGGGTAGCCTTAACGCTATATATTAAGGTATTATTATTGCTAGTATTATTATAAATTATAGTACCTAACCTCTTTATTATGTTAATTACTTAAAGTACTTAAAGAACCTCTTTTGCTATTAGAAGTCTAGTATATCTTCTATAGATTAGCCTAAAGTCTAGTAGTTCCTCTCTTAGCTGCTACTTACTATTAATATAATAACCTTTAATAGCTAAGAAGCTAATATAGTTACTAGCTATCTATACGTTAAGAGTAATAGAAAGCTTTATACTCTTACTAAGGTTCTAGAGAATATTCCCTTATACTACTTTAAACTAGTCTTAGAAGTATTATATAAATTTATGATAGCTAGTTAATATAGCCTCTAGCTAAAGGAAGCTAATAAATTACTAGAACAATAGTTACTTAATTATTTAGAAGGCCTAGTTGTTATTAATAACTAGTTATATAATTTACCTCTAGAAGGTAACTGTAGGATAGAAAGAGTAAATTTTAGGTGCCTTAGCCCCTAATTATTATTATGAAGTTATAGCATCTTTATAAACTAGACTGTTGACCTAGCTATATAATTAAGATTTAGTATAGTTTATAATATGCTTCGTTCTATATTCCTTAACTTTTAGATACTATAGTATATAGCTATAGTTAAGGTAGTACACGTATAGGTCTCTAGTAGAGATGTATATAGCCTCTTAAACTAGATCCTAGCATATACCTCTCTATACTAAAGACTTCTAATTTAGTGCTTTCGTACTATAGGACTATACCTATAAAGTCTTACTCTTCTACTAATTCTAAAGATATAGTATAGCTTTTCCGTCTTTAGTATAATATAACTTATTAGGTAGATGTTAAAAGCTAAAGATAATAATAGAAGCACTACCTTTAATAATCCTAGGTGTTTAAATTCTATAGTACTAAAGCTTAGGGGGTATTATAAAAAACTAAAAGCTTAAGGTTAGTAGTAAAGCTATTACTATTCTAAAAGACTATAATAATATAGGTGTATAGAAATAAAGATATATCTTAACACTAAGTGTAGTTAGTGTCCTATTTAATAGTCTAAGGTCTATAATATCTAGCTTCAGCAGCTTTTATTAGTAATGCTAAAAGTAAGGCCTAATACTAACTTATATTATAGAGCCTTATTAAGCTAAGGTTAGTATAATTATGTAGGACAATTATATAAGTGCATATTAATTAACTATAATTATAGACTAATACTATATAGAAGAGATCTACTTGTACTAATTAAACTAATTATTATTAGAGAAGCTATAGAAGTTAGTCTTCTTGGACTAGTAAGTAGCTACAGTAATATGACTATCTAAAGACTTCTTATTGTAAGTAGTAAGATAATCTTTACCTATCTTCTTATAATTATCCTTATCTAAAGACTTAATCTTCTTTTTATACTTATTACTACTATAACCCTTAAATACCTTACTAACTTTAAACTTAATATTAGAGTTAACATCCTTAAGAGGATAGTTAAATTAGACTAGTCTATAAGATAGTAAGTATAGGTATATAATAAAGGACTATTATAACTTACTTCTAAGCCTTATTTCTTAGTATTTGTACCTTAGTAGGATCTAACTCCTCTTTCTATGTTAACTATATATTCTAGGCTTCTTTAGATTTCTAGTACTTAAGCTCTTGTTTCTATAAGCCCTTAAAGTAGATCTTAGCTATAGCTTTTTAATAACACTACTATAGCTATACACTCTCTACATAGTATAGTTAGTAGCTAAAGTCTTATCCTTAGCTATAGACTTATTATCCTCCTCCTTATTATAAATATCTATCTCTAAGGTAAGAGCTAACTTTAATCTTTAATTAGTGACCTTATAATTAATAGTATCCTACTTAATCTTAATATAACTAAGCTCTACCATTATCTACGCAGCTGCGCCTAATTAGTTTTAATCTATAATTAATAACTATAACAACATACTAGACTAATAATTATTATACTTATAATTAGTAAGAGCTTAAAGTATATTAGTTATAAGAATCTTCTTCTTCTCGTTAGGGGCTAATTTATAAGCGTTACTTAATATAAGCTTAGTTTTAGGATTTTTTTTACAGACCTATTGGCTATATTAGCCTTAGAGATTACTATATCCTTACAGTTTAATTAGTAGCTTAGTTACTTTAAAGTTAAGCCTAGTATTATGCTGTTACATATAGGTAACAATAGAGTTAGTTGTATAAGTAGTAAGGGGTATAGTTTCTAGTAAAATAATAGGAAGCCACACACATATATATATAGATATAAGAAGAAAGTATATAAAGTAATTAAGAAAGATACTATAATCCTATAGTTACCTACTCCTTTCTTCTTATTCTAACTATAGTTAACTAATAATACTCCTCCTTCTACTCTATACTTCTTCTCTTTCTTATGCTAATAGAATACTAGGACCCTATAACTAGAATAAATAGTAGCCTAACTAGGGGGGCTAGTATAGTATATAGTTAGTAAGGAGCACTTGTAAGTTATAATAGATAGCTAAGTAGTAGACTAAGTAATAAGAATAGATAGTTATATAGTAGACTAAGAAAGAGTAGCACTAATTAAAAACTAATAAGTAGTTTCAACTCTAATAAACTAGAGTATTAGCAATACTCTAAGCTAGGAAGTAGTAGATACTCTATTAACTGATAACAGGCACTAATAATAATACTTAGCCTAAGTATAACTTATTATTAGGTTAGTAACTATAGTATCTATCCTAGTCCTTTCTTAGTAACGCTAATAAAACATATAAAAAGGGTAGAATATTGTAAAAAGTAAAGAAAGAGAAAAAGATAGAGAACTATTACTTATACTTAAATATAATAGTATCTACATATATTACTATATTATAAAAAGATAACTATAGAGAAGACTTTTTAGATACTATATCTAATAATACTACGCCTTATAGTATAGTAGTACTAGGAAAAAGTAGTTCTATTAACCTAATCTTTAATAGGAAGGAGTTAATAGAGTTCTTAGACAACTATAATTATATAGCTACTAATAATAGGTATATAGACTTAAAGACAATATAAGTCCCTCTAGACTACTATAATAACTAATGCTATTATTTTATCAAGTAGCTAAAGCCCTATTTAACTAGGAACTAGGTTTACATCTAATAAGCTATAAAAGACTATTAAAAGGATTAGGATACTATATAATAAATAGGTAACTATACTTTCCTTAAGGCTTTTGTTAAATATAATACCTATAGCTTCCCTAGCCTCTCTAAGTACTATACTAACTAAAGAAGGTTACTTCCTCTTTCTAGGCCTTTCTAAATCTAATAAGGACCTTGTCCTCTTTAATGTAGCGAATAGCCCTAAGACGCGCAATTAATTATTCTTTTAACTGGAACATATTTACTAGTTTATAAAGAAAGTGTATAAATAATACTAAGGCCTTAAGGACTCTTTATTTAGCTAGGAAGAATTAAGAGCTATAGAGGTGTATAGAATTCTAGATAGTAATCTTAAACTAAAAGACTACTCTACCTTAGTAAGTAAGGTAAAGGAATAAGTAGTAGTAACTTTACTAACTCTAAAAGATTTACTTCCTACTAGTAACAGACCTAGAGATTAATAAGTTAGTTAAAGTAATAAGTAGATAGAAGCTCTTATTAGTAGAAGTTAGAACGCTTATAAGCTTAAATAATAAGATTGAGAAGCTGCTTAGGGCCCTAAATAATTACGCATACTTTATAGTATATACTACTAAGGTAGAGGGAATATTATCTTATAATAATAGTTTATATATATCCTTAGCCCCTAAGAATCTTAATAGATATAGAATTAACTTCTAAGGGTAGAAATAGAATAACGTCAAACACCACCGAGCCGGACAAACCACTAAGCCGGACACTTTTCCTTAGCATTGCAACTTTGCTGTATAATATAACATGCAACAACAACGCAGGTAGGAATTAATTTTGCAAGAAGGCAGAATCGCTCTTGCCCTTTAGGCGTACAATAAGGGACAGTTTTAGAGCGTGCGACATGCTGCTGCAGCTTTTAACGTGCCTTTCTAGCGGCTCTCTAACCAGCGCCGTAATATCACGTTTTGACCTAAGGCACCTCCTAACGGCCAGAAGCTCTCTATAGCTGAAGAGGAAACGATTATACGACACATTCTTGAGCTTAACGCGCGTGGATTTCCCCTCTAGTTGCCTGAGGTAGCAGATATCGCCAATCAACTACTAGCCGTACGTGGCAGGACACCTGTTGGCAAGAACTAGGCAGGCTGATTCGTACAGCGTACAGAGGAGCTTAAAATGGCTTTTAATCAAGCAAAGGACTGTTAGAGAGTACTCTAGGAAGACCTAGAGGTTATCAGCGCATGGTTTAAGCTCGTACAAGAGACAAAAGACAAGTATAGGGTCTTTAATAATAACATCTATAACTTTAATAAGACTAGCCTTTAGATAGGAGTTATCGCCTAAATAAAAGTTGTTATAGGCTTAGAGAGGCGTACAAAGCCAACTGTCATCCAGCTAGGCGATCGCAAGTAGGTTACAGTCATCTAGAGCATCTGCGCTGCTAGGTATGCTATTCTACCCTTTATTATCTACAAAGGGCGCGTACACATCTCTGCCTAGTATAAGGAGACTAACATACTGTACAATTAGAAGCTCTCTGTCTCTAAGAATAGCTGGACTAACAACACACTTAGGCTTAAGTGGTTAAAGCACTTTAACTAGCATACGAAGACGCGTTAGAAGGGGTCATACAGGCTGCTTATCCTGGACGGCCATGAAAGCCACCTTAACTAGGATTTTAAGGACTACTGCCTTATACACAAGATCCTTACCCTTTGCATGCCTGCTTACTTATCGCACATACTCTAGCTACTTAATGTGGTGTGTTTCTTGCTGTTAAAACTAAAGTACTCCTAACACGTATAAGGCTTAGCAAAGAATTAGATCCACCGTATTAATAAGGAAGGCTTCCTTCTAGCATTTTAAGACGCGTTTTTTAACATGTTTACGTACAATAACTGCAAGACGGCCTTTAAGGCTTTAGGACTTGTGCCTATTAACGCGCAACGCGTCCTAGATTAGCTTAACGTACAATTACGCACCCTACTGCTACTACCTCTACTAGAAACACTATAGCAGTCGCAAACCCTAAGCAATTTGCACAAGTTTAGATCGCAAGCAAGGCTTGTAAGCGAAGCTATTATACAGTTACTAGAAGATGCTAGGGGAGGGTTTTCGCAGCTAGTAAAAGGTGCTGAAAGGATGCTTCACCAGAATGTCGTACAAGCAGCTCGCATCTATGAGCTTGAAGAGCAATTAGCAGCAATTACTAAGCGCAAAACACGAAAGCGAAAGCAGATCTAGCATGGCAGAATAGTAGAGTACAGCAAAGCAGTATTATTAGTAGCTAAGAGTGCAGCTACAGCTTGTACAGTGCTAAAGAGAGCGCGTGTAAGTGGTGGTTAGGAAAGGCCCTAGCCAGGTCAACGGCACTGTGGTAACTGTGGGAAGACTAGGCACAATACTTGTACGTGCTAAAAAGATATAACAGAAGATTCTAAGTCTAATGCAAGTGTCTTATACATAGACTCTGTAGAGAGTAGTAAGTAAGTGCTTATCCTAAACATAGTGTTCGCAATGCTAAGGAAAAGTGTCCAGCTCGGTGGTTTGTCCGACTTGGTGGTGTTTGACGTTAATATATATAATATATGTAGAAAACTTGATTATAAAATTAAAGACTACAAGTAGTACTAAGCCCTAGTCTATATAGGCTAGTGTAGTTTTAATTTTAAGTAAAGCTCTAATAGGAAGATATACTACTTTAGGCCTATTTACTACTAACTAGACAGTATCTCTAGCCCTATTTTATACACCTATTAGCTAAATTAGCTAAAATAGAAGATTTAGAAATATTTTAAGGTTTCTTAAGATGTTTTTAACTAGCCTACTTTTATTGCTAAACTAGAGATGTTTAATAGTATTAATTCCTATCTTAGACGTACCTAGTATAGTACTGTAGCACTACGCCTAGAAGCTTAAACCTAATAATAAAATAGTATTAGTACTATTATATCTAATAGTAATTTAGCACCTTAAGAAGATGCTACTTTATCCCTTTTATACTTCTACTTACTATCTAGAGATAATAGTAAGGTTACAAACCTTATCTATATTAATAACTAAGATATAGTAGTAGGAGTATTTATATCTATGGCTTAAGATTCCTTAAATACTACAATTTAACTAGAAAAAAGTAGAGATATGCTAGTAGATAACGTCCTTAAGAAGGCTAGAGGTGCTATAGTATATCGAATAACTTTAGATAAAATTACTAGCACTTACCTTAGGATTACTTAAAGAATACTTAATATAGTAAGAGATAAACTAGCTAAGGATAACAGGCCTATATTAACTCGAGATAGTAAACTATAATTACTAACAACACCTTTTACTAGGTAACTATATAGTTCGCCTTTTTCTATTATTAAACTAATAAGTAGTTACGTACTAGAGACTATTCTAGGAGGACTATAAAGAAAAAGACAACCTTATATATCTATACTATAGGATAAAGAGCTCTTAGATCTACTTAAACTAGATAGGAACAAGAATCTAGTAGTAATATTTACATAAGAAGTGTAAGGAGTAACTATCAAAGATTTAGTTTCTTAGGGATTATTCTAGGCTATCTTAATAGGCATTCTAGGAGCGTTAAAAGCTAATATAGAACCTACTAGAAGTGTAAATATAGTAAGTCTAAGTAGGTCTAATACTAACTAATTAGCAGTCTATAGATGCTACCTATAGACTCCTAATTAGCTAATAACCTGTGCTAGCTTAGCGCTAGCCTTAGGCCTAGTAAAACCTTATCTTGCCCTGCTTATCTAGAATAACATGCTATAAAACTATTGCTTTAACGCCTAGGTATAGTACTAAGTTACTAGTTATAGGAATAACGTAATCTATTAGCAAGCTAATCACATCAGCGAGCTGATCACTTTGTGCACCCCACCACATCACTAACAAGGATATCTTAACACAACACCGAGTAATTGCGATAAAAAGTAGATAGAATTAATCACCTAACTGTGTTGTATTAATTGTGCAGGTGCGTCTATTGTGCCTAGGGTTTCTGCAGGCAGTGCAGACCTGAACACACTGCCGAGCTGCACTAGCAACAAGTCTCTCTTCACGCTTCTCTATAGCTGCCAATGCCAACGCCTCTCTCTAGGCTATTATGTTATCAGCTTCCTCTTGTGAAAGGGTCCCTCCCTTCTGTATACGCTTCCGTTTTTAGAATTTACGCTTAGTGGCGCTAGTAGCGATAGCTTCTTAGTGGAGCAGCTAAGCTGCCAAGAGGGTCCTGTTATGCAGCATTATCTCTGCCCCCTTCTGCATTTGCTGCACCATATTAATAAGCGCTGTAGGGGATGACCCAGCGTGGGTTTAAATACGGTTCTTAATTATTGTAGACTGTGCTTCTATTTTAAGCGCGTTGCTTAGGGTCCTGGGGTTCTAGGGGGTAGTAGGCAGGAGTGGTGAGGGTGTTCGAGGCTTGATTTCTAGCTTAGATACCACCACCCCTAGGTCCAGCGGCACCAGGCTAGTAGCACAGAACCCAGCTTTAATGTTGTTAGACAGGAAAACATCTTAGTACACTGCTGTAAACACTACTAGGAATGCTAGCTTTTCTATATAGTTAATGTGGCTGTTTGCAAGAGCTCCTACCTCCTTCTTGTACGCACGCTTTAATAGTAAAAAGCACCTAACATCTAGGGGTTGAAGGATATGTAAGGCATAAGCAGGCATGTAGAGAGTAATAATGTTGTTATCCTTGCAGATATCCTAAAATCTAATTAAGTTGTAGGACTTATAGCTGTTAAGGATAAGTAGTTAGTAACCCCTAACTGTACAAGATGTAGTGTGCTTAATAAAGTGCTGTAGCTAAGCTACACCAACTTTATTAGTAGTCTAGCTATTATTAGATACAGCTATCCTCTACTTTTTAGGATAGTTGTAATACTAGCTTTAGTTGTGGTTCTTCCCCTTAAAGATAAAGAAGGGGGGGACAAGCCAGCTAACAGTATTAACAGCAGCGATTAGAGTTATCCACTTACGATTACCTAGCTGCCAGCTAATTAGGTTAATTCAAATCTCTAAAGCTGTAACCACCTTAATAGACCCCCCTACACTAATCTAGAACCTAGTCTTGTTAAAGTTATAGGTATCCTTATTAAGGATCCTATACTTAGCTTTTACATTAGCTACTAAGCTAAACCACAGCTTAATAACTGCTAGGTTGCTACACAGGATCCTCTAGTACTCCTGTGGTTGGGTTAATTAAGATCTGATCTCTAGCCGGCGCGTGATAAGGCGTGGAACCTAGCACTCACCAACAGCTCTGCTATAGCGTATTGCTAGCAGCTAGTCTGCTATACAGCGTACTTAGGTGAAGTTAGGGGCAAATCCTTGCAAAGATTGATCCTTAATACGTCTAACAAGGCTGTCCTCCTCGCTCTTAGTAAGCTTTGATGATTTAGGGCAGGTATCGCGTTGTGCAGTCGTGTTTGTGCATCGCGTACTAAGTGTACTTTAGGGCACTCTATACACAGCAGCAGCGCTCCTCTAGGATAATAACGCGTTAGATTTTATTGCTGCAATAGCTAGAAGTATCCTATCTTTTTAGGGAAGCAAAATAATATCATCTAGTTGCAGCATTGTTGGTAGTTAGGAAGAATGATAGGGTCTGTTACGATCTCCGAGAGAACAGGTACTGATAGGAAGCGGGGCACCGCTAAGGATGACAACGTGTCACGGGTCACGTGACAAACCACCTCGCCAAGCTCGCCCACCTCTGATAGCTTGACCACCTCTGATGGCTCGACCACCTCTGAGGGCTCGACCACCTCTGATGGCTTAACCACCTGTGGTGGCTGAAGTATCCGCAATGCACATAAAGAATTCCCTTAGTATATATCTTAGTAGGAATACAACTCTTACAGTTTGTGTTTAACCTAAGTTATTAAGTTTGTCTTTAGATCTTAATTAACCTTTAAGCTAGACAGTCTACGCTGTACTACTTATTGTTACCCTCTGCCTTTAAGACTGACAGATTATATCTGTACACCTTACTGCAACTAACCCCTTGTGTCCCTGTTACCGTATTCATCCCTAAGAACTAATAGAATTAGTGCTTACGAGCTTTGCTTAAAGTACGACTTCAACAGGGTCTTAGCAGAAGTAATTAGCTTGCTAATGTAATCAGCTCGCTAATAGATTACGTTATATAGAATAAGTATAACCGTAATAGTAAAATAGCTATAACTATAGCTAAGGTCTACTAGGAAAAGGTCATATACTAACAGCTCTCTATATACTAGGTAAGGATTAGTAAGCAAAGTATAAACTACTTAATTAATACTTTATTTATAAAGAGAAATAATTCTTAATAGAGACGCTGTAATAGCTTTTAATTTTACTAGAGCTAGGCTTATTAGAAAGAAGGTATTAGGACTATATAAGATAATGATAGTACCTAACAAGGTATAGTAGGTTTAAACCTTTTTAGTAGTTGAAAGTTAAGAAGAAGAGCTAGTAAAATACTATAAGACTAAGTAATATAAGGTACTATAAAGCACTATAGTAGTTAGTATAGGAATCTATAGCACCTTATTAGTAAGAAGGATAGTAAGCTAAGATTTATTAATAATATATAGTATAACGTAAGCGGTGGGCGAAATGCGCACTTCTGCCAAGACTACACATTCTTCCACCACTCCTCACAATGTCGCAACAATCTGATCTTGAATTACTTCCTTGTGAAGAAAGAATAATCTTAGCTATTAAAGCAATGAAATCTAACACATGCTTAAGCCAGCGACGCGCTGCTGCTATCTACAACGTTCAAGAAAGCACTCTTCGTACGCGATGCGCTAGAAAGCCTTCACGACGCGATATCTCAGCTAACTCATTAAAGCTCTTAAGGCATGAAGAGGACACAATTGTGCAGTATATAAGGAAGCTTAATGCGCGAGGCTTTGCCCCTACGCTTAGCTACGTGCGAGAGATGGCTAACCAACTGCTAGCTGCTTGTGGTGGTAACCAGGTTAGAGAAAAATGGGCTAGGAACCTTATACGCCAGAAGCCTAAGATTAAGTCTCAAGTAACTCGACAGAGGGATCACTAGAGAGTCCTGTGCAGCAATCTGGCTGTTGTCAGCCCCTAGTTTGACCTTGTACGCAACGTTAAAGCCAAGTATGGGATCCTAGACAAAGACACCTACAACTTTAACAAGACTAGCTTCTAGAGAGGCGTTAGAGGGTTAGTTAAGGTAGTCACTGCCTTAGAGAGACGTTTGAAGCCAATTGGTATCCAGCCTGGTGACCGTGAGTGGATAACTCTGATCGCTTGCATCAACGCCATGGGGTGGTCTATCCCACCCTTCTTCATCCTTAAAGCAAAGCACCACGACAAGGCCTAGTATTACAACAACCCACCAGATTGGAGGATTGGCGTCAGCAAGAACGGCTGGACCACTAACAAGCTTGGTCTTGCCTGGCTAAAGCACTTTATCCAGCATACAGAGGCTCGTACAGTAGGCAGTCACCGGCTGCTCATTATTAACGGCCATAAGAGCCACAAGTCGCTTAAGTTCCAAAAATTCTGTGAGGAAAGCAAAATTATTGCTCTCTGTATGCCTCCACACGCCTCCCATATCCTGCAGCCGCTTGACGTTGGGTGTTTTGCCCCCCTGAAGCAGGCGTACAAGAAGGAAATCAGGGGCTTGGCAGACAGCCATATCAGCCATGTTAATAAAAAAGCCTTTCTAGCAACGTTTCTAGAGGTGTACGACAGGGCCATCTTAAAGAGCAACATCTTGTCTAGTTTCAGAGCAACTGGCTTGGTTCCACTTAACCCAGAAGTGGTGCTATTAAAGCTTGAAGTCAAGCCTCGTACACCAACTCCACCAGCACCAGGGCCTACTGCCTGGCAACCAAAAACACTAAGCAACGCTATAGAGATAGACAGCCAAACGATGCTGATTATCAAGAGGATAAGGGACCATAAGAGTTCCTCACCTAATTCTATCATTAAGATGATTCTGCAGGTTAAAAAGGGGTTAACTTTAAAGGACTATTCACACACGTTACTTGAAGCTAGAGTAGCTAAGCTTGAAGCAGCCAACAACGCTGCTTCTGAGCGTAAGAAGCGTAAGAGAAAGCGGATCCAAGCAGGTGGGACTCTATCACAGGCTGAGGCAGAGGAAATAGTAAGGCAGAGAGACGCTGAGGCAGAGGCAGAGGCAGAGAGGATGCAGGCAGGTGGTAGCAGCAAGGGTATCCGCCACTGCAAGATGTGTGGCGAGGCAGGACACAATAAGCGCACGTGCAAGAAAGATGCAGCAGAAGTAGAGGATTAATTCTAGCTATTGTACGTCTTTATTGCTTCGTAGGGTGTTGAGATATTCAAGTACAAAGGTTAATTGGGTGTAGAAGTGCGCATTTCGCTTACCTGCGCATTTCGCTTGCCGCTCACGTTATAAATAGAGTAACTATTTAGGATATAGGGACTCTACCTACTACTAATAAATTCTTAGGACGCTTTGCTAGCTATAAAATTATATTGCTAGTAGACTTCTTTTCTAGATATAACTAGATTTTTCTATAACGTACATGTAACGTGCACGGCCACGTAGTGCACACCGGCGCGTAATGCACACCCCACCACCTTTTGCACCCCTAAATAAGGGAGGTTATTGCGCAACACTACAACGCTGCTATTACAAAATTATTTAGTAGATTAATCTATAGACTAATGCAAAACTTTTAACTACTATAGTTTTCTTAGGGGACGCGTGTTGCGGCTAGTAGATGCCCTAGTAGGTGGTGGTGGTAAGGGTGACCTGTAAGGCACCCGCTAACTTCGCACAGCACTACTACTACAAACCTTAGTTGTTCTTAATTGCAATTGCTGTAAGACCTTGCTATTTACCTGTTTAGGCAATTAAGTACTTTTTCCTACAGTCTTATCGCGCTGCTGAGCTGCTTTAGCTGCTTTGCGAGCGTCGGTTTCAGCGCGCTTTGCAGCCTATGCCTGAGCAGTTAACACCTTCTTCTTCTCTTGCTCTACACGCTTCTCTTCTTGCTCCTTTGCTTTAAGAAGCTTCCTCTAGTGTTTAAGCTGCTTCTTAGTAGCTTTTGCTGCCTCTACTGCGCGCTTAAGGTCCTCTTTTGCCTAGAGTTCTTGTTTTGCGCGCTTAATGCGACTAGGACTCTAGAGAACTCCACTATTACCCTTATTACCGTTAATAGGTTGTAGAGGCAGTACCTTCCGCTTCTTCCTCTTCTTCTTATTTGTACTTAGAGCCTCTTCTAGCCCTGTAACTCTGTGTTAAACAACCTCTAATTGCACGTGAAGTTAATAAAGCGCTTAATCAAGTGCCTTATCAGCACTAGACTTATCCTCTTCTCTTGCACGCTTAAGTAGCCTTTGCGTCTTGCGCCAACTAGGTGGTTCTGGTGCAGGCTTAAGCCTAGTAGGCTCTAGGGTTGTGCTAGATGACTTTAGTGTTGTACTTTTAAACTTCTTAAGCACAACGTCAGCATCTGGTAGGTAGATTCTAGTGCACTTAAAGGCCTGTTTAATAAGGTCTTTAGTGAAGGTCTTCTTCCACGCTGCCTAGAAGAGTAGGAAGAAGTCGCTCTAAGCTACAGGCGACCACCCCTTAGTAGTGTAGCTGCGATAAACGAGCTCTTTAGAGTAGTAATGTGCCAGTGACCTATAGCACGCCACATTAAGCAGCTGAAGCGCGTGAGTAGCATGCGGAGGGAATAGAAGTAGCATAATCTTGTTAGCATAAGCGTACTTAATAAAAGCCTTTGTAACGTGGCTGCTCTGACCATTAAGGACTAAGAGTCTGTACTTCCCTCACGCTCTGACTCTAGTATAGCGATTAAACACCTGCTTAAGCTAGGCAAGACTAAGAGCATCGTTTGTCTAGCTATTTAGTTAGGTACTAAAGTGTACACAGTCTTTCTTTACTTTGTGTTCCTTTAACCAGCTATGTTGCACAGTAAGGGAAGATAAGGGATAAATAACTACAGGCGGCAACGCAAAACTATCAGCTGCTATTGCTCTAACCACTGTCACCCACTGCCTGTTGCCATTATAAGATGCTAGCTTAAATCTCCAGAGTCTAAAGAGCTGCTTATTAAAGATTCTAACTCTCTTTCCTATCACTCTAATTATAAAGCCCTTCTTATCCATATTGTATGTATTCTCCACCTCTATCGCATGCTGCTTTATTGTACTGTGCAGGAGATTAAAATAGAGGCGAAAGGAATTGTAAGAAGCAGCGTCGTGACGCTGCTTCTCCATAGGCGCTGACTAGGCGGTAAGGAGCTCGTTGGGGTAACAATAAAGGAAGCGAGAAATCTATCAATTGCTTAGCGGCCACCTGCACAGAGGCGTGATCATTCTCACAAGAAGCTTCCTTATAGGCATAAGGTGTCTCTCTGTAAGCGATTTGACGTACTATACAATCTCTACCTTATTGCGCAGGTAGAGAACTAGCTAGTCTTTTGCCTTGTCTTCACGCAACGCGCATACGCCGCAGTGGCAACGCGTTAAAGTTAAGTAGCAGTAACTATGTTTTCTCACAAGAGCTTAGTACAAAAAATAATTATCTAGTCCTAAAGTATCTAACTCTACAAGGGCTTCTTCTAACAACATTGTGGTGTTAAGTTATTACGGGGTGCAAAGTAGGTGCTAATGTTGGTGGGGTGTGCATCACGCGCCGGTGTGCACTACGTGGCCGTGCACGCTACAACGAGCGGACCGGTCAACGAGCGGGCCACTTTTGCTAAGACCACACTAAAACTCCCTCCCTACACTAATGCGTCTACAACAAGTACAGTTTAACGCGTTAAACAAGCGTTAGATACAGCTTGCGCTCTAAGCTCTTAAACAAGACGCGAATCTCTTAGAGCGACGCGCTGCAGCTATCTACAGCGTCTCTTGAACTACACTACACTAACGACGCGCTAGACAACCTTTACGCGTTAATATTATGGCTAACTTACAGAATCTAACTAGTGCGGAGGAGTAGGTAATTGTTATGCGCATACTTGAGCTAGTTATGCGAGGAGAGTCCCCCTAGCTTAAATTTGTGGCTGATATGGCTAATTCTCTGCTAAAAGAGCGCAGTTTAGCCCCTGTTAGCCTAAGGTAGGCTAGTAGGTTTGTTTCGCGTTAGGGGGAGCTTAAAACAGTTTTCAATCGCAAGTATAACTACAAGCGAGCCCTCTGCGAGGACCCTGAGGTTATACAGGGCTAGTTTAACCTTGTAGCTACTACTAAAGTCAAGTATAGCATCTAGGACAATAACACGTACAACTTTCATAAGACAGGCTTCATAATAGGCTAGATATCCACTAGAGTTGTTGTAACAGATGCAGAGAAGCTAGGACGAGCAAAGCAGGTCTAGCTAGGCAACTAGGAGTGGGTAACAGTTATTAAGGGCATTAATGCTACAGGATAGGCTATTCTACCCTACATTATCTTCAAAGCCTGCTAACACTAGTCCAGCTAGTATAAGGACAACAACCTGCCCTAAGATTAGAGTATTGCTATCTCTAAGAACGGCTAGACTACCAATAAGCTTAGCTTTAACTAGTTAAAGCACTTTAACAGGCATATAAAGGCGCGCACTGTTAGCAGCCACTAGTTGCTGATTATTAACAGTCATAGGAGCCACAACACTCCAGAATTCACGCAATACTGCAAGGATCAGAAGATTGTGATCCTATGCATGCCTCTGCACTTATCCCACCTCCTTTAGCCACTTAATGTGGGTTGTTTTAGTCCTCTAAAGAAGGCATACAGGGACGAGGTTAATTAGCTTATACGCAACTGGATTAACCACATCACAAAGTAGGAGTTCCTCCTATGCTTTATAGCAGCTTATAAGAAAGCTATTACCCCTAGTAATATTTAAGGAGGGTTCTAAGGGGCTAGATTAGCTCTGTTTGCCCTAGATCGCGTCATATCAACCCTAAATGTGAAGCTGTGCACCCTATCACCACTACTCCCCTAAAACAGCCTGCTCTAGCAGTTGCAAACCCTAAGCAATACCCTAGAATTTAGGTCGCAATTAACGCTTGTAAAGAAGAGGATTTAGAGGCACGTAGACAACTCACTAACCTCTATAGTTGAAGCGTTTAAGAAGGTCTTAAAGGGGGCAGTAATTATTGCGCACAAGCTAGTTTTAGCACAACAGGAGATTACTGAGCTTCGAGCGGCTAATAAGGCCGCCACGCGACGTAAATCGCACAAAAGAAAGCGTATTTATACTAAGGGAAGCCTTGCGGTTGAAGAGGGCCAGCGGATAGCTGCTCTGCAGGAGTTTAGCGCGCGTAGTGATGGTAAGAAGGCAAAGAAGCGGGTGCGCGCTAAAGGAGGTGAACTATCCTAACAACGCTGTAGACGGTGCGGAGAGGGTGGGCACAACGCGCGAACGTGCAAGAATGCTGTAGAAGAGGTCTCTTAGTAATATTACAGCTTGTTTTGCCTTATGCAGCGCCTGTTTGTGGTGTTTTAGGCCATAAGAGGGGGAGTTTTAGTGTGGTCTTAGCAAAAGTAGCCCGCTCGTTGACCGGTCCGCTCGTTGTACATGTACGTTATTAAGACAGTAGGGATATTACTATAGTAAGAACTCCTATTAGGTTACTCTAATTATATATATTAGTATAAGGAGCAACAAACTCTATTATAGTATCTTAGAGGGCTATAATAAAGATACTTAACGATTACTAGCCCTATACCTTACTATTTTTAGATAATGTAACTTATAGACTAAAGACTTATATAATAATAAGAAAGCTCTACCTAAGGTGAAGAGGTATATTCTTAAGCACCTCTAGTAACTAGATAGAGTTCTAGTAGATGTTAAGAGAGTAGGTGCTATAGTCTTAGAGAAAAAGTGCTACTAGGGGCATAACTACTTAGAGGTAGTTAGTTATAAAATCTTAGTAGAAGGCTAGTACCTAGACTCTAAGAAGGTAGCTAAAATAGCTAAGTAGCTACCCTATAGGAATACTAACTAAGTCTATATGTTCTTAGGTATTTGCATTTACTATTAGATTTAGATCCCTATATTTTTAATGTAAGCTAAGCTATTATTTAACTTAATAAAAGCTAATACTTCTTAGAGGTAGAAAGATAAAGAGTAGAGAGTAATATAAGCTTTGAAAGGTTATATTACAAGTCCTCTAGCCTTAATAAGCGTCTTATATAAAAGAAAGGGAACAACATAATATACCTCTTAGTAAAATAGGATAGTCCTAATAGTAAAAGATACCTATACTAATTTAAGAGTACTCTATAGTTAAAAGTAGAAAGTTAGTAAGTACTATTCTATAAAGCTAGAGTATAAAATAGTAGTATAGGCGTTAAAGAACTTTAGAATATAGTTATCTAGAGTGCACTTTATTATAGAGACAGACGCTTAAACCCTTATTACCTAACTTAATAGATCCTTATTAGATCTACTAGGGTTAGTTATAAATAGATAGCTAGCTGCTATCCTACTTTAGAATTTCAAGATCTAATATATTCTAGGTAAGAAGAATAGTATAGCTAACACATTGTCCTACTACCCTAAGGCTAATAGATAGGAGCCTCTAGATAAGAATAAGTCTAACATAGAGGACTTGATAGAAGGACTAGTTACTACTACTACTAGAGTCTTATTAGGACTATAAGTAATAGTGCCTTAGATACTATAATATAAATAGTATATAGACTTAGAGAATATTTTAGTATTCCTACATATACTTAAACTCCTACCTAGTATTTATAGGAGAATAGCTAGGGCTTAGAAGAAATAAGCTTTAAACTACTTTAAATAAGATAGGCATCTCTTCTACTAGATGTCTTAAAATATAGTAATAAGATATATTATAGACAACCTAGACCTTTATATAGAAGCTATATAGGAGATATATTAACTCCTTAGGCATAGAGGCATTAATGCTGTTTACTTAATAGTAGCATAATAATACTACTACTAGGATAATATATACATATATATACATATAAATAGATTTTAACACACTAGGAATGCTAGCTCTAAGCTAGCAAGCATAGGATTAATATACTAATAATAACATACTTATACCTGCTTTAGAAGTTAGTTATAGTAGATATAGTATATATAGTAGTGTATAAAACTACTAGTACCTAGTTATTACTTATAAATACCTTAGTAGCTAAGCTCCTCTGAAAAGATATTATCTGCTAATAGAGTATAACTTAATAGCTTATAGTAGATAGTAGCCTAGACTTCTCTAAAGTTATTAAGGACTTAGCTACTATCTATAGGATTAAAAGGGTATAAGCGTTAGTATATAACCTATAAGCTATGGGTAAAATTAAGAGTAGCTATAAACTAATTATAAATACTTTTATAAAGCTTATAGAGAATTAAGTTAATAACCTCCCTTTAGTTCTACTAGCTAATAGAATCTCTATATAGTCTCTTAGATACTTAGCCTTCTAGTTAGTAATAGAATAGAACCTAGTCCTACCTATTAACTCTAGAATTCCTATCTGGTAGACCCTACCTTACTTATAAATCTAGGATAGAGCATAACTACTTACTATTTAAGCCTTATAACTAGACTTAAGAGACTAGTTCTTAGAGGACGCTATTAGTGGAACTAAGTAGCTAAGACTATAGAAGAAAGACTACTAGGATAATGTAAAAGAACTCTATTATTAGAATATAGATCTAGGTTATCTAGTCTTACTACAGGGCTTAGTAAGATAGATTAATATATTAAGAGACTAAAAACTTAGTAAGAGGTAGCTTAGCTCTTATTAATTTTTAGCCTATAGTACTAACGTTGACACTAGAATATATATACTAGAAGACTTAAACAGCTCTAGAATATCTTATATAGTACTAGAGTAGAGAACTGAGAAGTTCTTCTAATAATTGCTATATAAAATTACTAAAGAAAATAGAGGGCTTTTAAAAATATAGGATATAGAATATAATTAACGTACACAACGGGCGAGCGGAACACACGGGCGAGCGAAACACATTTGCTAAGACCCCACCAAATCTTACCCTATTATGGCCTAAAACACCACAAACAGGCGCTGCATAAGGCAAAGTAAGCTATAATATTACTTAGAAACCTCTTTTACTTTATTCTTGCAAGTTCGCGCATTGTGCCCGCCCTCTCCGCACTGTCTACAGCGTTATTAGGATAGTTCACCTCCTTTAGCGCGCATCTGCTTCTTCCACCTCTTTCCATCACTACGCGCCCTAAACTCCTTTAGAGCAGTTAACTACTAGCCCTCTTTAATTGCAAGGCTCCCCTTAGCTTAAATATACTTTCTTTTATGCGATTTGCGTTGTCTAGTGGCCTTAGCAGCTGCTTTAAGCTCACAGATTCGTTTTTGTGCAAGCGCAAGCTTATGTGACAGGATAGCTCCCCCCTTTGCGTAGTGCTCAATCGCGCTTAGAACAGAAGTAGGCGAGCTACCCCGCTCCCTCTTATACTTGTCTTAAATTAGAGTTAATTGCAACTTAAATTCTAGGGTATTGCTTAGGGTTTGCGACTGCTAGGGCTTATTGTGTGTGGGTAGTGGTAGTAACAGAGTGCGCAGCTTCACATTAAGTGTTAATATAATCTGTTCTAGGTTAAAAGGGACTAATCTAGCCCCTTAGAACCCTCCTTAAATATTACTAGGGGTAATAGCTTTCTTATAAGCTGCTATAAAGCATAGGAGGAACTCCTACTTTGTGATGTGGTTAATCCAGTTGCGTATAAGCTAATTAACCTCGTCCCTGTATGCCTTCTTTAGAGGACTAAAACAACCTACGTCAAGTGGCTGTAGGAGGTGCGACAAGTGCGCAGGCATACATAGACCTATAACCTTGTTGTCCTTGTAGTATTGCTTAAATTCCGTAGAGTTGTGGCTCTTGTGGCTGTTAATAATTAGCAAATAGTAGGTGCTAACACTACGCGTCTTTGTATGCCTGTTAAAGTGCTTTAACTAGTTAAAACTAAGCTTATTAGTAGTCTAGCTGTTCTTAGAGACAGCAACAGTCTAATCCTAGGGCAGGTCATCGTCCTTGTACCACTTAGACTAGTGGCGGCAGGCTTTGAAGATGATGTAGGGCGGAATGGCCCACCCTGTGGCATTGATGCCCTAGATGACCGTTACCCACTCGCGATTGCCTGGCTAGACTGCCTTTGCCCGCCCACGGGTCTCTAAAGCTTTAACAACTGCTCTAGAGCTTATCTAGCCTATTATGAAGCCTGTCTTGTTAAAGTTGTACGTGTCATTGTCCTAGATGCTATACTTAGCTTTAGTGTTAGCTACAAGGTTAAACTAACCCTATATAACCTTAGGATCCTTACAGAGGGCTCTCTTATAGTCATACTTGCAATTAAAGACTATTTTAAGCTCCTCCTGACGCGAAACAAACGTGCTAGCCTAGTTTGAGCCAATAGGGGCCAAACCGCGCTCTTTCCACAGAGAATTGGCGATATCAGCTACATCTGCAAGCTAGGGGGACTCTCCTCGCATAACTAGCTCAAGTATGCGCATAACAATTACCTACTCCTCCGCACTAGTTAGATTCTGTAAGTTAGCCATAATATTAACGCGTAAAGGTTGTCTAGCGCGTCGTTAGTGTAGTGTGGTTTGTAGCACGTTATAGATAGCTGCAGCGCGTCTTACAGAGAGATTAGGGTCTTGCTAAAGAGCTTGTAGCGCAAGCTGTATCTAAGCTTCTTTTACCGCGTGTGTCTGTTGCTTTTGTAGAGGCATTAGTAGAGGTTGGTGTTTTGGTAGGGTCTTAGCAAAAGTGGGCGACTTGCCTGTGTGGGCGACTCGCCCGTGATGTACGTTACTATATATAAAGAGATAAGCCTAGCTTACTAGCAGTATTAGTAATCTATAGGATGTTTACTAAGGCCTATACGCATAAGAACCTATTCTTTAATACTATAGACTAGGTTACTATTAAGAGCGCTATTAATAGCTTTTAGAGAGATATGACTATTTAAGTTACAAAGCCTAGAAGTAATAAGATTAAGGATATTACCTTTAAGCTTAAGGCCCTAGACCCTAGCACTTTAAGTAGCTTATATAAGGATATTAACCTCTATAGCTTCTAAGGTGTGTATTATACGTTCTAGAAGAAGGCATTCTAAGTATAGTCTAATAAGCTAGGTGCTCTAATATAGTTCTTAAATTATAAGCTAATACTATATATTATTATATTCCTTATTACCCTAGCGTAGATAAACGTGTATAACTTTAACTAGGTATAAGGTTATCTAGTTCTAAAGGGAATATATAGTAGCATAACCACTAGTAGGCTTACTATACTACTACTAGATAAATAAACACTTATATTAAGGGCTTTAGAGATTAGTAAGTCTCTTTAGAATATATTAGCCCTTAAATATTTATTTATGCCCTTAAGAGAAGTAAGCCTTATACCTACTTACCTAAGAGATATATATTAAGAACCTACTAAGCTACCTACTAGAGGGTCTAATAAGTTATATTCTAATTTTATTAATAATAAGTAGAGTGCTATAGTAGGAGTTACTTTAATAGATATAAACACACTAGTAGTTAAGTTAGGTATAAGGGCCTAGAAAATTAGTAGAAGACGCTAGACTTTTAAAACGCTAGTAGTCTAGTTAGTAGAAGTGCTAGGTTAGTCCCTAGAGATTACTAAGCTAGAGACTAGACCTCTATTAGTAGTAGTAGATTTTAATTACTTCTAGATAACAAAAGCCTAGGAGCTTAATACTAAGAGGATAGATAATATACTCTATCTAAACTTTAACTATATCTACTATAACTATATCTAATAGATAAGTAGTAAAGTTAGCGTCCCCTATTGTAGTATGTCTAAGACTACCTAGAATAATATTTTTATACATATCTATTACTACTAGGATAAGTAGGCTAACTAGTACTAAGATAATTATACTAGGACTCTTTTTTAATTACACTTATAGAGTAGTCTAGTTATAGATAATCTATAATCCTACTAATACTAACTAAGAGATATTTAGCTTAAAGATAACTAGAACAACTTCTTAGATTACTATAAGTTATTTAGCTATAAGAAGTATATTAAGAACTTTAATAGGGATAGTATAGTTATAGTTAACTTATTTACCTAGGAACTAAAACACAACCCTAATCTTATATACTATATTGAAGAGAACTTTAATTAATACAACTACTATAACGTGAGTGCATAACGAGTGACGCGGATAAGCGGGTGACGCGCCCTAACAAGCTGTTAGGCCTACTAACTGCAACAGTACAACACCACAACGTTGTACTGTAGCTTACAGTACAGAATATTAATCGCTAACCTCTACTACATCTTTCTTACAAGTGCGCGAATTGTGACTAATCTCTCCGCAGCGCTTACAGTGCCTTTTACCGCTCTTGCCTGCACCTGTTCGAACCCTACCCTCACAACTCTCCCCTTCAACCTGCGCCTTAACGTCGCGTTGAGCTATTAAGTCCTCTGCCTCTTCCTTTGACAGGTCCCCGCCCTTCTAAATACGCTTTCTTTTCCGTGATTTACGCTCAGAGGCTGCTTTATTTGACGCTTCAAGCTGCAGCACTCGGGCTGCTAATAACGTCTGCCCATGCAGCAGCATTGCCGTGCCTCTCTGCAGCTGATCAACGATTTCAACTATCGGAGTTGGTGAAGATCCTTAGTGCTTTTAAATACGATCGCGAAGCAGCGTTGATTAAGCCTGGATCTCATTAGCGTTGGTGGGTGTCTTAGGGTTCCATTGGAGCTCCTCTAAGAGCGGCGGTGTTAGCGTGCGGACCTTAACATCAAGCTTTGATAGCACCACTAATAGATCTCTAGGCACTAATCCAGTTGCCTTAAAGCTTGCTGTGATGTTTGCCTTTGAAAACGCCTGCTCAAATACCTTTGCAAAGGTCGCGATGAAGGCTTTCTTGTCAATTCTGCCAATATGGTCCAATGCCAAGCCTCTGATCTCTCTGCCGTACGCTCGCTTCAGGGGGGCAAAACAACCCACGTCAAGCGGCTGAAGGATGTGTGACGAGTGCGGAGGCATACAGAGGGTAATTATCTTGTTCTCCTCGCAAAGCTCCTGGAAAGAGAGCGACTTGTGGCTCTTGTGGCCGTCAAGTATCAGCAGCACGTAGCTACCTACCCTCTGGCCTTTAATCCGCTTAATAAAGTGCCTAAGCCAGGCTACACCAAGCTTGTTAGTAGTCTAGCTGTTGTCACTTACCCTAATGCGCTATTAGGGCTTCAAATTAGGGAACCAAGCTTCGTTGTAGTTCTTCGCTTTGAAGATAAGGTAGGGCGCAATTGCCCAGCCCATCGCGTTGATCGCAGCGATCAGAGTCACCCACTCACGATCTCCCTGCTAGACTCCAATAGGCTCAGTACGTCTCTCTAATGCAGTAACTACTTTAACTTGACTTCTAACGCCTATAGTGAAGCTAGTCTTGTCAAAGTTATAGGTATCTTCGTCTAGGATACCGTACTTAGCCTTAACGTTCTGTACTAGGTTAAACTAGGGCCTAACGACAGCTAGGTCGCTGCAGAGGACTCTCTGGCGATCCCTCTGTTAAGTCATTCGCGATTTAACTCCAGGCTCGCGTTTAATGAAGTTTGAGGCCTATTGCAAGCTAACAGGGCCTGCGTCGCGTGCAGCGCGCAGTTAATTAGCCATATCTTCAACCCAACAAAGCGTTAGGCTAGATCCTTGCTGGTCAAGCTTCCTTATATACTTTACAAGGGTCTGCTCTTCTGCCTTAGTAAGATTTAATGATTTAGGGTGGGTATCGCGTGTTGATCGCGTTCCAGCGCGTCAGCGGCGGAGAGTTGCCTCTAAGACCTTGTAAACTACAGCAGCGCGTCGCACGCTTAGTTCTTGAGGTTTTTTAATTGCTTAGAGTGCAAGATTAATTCTCTCTTCATTTAGAAGTAATTCAAGGTCTGGTGGTTGATCCATTGAGGTTTGAAGGTAGGTAGACCCATCTGCTTGTTGGGGCGCGTCACTCGCTTATCCGCGTCACTCGCTATGCACTCACGTTAAGCTAAGCCATATACTTTCCGCGCACATATAGTTCCCGCGCACCCCACCACAACGCGTCACCTATCGCTCAACGTGCTCTATTATCAACTCCACCTACTCAAAATGGACCCCCATGAAGCTGCTATACAATCAGCTATCCGTGATCTTAATTCTGGTGTTTTTACAAGCCAACGGAAGGCTGCTGCTGCGTATGGCGTAGCTGAATCAACCCTACGAGGCCGGCTACGCGGTCAACAACCACACGCGATAGCTCATTCAAATCAACAACGATTGACTCCGGAGCAAGAGCGCTTCTTAGTAAAGTGGATTCTTGAAGAGGATACACGTGCTCAGCCCCCCTCCCACCCACGTGTACGAGAAATGGCCACCCGAATACTTCAGATGAATGGAGACTACGCGCCGCTCGGTCAACTATGGGTACCCCATTTCATCGCACGCAACCCACAGGTCGCCTCTGTCATTGGGCGTACGATTGAGACGGCAAGGACTACAGGAGCTCAATATGAGACTGTTCGTGCCTTTCTTGAGCTATTTGAGCGTACTAGAATTGAGCTGGGTATACAGTATGAGGATATATGGAATATGGATGAGACTGGCGTCGCCCTTGGGGTATGTACAAACACTAGAGTCCTTGCTAGCTCGTCAAAGAAGAAGGCTTATATCAAATCCCCAGAGGATCGTGAGTGGGTATCGATAGTTGAGGTGGTCTCTGCCACAGGCGCTAAGCTTCAATGCCTCGTCATCTTCAAGGGCAAGCATCTACAATCCACGTGGTTTCCAGCCCAAGGAGCACCTAATTGGCTATATACAACGTCAGAGAATGGATGGACGTCAAACCAGATTGGATACGAGTGGTTACAGCGTATATTCATACCAAATACTACTCCACGCCAAGGCACATGGAGGCTTCTTATCCTGGATGGTCACGGCTCTCATATACCAATTGACTTCATGTGGACCTGTCGGGAGAACAATATATGGCTCCTCTACCTCCCCCCTCACGCCTCACACGTGCTTCAGCCCCTGGATCTCGCTCCTTTCTCTGTTGTCAAGACCAAGTATAGATCTGAGATCCGAGCTCTCTCTGCCCTGGGTGACGCAGCACCTATCAAGAAAGAGCGCTTCGTGGTATCATATAACAAGGCAAGAGAGGAAGGCCTAACTGAGCAAGTAATACGAGCTGGGTGGAGGGCGTCAGGCCTCTGCCCATACAACCCAGACCTTGTCTTGCTCTCATCCCAAGTCTCTGGGCGTCCAGCAACACCACCACGTGATACCCAGGCCTCAGAGGTCTCAGATATACTCCTTAGCACGCCTCAGAGCGCACAGGCTCTATATAGAGCTCAGCAGCAGCTTCTACAGTCAGAATCTCTCTCACGGAGCACTCGGGCAGTGCTCGGCAAGGCAGGCAAGGCTATTGCAAAAGCAAATACTCAAGCAGCTCAACTCCAAGCTGAGAATCAACGACTCAAATATCAACTAGAGAATACTAGAGTCACACGGAAGAGAAAGCGAGTTCAACAGGATTTAAATGAGCGCTTCAGCAACGTTGAGGCGATCAAGGCTGCTATTGAGCGAGCAGCAGCATCACAAGCCAAGCAGGCATTAATTACACCTGAGGAAGAAGCTGAAAAAGCAGCAGCAGCAGCAGCAGCACTCATGCTTCAGTCTATGTGTACAGAGTGGCAATTGTAAACGTTGACGTTGAAAAATCACGACTTCAATCCGAGTACTAGTGATGTGGCGGGTGCGCGGAAACTATATGTGCGCGGGAAGTATATAGCCGAGCTTAGTGTAAAATATACTAACTGCAATTTTAGATTGTAAAATACACCCCTAATACTGTATAATCTGCGGGCTTTTTTCTGTGTACTTCACACCGCACACGTGCGGTGTTTTTTACACCCCCTAGTACCCTAGTGCATCTCGAAACGATGGTTTGACATCGTGAAAGATTCCTACATCTCAAAGAAGCGAGCACTGTGTTTCATTACCGTACACCTCGTCCACACGATTGCGGACCGTTTTGATCAGCTTGATAAGCTGCGCTGATCTTGCCAGCTCGTAGAAAACGTCGCAGTCGACGAAGTACCTACTTAGGTACACTTTGACGTCGGCACATCTGAATTTTTGAAACACTAATCCACAGGCGCTTTGACAGCCGACTATACAAAGAGTCCTTCAGTGTTTCAGTCAGTATAAGCTTTCGACCCACGCAATTGTGTTGCAGCGACCACTTCTTCCAACAGGTGATTAACCAATAGACTTAGCGACGGGATATCAACAAGCTGTTCGACCTGAAATCTGGCGAAGGCCTGACCGGTATTGTTCTTTCATCGGTGTCGAGGCGGTATTGCAGTGTTTGCTTCCAGAGGGCTATCTCGCATATGTACCAGTGGTCGAACTCGAGATCGCATATTTACTAGCTCAGCAACAAGCATTGATGAACGTACTTGGTGACCGCAAATAGTTCTGATTACGTTTTTTTAAATTGCCATGAGCGAGTTCTGGCAAAGCGCTCACCATCTGGTGGGGAAGTGCAAGTCTTGGGCCACTTTAGGATCCATCCTCTTAACAAGGCAGGATCAATTCAAATAGAGGCTGGGTTACAAGATGGTTCATTTGGTGCGATGGGATATCATTGACGACACATTCAGGCTTCGCTCAGCCAATTCGTTGAGGTGCTCTACGCTCCGGCCTTCCAACTCTCGCAGCGTAGGTGAGTGATGTGATGGAAAAGGCGCCGGGGTCGCATCAAGTTCTGTCACTGTCCGTGGAGAAGGCAGTTCTGCGACTTCAGCAGATCCAAAGATTGCGGCCGCCGGGCCCCTGACTGGAGATCGTGATGTCTCACTGAAGCTTATCTGCAGATCCGTGACATCAAAGCCGCTCATATGATGACAGCTACTGCTTTGAGATGTGCGCTCTACACTATCGCGCGAGATCTCATATAGGCTATCAAGTACGGCTGGATCATGAACATGCGCAAGTTCATGCCTTGAAGTCAACCTGGCATAGGTAGATGAGTTTCGCGGTGCTTGTATCCGAGTAGCAGGTTTTCCAGACACACTGTGCTGCACCGGACTGGCAGCAGAGCCGAGCGGCGTACTTGTAACGGATCCAGTATTATGGCGACTCAGATACATGGATGGTCGACTGACTCGCCATACGTCCTCTGGCACGTCTGCCTCACCATTTAGCCCATTGCGCAAGGAGCGCATATCAACTACATCAATAGATGATGAGTTCGGGTGCAAAGAGTGTTGATGCGGTGCTGCTGTGACGCAGCTTAGTTCGAAACCAAGTGATTGGCGGTCGTGAGTTGCAGACGAGTCTAACATAGAAGGTGAGTTGTGTTCGAAAGAATCACGTCTACGAGATCTCGGTGTGCTTGCTTGACGAGTTTTCCTTATCTGTTGTGTAGATGTAGCATCCGAAGACTCTGATACTCCAGCACGCATTGCTCGCCATTGCTCTCGGCTACATGTTATCGCCGATGGTAACATCAGGAAGAACTGGCGACAGAGCCCCAAAATCTCTGGATTGCAGACTCCCCTGCAGTGAAAGTGGTGGGTCCCATAGCAGCGGCAAACAGTGCTTTTGTCCTGGCTGAGATAGTGAAAGCTCTCAGAGTATTTTTTCTCAAAGAGCTGGCTGTTGTCTGCTCCTGCAAGGTGAGTCATACGTACAGGATATCTTTCGCCTGTCCGTTTGCTCCGTGCCACAAGGACTTCGGCCCTCCTGCGATTCTGTGAGGCCATTGTCAGACTTTTACCCGAGCATGTTCGAACTGACATTTCATTTGTGGTTCAATAAGACTTCGGCACAGTCCCCTCGCGCAGTCGAAATTGTGTGCGGCTTTTCAAGGCGAACTTGTTGTATATTGAAAGCTTCTCTCATTTCGAATGCACGAATAAAGCATGGCGGTTGCGAATCGACATTGTGTACGCACTTCCTTTGTGTCTTTGGAAATATGGATGAACGGAAAGATCATTGTGCATCCGTTTCAATGATCTTGAAGTTTGTATCAATGCGAATTGCTTTGCATGCCTAACAAAGAAGTGTCTCTGTAATGCCGCTCATACAGAAGCGAAAATAAATGTGCGAGTCACCAGCGGTCACCCTTGCAGCGCCGAGCGTGCGAGAGCATGATTTCTAAGTTTCACGCAGAATAACTCGGGGGAGCGATCCCTGCCTGTAGCTTTAGATGTCGGCAAATACCCACGACGCTCTTGCACGGCTCCACTAGCTCAAGGCACTAAGTTGGCGACCTGAGAAAGCCACGTTCACCTCGCAATTGCCTACAGAAGATCTAGACGAGCTCCACTTCCCTTCTGTGTATCCACCTTCACCCATTCGAATTCTAAACACCATGCCATCGGCTTCGGCCCTACAACCCTTCCTTTGTTCTACACTCAACTTTCACCACTAGCACATAGGGCCTCCGTGCTTTGCACACACCGTTTACAGCCTCAATCTGCGTCCAGTATGAGGTCTGCCTTATATACCATCGAGCACGATGCTCCCTTTCCAAGCGTCTCTATTTGTGGGCCTGGTGCTCTTAAGTTTCGTAGGTGCAAGTCCTCACCGCAAAGTCATCGCGCGTGCACCTCCCGAGACCCCAGGTCTTAACCGTCGCGGTGTCGCCTACAACGATGCTACGTACCTCAATTACTTTACCGTTCCAGGAACTCATCTTACCTGGGTATGTTCAGATCTCAATTGATGTGAGATAATCATAGTAACTACTAGGCAGACCTACAATTGGGATTCGCGCAGCAACGTTGAGGCTAGCGCTCACTCCGGGCTCGAGTTCGTCCTCATGCTTCACTCTAATCGTCCTGACCATACTATTAAGTGGGATGCGGGCGTCTGGAACGCTTCTCTCGTAAACAAGGATTTGCCCACTCACTAGCTTGGATTCAATGAGCCTGACAACTGCGAGTAAGTCTTGAATGTGTCAGCCAGACAATGCTAACACATCCAGCCCTGGTATGGGTGGTTTCTGCATGGATTTTGGCACTGCAGTTGCAGCTTGGAAGCAGTACATCGAATCTCAGAAAGTTCTGAAAGATAAGATGTACTTTAGATCGCCTGTCGTCACCAATGGAGCCAACGGCCTAAATTACCTCGTATCTTTCATTTATACTTGCACTGGATGCAAGACTGACTCCATTAATATCCATTGGTACTGTCTTATGATGTTCACAGCCTACTTTTACTGACATATCTCAGGTACGATGACGCCTCGAACACCGCATACTTCAAGAACCACATCGAGGACGCACGCAAGGTCGCTGCTGGTCGCCCCATTTGGATCACAGAATTCAGAGCACGCGGATTCGATGACCAGGTTAAGGCTTTCATGGACGAAATGTTTCCATGGCTCGATGCCTCCGGTGATATCCACCGCTACGCCTACTTCATGGCTACCCAGGGTGACGGTTTTCTGATCGACAATGGTGGTAAAAGCCTCAGTGACATTGGCTCACACTACACTTTCCACTCGTGACCAAGATCGGTAAATTCAATAGAACGAGACCAGGAGGATGTAATCGGCTATTACAACTTTTACCCTGGGACGGTCGGTGATGGAACATCATCTACGAATCCACGGGTGTGGATCCTATCTCAATCTTGAACCTGTAGAGTTTGGACGGCTTTTGTCGGCACTTTGGCAGCATGGATTGGAACACAAATGATTCAGGAGCCTTCTTGGATGCCAGCATAACTTACATGGTGAATATCACGCTAAGCACATGATTCAGCCGTGTTTGAGCTACATCTCAGTGTTTTGATCAAGACCCAGGAGCCCAGGGTTGCCCAATGGCCTTCCTAATCCCACCCTCGAACAGATCAATAGTCTGGTTCATGCCCATTCCACTCGCAATCGCCAACTGAAGCATGATTCTTGCTTGGATGACGTGCACAAAACCTGACTTGGCATATGTGGGCTCTCTTTCCGGGCTGCTTGGTCCAAATGGACTTCTTGTCCCGACAACAACCTGCAGCCCAGTTCCAAGAGCTTCGGCAATCTCATCCTGGCCGGTCGGAACGCCGCCATTACCAGTTCCTGCTATAACCACCCCCGAGGCACCGTTTGCCTGTGCATTTAGGACCAGCTTTCCGTCAAATTCTCGAGCTGCGTAGAGGATATCGACCTTTGGTAGAGCTGGATAGGAAGAATGCCTAGAGACAAGCGACAGATCAAAAGAGTGCTTGAACAGTAGCTGCGATAGCGTGTTATAGAAGATTAGTAAGCTGTTGATGAAGATGCCGAGGTCGCCAGTGGCTGTAGGACCAAAAGCATCTGGGTTTGTCGAGTGCAGTTTGGTCACCCAGTAGCCAGGTATGATACGCGCATTGAACGCGACCATTAGGCCTCGATTTCGTGCTTCAGGGTTTGCGGCCAGCATAACACCATCGAAGAAGTTCGCGTCTCCATCATATGATAGGTAAGTAAAGGGACGCATAGCTCCCACAGCAACGATAGGCTTGCCGCAGTTGATAAGGCTGTCCATCAGGAAAGCGGTCTCCTCCAGAGAGTTGGTACCATGGGTGTAGACCGCTCCAACGATGTCGCTATCTTCGGAGCATAAGGCGTCGTAGGCAAAGCGAGTCATGTTCATCACTAGAGCATCGTCGGTACCTGTCGAGCCATCATCGCTAATCCAGTTTGATACAGCGAGTTGGGTGTGGTTGAGTAAGTAAGGGTTGCGGGCTATGATTTCTTCGCCACTGATTGACAGCTGACCATACTGCGTGTCATCCAGTGCGCCGTAGATAGAGCCACCTGCGATTGTGCCTCCAGTGTACAAGACTCTGTACCTTATAAGTCTTGCGTTCACACACTGCGTAAGCGTACTTACAGGACTTTTGGCAACGTACTGTTGCCACCCAACCATGTTAGACCCAGCCGTTCGCTCGCTGTTGTAGCATTGCGTGGAGTCAATGACGGGGCGGCGCTGCTGCCGACCAGGAATAAGGAAGAAGCCAGAAAGCTGAAAAGCATTTTCTAGGCTCAGAATCTCTACGAAAGGTACTCTTGAGGCACGCATCGTGAATTGTCCTGTTTTTAAACTTCTCATCCAATCATTGCTACCCGATCTGTCTCGCGGAAGTGCCGGCCAATTCACAACTTCCGGCATCACTTCGGTTGCTTTCCAAGGTTGTCCCGCGACTCGAGGCTCAGAGGTCCGATAGGCAGTACACATTCGCGCTCGGTAACATAGTTTGATGAGAGAAGCGAGGCTATAATTTAAATTACATCGATGCGTGCGTTATCGAACCACGTTAGTCCACCTCGATTAGGGGGCAGCGTGGTTTGCCTGGGCAGCGCGTCTGCGAGAGGATCAGTCTTTAACTTACAATGCACCCGACTGGAACAGATCCAAGGACTGCGATAAGTGGTCCGAGAGGGACAAATGACCAATCAGGTGAGAGGTCTCGAGATCCGCTCACTGCTGCTGTCTGGGCTAGTGCCAAATGAAGCATTAGCGTGACGTCTCCGTGAGCTTGTCCGGAGGCCGTGGTACGATCGATCCTGCACCTTTCCACCTCTCCAACCTATTAATTAGCGACGCAATCTGCATAGCCTCGAAGTTCCAGTGCTCTCGGTTGCGCTACGCCCGTGTAATTTGAAGTTCCCGCGCTCACTCTACCTCTCCATGAATCTTAACCGTGCGCAGAGAAGGCAAAACCTATTTTTCGAGGGAACGTGGTCTCTGATATCCTTGGCTGTGCGCGTCGAAGATGACCAGCTACTGCCTTTGTTGCCATCCGCATATCTTTGCGTTCTTGACGCATGTGGCTTAGTTACTATCAAGGTCGTCGCGCTTGGACAGTGCGCGAATGTAGAAGCCAAAGGTCCGATTCTGATCGTATCTATGATGATATGCAAAATGAAATGGACGGGATGCAGAGGTGACGTACCACGGGACACATATGAACGAGAGTCGATTCTTGTGGTAACGCTAACATGTGTGCATGTTGAATGCGTGCTTCACGAGCAAGATCTCGAAATTGATTATTGTTGGACTCTTTCCCTCGCCAGTCGTCTAAAGGCTGCTATGGGCCAATTTCTTATATGCGGGCCTGGTTTACGAAGCGTAGGAACCAGCCTTGCAGTGGTTGCACTGGCTGTCTGCTCCCACCTGCCATTTTGGTACCGGATCTATTAGGCGAAAATCAGCCAGTATCCTCCGAACCTGAAGACCAAATACGTTTTCTCGAAAGCATCTTAGTTGGTGGGTCAGAAGGTTAACAATCCAGTTGTTGTCACCACAACGTTGAGCACCAATACAAGTACCGGCGCATGCTGAGTCGATGTAGAATGTCTTGTATACGGTTATCACCTCTCCCTGTACTATGTTCTACGGCCACTCGGCGTCCACCTCGAACCTTTCGAAATCTTGATAGGGTCGGAGGATCATTGGCAGCCAGTCAGACCCCGTGCTCACCGAGATGGTCACTCTGCTAACACGGAATAGGTTCATTGGTGCTCAAACTTAGACGTGTCCGCTGAGGTTGATAGTAGATCCTAAGAGCTGGTTGCCTTGTGGCACATCGGTCGCCGATATCAGGGGGTCTCGAGCTGTCGGACCGCACTACAAGTGAGATGAGATGCGCATTGGGTCAAGGTCCGCATTGGTGTGGGCCGCTGGGTGTCAAGTCTCCCAAATTCTTCTGCCATCATACGTCCTGCCTTGTTGGGATTGCGAAAGGCCAATAAGATTGCGATAATGGCGCCCTTCTGCTGCAGTCATTTCAGTCCCGAAGAAGGCAGTGCAGCAGGCTCAGCCGCACCACTCAACACCGCTCCTTGGACATGATTGTTAAGTGTCACCAGTAGCCTTTGGAACGAGCCGTTATACTTACCTCACACCGCTAACATGCCGTCACTTACCTACCACAGTCCGCCCGGACAGCATGCGTTTCACGAGTACCAATCTCACCACGACATATCTTATTCTCAGTCGTACACAACTCATTCGGCTATTCCAAACCAACTGTATGTCGATGGTCAAGAACTGAATTCCCCGCAATTTCATGCAGATGCGCTTGAAGCGTCTGCAGATTTACCAACAGATGCCATGTCGACAACGTCTGTTCAACCTAACGAACCGAAGCCCGCCTTCGAGCCGTATCCCAAAAACTATCCTCCCAGTCGAGTTCTGGTGCTTGCGGGAAAGCACATATCTTGTCAGAACGTAACGACTTCTACCTTGACTGGTCGATTGAAATACTTGGCGTGGCTGCGGCGGTTACTTCGGGTATTTGGGCACCAATTTCTCACAAGATCACAGCGGATGGAAAATGTTGGCAACGATAAAGTGCAAGCTTCCCTCATGTCGGAAATCAGCTCTCTGAGAGCGGAAGCTGCGACTGCTGCTTCAGCGCAAAGGTCGGCCGTCACTGCTCTGGCCCAGCTGGAGGGCCAATTTAACAACATAGGATTTTTGCGTGCATGGGAGTTCTGTGACGGGCAAAAATTTGCTGTCTGCAAAAGTTTGCGATCTTCCTCGACCGATGTCGTTGAGGCACTCTCTAGTCTGGATGGGCTGATTCTACGGCGATTTTAGCGAACCCAATGACAAGTGCCGGGGTGCCTAGTGATGGATCTACCAGAGATACGAAGTTAAAAGTAACGGCGCTTGTTGCCGTGACACTCGGATCAGTGTTCGGTGTGATCATTATCTTTGGCTTTGTCGTTGGCATATTGGCGAAGCGTCAGAAGGTGCGCAGGATAGGGCAACGAACGGTACCATCATAGCAGAAATCACACAGGGATATGAGTATTAAATCGTTTAGCAGCCATGTCATACCCAGGTCAAACTCCTCTGGACTCGTAGGAGCATGAGCCTCAGGATGCCCTACCCACCTTGAAGGAAGACTGAATACCCTAGAATCATCCGGACGCTTCAGCGTCGAGATTACAGCTGATGGTTCAGGTCCAATCTTGCCAGTTCAAATTCATAGATCTGGTTCTGAGTAGTTGGTTGATGAAGAAGAAGCAGAGGTGGAATAAGTGCTTGTCTAATTTGCAGCTTGAATAGAATTCAACTAGATATGTAACAGACTTAATATGTCGAAGAAACCTCTCACCCTTAAATGCACCCTTTTTGAATTACAACACATGAGTTATACGTGGCTCACATTGTGAAGAATGACGTCTGACCTTACTCACCACTTCTTGCGCAAACTACGGTCATGAAGCAAACGGCTGCCAAGCATGAACAGTGACCCAATGGTGATTGCAGTGCCCTGATGTTCGTGAGCACGCGCTTGATTCTAATGTTCAGACAGACTCACAGAGAACACAATCAGCCACCAGTACCCCTGCCTAGTTTCATCGTTGTCGATGAGCGCACTACCAATCGGTGTTCCAACTAGACTAGCAATAGCGACAACACTATAGAAAGCGCCAACTCGCGCACCCAGGTTCTCATCTGGAGTGATCTGACCCACAACAGACGGCAACAATGCAGTGAAGTTACCCGTGCCGAAACCGTAGAGACAGGCAAAGAGCACAGTGACTGCGAGTGAGTCTATCAGCAGCCAGATGAAGATGCATATGCATCCTGTGAACATGACCATAGGCCACAGGAGGTTAAGACGGCCTATTCTATCACCTAGAAAACCTCCACTGAATTCGATCAGCGAAATGAAGTAACAGTTAAAGTGAGGACGCCTTACAGAACGGCACCTAAGATGCTACAGCCGTTCATCATAGGCAGGAAGTACTCGCTGATTCGGGGATTGCTATATGCAGCATTCGTGTACATTTCTTAATCTTGTGAGTAAATATCAACGATTGCGTTTTACATTACGTACTGATGTAGTATGATGGAATCCATTGCCCTAGCTGAGCAAAGAAGCCACCAATGCAAAGGACCGCATAGCGTAAGTCGAGGAAGCCACGGTAGTCGATGAGTGCCCCACAGTTTCTGCGTTGGTCTTTACTAGCAGGTCTGCTTGTTGAGATGGCGAGTGAGATGGAATATAGAACGCTGTGGAAATTAGTCGACGCTGTATTGTCACATTGTTGAGAAGTGCTTACGCAATCTTGAGCGCTGCTACACGAAGCACCCACGAGAAGCCCAGTACCGGCAAGAGGCGCTCAAACATGAGAGGGAAGCCAATACCACCCAGCGCCGAGCCAGCAGCGACAAGACCCATAGCAACAGCTCGTTGTTGCTTGAAGTGTTGGCCGACCACGGTAAGTGCGGGCTGAGCGCCGAAGGCAGCCGCGAAGCCCACGAGGAGGCCTTGTACCAAAAATACCTGCCAAAAGCGATCTTGTTGTGCGAAAGAAAGGATGACAAAACCAGCAGATGTACCTGCTCCTGCGCAAATGTAAAGCCACTACACCTGAATCAGTAATTGCTCTTACGCAGATGCGACTGTTTCGGACCCTTATCCCATAGATGTCGCATAGTGCCCCTGATACCGCTGCCAATGAATTCATTAACGCTATCTGAAGCGTCCCAATGAAGGCTATGTTCGATGCCGAAGTCTTTTCAAGGAACGTACTGCTGTAGTAATTGTTGAAGAAGCCGAAGCTGTTCAATATACCCATCGAGCAATAGTAGACCAGGATAGAGCCGAGCACTGTCAGCCACGCAGCCACGCCGCCCTCACGTTCCTCTTTGATGAGGCTCGATTCGGAATCTCCCGTGCCGTCCGAGGCTAGACGCTCGATGCGGTTGTGAAACTTTTCGGACATCGTGCAGGCAAAATGACGAACGTTGTGTTGGAAGGAAGGTTGCAGTACGCATTCCAGAAAGTGTCTTCCCTGTTCATATACATGCCTCTCGACATCTCAGGGCAAGATGTGTACATCCAACACAACAGCGCATCTTCAGGGTCCGTTGGCAATGTGATGCCGCTATGTCATCTGAGATACGTCGGAAGGAAAGGAAGCAGCCGGTATCTTGCATGAGATGGGCTTCGTCCCCGCCAGGTCCATGGATGTCATAGTTTGCCCTGACAACGGTTGATAATGCATTCATTCAAGGCAATGATCGACGTTATCGCGGCAAGATATGTGGGGTTGTGCTCTGGAATGGAGACTTCCTTGTACGGATTCTGTCGCCCATAGGTTGAGAGCCTTCACTTTGTCCGGATTACTGCTCACGTGTAACACAAAGTCGGGAAGTATCTGTACAGCGGGTGTCTCCCGAGGCCGGGATGACGGACATCTTGACATCTTGACACTTACTGCCAACAGATTGTCTGCACAATCGATATGATCTTTTGCGTCATGCTCGTGATCCCGTTTGCGCGGATTACGTTTAGTACATGATCGTTACGTTTTTCACCACCCTTGTGGCACTTCAGGCGTGACGCTCGTTTGAAAGCACCTACTGGAAATTAAAGCCTTTCTTAAGCTCTGTGATGCAACCGGGCCGAATAGACGATTCGAAGTCATTCTTTTACGTCGTAGACCAATGGTTCATCATTGGTGAACATCGAACTTGAACGTGCGAAATCGTGCATTCCGAAAGCAGCGCCGTGTGTGCGGAAGGGCGGACAGATTCCGATGGGTCAACTGGGAGTAGTGAAGCTTAGGAAGTTTCCTCCGTTCCAGGCGCTTTCCGCTGAACCACCTACGGCCATCTTCTGTCGAGTTGAAATGAAATACATCATCTCAGCCCGCAGAAATCTCATTCGTGCCTTCCTTTGCTGTTCGGTCGAACCTATATCTCATCATCAGTATTCCCTGTGTCTTTGCGAAATTTCCAAAGAAGAAGCCCTGGCGGCCACAGAGATATTCCATTCATGACTTGCTGTGGGTGACACTAGTCTCTGACGTAACATGGATGCGGTTCGATGTATCGTAACACAAGGTGTCACCTGGCGGAGCAGCATCAGGAGCTGGAGAACCTGCACCGGATCGTACATAAGTTTCCATAGAGAGCTCGCCCGTTATCCTCGCTCGATAAGCTGAAGCATTGCGTGAAAAAAGAGCCTTGTGGCTTGTGGTACCGATCCAGAGTCGTGCCTCATCATCATTTCCACCGCACTTGGTCGTTGATGTGTCCACGGACACGTCGTCGCGCCATTGCATCTCGTAGATGTCTTTACCAGAGCCATTCCGGCCGCACGTATGTGCCCCAATCATTGGTGGGGCTCTTGGGTCACTATTCTTGAATGGCTCATGGTCGCGTTCATCGCTGCGGAAGTGCGAGCTTAGTAGGCCAGGAAGGTAGCGAGCGAAAAAGGGTTTGAGCGCGGGGGCGCACGCGCAAATTATGGCCACGTTGACTTCTGCAAAGCTCCACTGAAACTGCTGAACGGCAGCCCAAGTGTAATCATCGAAAGTCATTAGAGGTCGCAGAAGCGTGGTACGTCGGATAGCGACGGTGAAAACACTGTACAACATGTCAGTGTAGCGCGAGTCAGCTTACAAGCTGCCAGTGGCGAAGATAGCGCAGACACTGATCTTTTGCCGTAGAGGCATCTGTGACCGTGCTATGACTGAAATCGGAAGAACCAGAGTGAACACATCAATGATGATGTTGAGAACGGACAGCGCCATGTACTTGGTCAACTGATCGATGCAGTTTGCAGAAGAGACAAGCTTCAGGTCCCAGCTGGCAGCCAAGGGTCGGCAGCCGAAGATGCTGATGAGGACATAAACAGTAGCGTAGACTACAATGATGGCCGCCAACTTGGACACCACGAGACGAAACCAAGTGTGTGGAGATAGTCGTAGGTAGAACAGAAGTATGAACAGCTTCGTGAAGGCGAGACTTGTGGCATACATGATAGTGCCAACCAGCGTCCTCTTTCAACTGTTTGGCGCGAGAAACGCAATAGGCATGGGGCGAGACCTACTATCTGAAAGGTGGTCATGTAAATTGCGGTCTTCACATCCCACATACGGTACCCAAGACCGGACTCCATATCTGCAAGAGCATTAGCTTTGCTCTGCAATTCACAGAGGCAGGCGGACTCACTTGGGAATTTACAGCCAAGCAAGATGAGGCTGAATGCCGTGGCGCAAAGAACCATATCTTCGAAGAGTCAGCCGCTTGCAGGATATCGATTAGGTGGCATCTACAGTCATCGAGATGTATCCCAGTCTTAGTGACGTGTGATCGAGTGAAGATGCGTAAAATAACGGCTGCCAGGGCCAGGATGGTGGTTGAGATGCCAACAGCGGCAAGTTCGTTATGGGCGTTGGGAGGATTAGTCATGTGTCTGATGTGACCATTTGGCGGCTCTGCCATGTAGCCACTAAGAGCGTTCATGACGGATCTGATGAAGGACGGTCGAAAGGCACCTGAGGCTACATAAAAGAGAGGCATGGACTAAGCCTTCAAGGAAGAGATGCAAAACCACAATAGGCGAGCCTCATACATGGGGCGTCCCGTCGACTGTCGATGGGTCACTGTACCTCCTCATAGCGGTTGTCAGATCATGACTCAAGGGTTGTTAGTCCAACAATGCTAGATTACAAGATTATTGATCCGTCTCGACCACTTCGACTGTAGCAGGGACCTGCAGCGCTGGTTTGGTGGGAGGTTGTAGCAGCCACGAGGCTGTTTGTGCAGCATGCTTCCATCTCTCTGATCTGACGCAGCGTTCGCTGAAGGTTCGGAAACAGAGACCAGACGATTTGCGGCGTGCTCCTGTGCTGTCAAACAAGACCTCGAAGTTCAGCTATAGACAGCACGCAGGCACTCGCCTAGCCTTGGCCAGGTCCAGGTTATATGTGCAGGTGATAACGGCTGACAAGCTGAGTTCTGCTGCCGGAGGTCTTCAGAAAGGGATAAGGGACATGTTCATCTGTCTGGTGGTGTGTTCCAATCTTTTGGGCCCCACAGAAGGATGCGGCGTAGCACTACTATTGTTCGCCAGCTGCAGATATCGCACAGTCTTCCTCGTATATACAAATTGGTACTGCTGGTCCGTATGTAACATTTAGTGAAGTTAGATCGAGAAGCCGCGAGGTTCCAGTCAATTTGAGCGAAGTCGGCAGTACGTAAAGTCACGGGAGGGACACCTACCGGACAAGTAACGCTTGAGGCGGCCATCCATTCCCCTCGACGCTCCTGAAGGAACGCTCCCTATTAATGGGCATCACCGGCTCCACATAGTTGCATTCGTATGCAGCAGCGTCGCCCCGAATCCAATACTCAAGTCGTTGCCCCTGTGGTGCGCAGGAAAGCTGCATTAGTGGCTGCTATTTCTTGCTGATAGCCAGCTATATGATACCAGCGGTGGTTATACATCTCGCTGGTCCGTCTCGCATCTTCAACACCTCTTCTTCATCAACGTTATGGGAGATTTGCCTGCGACCCTTCCGTACGCGGTCAACCCGCTCCCGTTCGCTGGTAAGGTCATCAGCATTACGGGGGCCAGTCGAGGCTTAGGATTGGCGCTGAGCAAGTACTTGCTCATTCGCGGGGCGACTGTGTCGATGTGTGCGACTTCGGCAGACAACTTGTCAAAAGCCACGAAAGAAATCGACAGCGAAATCCCAGACGCCAAGAGCCGTTAATGGACCTGCGTTGCAGATATCGCCGATCTAGACAGCGTGCGCTCCTGGATCGAGCAGACTGTCGGGAGATTCGGAAAGCTTGATGGGTGCGCAAACGTCGCTGGTGAGTCGTTAGGGAACGCTCTGTCGTGGTGTTGCTGACGCTTGTGTAGCTGTGGAACAGCGTGAGATCTTCCCCATCGTCGACCTCGATCCGGGATACTTCGCTAGACTGGTCAACGTCAACGTGGTTGGTACTTTCCACTGCCTGAAGGAGGAATTGAAAGTTATTAAAGACGGCGGTTCGATCGTAAATGTTGGAAGTATTTCTAGCCAATGCGCTTCGCAAGGGGTGTCAGCGTATGTTGCTGCCAAGCATGCTCTCATTGGCCTGACAAAGGTGGCTGCTTTCGAGGGAGCGCCGAGAGGAGTACGTGTGAATGTTCTGTGCCCGTGAGTGCCCTGGATGGCTCAAGACGAAACCTACCTGACTATGGCAGTGGCTGCTTCAACACAGAAGTGATGGAGAAGCCGTTTAATTCGCCCGTTGGTGAATTGCACCTCAACAAAGACAGCATTCCCTGCATCCTAAGACGACAGCTTCCGGAAGCATGGGAAATTGCTGCCTCAGTTGCCTTCTTGCTAGGCGAAGAGAGTACGCATGTTACGAAAGCATCGTGGGCAGTTGATGATGGGTGGGTCGAGGGCAACTACAGCTCAGGGTGAAAGAGTTGTACCTGCCTAAGCTCGGCAGAGCGTCCAATCGCAATGCTAAAGCGCGCACCACGAAGCTACTTTGAGGCTGAAAGATAAGAATAGAAGAAGCGACAAGAGCGCCACACCAACGTTCTGAGTCAAAGTTCAAATTTCGAAATGCATCTGACGTTCTGCCGCAGGATTACGTGCCGCTGTGAAGCCCGAACCTCGACTCCCAAGCATCGTCCAGGCCTGCGCATGGAACAACAAGCAGGTTCAGTTCCCAGTGACCGGGCAGTCGGCATACTTTTGGACCAGGGTACAACTCGGGCCATTGCTTCCGGCCACTACGCCGACTGCAGGTAACTGCAGGTGACTGCAGATATGATGATTACATGCAAACAGCAAATGCAGTTGGTCCCAACAAGACCAGAAGCTGCTTGCGAGGGGCTCACCGTTGAGGTGACAGACGTTACTAAACGTTGCAAGATGCTTACACAGCATGGAGCGGCCGAAAGCGGCAAAAAAGGGAACACTGTACCGCCAAGAGCCCCGAGCAATAAAATTTACGGGCCGCAATGTTGTTTGTGTAGGCCTCGAACGAAGCGTTGGTGGACTTGGTGTTTTGTATGCTCGAGCAGAAGCAGGAGCATTTTGATCAGCGAAGGTGTGCCAAGGTCATGGCAGATATACGTTTGGTTGCTGCGGAAGCGTCGGCGCCATTCAAGTGTTTGATAGTGAAAGCCCTCGCGTCGCCATGCGGCCTTTGTGCAACAAAATGCGCCACCGCTCTTAGCTTGGTGTTCATCGTATCTGCCCTATTCTTGGCTGTCGCAGGTATCGCAAACGGAATCCCTGCCAATCAGCGCCTGCCACTGGCTCAGTCACTTTCAACGCATGTTTCTTTCGCACGGCGAACACGGTCTAATATCCCAAGTCTGCATGGCGCAGCCCTGCTCGAGTCCGCCGCCTCCGCGTCTTTCATCTTAGCCGCTCTAGATAGGCTTCCGGTTGCGGATACGCAATTCTTGTCATTTCCTTGCTCAAGACTCGCAGAGATCCAGTTCTCTCACTCAAGTGTTACCTGTCAACAGTCGCCTCTACCTTTTGCCGCAGTCGTTACAGAACATCCTCGCAATAATAGACGAAATGAACGCCGTGTCGAGCGCTCCGCGAAAGTAAGATCGGCCCCAGCATCCCGTTCAGGGTCCATCGATGTTCAGTGTCAGAGCCTGTGACTGACAGCACTTACTAGACCCATCATTGCGGCCATCTCAATAGTCACAGTACTGATCGTTCTCTTCAAATTCTTTGGCGATGTACCCGTCGACTACTACAGGAATTACTCGCCCGGAGAAGCAATAGTGCCTGCGACAATACAGAATGACAGGCCTCAACCTGGGTACTTCAAGGCACAACCAGAATGGGACTGGAAGGTGCCAGACTATGCTGGCTGGAACGGCTACGCGCGTAGTCCTCGTAACCGCGATATCGTAGTTCTGACCGCCAGTGACGGTGGAGGCCACAACAGCGCCATTCCTAACGTACTCGAGCGCGTACTCGACAACCGCAAGCAGTACTGCGAGAAACATGGCTACACGCATCTATGGCTCAACACCAGCCGCTATGATATCGGTGAAGCGCATAGGGTAAGTTAGAGCTTCTGACAAGTCTTGAATAGGCAACATGCTGACATCCACCTCTTCAGACCTGGTCCAAGATCCCTGCCGTAGCCGAAGCATTCTCTCTCAACCCAAGCGCCGAATGGGTCTGGCTTATCGACACCGACATTGTCATCATGGAGCCAGACTACGACCTGGTCAAGGAGATCGTTGGTCCTGAGGCCATCAAGCGCGGCCTGATGCGCGACACCCCCATCCTGGACGGCCAGCTCAAGAACCACCCCACGAACATAAACACCCCCAAGAACTTCCGCGCCGAGGACATTGATATCCTGATTACCCAAGATCACCAGAGCGTCAACACTGGCAGCACCTTCTTCCGCCGCTCTGCGTTCACCCGCTGGACCCTAGAGATGATGACCGACTACACGATGCTCATGGGCCAGGACCATCCTGGTGCAGAGCAAGATGCCATCAAGCACCTTATGCTCGAGCACCAGCTCATGCGCAATCACGTCGGCATCTATCCTCAGCGCAAGTTCAACGCTTACGTCCAGGGCGGCAACAACATGGGGTACCGTGATGGCGATCTCCTTGTGCACTTTGCCGGCTGCTGGGTCGACGGCAATTGCCAGAATTGGTTCGAGGAGTTCTGGGGCAGGAAGGGGCACAAGGACGTCTGGAGGCCTGAGAATAGGAACTCATGAAGACCCACTACCATCCACGATAATTTGCGGCATTTAGCGAGCACACGAGCATACGAGCGCACGATATTTTCGATCCAAACGTAAACGTACGTACCTACGACCTTCTCCTTCTACCAATACTGTGTACTCGGCCACCTTAGAGCGAGCATAATTTTTCTTTCCTGTGCATATACCCTAGTAAGAAATTTCAAGCGAGCATGCAAGAGCAGCATCGGCGTTTCTAGCGAAATGCAAGGGCATGCTCCAAGATCATGGAGCTTTTGTTGCAGCAATGCATTTCTAGATAGCGTTACAATTCCACAATTCTTTATCTCGCGTACTTCTCCTTGACATCTCCCCGGCACAAATTGCGTAGGCTGCGTAACCCTTGCTTTGCTTCGGTACAGGGCAGTCTCAACTATTCTGACGTCGCCAGCACGCGCAGGCAAGGGCGTCAAGGAGGACGATCGGTTCCTTACAGTCGGTGCAGCCACCCATGTGCAGATCGCCGCGAGGCGACCAGGGACGCCTTTGGCGGTTGGGACGTGCGCCAACGACGACTGAATCAGATGCTCGCGACGCCAACCATCTCAACGGCTCATCAAACTGTTGGGATGTGGCGCAATCGAAGCTTCGTCGCATGGCCGCCGACCCACAGGTCAATCGAGCTGATCAAAATACAGTCGGGTGCCAAAAGTCTGTTCGCGCGGGCGCACGAGCCACAACACCAACATTGCGAGCTCAACTTTGAAGTAGAATAACCCTACACAACGTAGACTAATTTAGATAATACGTATTAAGGAAATAAAAATACACTTAATATCGAGTCTGATATCCCTTTGCCTGTCTTACAGCGTCTAGGCGTCGTGGCATTGACGTAATTAGTCGCCGGATCAGTGAGTCGGGTATTGCAGCCCATGCCTCGTGCAAACCCAATTCAAATGCCTCCCAACTAGCTTGAGAGTCGCTCATATAGTCAAACTCGGGATGGAGCTTATGAAGCTTCTGCTTGAGCGCCCACCAGAGGTGTTCAATTGGGTTGAGGTCTGGAGAGTATGGTGGCCAGTCGACTGTGGCAATCCCGTGAATCTCTAACCATTCCGTACAGGCACGCGCAGTATGGATAGGTGCGTTATCCTGCATAAACCACTCACCGGGCCCGTAGTAGGGCAGGAGTCCTTCTTCCAATGCCCACATGTAGCTTTGAGCCGTATACCCACGCCGTGCAGCTGCCTCACCCCTAGTCATAATCACTAGAGGACTACGCCAAACGCGACCCCCTGGAGTCAACGATATCGATGCCCACACCATACGAGCAGGTTGGCGAGCAGTATTCACCTCCTCCACCATCTCGTGAGACCATTTCTCCTCGGGTAATCGCCATACCCAGGTGGTATTGTGGCCAGACCCACGAGCAACGCTGCACTCGTCGCTAAACCTAAAGACTTGCCTGCCCCAGTTGAACCCCTGCCACGCATGAGCAAGAGCTAGACGAGATTTGGCTGTACGCGTACTGATTTTGGTCTACGCTTTGCTCTGAACTTGCGTAGGCCTTCATTGGCTAAGGCGCGTTGAACAGTACGACGTGATACTCGTGGGTGGGTGGCCCGGACGTCTTGTAGGCCGGCTTCCTCTATGAGCTTGGAGTACTCTATTTGAGGGTTTTTGCGAGCACATCGTCGTAGCTGGCGATAATCTCTACTACTTAAGATAGGTGGCCGGCCTGTCCTTGCTTGCGACGTGGTGCTGGAGGTGGCTTTCCATCGAGCAACTGTTTTCTGCACGCAGCGTTGGGTGCAGGAAAGTGCTTCTGCAACTTTAGACGTTGACACACCAGCCTCAACCTGCGCTAAGCAATATACTCGCTGCGCCTCTGATAATTCACCCCCGCGTATACGATTGCCCGAAATTTCAGTGCCAAAAGATCTCATTTGGATGGAGTATTAGGGTGTTAAAGAAGGTGCTGCTCTTGAGGATTGTGGGGTGGTTATGGCCTGTGCGTTTCGGGCGAACAGACTTTTGGCTAAGTACTGTAGTAACACACAAATACGACAAATGATGTTGCCCACAAGACAACACATGCCGGGGCATCCCACAACGAAAAGCATTGTGACTGATCTCTACAGGCGCCATCTATTCTAGCTCGGAACATTTGCCAAATTTGATAAGAGCAAGGCCAAACCCCCTATTCCTTAGCTAGACTTCAACACGAGCACTTGGTACAGCTCGCCTCGCCCTAAAGCTTCTGCGGCTGATCCATCAGGGCCAGGCCAAGACGGAATTCTCATTACCACAGTCCTCCATCTGGTATGTACATGAGACGGCATTCAGAGCGCCTCTGGGATGAGGAGAAAGAGCAATAGTGTTTCTGCGCGCGCAAAACCGGTCGTGTCTGCATGTCGTGCTGCCCACTGCCGCTGGGGTTCGCACGTCGGAGATGAAAACGCTCGTGCAGTAGTTACTTGAGCTGCATGGAGATTTCATGTATATATTTACTACACTACAGTACAGTCTACACACTCCCATTTGGTACCTGAATAGCGCCGTTCTCCTTCGCGGCAGGTGGGGCCTCGAGCTGTGCGCCCCAAATCTGGATGACAAGCTGCTTTTTGTTGATTTTGCCCATGGCATTCCGTGGGATGGTGTCCACAACCTTCATTTCCTGCGGAATCTTGTAGTTGGCGAGGACGTCTTTCAGCGCGCGCCTCATATCGAGCGCAGACCACGCTTTGCCTCCCCTGCCGGCCGTCTTGCCCTCCTCGGATAGCACGACCACGGCCGCGACTTTCTGGCCCCAGGCTTCGCTCGGGAGGCCGACGACGGCGACTTCGGAGACGAAGGGGAGGGAGAGCATTTCGCGCTCGATTTCGAGGGCGGACACTTTCTCGCCGCCGGTTTTGATGATGTCGGCAGACTTGCGGCCCTGGATGAAGTACAGTGGTCCTTTGGCCCATTGTTGCGAGCTCTTGCCTGCGGCTGGGACGGCCTTGCGGATCGCAACGTCGCCGGTCTTGAACCATTTGCCGTGACCGTCTGCATCTTCGACGAACTCTTTGGACGTTGCGGTGGGGTTCTTCCAGTACTCGCGGAAGATTGTGGGGCCGCGCAGCTGGATCTCACCGTGGCGCTCTCGGCCGGTGGAGGAGTCGATCTCTTCTCCTTCTTTGATGATTTCGCCGGTCTCGGTGTCGACGAGGCGTGCTTGGACTGAGGGGAGCGGCCACCCCACTGAGCCGTCAACTCGGTCTGCAAAGTCGAGACCGCAGGACAGTGCCATGCCGACTTCTGTCATGCCATATCGCTCCAGCAGGACGTTGCCGCCGCTCAACTCTGACCATGCTGATTTGACTGGTGTGGGAAGAGCGGCTGAGCCGGAGATGTTCAGGCGCAGATTCGAGGGATGCAAGGCGGTCTTGGTCGCGGCCTGAAGCTCAGGCGTCAAGCTGGCGTGGGAGGAGAGGAATCGTGTGTAGATGGTAGGTACGACCGTGAGGAAGGTAATGGGCTTCTTCGCTGGGTCTGGGTTTGGCAGAAAGGGTGCAGCGAGTCGCTCCCAAGCTGCTTGCGCGTTGAAGGGGAACTGGAACTCGATGGTGCTGCCAGCAAAGAGCGGCGTCAGCAGCGCGTTCACCGTGCCGTGGATGTGGTGCAGTGGAAGCACATGCAGCAGCACGTCCTGTGATGTGTAGTTCCAGGCCTCCAGCAGCGACTGCGACTGCGCCGTCAGCACGTCTTGCGGCAGGAGCACACCCTTTGGCCGGCTCGTTGTGCCAGACGTGTACAGCATCAGGCCGCCCTTGGTGCTCGTTGGCTCTTCCAGGGTGACGTAGTCGTCAGTCTTGCCCATCATGATCTTCTCCCGCTTCCAGTTGACCGGGGCCGTCTCCATGCCCTCCTCGAGCACCTCGTCGGCCTTGTCCTGGAACTTGTCCGACGAGAGGAGCATCAGCGACTCGCTCTGGTCGATGATGTAGCGCAGCTCGTGGGCGGGGAACGTGGGCGACAGCGGCACGGCGACGGCGTGGGCGGCCAGGATGGACAGCAGCGTCACTGCGCAGCGGTCAGTGGCTGTCTGCGGCTGTGTCGACTGCATCTCGACTGCAGCGCACAGCGAAGGGGCCAGCGGGATGCGCACCTACATAGTCGTAGCCGTTCTCCACCAGGAACGAGATGCGCTCGCCCTCTGCGCTCTGCCCGCCCGTGTTGCGCTGCAGCTGGTCCTTGGCCGCGGCGACATCGTTGACCAGCTCGCCGTACGTGAAGCGCCGCCCGGAGAGCGAGTGGACGACGGCGGTGCGCTGGGCGTCGTGCTTCTTGATGGCCTCGAAGATGGGCAGGCGGGGGAGCGTCGACGCCATTCTCACGGGGCGTCTTACAGCGAGAGGGCGCGGGCACTTGGGGAAGGAGGCTGTCGAGCGAGACAGCCGGAGGAGATTGCGCGCCCACATGGCCACGGCAGCGCCCAGATCAGCGCATTCGACTGCAGAATGTAAGGCCTCGGGCAGCGGCAGTTGTGTGGGGGAGCGGTGACGGGCCAACGCCGGGGCCAGGAGCGCGTCTCGAAGAGCTCTATGCGCCCATTGACCTGCGTCCTGGTCTCGATCCGCAGCGGCGAGTCCTCAGAAGACGCTCTGAGGCTTATAGCGTGCACTCTCGGCCGTTCTGACGCCGCGGCTCTCCTCAATTGCTCTGCAGCTGAGCTACTCAAGATTCAGCATCGGTGACGCGCTTCCGAAGCACAAAGCTTGGCACATCCTCGGTGCTCAGATTTGGCCCCCGAGCTCCCAACTCAACACCAAAGCTGCATCACCAACGCCCTTGCTCTTATTGGCTGTGCAATTGAACCCCGTCTGACGCAGACACACATTTGATGTTCCTTCGACGATCAGTCCAGACCGGCACTCGGTTTATGTCAGCCATGGCCCAGTCGACGACCCCCGGCCCAATGGAACAGGCCTTACGGACTAAGGAAAGTGTCGACCTCGGACTTGGACCGGCTACTCCAGATTCCCCAGATTATGTATATCAAGTCTAACTGGGAAGCAGATTGGAGATGCATTGAAGCCGACTACTTTTGAAATCTACAACGATTCTCACAAGCACGCACATCACAAAGCCATGCAGGGTCAAACAAGCAGAGAGGTACGTTCAAGACCCACGACACTGGTCTTTTCAATGACTGACCCGAGTTTCTAGACGCACTTTCGGTATGCTTGAACTTCAGGCTCTGGTTCAGGAGATCGAGCCAGCGACTAACAGCCCCAGTCTCGTCATCACATCTACAGCCTTCAAGGGCAAGCCCCAATTAGCACGCCACCGCATGGTCAACTCTCTCATGAAGGATGAGATGGCCCAGGAAGGTGGCATCCATGCACTGCAGCTCACTACACGGACGCCAGAAGAGGACGAGGCACGAAAGCAGAAGGAGGTCGCCGCCTGAGCAAGTGGTTCGAGAAGCAGAGAGATACCCATGTTGCATCTTGTATATCAGCACACAGTTTAGCATTGCCAATACCAATACTCTACAAACCCTCACCATCCTTCTTTGCCACGGATGATTGATATCTACTCCGTCGACGAATCGAGCACGGGCTGCCCGGACCGTTTAACCGACGACTTCTGCCAGCTGTTGTAGCGAAGGGTAAATTTGTCCGCGAAACATCTCAACGCGTTCCCAAACAAACATGACTTGACAACTACCGTGCCTCTTATGCGCGTTGAGATGTACGTATGCACGTGCGCTGCCAGTACTGGCAAATGACCATGTTACTTGAGCCGTCCACCTGGAGCTCGACGTCCCGAGAGTTCCGACAATGAAGCAATGTGTTCTGATATCTCTTCACATTCACTGTCGCAGACACGATGCCGAGAATCCAACGGCGGCTCATCGGGACGTCATTCGGAAAGTGGGATGAGGCGCCATCAACAAAAGGTGGAACTTCCACCCTCGAGAAGAGAGCTGCAGGAGCCAGGCGATTGTCCTCGAACAATCACAACACGCAACGGACAACTTCGCAGTACTCAAAGTCTACACGCAACCGCCCACAATGCCTGAAGTCAAGGTGTACGAAGTAACAGAGGTACGCTCAAACATTCGTTGTGTCGTGAGTAGAAGGTGGAGGGGTAGCTCCGCTGGATGTGCCCCGCTGAGGTCATTGCAACCAAGCTGGAGATCAACAACAAACAACCAGAAGCGCAATTGCGACAGGGACTCTCTAACACTCACCAGCCTTACATTGAGCTGAATTGTTCTCTCGGCGAAGGGCCGTTCTGGGAGGAGGCGACGAACACAGTACGCTTTCTTGATGTCGAGAAGCAGGAGCTGCACCGCGTCGACATAAACAAGGGGCCAACAAGCCATAGGCTCGTCAAGAAGCTTGACATCTCGATTGGGTATGTTACAATCTACCAACAGCAGAGAACACCCCTCTCCACACACGACTGACAACGATAGCTGCACAGCAGATATCGAGGGTAACGACAAGGAGTTCATCTTCGGCGGCAAATATGGCTACGGCATTGCAAACAAGGTGACCGGCGACTACCGCTGGGTTCAGAAGGTCTGGTCTGAAGATGAGGTCAAGGCGAACAAGCACGAGAAGTTCCGCGGCAACGATGGTGCTGTAGACTCGCAGGGCCGCTTCTGGGCTGGCTTCATGTTCGACCCGCTGGTCGAGAAGATGAGGTCTGATGGTGCGTACGAGATGCAACAGGTTCAGAGATCACTGCTGATGTGTCTATAGGAGCCGTCTTCCGTTTGAACCCCGATGGGTCGCTCGACCGCCCACTCAGCGACATCTGCATCCCCAACGGCACGACGTGGAACAAGAAGGACGACACCATGTTCTTTGCCGACAGCCCCGACAGGATCATCTACCAGTTCGACTACGACCCCAAGACTGGCTCCGTCACAAACAAGCGTCCCTTCTTTACAATGCCCAAGGACAACAAGTACGGCGAGAACGCAGTCCCAGATGGGCACTGCATCGACGAGGAGGGATACATGTGGACTGCCCTGCATGACGGCGGGCGCGTTCTGAGGATATCGCCGCAGGGCGAGGTCGTTGCGGAGATCAAGCTCCCCACAAGTCAGGTTACCTGCCCCTGCTTCGTTGGCACACAACTCTTCATCACAAGCGCAGGAGGCGGTGGTCCAAGCGGTGACGATGGCAAGCCGGTCGACAAGTTCGCCGGAAGTTGCTTTCTGGTCGATGTCGGTGTACGGGGCTTGAAGAGATTCAAGTACAAGGGCGGCGAGAAGATCGAGGGTGGAAAGGTCGACGGCGCAGTGGTTGGAGAGTAGATCCTCTGTCGCAAGTGCGTCGAAGGAGACTGCGATCATGCAGCTGAGGTCATGGGTAAGCATTGATACGGGGATAATTGCAAGTCACGGTCCACGACGGTCGGTTTACAGAACTCGAAGCACCGCATCGTCACATCGCTGGACAGTTGGGATGCAGCGCATGACTGAGCCAAATAGCAGTACACCTCAACACCAAATCCGTCTTCCTCACCAAGCACAATCTCCTACGTGATCTTTGATGGCTTGTATATATCTCTGAGTCTTGCACAAAGCGCACACCGTTTGTACGTTTCGGGCCAAGGCTCATTGCGTGTAAAGCCATCTCTCCATACCTTTCTGCCGTGCCTTTCAGCACATATCCGCACAAGCCACCTGCCCTGTCCATATCCGGAGAAAGACCGTCTGCGTCTGCTCAGCTGTGACATGCGCCATGGCGCTGGGCTGGAACTCAAGCTTTTGCCCAGCTTTCGCCCAGCTTTGAGGCGCGACCCCGCGGCTAGGGCCTTGGGGAACGTCACAGAGCTGAGCCGCGGGCGCGCGAGATGGGGATGACGTCTGCAGGACGACGTCAGTGGGATGGCGGTGCGGAGTCGAGCTGTGCAGTGGATCTGGAGGATGATGTGGAGAGCTGCTGGCCGCGTTTTGGTCGTGTCGTGGTGTGCGGCTTGTGCGATGGCGTGTCGGTGCGGGAGGTTGCTTGTACTGCTGACCACGAAGGAGCAGGCATGGCTTTCGCTCTCCGGTCGTGGATATTCTATTTTGCGAAGAAAAGTTTGCGTCTTTGTGCAGGGCTTAGAGCGACCGGACAACCCGTGCGCGCTGAGGAGCGTAGTTGACGACCCTAGGGCAGAACTTTTAAGTGTATCACAACAAGACGGTAAGTGTAGAACTCGTAGTAGATAGTATTAAATGGCGTACATGTTGGCTCGTAATCAACATCAGATCCAAGCAGAATTACAGTCGATCGTTATCAGGGGTATCCAAATGATCAACTTCCATAGCCATCAGTCGTGAACGTGCGACCGACATAGCAATCCGCCTCCCGAATCAATCGACGGAGGCGTAAGAGCGAAAGCACAGTCCGCTTAAGCGGCACGGGCGGCCGAGTTGTCGACCTTCTCGCGGCGCTCGCGGCCCTTGTCGGACCAGGGGAAGTGGGCGACGGGAATGACGAAGAAGCTGGGGAGCATTAGCATGTCGGTTTTGGATGGCAAGATTAAAGGAGACTGACCTGTTGGAGCTATCGGCAATACCGGCAAGGGCGTTGTACCAGGCAAGGAACGCAGCCATGAGACCAAATGCACCACCTGCGATGATGCACTGACCCTGGGGGTGGGTACCGTCGTTCTGGAGGTAGCCGATTCCCAGCAGAAGGAAAGCCATGTCGAGGGTGAAGAACAGCGAGAAGAACGCAACGGTGGAGCGGAGCGTGCAGATGAGGAGGATGAAGCTATGTATTGTTAGGTTTTGGCCGTGACTCTGGGTTGAAGGTACTCACGTGAAGATGAACCAGCCCATCAGGTACAGGCCGAAGGAGTTGAGGAAGGTGGCCTCGCTGATCTTAGCAAGGCCAGTCTCAATTGCGAAACCACCGGGAGTCAGGATGATGGCAAAGGACAGCCAGAAACCTCCGTAGGATGAGAGAGCAGTGGCACCGAATGTGTTACCAACAGCCATCTCCCTGGACATTGTTAGATGATTTGAATGAAGATGGCTCGAAATGTACATACCACATGCCAGCAAGAAGCTGGACAAGGCCTCCATAGCCGTAGGCAAGGGCAACAACGATGCTGGGTGAACCAATGCTTTTCGTGTTGACGTTGATCAACGACAAAACGAAGGTGGTGAGGGCGAAAGCTGAGAGACCGAGCGGCGCAGGGTTGGCGAACTTGCGGTTCGGTGGGCGGTAGAGACCAGGCTGGAATTCACCACCGAAGGCAGCAAGGCGAAGTTCGGGGTCGTTGGTAGCAACATGCGCAAGAGGGTTGCCTCCATAGTCGTACGGCCTCCTCTGAGCAGCGCCGTTGGTGCCGTTGTGTGCATAGTCAAGGCCGCTGGTCTCCTTGTCGACGCTGGGGCCGCGCTGAGTAAAGTCAGTTACGAGTCCAAGCCGAAGGATGTGCCGATCGTGATGCTCCGCGGAGGGAAGACCTACTGGGACATTGTTGTGTTCGAGTGCGGTCGCCATTTTGATTGGTCTAGACTGGTCCTGTTAAGAAGGGTCGCGTCGAAGAATCGTTGGAGGAGTCTGGGGAAGGAAACGGATCTGGGGAAGGGGCATTCATATATACTGCAAACAGACTATGCAGGGAGCTTTGGTAAACGACGTATGCCATGGGCCGTCTCCTCCGTCTTGAATCTAGTCCGATGCTAAGGGAAGGTATTAGCTGCATTTGGTGCTAAAGCGGCCCACTCAAATCATTTCCCCATACACTGTCTCCAGACCGGGTGAAGGAGCAGCATGGGTCCACTGACAGCCATCAATTGAACCGACGAACCACGGACAGCCACAGGGTAGCGGATCGTCGTGCATAGAGACAAGCTTGCCGAGGTCGGGTGAGCGCCAAATGTTAGAAATCCAAATGGAAGACCAACAGCCGATCGCTTTCTAACTCCGAATCTCGACATCAAGTGAACAGCAGACCGCAATGACGCGAAGAGATGGCTCCCACTGACCGAGATGGGCGCTGTCCAGACTCAAGGCTGCCAGACTTACATCATCGTGACTCGCGGAAGTTCAGCCTCCGAACATCCATGGAAACGGAACATCTCACGACTGTGCTGGAATAGCACTTTTAGCAATTTCCCTCACACGTGCAGCGCGCTTTGGCTTTCATTTCTGCAAGCGTAGTCGCACAAATACCATGTCGCGATCGCAACTTTGGCTTTGCAAGGGTTAGCCGCGAATCCAGGCACAGACCGTTCGGCGCAGCAGGGTGCGAGTGCGAGGTGGACCTTAACCTTCGAGATGAGCATCGTGAAAATTTGCTGCTTCGAGGCGTCCATGCACTGGGATACTGGATACCGCGGCCATGAAGATCTATTTCGGTAGATGCTTGAAGCAATAGCGCACAACCTGATGAGTTTTTGTGAGTAAGCTGCCTGCCGGGAATGGCGGAAATTCTAAGAGCCAAGCCGATGTGCGTCCCCCGAACGGGTGATTTGATGACGGCATGCATGGGTGCTCTGCACACGATTTCCAGGGTATCGGCGGCTAAGCTTTGTGCAAGACTCTCGGCATCAGCCACGGGCGTCCATCGGAAAGCATGACATGACATCAAGTGTCGATGTGCGCAGTGTTTGCGCCGTCGTAAAGTCGACACAACGAACTCGAAATCAAGCGCAAATCTCGAGCTTTGAATTACAATTAGCGTCGAATCGTGAGGCTACTGGACCGGAGTGGGAACAAGCTGTAAGCTTCCTGTGGGTATGCTGGGGTGCTTGGGGCTCCACGCAGCTCCACTCGCAGAGGGTCTCAAATCTCACCACTCACGAAGCGGTCGAGCAGCAGGTTGATTGCGGCACAGAGTTCCTTGCACGGGCCAGCGGGAGCAGCTGTCAGAGCAATCCAATTCTGCCATGCCGTCGCCGACTTTGTCAATCTTGTGCGCGGATGTGTCAAATCCAAATAGTCACAGAACTCACTCTGAATTGGTCATTGACCAAAATGGACTCGGTCAACCCCTCGCTAGAAGCGCCCAGTAGTCCACAGTAAGTCCGACTCTGGTCAATAAAGCTGATGATTGCTCTTGTTGTTGCAGAGGCCTGTTGAGCATGTCAGCATTATCGTGGTTCGGGCTGTATGCCCGTGTCTGCGTGTTAGTTGCATCGGTCAATTAACCGTGCCTCTTTACCCAAGCGTGTCAAGCCATGGTGAAATTACGGTGGCATTGCTTGGACAACTTTGTTCAATCCAAAACGCCATCGCGACTTGCAACGTCCTGAAAACAGTACTCCGCAAACAACAGTGCGCGTCTCGCCCAAAATCGGCCTGTCTCGAGCATACATCCGTAGGTCCGGTCCTCTGGCTGTCGGATGGCTTCTCCGCGGCTTGGATTATGGGGACAAAGAAGGCGGGGACTCCACATCGACCCTGCGCGAGACCGTTCCACGGCTCTGGAGATCCATGTCAGGGCCAGGTCTGGTGAGCCACGAGGCTCGGGGGTCGATTTCTCCGCCAGGTTCCGGATGGCTGACAATTTGGAGCACTCCATTGCGTTCCCCTGGGTCAGGTGATACTCGTCTCTGAGCAGACCATCGAAAGGCTGTAACAGACCTGTCGGGACAGTCACAACGCTCTCCATAGACCCTTCCGAGGTCTGTTCTACAGCTAGTTCGCGGTACCGGGGGGAAGGAGTTCAGAACGCGGCGTGGCTGGATGCCTGCAGGCTGGCATGTGGCATGTGATCTGTCAGCTGTCAGTCTCGACTAACATTCAGTAACTATCACCATCTCATGACCCCAAATCCTTCTTCTTCCAGCACTCGAGACGGTTCTGGTGTCAACAGAGGTACAAAGATACATGTTTGAAGCTCACCCAATGAGGACGCGGGGTAGCTCCTCGGCGGCAGCTGCGCCACCCCTCGTGCAGCTTCGCCTCGTAAACAGCTTCCAAGAGCTCTGCACTGCCTTCGTTCAGGCCACCCTTAGGCAGCAACAAACACTTGTCGCGCTGCGTCGTTGATTGCAATCATTCAGCCTGCACTTACTACAGCTTCTCAGATCACTTGTATTGCCGAAAACACGTTAGCACTCTCGTTGGACCTCTCAGCACCAATCAGCATGACGGGCCATAGCTTCACCCGCGAATCAGACCTCGCAGGCCACCGCTACTTCGAGCACTCGTCTGGCAAGCGCATCAACACCGACACTGTGCTTGTGGAAGCTCTGCGCACGCAATATCCTAAGCTCGAGCTCATCGTCACCCCCTACGGTCTTGTAGACCTGCTCGCTTATGCCTCCGCGGGCTTCGCCGAATACACGCCTCTCGAGGATAGCGTAAAAGATCCAGTGTACGGTGTAAGCATCAGATATCGCGCATACATTCCTGCTGGCAGGAGACTCGATAATGGCGGCGGCTTCATGGCAGAGAACCTGACCTTTGGCAAGTTCATGTACAAATGGAAAGACCAGGAGGTCATTCTGTACATTGCCGAAGGCAGGGACGGTGGTGGCTACTATCCTAACATCAAGAACCACTATATCCTTACGAGCAACTCACACAAAGTCGATGAGTTGATCAGGGATGCTACCGTCTGGGGCCGGGAGCTGCACGACGAGGTGTGGGTCTTTGATGGGGGCTGGTGGCAGAAGAGCGCTCAGCTGTGGGATGCGGTACAAAAGGCCTCCTGGGATGATGTTATCCTCGATGAAAACATGAAAAAGGCCCTCCAGACTGATGTCGAGGGCTTTTTCGACAACCGAGAGACATACCAGAAGCTCAAGGTTCCGTGGAAGCGAGGTATCATCTACTATGGTCCGCCGGGCAACGGTAAGACCATCAGCATCAAGGCCATGATGAACAGTCTGTATAAGCGTGGAGCAAACGGAGACACGAGGATGTCCGTCCCTACTTTGTATGTGCGCACCTTGTCCTCGTTCATGGGACCAGAATACTCGCTTGGCGCGATCTTCGGTAAGGCGCGTGAAGAGGCACCATGCTTCCTCGTCTTCGAGGATCTCGACTCCATTGTCAACGACCATGTGCGGTCCTATTTTCTCAATGAGGTCGATGGTCTCAAATCCAACGATGGCATCCTGATGGTAGGCTCCACGAACCATCTCGACAGACTCGATCCTGGCATTACGAAGCGCCCCAGTCGCTTCGATCGCAAGTACTACTTTGCAAACCCCGACTACGCTGAGCGAGTTCAATACTGCAAGTTCTGGCAGGGCAAGCTCTCAGACAATAAGGACCTAGACTTTCCTGACAAGCTTTGCAGCAGCATTGCAGAGATCACGGACAAGTTCTCGTTCGCATACATGCAGGAGGCTTTTATCGCGTCCTTACTTGCTATCGCTGGGCACGGTGGTAAGGATAAGCAAGAATCAGCGAGGAACGCGCGTCGGTGGGCCGGCCCTCAGGATCCCATGCACCCTATTGAAATGCGGTTCCGCGATGAGCAATTCGTTCTCGGTGGCGGCAACGAGGATCCTGACATCAACCATTTGGAACTCTGGGTCGAGATACAAAAGCAAGTCAAGATTTTGAGAGATGAGATGGAAGAGAAGGAGTTGGCCGAGCGCATGGAGACTATGTTTCCCTTGCAGCCACCGACCAAGTCGCCTGAGGTCAAATATGGCAGTGAGGCGCTCAGAATGTACGAGGATCAGCTCAAAGCTCTCGCGGCTTTGTCGCCGCAGCAGAGGCAGAGTGAGTCGTTTGATCACATCTTGCGCACTTCAGACTGGAGCGATGCATTCAAGAGGCCCATGTGAGGCAAGCGTTGAACATCAACCGCTGCCTCTCGAATACTGAGAATTATTTGCACTATGTAGTGACGACATGATAATGTACATCGTCTGTTCGTCAATCCTTCAGACTCCTTAGAGTAATAATACCGTATTCACAACAGCTGCTTTCCACATCCCGGATCCCAAACGCCACGCTAAAGGGCAGTGCAAGAATATCTTACGCTCACGTCGATGTACAACAACACGCCCACACCAAATCAGTACCCATGCGTAGCACACTGCAAGCACGTCCTCACGTCACCGGCCACCGCGCAAGTCCCGCAAACATTTCTCCCACACTCTCCACACGCAAAAGCACCCCCCTCTTCCATCCCGCCCATATCCACATCAATGTCCATCCCCCCTTCTTCAATATCGAGGCAAGCATCACAGTCCTCGCACCGCGGCGCCAACCTTCCCGTTGCCGGCTGCGGTGTGTGGTGTGAGAAGATGGGTGTCTGGACGGGCGGCGCCGCGATAGTCCAGAAAGAGTGCAGTGTTGACTTTTGCGGTCTTATGGCGGCCAGAGGGGGTCGTGCGTCTGGCTGAGCGGACAGCGTGGGCGAGGCATGTGGTAGGCGTTGCGCGAGGAAGAGTTTGTGGACTGTGTTCTCTGTTGGTGCGTTAGTGATGGCACCCATCAGGAAATTCGAATCGTGAGAGAAGTGTGCGGAGCCGGTGCAGCAGGAGAGAGCTACGGACCGTGTATCGCGCGCTCGTCAGGCCGGTTGTCGCGCACTCGTTTGCGCGTTCGCAGGCCCCAGTCGCTGCCTTTTGTGCGTTGTGCGCGGGAGAAGTCCCAACCGCTGCTTCGTGATGTCGACTCTGCGTCCATTTCCGCGTCTAATGCGCCGTCCAGGCCTTGTGGAAAACGCGTCGGCGACTGCGCGTCTGGCGTCGAGATGAAGCCGGAGCTGGAGACTGAGGTTGGAGATGCATCCTCGAAATGTTTGCGTTTGATGCCCATTGTGTTGTCTTGAGGGTCGGGACGATATTGGTTTTTGCAAGACGACACCAGTTGTAAGGCTCTGGGCGGAGGAAGATGGGGGCAGGATGTTGTGTGGTGGACTGGCATGAATGACGATTGCGCGGTTGGCTGGCCAGACACGCGACAGAATACCGCGGAGCGACGCGCTCGCGTTTGTGGGGTAAGAACGGCACCCAGATGGACAGCAGCCATCACTTTCTCAACGACTCGAGTCCTTTTGAAGAAACGTAATCTTGCTGTTCAAATCTTCTCTCGAACACTGCATTATACCAAAAGCGCCCACATCCACTTTTTGCTTACTCTCGTGTCTCGTCTGGCTAGACCGTCGAGTCTTTGGACGCGGCCCATGAGCAAGGTCTCTGGTGCCTTCAAGATAGAAATTCTCACCATCGACTTAGTTTACCTCAAGCCGTTTTACTGATTGAAACATGTTGACCACGTAGATAGACTTACCGTACGATGACGAATGTACGATTTGCAGGTAGCTCTTGCCCCACAACAGCTCCCAACCCCACCCAGTATCACCGAACCTCTAACCCTCCCCAACTTACTCCAGACTACTGTAGACAATAAAGCTGTATTTGGGCTCGAGACTTGTCAAGATGGTCACTCGCAGAGCTACTCATGCCGGCTCGTGGTACACCGATAAAGGCCCTACCCTCTCACAGCAACTCGACGGTTGGCTAGCGGAGGTACCAAGCTCGATAACGCCTATCGGCACGGCTTCTTCCCAAGCAGGAGATGTTCCAGTGCCGACACCAAACGCTCGAGCGATCATCGGACCGTAGGACAGCCAAAACTAATGTACTTGTACACGGCTCATGAACGCGCAGGCATGCTGGATACTCTTACTCTGGGCCTGCTGCTGCATGGGCCTACAAAACAGCCGACTGGGCGAATGCGTATGTGAAATTTCCAGATGAAGGCTGACATCTGCTGACATCTTCAGTAAACGTGTATTCCTGCTCTTCCCCTCCCACCACTATTATCTGTCCGGCGCTGCAACTACTGGATGTAGCAAGTACGCCACGCCAATTGGCGACCTCACAATAGACACTGCGCTAGTCGAGCAGATCCAGAAAGGCTGGGGTCTGGAAGTCATGGAGCGCGGCGTAGACGAGGACGAGCACAGCTCCGAGATGCACCTCCCGTATATCTACAAGATGCTGTCACTGTAAGTCCCTCCTCGTCCTCGATCTGGTCCTGTACTGACAGACCCACAGCAAGAACACCGCTTTCCAATCCGACTCAGGGTCCGTCCCCCTCGTTCCCATCATGGTCGGCAACACAGACGCCCGCGCCGAAGCACATTACGGCAGCCTCCTTGCACCCTACCTCTCCGAATCTACCAACATCTTCGTCATATCCTCCGATTTCTGCCACTGGGGCTCGCGCTTCAGATACACATACTACCACCCACCTGGCAGCTCGTCCGGTATCAATTTGAAGTCCAATTCGAAAGTCGCCAACGACTTCCCCATCTACGAGAGCATCGCGGCTGTCGATAAGGAGAGCATGGATGCTGTGGAGGCCGGAAATCACAGAGAATACCTGCAGCAGCTGAGGGACACGGGAAATACGGTCTGTGGAAGGCATCCTATAGGTGTGTTCCTGGCTGCAGTTGAAAAGGCCGAGCTGGGAGATGGCAAGGGGCGGTTTAAGTTCGTCAGGTACGAGAGGAGTAGTCTGGTGGAGGACGTGAGGGACAGCAGCGTCTCGTACGCAAGTGCTTTTGCAGTGCTATGAAGGAGTCCGGGGGAGAATGCATTGGTAACGAAGTCATGATATGGAAATACGATGCTTACTGTGTCATCCGCTTTTGTGTTCGGCAAGTTTGAGCTGATATGACTGTGGCGTTGTGGTGACAGGGACTAGAATATTGCATCTTACTAGCGAGTCTGAAGACTAAAGACGATGTTACTTTGCACATCGCGCTCGTTTCGATGTCTCCAATGCGCGCCGAGAACCAAAAAGAAGCGCTCCAGGCAGATCTCACTTATAGTCCTTCATAGAAGATCATCGCCGCTAAAAAGGTCGTACCCGGACTCGAACCGGGGTTTCCAGAACTTCTGAATGAATCAAAATCTGAAGTGATAACCTCTACACCATACAACCGTGGCATATCTGTAAGTCTTACCATATATATTATTAATACATACTTCGTAGCTTCGGTCCTAGCTCGTTGCCCGACAATACGCACTACCTCTCACTAGCGTTACCTTTCAGGCCCTCCACTCTGCGCGATTAAGGTATTGGAGGAGTCGAAGAGGGGTATTACGCACAAAAATGCGACCATATCGGAGCGCCCAGCATCCAGCGGAGCAACACCTTAACTTAGATGACACCGCAATGTAGGGTAGAATGCTGTGAACTATCGTCGCATAGGTCAATATCAGTCAATCTGGCCACCGGATTCGCGAACTTTCAGTGTGATATGTATGGAGTCTCCACAACAGCAACATAGGCTCGTTGGCCGGCAGATGCAGCAGCAAGCCAGCCCCGCAATTAGAGCAACTGTTGTAAAAGACAACCGGCAGAGCTGCGCAAGTACTTTTGAAGTAACACACAATGCAAGGCCAATTCGGGTAGAGGGTTGTCAAGCACCTTGACCGACGGGGACCTGTCTTTCGTGAAGATAGCATAGCTTGCACAAGAAAGACTGACGTGTACAAACCATAACTATTAATATTAATTTATATCGTGTAGCCTGTAAGCGTCTACTAATAAAGTAACACAACTTGGTCTGAGGCATAGTGAGAGCGATGCTACTAAGCTGGCTACCTGCATCGCCCTGCATCACCGGTGCGATAACGCTGTTCTCGGTCCGTTGAATTCAACCGCACGATACTAGAAACTAGCTAGCTGGCAGACTTTTAAGAATCCCTTGAAAGCTATTTCAGCTCGTCTGAGCTGTTGGAAGCTATTTGTCGGGCCTTAAACACAACCCTACAGCCCCTCCTATCGCAACCAACAGCGCACTTAATCAATAAATAGGCATTTCGTGTTGATTTGAAATAGCGTTCCTCGACGGAAGCAAAAAGTTTGTCGGGATGGATAGCCTAGCTGAGCGTTATCCGCCCTTGACATGGCGAAAAAAATTGATGCATACGAGCGGGGAGGATCGAACTCCCGACCTTCTGCGCTTTTCATTGGACATGTAAAGCAGACATCATAACCACTCTGAGAAGATGTTAGAGATATGAAAGAGGTGGTGGCGAACGGAGAGACTAACAGACTACGCTCGCTTGCGTGTTGTTGATGGCAAAATCTTGCAAATAAATCACTATAACCTTTATAACTTCACATTAATGCATGAGCCACCATCAGCTCCATCCATCACGTGGCAGCGCGACTAGCGTCGTTAGCGTGTTTTCCGAGCCGCACCACTCTCTCAAGGCTCCTCCACAACCTCAACATTGACATGTGACGCGCGACGCCCGTTCCTCCGCGATGGACGCTCTCTTGCAGGGCCTGAATGAAGCGCAGAAAGATGCAGTCACCAGTCCGGCGGGTGTGCTCCAAGTGCTGGCGCCACCCGGCTCTGGTAAGACGAAGACACTCACAGCACGCGTCGCGTACCATGTCATTCACGAACGGCTCCAGCCATGGAACATCATTGTCTGCACATTCACCATCAAGGCTGCGCGCGAGATGAAAGAGAGGATCAAGGGATTTGTCGGCGAGAAGCTGGAAGCCAAGCTCGTCCTAGGCACCTTCCATTCAGTTGCACGCCGGTTTCTGTCTCGCTACGGTCAAGAGATTGGCATTGATAAGAATTTCGGCATCGCCGACACAGACGACAGCAAAGCAATTATCAAGCGTATCGTCAACCGCTATCAGTACCTGGTCGAACCTGGTTATGCTCGATCCAGGATATCCAGCCTGAAGGCCAAGGGCATCACCGCGGCAGACTTTGCCGCAACTAAGAAGAAAGCTGAAGACAGCGAGTTTTCCCAGATCTATTCCACTTACCAGGAGCACCTCAAAGCGGCAAATCTACTGGATTACGATGATCTGCTTGTTCGTTGCGTTGATCTGTTGCGACAATACCCATCATGTGTCTCGACAATCCAGGCTGTCTTGATCGATGAGTACCAGGATACCAACAACATTCAATACGAGCTTATGAAACTTATGGCACAAAAGACCCAGCGTATCACCATCGTAGGCGATCCCGACCAGAGCATCTATAGCTTCCGCGCCGCCGAGATCAAGAATCTGCTTCGAATGCGCGTGGAATACCCAGAGGCTATCGTTATCAATCTTGAAAAGAACTATCGCTCGGCAGGTTCAATTCTGAGTGCCGCCCTTGCAGTCATTGAGCAAGACGATAGTCGACCAGAGAAAGCGCTGCTTGCCACGCATTGCGTTGGCGAACAACCAACGCTTCGTCATCTGGCGACCGCAAATGTTGAGGCGCAGTGGATTGTGGAGGAGATCAAGCGCACTCAGACGCTCAGTGCTGGGTTGTTGGCGTATAACGACTACTCTATTCTGCTCCGCTCGGCAGCGCTTTCGCTTTCTATTGAGCGCGAACTCGGCCGCGCCGGCATTCCCTACAAAATGGTCGGAGGCAAGCGCTTCTTCGATAGAGCCGAGATCAAGATCATCCTGAGCTACCTCAGGGTCATCAACAACCCGGACAACAACGACGCGATCGTCAACGTGATCAACACACCATCCCGGAAAATTGGCGAGAAGACGACCAAGGCGTTGCTCGAGGAGGCGGAAGTACGTAAGGTGCCACTGTGGTCGCTGATCCAAGACGTAGCGCAGGGCAGGAGAACGCCTGTCACCAAGCTTTCCGCACCAGCGACACAAGGCATCACGTTGTTCTTCAGGCTGATTTATACCGCTCGTGAGAAGCTTGAGCCGGCGCAAGGGGAGCCCTGGACTCTGCTTGACCTTATCACGCACATTTTCAATCAGACAGCTTTCGAAGCGTACCTCAAGCAGACGTATAAGGAGAATTGGAAAGATCGATTGGCCAACGTCGATGAACTCATCGCTCAGGCAACACAGATGGCGACGGCAATAACGGACGGTGATATGGGGGTCGATGACGCTCTACCCGAGGTTGAGGGCATAGTGCAGCGTCCAGACTCTGCAGCAGACGTTCTTTCCAAGTTCCTAGTCAATGTTGCGCTTGCAACTGAGGTGGAGAGGGAAGACGGCGAGGAGCTATGCCAAGTAACAATATCCACCATTCATGCTGCCAAAGGTCTCGAGTGGCCTGTGGTCTTCATCCCGGCCGTCTACGAAGGGTCCCTTCCGCATTCCCGAGCTGATGACCATGACGAGGAACGACGGCTGTTGTACGTAGGTATGACACGCGCTAAGGCGCTTCTCTATCTGAGCTGTCCTATGCGCTCATCTGGCCAGGAAGAGACGAAGCTGTCGCGGTTCTTGGACGACCACAGCCTTGAGAAGTTTTTCAGTCAGCGTGGGCCAGATTTGGCTTTCAAAAAGACCACCATTCCTGACATTGCGCAAATTCTGGCCAGGCCATGTCCAGGCTTTGCTCAGCTATCCACGGCCCGCACATTGGTCGACCGTCCGGAAGACGATAGATACCCAGCAACACGAGATGAGATCGATGGCATGCCTGCATCTTATAACACAGAATACACAGGGTGGAGCCATGACAGGCAAGACATTGATGCGAAGCGACGAAGAGTTGAGGACATCAATATTTTGCGCAGGACCAATGTTCTCGATGCTAACGTCGGCTCTGGAGAAGATAAGACTGCCGCATGGGTGACTGCCAAAGCTATTAATGGCTTCTTCAGCGCTAGAGATATTCAGAATCTTGACCAAACCACACGAAAGGCAATGTTCAAGGAAGATGACGATGCCAGCCGAAAGCCTACCTACAACGAAGTGAGGAGATTGGGCGAGAACTCTACTCACGGCAAAAAGCCAAAGCCACGAGCAGCGGGGCAGGGTACAATCACAAGCTTCTTCCGGGGTGCCGGTAGGACGCTGTCCGAAGCGCCAGTACTGGTGCCACAGGTGGAGGCTCGTTCACTAAAACGGTCACAATCCTCTCTGTCAGGCGTTGCACCACTGCAAGACATCTCCAACGCTGAACGACTCCATTCACAATCTCGGCCATTCCAACCTTTGTCTGGTGTCAACCGTCCACTACACAGCCGTCCAATGACCACCAAGCCTAGGAGAGCCGCCAATGAGTCTGATGCTGAGAACGCCCGGCACGTATTACTGCTAAGCTCCCCATCTAGGGCCGACGAGAAGAAGATGATCACCTTGTCAGATTCAGACGATGACGACACTCGAGAAGTTCCTGGCTCTACGAAAGTATCAGCAACATCGACGACTGGATTTAAGCCTGCCACTACTCTGCACACAACATCGATGGATTTGTTGCACAATCAACAGGGCCAGCGTAGAACGCTGGGTGCAAGGCGCACTATGCAGCCTTGGAGCGTGAAGCGGACGAGCATGCCGAAGCCCAAGCCGCAATGAGGTATGGGGAAGGGAAAGGTTAACGGCAGCATTTGGCGTTGCATTGGTGGGCGTTTGTGGTGCCTGAATTACAGCAAGCATTATCCTTGAGCATTGCATATGAGCTGACAGGTTCTGATACTCATCACATTGTATAAATAGCATGAGCACCGTACTCGAACATAGGAAATTTTTGCACAGCTAGTACTGATACACGCAGGTTCGTCGCCTACAATGATATGTTTCAAACAGCACCCCAACGCCATCCATGCCCTAGAAGCTGTCCACCACCTCTACACAACGGAGTGGAGGGAGAACGAAAGAAAGGTCAAATACTAATCATGCTCCATAGCCCTCTCCTCCAGCGCCTCGATGCCAGCCTTCAACTCCCTAATCCTGTGCCCCACCCTCCTCTTCACCTCGGCGCCAACCACCTCCTCGCTCTCACTGACCACCCTTCCGTAGTACTCCAGCAGCTTATCCAGCTCCTCGCGCGCGGCGTCGCGGTCATCCTGCGCATACGTGGTGTTCTTGTCCGTCTCTTCGGACGCGATCTCGAACTCGTCCTTGGCTGTGCCGAACATGTCGGTTATGGTCTCGATGTGGTCCTCGATGACTTTGAGATGCTCGGGCGAGATATCCGCCGCTGCGTCACTCGCCGGCCAGGATATCTTCGCGGACGAAGTAAATGTGCGCACGCTGCTCAGCGAGGTCGGCGTCGAGAAGCGCGTCCATTGGTGCGGCGCCGCGAGGAGCGAGTGGTTGCGGACTTCGTAGCGGGGCGCTGGGGACGGGGAGCGCGAGCGCAGGTCGGGTTGTGTCTGCGTGTGGATGTGCGATGTGAGGTAGGGCGATGCGCGCTGCGCTGCGGTTGTCGAGGCGCGGGGGAGTGCGGTGCGTAGGAGTGTGCGGATGGGGGCGCTGCGGGCGGGCATCTCGGCGGCGCGCGAGCTGTAGGATGTGTAGGTGCGTGTTGTCTGTGCCAAGACACTGCGCGCTGCAGCGCGGGCTCGGAGGGGCGTCTGTGCGAACATGGTGGGTTGTGTGCGAGGTGGAGGCAGTGCGTGCCTGAGGTTTATCGTGCCGATGACATCTTACCCCAGGTGAGACGGAGCATTCGGGGTCCGGGGGGCTTGGGAACACCGAGGGTACTGAGCCTCTGACAAGCCGTAGGAGCGGACGCAGCCCACAACACCTCGTCAATTACATCCGTATCTTTATCCCTGCAATGTTTAGTAGCCTTGAGCAGGTTTCGAGCCTGCTGTTTCAAAATACCAGTGCGAAGTCGGCGAAGCAATACGTCAGCTTCTCCTTCAACTCTCCTGCTCCTGCATCTGCTCCTCTTGACTCGCCGTGTGAATGATGTCGAGTATCACTGATCTAATGGCCAGATGCAGGGTGCCATGCACCAGTTATTGACGCTATCTTCTGCTACATGTAGCTCAGGACGATGGGCACCAAGCGCGCACGACAGGCTGCCATTCGAGGTACCTTCGACTCCCTCTTCAGATTGGTCCTGACGCAGCAGCTGCACCAGCAGAAGTCTTTCGACGTTAACATCCACACGGAGTCCAAGCGAGGAAAGTTAACTGACCGCAAACGTATCCGTGTTTTTTTATAAGCACACACTGCAAGGAAGAAACATCCGGTTGCTTCGCATCTCGCCCGGACAACCGTGTGATCCGATATCAGTCAGACTCAGCTATGCATCTCTCGACAATGAGCTGCCTTACGATGCGCTTTCATATGTCTGGTGAGATGCGAGCATTATTGAACCCATCACTTGCAATGGGATCACTATGAACATCACCACCAATCTAGCACACGCTCTTCGAAGCCTACAGAAGCTGCCACCAACCGAGCCAGGATGCCATTCATCAGAACCAGCTGTAAGCCCACTTGACAGAAGACGGAAACTGCTTGGTTGGAGTTTTCCGAACCTGTTCAAAGATTCGAAATACGCTGCGCCCATCGACGGAACTCAGGGGTTTTACTGGATGGATCGAAGCGCTGTATATCAACCAGCAAAACATCCCAGAGCGTAACGGCCAAGTGCTGTCGATGAGTGGCATGTAGTCACTGGCTGATAAAGTTCTTGTGTGGCTGGGTGATGCAGCGATCCCACAGGAAGACGAAATGGCTGCGTCCAAAACATTGGATGTTCTTACTCAACATTGCAGGGCGACAGTGACCTCTTAACGTAAAGTGGATGTGGATCAAACAGTTGCTCGTAGCGGTCTACTACGATTACGTGGAGTGTCATGCGGCATGTTGGTGGATGCCACTCGTATGGCTTTCAGTTCCTTCCGCAAAGCAACATATGGAGATAACATGCAAGACATGAGCTATGTCGACGAAGAATCGCAGATACTGCATACGAACCAAGACTGGCTGTGTCTGGGTCCTCTATGTGCGAAGCCTGGTAATCATATCGTGGTCTTCGACAACGGCCCGATACCTTACATCCTCAGATCCATCAATCATGGCTCCGGCAGGTTTACATTCATGGGTAGTTGTTTTTTCCACCGCCTCGCAAGGGATCAGATCAAAGACAATGTTAGGGAGCGACGAAATTCAAGAACGCATACTCGATTTGATTTAGGCAACGGCCGTGGAATCCAACAAAGCTTAAGCGACAGCCCTACGAATCCTCACTCCCCGACTTCCGCTCAACATGCCACAACTCAAACGGCACCTCCCACCCCATCAGAATCCCAATCCCCTCCCCAAACTCCTCCGTCGCCAACGCCGCCTCAAACTGCCCCATCTCGCGCCAACCCCGCACCACCACGAAGGCCCTCGCTCCATCCTTCTCCTCCGCCCATCCAGTCGCCAGTCCAATTTCGCCGCATGCATCCGGACTTCCTCGCCTGCGGTACATAGCCTCGAAGCGCGCGAAGTCGCCTTCGATCTTGGCAAGGAAGTCTGGTGGTGAGGAGGCGGGGAAGTAGGATTGCACGAATTCAACGAGTGGGGGATTGCCAGCTGCGAAAACGGAAGCGTTTAGAGTGGCTATCGTGGCTTGGAGAGGTGTAGGAGAGATAGTGCTGATTGTGTTGGTGAGGGCTTGGTATGCTGGGCTGGTGGCCAGGTCGTTGGGGGCCTGGATCGAGGGCCATTCGGCGGTGATTTGGATGGTGGTGGGATCTTGGACCTTTGTGCCGAGTGTGAATTGGGGATGTGATGGGAGGGCTTTGAGGGCTTTGGTGAGCTCGGAGATGATGTTGTCGGCCGGAACTGGTGTGGTAAACGAGGTGATTGTTGTGATGACCATGATGGAGGGTTTGATCGGATGATAGCTGAGTTCGACTGTGAACTGCTACATTATGCTTCTCGAGCTTGACTTATATATGAAGATGCTGGCAACTTTCAGCCATTAGAGTACGGATTCCACGGGCTCCTTGTGCTGACCCGACTGGCACGTAATTTGTAAGCGTTAAAGCGCGAGTACCGACCGCATCTTGGCAAGACCACAATCCGATACACTGGCACACCTGTTACAAACAGTATCGAGCGTTTTTGACCACATAGCAAAATAATGGTTCAAGGAAGGAGGAATTACTGATCAGACCACGGGTGCCTGCTGAGAGCGCGGTAGAGATCTTAGCGTCAGGGTGAAGCTCAAATCTGTCATTACGATACACATATGATTAGGGGACAGCATACCAGATATTGTCTGAATGGCCAGACGCCGAGCAATCGGAAGCAGAGCGTACCTCTTTTCGAGGAACTAGAGGTCCATGTTGTAGATAAGTGATCACGTTGGTCACACACATGGTCCGCGGGCTGAGACGGTATCATATATTCGTTGCTATGTCATAATACTTACTCCCCCTGCAGAGGCTGTCCGTTCCCACCCATCGTAACAGTCTTCGTTGTAACATACTCCTCAATACCCAGCATGCTACCCTCACGACCAAAGCCAGACTCTTTAACACCACCAAACGGCGCGGCAGGGTCCGAGATCAGGCCAGTGTTGACGCCAACCATTCCTACCTCCAGCGCCTCAGCGACCCTATAGACCCTCTGGATGTCCTTGCTGAAGAAGTATCCTGCAAGACCGACATCTGCGGCGTTTGCAAGCTCAACAACGTCAGCTTCTGTGTCGAACTTGAAGAGGCCTGCAACAGGACCGAATGTCTCTTCTTGGGCGAGCTGCATATCGGCGGTCATGTCGCGGATGACGGTGGGCTGGTAGAAAGAGCTGCCTAGCTCGGGGAGCTTCTGTCCACCAACGAGGACCTTACCGCCTTGCTTGACAGCGTCTTGGACGTGATCGTCGACCTTCTTCGCGGCTCGTTCGTGGATGACGGGACCGTGAGTGACGCCCTCTGCAAAACCAGCACCGACCTTGAAGCCCTTGACCTTCTCGGTAAATTTCTCGGCGAACTGGTCGTAGATACCAGATTGGACATAGATTCTGTTGGCGCATACACAGGTCTGGCCTGACGAGCGGAACTTGGAGGCAATAGCGCCAGTTACCGCACTCTCGAGATCAGCGTCATCGAAAACGATAAAAGGTGCATTGCCACCAAGCTCGAACGACAGCTTCTTGAGGGTCGAAGCAGACTGCTTCATCAAGAGCTTGCCTACGCCAGTAGAGCCTGTGAAGGACACCTTCTTGACAGTCTTGCTGATGGTTATCGTCTCGCCAACTTCGGGTGTGTTCTCCATAGCGGTCACAAAGTTGACCACGCCCTTGGGAATTCCTGCACGATGCGCAAGCTCAGCCAAAGCTGCTGCTGTAAAAGGTGTCTCACCCGGAGACTTCGCAACAACAGTGCAGCCAGCTGCGAGCGCAGGACCGATCTTGCGGGTAATCATAGCCGCAGGAAAGTTCCACGGCGTGATCAGGCCACAGACACCGACAGGCTCCTTGATTGTGAATACCCTGTTCGCCGCCACACTCGAGCCAATTGTGTTGCCATATATCCTTGGTGCCTCCTCAGAGAACCACTCGAAGAAGCTCGCAGCGTATGCGACCTCGCCCTTTGCGTCCGCCAGAGGCTTTCCGTTCTCCCATGTGATCAGTGTGGCAAGGTCGTCGGCGTTCTCGGTCATGAGCTGGTACCACTTTCGCAGAAGCCGTGAGCGCTCGCGGCCTGTCAGTTTGCGGAAGGAGGGCAGAGCAGCCGCGGCGGCGGCGATGGCGGCTTCGGTGTCGGCGCGGTCCATCTCAGGTTGGGTACCAATGAGCTTGCCGGTAGCTGGGTCGTGGACTTCGAAGGTCTTGCCAGACTTCGCGTCTATCCATTCGCCATTGACATATGTCTGGCTCTTGAGGAGCGAAGGATCCTTGAGCTGTAGAGTGTTAGTACTGACCAGGCCGTTCCAGAAGGAGACCGAGTTCCTAACATACCTTAGGGACGCTGTGGCCCATCTTGCTAGAATATCCTCTCGATAAAATGGTGGGCAGAGTTTGACGTTGGAAGCTGCTTCGGCAGGTTGTCTGCTGGCGCGCGATGGATCGTGTGGCAGCAGCAAAAGAGCGCATTGTGACTTGGGTAGTAGTGTCGATTGCTCAGCGATAGAGGGGAGACTCAGAGATAGCCTCGGTCCACTGTGGAGCACGTCAATCAATCGTCAGCTCGTCGACGGATTGGAGGAGCGGATAGAGCTGGGAATAACAGCCTTGGTGACGTATGGAGCTATGGCCAATCGGTCGTGGGGTTGCTCAGCTCTCGAGGATTCTGTCGCGACACGACACACAGCAATGCACCGTCAGATTTCAAGGGGACGCTGAAGCTTTGAGTGTCGAGCTTTGTACGTTTTGCGCCGGCCAACGGAGTCGCAGGCGGATTGTTCGACATTCTGCGCGTCTACTGCGCGTCTGTAGCGTCAATGGCGTCTACAACGAGCATTCTGAGTCGCAAAGTCTCAGGAACGATGAAAAAAGATCATTACATTCATTTGTAAAATGGGTATCATTGAGTAAAAATCTGGCGTCGCAAGCCAAAACTCGTGGTGTTGTTGCGGAAGGGGCACTCAAGACCCACCAACAACCCCCATCCACCAAGCCCATCCTCCCTTCGATCTGTAGAAGTCGGTGTAGTACGTCGAGGTCATTCTGGCCATTCGTCAAAAGGTGGTTGGTAGCAGTTGTTCATGTTTGCTTACCCAGCTTTCCTCTCTGCGTCTTTCTGCTTATGCCACTCTTTCCAGCGTTCTTCCTCAGGCAGGGAGGCATCGCGCCACTTCTCTTTACCGGGAACGGGAGGTTCTTTACGTGCGCGAAGCCTGTCACGCCAGGAAGCTTTCTTCTTCCCATCTTTACAGGTATTTGCTGGCAGGGAAAAACTTCGCTGAATCTTTGGAGGCTCTGGCTTGTCGATGAGAGAGGTGGTAGAAGAAGTGCTGGCTGTTGGCGGAGACATGGTACTTGATATCAATATTTTGAAGCTGTTCAGGTCAATATGGCGACATAGAAAAGGCGATTCCGACCATACTTATGTTTCGGTCACGCATCTGGTCAGGCGCACACTCTTGTGGCTTACAAGGTGTACCGAAATGCAGAGCGCAGGCGCAGCAGTGCCGATCTCAGACCGCGCGAGGCTTAGAGGGGGCGCATTCAAGGTAGCCAAGACAGCGTTGTGACGACAACAACAACATTGGTGGAAAGCGGCTTATAGAAGCGAATGAATCAAGCTTCTGCCTGAAATTCTACTCCGCAAGCTCTACATCGTCTAAGTTCTTCCTGACAAACTTGGATGCCTCCTCAAGACCCTTCTGAACGATCTCCGTCTGGTTCACAAACCCAACCCTAACGTAGCCTTTGAACTCCTCACCAAAACTTTGCGATCCCGGAACGAAAAGCACGCCCGTCTTCTCGAGCAGCTTCTTGCAGAAGTCAACCGAATCTACTGGTTTGCCTTCTCTGTGGAACTTAATGAACGCTGTGGTCCCGGCGATGGGCTTCACCCATTCACACTCATCCTCATTCTTGATAACGAACTTTTCAAGGAGCGCAAGATTTGTCCTTGCGAGCTGAATGTTGCGAGCGAGCAGGCTGTGAACGGTTGCTGGATTGAGGGCGTATGCTGCAACCTGCTCGTCCAGCCCAGAGACGGAGATTGTAGTATAATGCCGTGCTGAAGCAATCTTCTCGATGATCTCCGAGTTGCGCGAAGCGATCCATCCTACACGAATGCCGGCCAAAGAATACGCCTTAGACATAGAGCCAGTAACAACGACGTTATTGTAGCCCATGGATAGCAAGGACGGCGGGAAGTCCTTATCGATGGGGCTCATGGAGTGGAAGATGGGTCGGTATACCTCATCACCCAAGATAGTGATATCCTTCTCTTTCGCAATCTCAATAAGCTGTTCCAAGAAGCTCTTGCCAAGGACGGCACCGGTGGGATTGTTGGGGTTGTTGATAACGATGAGCTTTGTATTGGACTTGATCAATGCTTTCAGCTCTTCCAGGTCTGGCACCCAATTCTTCTCTGGCCGGGCCTTCCAGAGGTCGACCTCTGCGCCCAAGGACTGTGGTACAGAGTACAATGACTGGTACGTAGGATACTGGCAAATGACGTGGTCACCCTCTCCGACCAATGAATAGGCAGTCAAGTAATTCGCTTGAATAGCACCAGGGGTGGTGAGAATGTTGTCCGGGCTCAAAGGGTTGGTGATCTTGGCTGAGTACAGTCGAGCGAGATTGTTCCTCAGGTCTTCAGCACCACGGATAGCGCCATAGGTGAGCACACGGTCTGTCTTCAAGATTTCTGTCGTCTTGTCTTCGGACAATTCGCGCAGCTGATCTATTGAGACGGAGGCGCAGCATGTCTCTGCCACGTTGTATTTGCAGTGGTGCTCATAGGCGTCCATCCACTGCAGGCCCGTTAGCCCGTCTTGTCATTGAGGGTAAATGCGGGGGAACATACGGACTCGACAGCGAACTCTGCGATTTTAACCATGATGATCGCTGTGGCGATGATCCTGAAAGAAAGAGATGTCGCTCGCAGCTTCAATCAATCTGATGTTGGAGCTCCGTTCGTCCAACCGGCCAGATCATATATTGACCTCGAATGACATAGGGCGCGCCTGGTGGAGCGTCTTGAGAAGCTCCACGGGCCTAGCTCGAGCTACTACCGACTCTAGCGCAAGGTACATCCGATCGCGTGCCATTAAACATTCCCATCGTCACAAAAGATCGCCATGAAATTAAGAACATTGACAGCACTGCGTGAGTGTTCTCAGAGTGTCATAGGTAGTCCTGCAGTGCTGCGACACGCGATCGATGATGAAAGCTCGTGCTCCCGGCTGCGCTTGCCTCGGCTGCAGTAGTTCTTGCTGCATTTAGCCCGTGCGCCCAGCCTCCCCCAAGCACTTGAGCTGCACGGTCCAAGCAAGCGTCATTCAAGGACGATAGCACAGCCGTCACCTGCGTCTGGGCACCTTGACTGTAGCTCTCTCTCTCTCTCTCTCTCTCTCTCTCTCTACGCCTGCGCTTGTGTGAGCTTTTAGGCTCCTGCATCATTCATCGTCACTCTTTCCACCTCCCATTGCTTCTGTGCGACAGCTTGACGTTCTCGACGACACAAGAGCTCGGCACAGCTTCGAGCGAGCTATCAGGCCGCCGCGCCACTCGCGTCCACGATGCGCCCAACACCATGGACGGCATCGCTGGTGACTCTGTTGAGTCTGGCGGGGCCCTCTATAGCATACAAGACCTACGCGAACTACTCTGTCGCTGAAGCGCCCGATTCGCTATTCTCCATCTACGGCGACCGTCCCGATGGTTGCCCGCCATGCTTCAACTGCAACCTCGAGGATTTCAAGTGCCAGCAGTTCGCCGAGTGCAGTAAGGCCAATGGGCGCTGTAGTTGTGGGCCTGGTTTCGGGGGCGAAGACTGCTCAGAGCCGCTCTGCGGGTCGCTGCCTAAAGGCAAAGACAGGTCCCCGAGGGGCAGCGAGAAGGAATGCCAGTGCGACGAGGGCTGGGGTGGCATCAACTGCAACGTCTGTCAGACAAACGATGCTTGCAACGCCATGATGCCCGAAGGCGAGGGTGGTGTCTGCTACAAGGACGGGCAATTGGTCAAAGAGAACTTCCAGATCTGCGATATCACGAACAAGAAGATCTTGGATCAGTTGAAGGACAAGAAGCCGCAGGCGACATTCTCTTGTAACGCTGAGACAGAAGAGTGTAATTTCCAATGTAAGAACAGACCCATCCAGAATCACCTGCAGCAAACTAATTACCATAGTCTGGGTTGACCAACGCGAATCCTTCTACTGCGCTCTGGACACGTGCACCTCCGACTGGGTAGCTGAGTCTGACCGCAATACCACCAACTACCGCTGCGAAAATATCGAATGCGCCTGTGTACCGGACAGAATGCTCTGCGGCGAGGCTGGCTCGATCGATATTGGTGACTTTCTGAAGGAGTCGATCCGCGGTCCCGCCGAGTTCAAGTCCATTGCTTCGGAGAGGAGTGGGGAAACAGGCAGCTCTTTCTCAGAGCCTGCTATGAACGACCTCATCTCCAGCATCTTCGGTGACGAGAGCATCCTACTGAACTGCGACACAGGAGAATGTTTGTATCAGAACCAGGTCCCAGGCTATGAGCGACCCATCAAGAAGATCAACACACCTCTGATCGCAGGGGTCATTGCCTCTGTAGCACTGTTCATTGTGGCTGCGATCCTCGTTATCTGGTACCTTACGCACCGCGCCAACAACAAGTATGGTCCTATACATCTCTCTGATGACGAAGAGGACGACAACGCTAAACTGCTTGGCGATCACAAGCCGGCTGCGCTGATGTTTGAGAACGTTGGTTACAACCTCAAGGGCAAGCAAATTTTGTCAGGTATCTCTGGTGCTGTTCACCCTGGCGAGCTGCTTGCGATCATGGGAGCGTCAGGTGCAGGCAAGACGACTTTTCTGGACATCCTGGCACGAAAGAACAAGATCGGTGCTGCTAGCGGCGACTTCTTCCTGAATGGAGAGAAGATTCGTGACGACGAATTCAGGAGCGTCATTGGTTTCGTTGACCAGGAAGACACCCTACTACCCACGCTCACCGTACACGAGACTATTCTTGACTCTGCCCTGCTTCGTCTGCCCAAGGACATGAGCCGCGCCTACAAGGAACAGAAGGTTGAGGACGTGGAGCGTCAACTTGGAATCTACCACATTCGCAACCAGCCAATTGGCTCCGAAGAGACCGGCCGGGGCATCTCTGGTGGAGAGAAGCGTCGTGTTGGTATTGCCTGCGAGCTGGTAACTTCACCAAGCATTCTCTTCCTGGATGAGCCTACCAGTGGCTTGGATGCCTTCAACGCCTTCAACGTCGTAGAGTGCCTTGCGAACTTGGTCAAAAATTACAACAGAACTGTCGTGTTCACCATCCACCAGCCGAGATCGAATATCGTTGCGCTCTTCGACCAACTCGTACTCTTGGCCAAGGGCAGAGCCGTCTACTCTGGTCCTTTCGACAACTGCCAGGCCTACTTCGATAACATCGGCTACACTTGCCCACCTGGCTTCAACATTGCTGACTACTTGGTGGACCTCACTATGCACGCTAGCGCTGTTCATCGTCCCATTGACGATGACAACTCACTTTTCACCAGAGACGGTCTCCACACTAGCGCGAGTAGCGCTATCGCAGTCAAGTCTATCCCCAGCATAACCAACATGAGCGCAAGCGATTTGGCTACAAGCCCAGCCAGCTCCAGTATTCGACCCAAGGGCAAGCGCAGGACATCAATCAAACAGCAGCAAGAACGTGAGCTGTTCACCAGGAAGAAGAGCTCTGCTCCCGTTGACGGTACGCAATCCCCCAAGACCGACGACGAAGGTCCCTACGATCGTAAAGAAGCTGCCAAGGCACAATGGCTAAAATTATCGCGTCAACAAGGTGCACCGCCAGCTCAGATTCTCGACGATCTAGACGAGCTTCCACCGCCCGCAGACGGTGGTACTGGCACGAACCTCGATGCTCTGATTACCGCGTACGCCACATCAGATGTTGCAGCTAGTATCCACGACGATATCTCGAAGTCTGTATCAAGTGCCCACGAGGCTAACGGAACAAACGGTCACGCTGAGGCCAACGGCTTCGTCGCGGCCGGAAAGCTCAAGGGATACCGCAAGGTTGGATTGTCTGGTCAATTCGCGATCCTGTCTCGTCGGACCTGGCGCAACTTGTACCGCAACCCGATGCTGATGCTTACCCATTATGCTATTGCCATTGTTCTTGCGGTCTTCCTCGGCTTCCTCTTCTACGGTCTGACCGACGACATCAAGGGTTTCCAGAACCGTCTTGGTCTCTTCGTATTCGTTCTGGCCTTATTCGCTTTCAGCAGTCTGACGATTCTTACTGTCTTCGCTCCTGAGAGGCTGCTCTTCACGCGTGAGCGTGCTAAAGGCTACTACTCCCCACCTTCGTACTTTGCCGCCAAGGTCCTTTTCGACATCATCCCACTGCGTTTGTTGCCTCCAATCATTTTGGGAATCATCGTCTACCCAATGACAGGTCTCATCCCTGCGTGGGCCAACTTTTTGAAGTTCATCCTATTCCTGGTCCTCTTCAATCTTTCAGCCGCTGCCATCTTTTTGTTTATTGGAACCGTGTTCCGCAACTCTGGCGTCGCCAACCTTGTTGGTGTGCTGGTCATGCTCTTCAGTCTTCTCTTCTCTGGGTTCTTCCTGAATAAGGAGAGTATCCCGCCGCTCGCAAAGTGGCTGCAGACAGTAAGTCATGCCGTTATAGCGTTGGACGAACGTTGCTAACATGGTCACAGTTGTCGATCTTCCACTATGCATTTGAAGGACTCATTGTCAACGAAGTCAAGTATTTGTCGCTTGTTGATCACAAGTACGGCATCGACATCGAGGTTCCCGGATCAGCAATCCTGAGCTCATTCGGTTTCAATGTGATGGCTTTGTGGAAGGATTGCATTGGTTTGGGTGTGTTTGCGGGTGTGTTCGTTGTCCTTGCCTACCTTGCCATGCACTTCCTGCTTGTAGAGAAGAGGTAGTACGACTGTATAGAGTGCTTAGCGCTGGGCGTTTGTGCTGTGCGATGTTTGCTTGTAAGATGCCCAGTTAGGGATCTATTGTATGCATATGCGGCGTTTCCATATTTGAGAACCTGACTGGTCCGTACATATCTACTGCAATTCCAACCGCAATCTACAGAGTGTGCTCCCTCATTCGACCACGGTGCAAGCGCGGTGCACATATTTATAGAAAGTCTGCATCGGCCTCCGAGAGTTGGGCTGTTTGCTGGCCGTAGGCGCGGACGAGCCCGCCCCACCTCCCTCACTCGACAGCGACTCATGTTCCTGACCACAGTACCCACCAACACCGCTGTCGCTGATCGTCGACCGCTACTTGTACCCCTCCGACCAGATTCATACGACCTTCACCACGGCGTCCTCTGCCCCCGCCCGCGACCAATCTATCTCTCCGCCGCCCCTACTGCAAATCGCCAGCCAAATCACAACTGCAGGCGCCGAGCTCTGGAAGTACACCGACCGCCCACCACCCAGCAGCCTTAAGCCGGCCATTGCTGGCACTTTTGCTGTCCCTTTTCGCACCGAGTCCTCGATATCTGTGCGCAACCTCGGCGACGGCGAGACTATACAGCGGAAGATGGACTCAAGACGGAACCCCAGCAGCTTCCAGCAGCTCGAAAAGCTCGGCGAAGGCACTTATGCAACGGTACACGCGTGCGCACCGATCAGGTATACGCGCCCAGTACTGACACATGGCAGGTCTTCAAGGGCCGCAACCGCCAGACGGGCGAGCTGGTCGCGCTCAAGGAGATCCACCTCGACTCGGAGGAGGGCACGCCCTCGACCGCCATCCGCGAAATTTCCCTTATGAAGGAACTGCGCCACGAGAACATTGTCCTCCTACACGATGTCATTCACACCGAGAACAAGCTCATGCTCGTCTTCGAGTTCATGGACAAGGACCTCAAGCGCTACATGGACTCGCGCGGCGACCGCGGCGCCCTTGACCCACCCACCATCAAGTCGTTCATGTACCAGCTGATGCGCGGTATTGCTTTCTGCCACGACAACCGCGTTCTGCACCGCGACCTGAAGCCCCAGAACTTGCTTATCAACACCCGTGGTCAGTTGAAGCTGGCTGACTTCGGTCTCGCCCGCGCATTCGGCATTCCCGTCAACACATTCTCCAACGAGGTCGTCACCCTTTGGTACCGCGCACCAGACGTCCTTCTGGGCAGTCGCACATACAACACAAGCATTGATATCTGGTCTGCAGGCTGCATCATGGCCGAGATGTACACAGGGCGGCCGCTGTTTCCCGGCACGACGAACGAGGACCAGTTGCAGAAGATCTTTAGGTTAATGGGCACACCCTCGGAACGTTCGTGGCCGGGCATCTCGCAGTTCCCCGAGTACAAGAGCAACTTCCCGGTGTACGCAACACAAGATCTGCGAATCATTCTGCCACAGGTCGATCAGGTCGGCCTCAACTTGTTGAACAGCATGCTCCAACTGCGGCCTGAGATGCGCGTGTCAGCAACAGCTTCGCTACAGCACCCCTGGTTCAACGATCTGCCTCAACGGCAGCAAGAGCATGCACAGGCTATGGCGGCTGCTCAGCAGGCACAGATGGGCGGCGGCTTCTCAGCACCTCAGTACTAGTATGACGATTGTGATGAGTGGTTGCAACTTACAAACATCATAACCCCAGCTCCACCTTCCACCTTCCCAGCAGTCCCAAGCCCAGAAGCCGCTCTTCTATGAACAGACGGACAAGAACGTGGATATCAAACGTACGGTCTTCAATCTTACATCAGCGACCTTTGCACAATCCACTGGGGCTACCGCACTTCTATGTCTGCCATCTGTCAGCCTCAGCACGTTCCTGAAATGGCAAAAGCGAGGCCCGGCGGTAGCGGCGAGGACCCTGCAGAGGATACATCAATATGCATGTGTACCCCCCGCATGGCCCTGGCAGATATGCCAGTGCATTCGGAGTGTCTCCCATCTTAGCAATGAACATTTCCTCCCAACACCAGCGCTTTTCGGAACAATGAAATGACTACAATGACTCGTTAGCTACAGTACTGACGCCTCTCGCCTGCTATGGTTCCCACGTGCTAGAATCCCGCCTAGAAGATGCATTCGAGCACGATTTGTCCCTCTCAGCCGACGCGTCCGAGTTGCACAGTGAGCAGCGGAATTTTGACTCCGTTCACGACCGCGCTGCGTCAACTGCATCAGTTCAGCCGAATCATGCGCTCACTGGTAATCATGGTGGTCCTTTCGTTGTAAATCATGGCCGCCTTGTTTTTCGATGCGTGTTCAGTCAGCGACGTTTAGAACGAGGTTCTATGAAGCCGTGATTGAGGTGTGAACTACCCAGCGATCTCGACAGCGAGATACCCCAGCCTTCTGAAGAGCTGACTGAACATTAGCTTGGTGGCATGATAAGCTCGGGTTCATGTATGCGGAAGAGATCGAAATCGTGCGGCTCTGCATGTGCGGGAGCTAGATGCTGTGGCACGACTTTCATTGCTCAAGTCATCGTTCATCAAGAGTTATCGTACGTCATGTTCTGGCGAGGTGTCAATGCATACCAAGAGAGGTCTGGGTGTGTGTTGTGCGGAATCAGGCAGGGATGAGTGTGATGATGTGTTTAGAGGGGAAACGGTATGTTCATGGTACGTCTTTAGCCTAGAAGAGATGTGGGCGTGATGGTACAAGCATACGTTGACTCTTGCTGGGTGTTGTGGAAAGCATCTTGTGGCAGAGTCTGCTTTGCGGTTAATTGAGCCGACAGAGTCCACGATGTTAGAATACATGGTGAGGTCGCATTCGACGACGAACGCACACGGCTGCACAAGCACATGCGATGCTGCGGAGCCGAATAGGAAATTCTTGCGCTGCATACTGGCGAGGTGCATCCTGACAGTGGCTCTCCGCCTGGCAACCCGTCTGGCTGATGGATGCTCGTCAAGGTAACTCCTGCGACGTGGTGTCCAACAAGCGCACGGAGCTGCCTCACGTACTGGGAAGTTGAGCAGCCCACATACTTTCCTGTATTGCTACAGATCTGCACACAGCCGCAAGGGAGCCTTGGGAATGGGGCTTGACTCGCATCCGTACAGACAGCATGGCTTGGAATCCGCTGGGCGGCTTTTGGCGCATCACCGGCGATATCGTAGGATGAGTGGGCCTCTGCCGTTCCGATATGCGAAGCTTGGGTCGACTCGGTGCTCAATTGGAACTTTCGCATGATAACCATCTATCTCTGAAACATGGTTTCACACGGAATTCGGTGTCTATATGCCCGTGGTATATGTTGTGGTTAGGTCGGGCGGGATTTCCTCACATCCAGCGTGGTCAGCTTGCGGTTGTAGCAAATGTCGTGGCAGGTACGGTTGTGGAAGGGGGCGAAGATCGACCTGCTATTCAAAGCTTATGTCGATGCAGCTGCCTCCGGTGAGGGTAAGGGTCTGACGATCTGCCGCACGAGCGACGCTGTACGAGTGACGCTGTACGACCTGCCATGACGCGCGTGTTGCTTGTTCACACGTATATGTGTGCAGGTCGAAGCTTAGCAAATCCGTTCGCTCCCTGGCGATTAAAATTAGAAATTTCGGGCGGCTCGTGTACAGGTATGCGATATTCGTAGATTGCATAGCAAACTATGTCTGCTCAATCAGTCCAGCGGAGGTCAGGGTGAGAGTGTGGTACACCAGACTGACTGGTACCAACAGTGTCTTGGTGAGCATTTGTTAGGCACCGCAATCCACCGGAAGCTGGGGTGATAAGAAGCAGCTGTGTCGAAAGCTTTAGCTCTGACTGTTTCACTGACGAGTACTGCGATCCTTGCCACACTGAGTGGAAGCAGATGTTGGCTAGCTGTGACTGAGCTTTGTTCGCATGATTTTACTCAAAGTGAACGATGTCCCAGGTGAAGGGATCGACAACGGCGTTGGGTTCAGATGTAAACAGCACTGCATCGTCGGCATATGCTGGTTGAATTGGACGCTCACATAATTGGTGATTCAGCGGTCGTAAGCCATTACAGATTCCAGGGGTTCTTCGCCGAAGATAGTGCCGTATCTGCGAGGGCAAGGCAGCTGCAGGGCTGAACAGCAAGCGAAGGGCAAGGAGACTAAGTTCGTCATTGGAAGCGAGACTGACGATTAGCTTAATGCGTCAGGCGGGGAATTCTGGTCCCAAGCGACCCTGAATTAGGCGCGTGTACTCTGTGAAGCAATCCTTTCTGGCGCTTAATTAGGCGCTGCTTTAATTCTGATGTCCATGGAACTGTTGATCTCGCAGAAGAGCGCGACGTTTGAAACTATGCTGGCGAAGCGTGACGTAAGAGGGTCTACAGAACCCTGGGAACGTGAGAGCCACAAAATACGTGCCTGCCAGCCAGCCACGCTAGTGACGTGCAGATCGTGCACTTCTGACAGCAAAGAACAAGGACAAATTCATGCTTGAAGGGTCGCATCTGTGACATTGGCTCTCCTCACCAAAGGTTTCTCTGGTAAGGATGATGTTGTTCCACCTATTTTGAGAGTCGTGAATCGTTTCAAGGCTAACTCCCGAAAAGTGCAGGGCTGGAGGAACTTAACGCTCATTGGCCACGAAAATAGATCAGTTTCGACTTCTCGCACGACCACCCTCACCATCAATATCGATTTCACAATCCAAGCACCTCCAAAACAGCAGTTGTGACCCACAAGACATAGATGAACTGCTACAGTGTGTTCGACCGAGTCTCTGATAGAGTCTCTCGCCTTGCTTTATGTCTTCCTATCGTGGGTCTGGCCCCACGAGGATATACTGGAGGAGCTGAAAGTGCCCATGCCAACAGTCGGCGAGCTTCGTCCGGCTTCGAATATCCGTTTGGACGATCATTGCGCAGCCACGCATGTATCTATAGATGATCTGAACCGCAGCGTGCGCTCCTTCGAAGATGTCGCACTGCAAATCCAGCTCCGCAAATCTGCCTCCACTGTAATACCCTTTGCATGCCCCACAAGGGAGATATGCTGATGTTCGATATGATTCCGCGCGTAAATGTGGACCATAGCCAAAAACGTACGCGGTAACGAGCATCGTATGGCGCTGATCAGTGAGCGACATACAGCTATTCAGCGGCAGCACTGTCCTACAATCAAGCGAGATGGACTACCAAGCTGCAGCACCATGAGATGTCAGAAATGGGACCCACTAAGCAGGCATGGGTACGCGAGATCTGCACCGTGCGCACGATATTCATACTCGAAACAACCTGACCCCAGGGGCTACTGGCACGGCTTATCAACAAACCAGGCAGCGGACGTCCCACACCGAAACCCGCAGGCATATATGTAGCACGCGACGCTCCAACATGCTGTCATTTAAGAGTCGTAGATCTTGCGTACTTCCGTGCTCGGTTTCTGGAAACTGTCACAACGAGGTTGAAGCGCATATCCTAACGACATGGTGCTCGTTACCTTAATCCTCGTAGTTGTTTGCCTGGCTGTATACGCATCATACAGCTATTTGGATTCACGTCGCAAAAATAAAATCCCCACAGGACTAAAGGCACTCCCTGGACCAAAAGGTACGTGGCTTCATTCAACTATTGCTCCTTCGCATCGAGACAGCAGATGCTTACTGATTTATCATCTTTAGGCTATCCAATCATTGGCTCGATACCAGAAGTCCCAGAGAAGAACGGCTTCATTAAGTTCGCGGACTGGGGCAAGGAGTTTGGCCCCATCTACCAATGCAATCTGGCTGGATCCAATCATGTCTGGGTATCCTCTGAGAAAATTGCACACGACCTGCTTTCAAAGAAGGCTGCCATCTATTCTGACCGACCACACATCCCCGCATTGATTGATGACAATCGAACCAGCGCGCAGTACCTCCCCTTGCTTAGCAGAAATGGTACGCACAATCGTCGAGTGTTCGGTTCCATTACTGATGCTTGACAGAGGGCCATACCCGACAGAGGAAGTTTACCAACGTCATCATGCGTGAGTCCGAGAAAGCCGCCTTCTATCGGTACCCAGAGCTAGAAGCAAAGCGGATGCTCGTTGAGCTGCTCGAAGAGCCTGACCAATACAACCACATCCTTGAATCGTTCATTGCTCGGGTTACGTCTCGTCTAGCTTGGGGTCATGCTGAAGCCAGTGATGAGCTCAAGCAACGTGCGCGCGAACTTCTGGTCGGCGTGTCTCCCACTGGCGCCGTGGGCAACAAACTACCTTTCCTGATGGCTCTGCCTGATTGGATGTCCCCAGCTAAGGTATGGGAAAAGCGACGAGCCAAGACCGAGCGAACATTCTTTCAGACTATGCAGGCCCAGGTCGAGAGAGATATACAAGAGAAGACTGCACCGGCTTCGTGGATGAGGACATTTCTCACTCAAGGGGCAAGCAAGTTCGGCTTCAAGTCTGATCTCGAGGGCGCTTATGCAGTCGGTATGCACGGTATCGCAGGCGCTCTGACAATTGCCGCACCCATGCAAACCTTCTGTCTGGCCATGTCACACTACCCACAATACCTCCCGATGCTTCAAGAAGAGATCGACCGCGTCTGTGGCGATAGACTACCTGTTGCTGAGGACCGTCCCAACATGCCAATGCTGCGTGCAATCATCCGTGAACTGATTCGCTGGCGACCACCAGTGCCAACCGGCATTCCTCACTATCTCACACAAGACGATGAGTATGACGGTTACCATATCCCCAAAGGCAGTACAATTCATCCGCTTGAGTGGTAAGTTATCACCGCTTGTACCTGTCGATCTCCTTGACTAACATACGCAGGGCAATTTCTCGTGACCCCGAGATCTACCCCGATCCGGAAACCTTCAACCCACTGCGATGGCTTAAACCCGAGTTTCCGACCTATAGAGAACCTCTCTCAGAATTTCCTACCATCATCAACTCATCACAATTCGGCTATGGAAGACGTCTCTGCCAGGGGCAAACAGTTGCAGATGAGGACATGTTTATCGGCATTGGATCGATTGCTTGGCTCTTCAATATTTCGAAACGCTCGCAAGAAAAGCCAAAGCCGTCTGTGCCCAAGAAGCCCAAGCATCTTGTCGGCATCAACAAGAAGCGCACAATATCGAATGAGGAGCTCAACGCTGGTTTGTCCTCAGATCTGATTTCGGACAAGGCCAGTATCGAGCTCGCGCGACCTACAAAGCCTTTCCCGCCAGGATACAGGCCCATCGAATGGGGTAATGCATCTCAGAAGCCTGAAGACCCGACGCTTGACTACTCTATCCTGCTCATTGCAAAGCCGATTCCGTTCCGGTTCAATCTGAAGCCTCGCGACAGGGCGAGAGCCAACAAGATTCGAGAGCTGTTTGCCAATGGACTCGAAAAGGGTCAATACACCAAGCCTCGAGAATACTGGGGCCCAAATCAGGGTAGAGACGAGTCCCTAGGCTGGAGCAAGGTATGAAACGGCAGTTACGACGGCTGTTCCGCGGACCATGCGACGGGCGCGGCAGATGCTGTGCAGACGGGAAACTGCCGGTGGGGAGCCGGTGTTTGAAACAAGCGTCGGGGCAGGCACAATTGCTTTGAGGTTCGACACATCTCAACGCGTCTTCTCTTATGATTTCTTTTTGATTCTGGTTATATACCATGGCCGCGGCGTTCCTGATCTTTACCCAAGCCTTGACGGTTTGTAATTCTCTTAGCCCTTGTCTGGCTCACGACCAAACGCAGCCTCATCGAGCCCTCCGTCTACGGTGGCTCTTAAATAGCTATTACAGCAAAAACTTCCTCTATCTATTGACACCACATCGAGAAACCCTGCATTATGCATGTAGCATGCAGTTATGGTCGCCGCCGATGTCTCACGACCCTGCGCCATTATCGCGTGCGCTGACGATAACGCGCCGTTCCGAAGCCACTAAGACAGCCTCTAAATTTAGCTGACAGGCACAATAGCCAGCAGACAATGGTCGCTATTCCCGGATTATCTGTACGGAATCGCATAACGAGAAAGCGTCTACCTCCAGTGTCACACACCGCACTACCATGGAAGCTCGCGATCAAGCTGATTTAAGCAGGTCCAGACCGCGAGAAAAACAGTCCACCTGCTTTGAAAATTCCAATAGGTAGGTATTTCGCGGTAGCGCATAGCGTCTCTATAGGATTTGATATCTGCAATAGCAGCTTTCAGCACAGCTGCATCGGCGTCAGACCATTGCATGTGATCTGCCCAGTCGCTAATGTAGAGACCGAGGAGATTCTCGTGCTGTCACAAATCGTCGAGCCTGCGTGCAGGCTCGTCACGCAGAGTCGTAGTCCACTCTACTTTGTTCTATTGCGTGGTTGGGATCAGACTACACCCTCTTCATCTACGAGATCTTGACTTACATTTGAATTGCTAGCTCATACTTCGCCGAGAGAGGCAAGAACGTACAGGCCTTGCTCTTGGAACGCTTTCAGGCAGTCGGTGACGGTCGTGTTAGAGGTACTTTGATCTATTCGTACCACGTTTGCGCCCAGCTGGCGCATGAGCATTGCGTCGATGCCACATTGTGTACCGTTGGTGAGGTTATCGCCACCCCTGTACAGAACACCTGCCTATTCAGCTTTCCAAGATGTACTAGGCGCATTAGAGTACTGCACCTTTGATATAAAGTTGGCTGCCTTCAACAGTGAAGAACTTCGATCCCTTGATAACGATCGTTGCAATGCTGATAGCCAACCGCGACGCAATTAGAAACAACGCAGACGAAGCTCTCAAAAAATGCATGATACTCTTATTAGGCCGATGTCGCGCGTTGATTAACGATCCGACACATGCATACAAGAAGTAAGAATCATCAACCCCTGGTCTTGTATTCTGGCCTGCCTCTTTTGACGTCAGATGTTGTTGTTGTTTTTTCAGCATTTCACCATTCCAGGTACGCAATTACTGGGAAGCTCTTTAGGTATTCTTTGCAAGCTGTAAGTCCGGAGGTGAGCTCCATCTCGTAGACGATATGGTCGTCAGGCGACAGTGCGGTACTAATCTTGGCACCAGGAACAGCTGTCTTGCGGCCGAAAGTCTAGAAGAGGATCTGTCAAAAGAGCAAAAAACGATGATACAATATGTTGAAGGGAAGCGCTGCGAACTCTATCCTTCTGGCGGACCTTGCCGAGGCACGTGACCCACACTGGCGCAAAACATCGACACCGTCCGCGCCAGCACGCCAACGACAACACGGTTGTTCACTTCGGCAAAATGCATCGGCCGGGAATCGAACCCGGGGCTAGCCGAAACTGTCCAAAGGATGGCAACGGCTAATTTTACCACTAAACCACCGATGCGGTTGTATTACTTCATAGAGAGAAGAAGTAAAAGCTAAAATATATCCTCATTAAAATTTTGAAACGACGAGCGTTACCAGACCGGCTATACTGCTCGTGTCAGACTGTCCACCCCAGTATCGACAATCGGAGTCCGACGAATACCTTCCATGCGCCTTCACAATTGTCGCTATGGCCTCAAAGTCAGCCGACATCAGGGGGCAAGTCTCTGCCCTACTTTGCGTCGAAACAGATCCTTGGACGTGGGACGGCTTCACTAGTCTCTCATTCTATCAAGATGGCTTTCCGCTCATGGGTGTGTGTCGATCGTGGGAGAGGGCCGATATCTGATCCACCGACGCGACTAGACGGAGGCCTCTCTCTCGCACTCCGGTGATCATCATGATCTCGCGGACTCATTGTCAAGGTCGCACGTCTTCGTCGTGTGGCCTGCCCTGCACAAAGTCATGCTTGTCCCCAAGACAAGCAAGCCTTTGTACAGCGCATCGAATGAGGTTCGTGAGGTCAGGTGTGGTCAGACGGGCTCGATGCCCCTGTCAGCTCCGTGGCCTCGCTTCATACTAGGCGCCCACCTCATCCCAGGATCGCTTACGCATACACGCCCCTATCTCAGCCCGACCACGTCCTCAATGGCACCACTCTCGACACGAAATGCGGATCACGTCTGTCCATCAGTGAACCAGCACTAGCCACCGGCGGTTACTTGTGCGCTATCACTCCGAAGCCACAGGTGCGCAAGGCAAGTAATGCTGCATGGTCTACGCACGGTATACCAATGTGGGGGATGAACAGCAGCAAAATACGTTCACGCACAACCTGTTACAGTTGGTAATTGTCGGGGTTAGGGCTCGATAACTACTCGCATCTTCTTTGTCCCGTCAACACCTGTATGCCACGATGAGTGAAATGGCGTATCACCAGCCCTATGTGGAGGAATACTTCTCTGACGATGGCATCGGTGACGTTAGCGGTACTTCAATCGAGCCATTCAAAGGGTCTTCACCTGCGAAGGCGAGCATCCGCACCAAGCGCTCCAACATTGGATACACGGAGACTGAAATGAACTTTATAGGCAGAGGACCACCTGCCGATGTCAAGGACGACTCTAGTTATTCTAGCCAATCTGTTGCCAGTATGAGCAGCGCTGAATCAGCTGCGAGTTCCGATTTGTCTCAGTTATCCCAGAGACCTCCGTCTGCCCGGCCGAGACACTTCACTCAGCGCCGGCCGCTGATACATCATGCGCAGAGTTCTGATCAAACAAATCTTGACCGCAGACGATCGAGGCGTCCATATATTGCCATGTCTGATCGACCTCGTCAAGCATATCTAGAACCGGATTTTGACACAAACCTTCCACCCAGTCGCTACCAGTATATCAGTCGACCTACTAGAGCACCAGCCACAAAAGATTCGTCACCTTCCCCCACCCCAAACACTCGCCTTACCGCAGAGAGCTCTCTTCCATCCCGTCGCGAGTCGTCCGCCTATGAGACAGCGACAAAAGGTCTCCAACGCCGGGCTCGACAGCAGGAGAATGAGGTAGGCAATCCATTCACACAACCACTGCGACTCCATGATGATCGCAGAACCTATCAAAAATATGAACGTCAGTATGTTGACGACATTGAGGAAGAAGCTCTGGAGCCGTTGAGCGCTCAAGGCTCGGGTCCTCACAGTGACACTCCACCTAAGGAATCTCGTACGCAGAGCATACCTATGATTGTTCCCGCTACATCGCATCGCCATTCAATAAGCCTATATCCACATCGATCCGTCAGCCGTCGCGGCAAACCCATCCGAGACCACCAACAGCCAGGACTGGAGCCGCGCTACCTGAGCTATTCGAATGAGCAGGATTTGCCTGCCTCACAGCTATCGCGTGATCGAGCGTACAAAGATCGTCGGAGAAGCTTCAAAATGGAGTCCACGTTCGAGCCCGAAGACTATGATGACTTGGATTCAGTCACAGACTCGTACTCAGAGCGGAATTCCCGGAACCTGATCAAAGAAGGTAATCATGAGCCAAGGTCACGAGAAGACTTGGCTGAACATCCTCCTTCTGTTGAGAGTGATGAAATCAATGGCAATATTCGAATTCGTTTCGTAATTGATAATCCCGTGAAGCTTACTATAACTCCGTCAATGGAGAATCGAACGTTGTGGTTAATCCCAATCGACGATGGTAGCCTCGAGATCGTCAGTTGTGGTCCTCAACTCACCGGAAGCACACATCAAAGCGAACAAGTTACGGTTCAGGGTGGAAAAAAGATTCGAAGCAGCTGTCATTGCTATGGGACAACAGATCGCTGAGAAAGTGGCAGAACGAAGTCCACGCAGTTCTCACGAGAGGCAAGGCCAGCAGGTGGAATCTCTACAAACTCTCAAGCGGCACGAGGCGAGAAGTCCTCTGGCTACGTTTGGGCCTCTCGGGCGATTTCCCGAATCATTGGAAAGCTCATCGTCCTTGGTTAAAGGTGGTCCGGGGGATATCGGCCACGATGTCTCTGATCTTATGGGTGCCGACTCGGTTCCAAGCAAAAGGATAGAGGAATTTATGCCCCACTACGTTCACGACAGAGCTTTGACCGAAATATCTATGATGGCCACGACGGAGACAGCACATGAAGGGGAAAATTATCCAATGGATTCAAGCAGTATCGTTGGACCTAACCTAACGATCGATAACACTGCGGTAACCGGAATGAAGGGTACTAGCTCTATGCATACAGTGCAGTTCGAATCGCCAGTGATACTGGAAAATAATTACACGACCCAGTTTAGTAGTGTTCCGTACAGCGTGCAGTGCGAAACATCAAATGCAACCGTGGGCTCAGTGTCCAAAAGGATGCTGAGCCCTCGGCCGACAAAAGCGATGACCGTTCAACGGCCGCGGCATTCATGGTCAGACGATGTCAAACGCATCGTCGACGATACCCTCCTGGGTCCCAAAGACGCTCTGCTTGCTGCACAGTTCTTATTCCTGATCATAGACACGCTTTTTCTGATCACAGATCCACTCAACATTCGACTTGGACTACTGGAGCCCCCTCTTGAATATCCGGCAACGCGCCTTCGATGGGTCACTGTAAGCAGGTCACCGGAGACTTAAGAGCGATCAGCACCGATCTTAAAACTGACACTGACCAGAAGCATGGCGATAATGTATTCGGCGACAATCTTGAGTACCGTGAAAACGGCATGTCCGCCCTCGTCGCTCCTCTGAGGCGCTCCGTCGGAACAGAAGTAATACCAAGCTCTTACAACCACCATGCAGGCAATTAAAGATACGTCACACCCCGTCCTAGTCACTGGATTTGAGACGGGCTCTCCAAAATCTCATTCCGGGTCCATGCAGCCTCGAAAGCGGAACCAAGTATACCTTTACATAGCACTCCCGGCGTTACAGCAGCGGCCACGACATTTACGAATCCAGCTGCCCCTCGACATCTTTTGCACGTCATGACCTGCATGCATCGCGACCGTTCACGCAAGACCCTGAATCAAGATTTGCTTGAGATTGTGGGCACAGATCGGGAGCTATTCACTTTTATGAGGCAGCAGTACATTCGACATCGCGGTCGCTTCCGTAATATGCTGTCTCTCAAGAGTGTCCAAGGGATCTTCTTTGTCAAGTTCAGTCTCCCAGTTGGAAAAACGGTAATTGTGCGTGATCACAAGTCGAACTGCTTGTCTGCTGCGGCTGTCATGAATTGCACATGTATTCCACCAGCATCGATGGTTGAGCCTGCACCGAACGCGCAGTACCGCTGTGAGCCTGGTCCGCCTGCGATATATCCCCCCATTCCATCAGAACATCTATGCTCACTATTCTCCTTCCCCGAGGACGCCGATGAAGATGATGACTGGATTCTCAAGAAGTTGCCAAAGCGTGTCTGTGGCAAGCTACAAGGCCAGGCTGGGCAGCCTGCTGAGGGCTGGGGTGTCTACTACCAAGAGGGTTGGGACCGTGATCTCATTTGTGTCATGGTCTTTTCTATTTTTCTCTTAACAAGTGTACTCTTTGGTGCTCTCTGGTCTGTCTTCAAATTCGATATTCAGGGTGCTTTTGGGATCGCTGCATACATGGTGGCAGTATGTGCAGCCCTGATACCCTTGATAGCTATGGGAGTTGACAAACCTCGCTGAAAAGCTCTATTCGGCGCTGGCAGCGCGACTGTAGCTATTGCTCGTCGTTGAAACAATGATACGATGAGCCGAGTGTATTCCAGATCTGTCGGTATCTATGCAAATGCGTGAACTTCAACCAATAATACAGACGAGGTTGTACTGTATTCCGCCTCTGCAGTCAGCCTTCCAAGGTTGTAAGTAGTTGTTGCGCACGTGTATACCATGCAACCCCTCAACACTTGAACTAGATTATCACTACTGGCACACTAGATACTACCCAGGTAGTATCCACCTAAGGTATCTGCTTGCCAAAATTTTGACTCTCTCAAACAAAAAGTGGTCTAGCGCAGTCTTGCAGCGATAACATATCCTCGAGAGTTCTTGCATACAGTCGAGAGGACTGCGGTAGCACCATACATGATACATGTGTCTTGCGCTTTCATTATTGCAGCGAGTCGAGGTCCGCCAACAATTTTGTGCCTCTATCCACACAACAATTGCAACAATAGCTCGTTGAACGCTATCCCACCTGATCCGGCATAGCGCAAGCGGCGCAGTTAATCGACACTAATCGACAATTGTCGCACCGTGACTTGCCTATTTGCCTCTACTAGCTTGCAGAGCAGTAGGTGGATAAGTGTGTCTTGCTCTGCAAAATCACTTCCTCCCTTCAAAGATCACATTCCACCACTACAGACAGATACCATAGACCCCTACCCTGTCTCCCCAGCTCACGAATCCACTTCATCCTCAACCTGAAAATGGACGACCTAGCCCAAACCCACGATGTCCTCGAAAGAAACCCAAGCCTTAAATGGGGCTTTGTCATTTATCGCTGTACCTACGAGTCTGATTTGGACTGGGCGCGCTTCATGGACTTATTGAACACGCGCGTGCGCCTCAATCTGGAAGAAGAAGGTGGGTTGGATCTGCTCGACCGTCTCGACTGGAGTGTTCAGGATGACCGGGACGTGCTGGATAATGCAAGCCCGGGACAAGTACGCATGTGAGCTAGTAGAACACGGTTTTCTCTGGAGAAGAGCTGCTAATTCGTACAGTGAGTTTGCGAACTGGATCAAGGAGTGCGATGAAGAAGACCATTTTCTCGGCACACCGCGTTTCCAGGCGTGCGCTATGGTGACGCGGTTCGAACTCGAGCTTATATTGAAGGGGCCGCCGGCGGAGGAGTTCGATGCGAGTGCAGCGGGGTTCCTAACGCTAGTATCGCTTGATGAGGATGAAGATTATCAGATTGTGGGATTATCATATTTAGTGCCGAGAATTTATACGTTGTTGGAAGGACCGGGCTGGGAGGATATTGTTGAGGATGGGGTTGCTGTTCCGTAGGGACTGACGAGAGTGTGACCGAGTTGACTTATACTTCATCGCAGGCCTGCTAACGCAAGGGTCTCGAGGTTCAATGAGTTTCCTTGCTACTTGGAAGATGGTTTGCGAAAGGGCGCTCGTCTTGGCTAGTTCTTGCATGTTACCTCTCTCACACTCAACTCTATGTTGCCCACGAATCATATGACTTTTTGAATCCTCGTTTTGCAACAAGCCCGCGGTGTCGAATGGCATGGTCTCGATCTATCCGATCAACACCTCGCTCCCCAGCATTTTTCGTAATATGACAGCCAGTTCCTTACTGTAGAAACATATTGGCTTGATCAGGGCCGTTGCTCTGGTGCCTTTGCAAGATCATAGAAGCAAGGAACAATGATATATCACCTCTCTTCTCTGCTCTCATCCTCAAATTCGCTCATGCTGAGCATTCAGATTTCAGACCTGACCGCGGTAAGGCTCATAAACAGTACCGCTCTGCGTATGCCCACTAGGCTTGAACGCCGGCGCAGTCTGCAGCTGGTGTCCCTGCTGACCAAAGGCCGGGGACGAAACACGCTCATACGTGTACGGCGTCTTCTCAACAACCATCTTCTTGTGCGCGCTCTTGCCAGAGCAGCAGCACACGCTGAGTGTCCAGAACAGACCGGAGGCGATACTGAAGGCGACACCAACCCACATGATTTGCAGCATCTTGTTGCCCATCGAGGCGTCGATATTGTAGGGCTCGAGCGCAGTGTGGAAGACGCCCGTTAGGACGCCGTAGACGCCGGTAGCGGTCGCGGCGGCAGCGATGGCGAAGATGGAGGAGGCCTGTGAGGGTCAGTATGGCGGCACGAGAGATCGGAAATCAGAAGACGTACAGTCGAGAGGATAGTGGTGACCAGACTTCCCCATCTGGAGAAGATAGCAAAGAACCCCACAACAAATTCCGCAGCAGTCAAGATCGTGGCAATGATGAACGCCCAGTTCATCCAACCCGCGACCTTCTTGTACGTGTTGAGGCCCTTCTGGAGATCATCGCCAAGCACATTCTGCACGGATGTGTTCTGCAGACCCCAGACCTCGACGGGGTTGAACCAGAACTGTGTCTGGGAAGACGAGCAGTATGTGATCTTCTCGACGCCGTTCTCCTTCTCGCCCGAGCAGTATGACCATAAGCCGACCTGGTAGAAGTCCTTGAGTTCCTTGGACGAGGCAGCGCCGGTCAGAGCGTCGAGCAAGTCGTTGTTGATGTTGAACTTGTCGCCCTCGTCCTTGGCCTTGTCGAGGATAGATTGCGGGTCGGTTGTGAAGTTACTTGTGTCTGCCTGAAGAACTGTCAGTCGAATGCAGGGTATGTTGGAGTGGCGGGCGTACCTTGAAGAAGTACAGGTCTTTGCCCAGCGACGTGGAGGGAGCCTTGTTGTGCATTCCCAGCTGCCCAACCATTACGCACAGAAAACAGATGAGCGAGCCAATTGTCAACGCCATAGGCGTGATGATGCACGCGATGCGCCCTGCTTTCCCCATGTCTGCGGTGTTGGTGTAGAAAGTGCGAGTGTGGAGTGTTGAGACGCGACGTCAGAGACCGTTAGGTATCGATTGGGAGCGATTGTTGTTCGGAGGTCGTGCAGTCGCGAGAGGCAAAACAATGCAATGCACGTGAACAGGAACGGCTGAGCGACAGAACACCAAACGGATGGGGATCAGACAGACGGCGCGGGCCAGTGAGCTTTTGTACAAACTTGCATGCGACAGCTGAGCCCAGCTGAAGGGGGCTGTGAGAGGCACAGTGCCAAGCGTCTGTGCAAGTGTGGGTTGCCGCAGCAAGATCAACGGCGCACCTGGGATACAGCCAGTCACGGCTCAGCACGCGGCGTGGCTAGTCTTCACTGAGCCTCACAGGGCTTGCGACTTCGGGCTGGTTGTGGGAGGCGTGCTGACGCGACACTCCACGCTGACAGGCACTATGCTGCGTAGGGAGAATACAGTGTAGACATGCCCGAGTGAGGTCCAGCTCGGTCTTGTGCGTGTGAAAGAGGTGACGGTGTGCATATTCAGCGCCCGCCTTTCAGCCTTACTCTGCTGTGTCGTGCCCAGATCGATCACAACCACATCCATGAACGCCTGCGCAATGCACCTGCATTCCTCGTAGTTTCCCTAATAAGCGCATGTCACCAACTGCACTGGTATCAGTGCGGCGTACAGTGTGCCCTGCGCCTCGATGGGTGAAAAACTGCCCGAGATGATGCTTCACGTCTTCCCACAACAGGTAATTATCGTGTGCGCAAGGCGAAGCAGAGACAGGTTCGCCGGTGCCAGCAGCCGTCAGCAGTACGTCCGCGCATGCAAGGACTGATCGCTGATGGTCCACATCTCATCGCACGGGCAGCTTTCTCCACATTCCCTACCACACAGCCGGCTAAGCAGTGGGAGCAAAAGGCCCTAAGCTCGGCAGCCTCACGACATCATCAGCGCCTTCAAGTCTTTACTATAGACTCGATGCCATAAGTGCCGGAAAGCATAAATAAGTCTATTGTCCTCACAACATTATCCTAATCCGACCTGCTGACAGCCAGTGCAGAGGCGCAAAACCCAACCTCACCCTTCAGCCACTCAAACGTAAGGCCCGTCCAAAAATAGCCCCAACTTGCTTGCGCCCGTCCGCCAAGACGATCTAATCACGATCATCACCGAGAGCTGTCCGGTTGAAACACGTTTTTCTTTTGCGAAGGGCCTTATGGTCATGTGAGCTGAAGAGCTGTGAGTTTGCACAGTTTGCTTGAGCTCGATGAATGCAGACCTGCGGGATGCGATCACAGGAGCCGTCAGATCAGTGGATGGGGAACCGAAGTGACACAGAGGAATGCATCAGCTGGCTGACAGCCTCATGGCACCTTCGTCTCAAGGTACGCGCGTCTGCGGATATGAGTCGTCATGTTTAACAAGAGGAGGAGGGACATACTGTGTAGGTCTTCATACACCGAGAGACGTTCGTTGGTAATGCTTGTAATGCATTACGAATCTCTACGTCTCCACGAGGCTTTTCGAAGAATTCAAATGCTCCAACGTGCACACTGGAGACGCGCGTTCCGCGTAAGGCCCTGGATGGTCACCATGTTCTCAATATTCTGAGCCAGTCAAAAGTGTTATCGCAAAAAGCGTTGCCAATCGCCATGGCTATTGATTTCTCTATCTGCGCCGGCATCTCTGCTTCGTCCAAGGTTCTCGCGGCGTTCCATGCATGACGCGCGTCCTCGACCGCTGCGGCCTTTGCGCCCTTCTCGCCGCTTACAACACAACCTGCGTGCAAAGCCAGGGCTCTGACAAATATCGCCGGGTGCATACTACCGGCCCGCACGAGGCTACGTCAAGTGCTAGGAATGCTCGTAAATGAAAAGACAAAAGAAAATGGTGTATCAAATCGTGACCGAAAGCCCAATGGTGTAAACGGTGCCGCTAAACCTGCGTCGCACGGAGATATGAAGAAGTGAAGAAACAATCGTAAAGAAACCCCAAGCGAATGGGTGTATGCCATGGCCAATGACCAGACTAGTGATAGGTTGAGGCCCCGAGGGGTGGTGCAGACATTAGAGGTTATTGCTAATGCTGTGTGTATCGCCATGAACGCCGTCGCAAAAGGTCGATGAATCGATGAATCGCTGAATCTGGGATTCTATGGTTACAGGTTGCGGGGTGCTCGTGAACGAACGTCGCGGGGTCGAGGCGGAAGATGGCCATCGTTGGCTCTATCCGACCTACGTGCCAGAGTGGACTGGTGCTGGGCACAAGAAACCGACTCGGCTGCGATGTAGGACGGCAGGATAGGCGAGGATGGTATTAGAAGAGAAGATTGAAAGGACCTTTGCGGGTGAGATCCTCAATGTGGGTGCTGGTTGCGGGGGTCTTGCTGGTTGGACTGTCCGCGTCCTTGCTCGTTGCGTGCGCGAACCCAGGCCTGGTTACCACTCATGCGGCCCTCCAATGCCTTGTCGGACTCCTGAGGAGGCATGCCGTTGACGATGTCCTGAGGCTTGAGCCTGATGATGTCGTTTGCAATGGACGATATGACGTAGCCGCGGAGTTCCTTGGACTCACGGAGGTCCTCACCGTTCAGGCGGAACTTGTCCTGCTTGGACATATCCTTGCGGCGCACAGCGCGAATCTCGTCCATTATGTGAAGAAGAACAGCCTCAGGTGCGCGGTTGCGGGGAGCTGCGTGCTTGTTCTGGTCACGAACGTAGCGTCGAGTGACATCCATGGCACCATCAGCTGCAAAGGCGATGCAGTAGGATAGCTTCTTGCCCCAGCCTGATGAACGAGTCAGTCAATGTGTTTTGTGGGCCAGGCTGAAAGCTTGAGAACATACCATCAGTGTACAGCCTCGGCTTGTCCCAGGCTTCTTCGCAGGCGTCCACATGGACCCAGCGCTTGCGATGTACCGAATAGACTTCCGTCCAGACGTGGTCCTCTGCGTTCCACACCCAGCGGACTCGCGATCCTACAGCGCGGCAGAGCATGCTGAAGCAGTTGGCCCATTCGCCACATCGACCCTTGCGAGTCTGGAGCAGGACGAATGCGTCGTTGTAGCGGGGGAAGCGCTCGTAGTTCTGGCATCCCTCGTGCGAGCACTTGTAGGCCTCGACCTGGCTGGCGCCACGGGCCTGCTCGTCAGGAAGTGGTGTGGTGAGTCCCACGGCGACTGTGGGCGAGTAACATCTCGAGCACGGCGGGTTGTTGACCCACTGGAAGAACGAGCGCTTGAACCATCGCAGCAGGGCGCGGACGACGCAGTCCTGGTAGCCCCAAGCGGCCTTCTTGCCGGCGCCGAGACTATCGGCCTCAGCCTGCAGGATCTGGCTCTCCTCGTCGGCCTCGTTGTAGATCTGCTCGAGAGGAACGACTCGCAGGGCCTCGTCCAGCAGTCCGGGGTTCTCCCAGCGTGTGGGCATGGCAGACAGCGAGAGCAGCATGTTGCGGAAGCGCATTGAGCGCAGGTCGTTGGGATTCGGGGCCTGGGCGACGAGAGGGATGTTCTTCAGCGACGAGTACGACGGCGGTTGTGTGACGGGTGGCTGCGGTGTGCCAAAGTCTCGCGGTGCAGGCGATGCAGAGCGCGAGTGTGAGACGTTGGTCGAGAGGTCGTTCATGCGCTTGGTGCTGAGGACGGAGCGGAATTTCTCAGTCATCTCGGCAGCCAGCTTGTCGACGTCGCTGGCGGGTGCGCGCGACGACGCTCGCGGGTGCTCCATGGTGGGCGATGTGTATGTGTGGGTGTATGGGAGTGGTGAGGTGTGCCGGCGTGGGCGGGCGTGGGCGCTGCGGTGGGTGTAAGTAGGCTGTGGATTGGCATGCACAGCCCCGGGTCGCTAGCAACGAGCGTCAGAGTGCAGGCGCAGCAGCAGCAGCGGCAGGCGGCAACAACGGGCGGCGGCGGTATTTTTGTATGCGGTCGTCGTCGTCGTCGTCGGCTATTGCAAGCTCGGTGCTGCAGCGTCAGTGGGCGCGAGACGACGTCGTCGTCGAGGTCGTGGGATCTGGGAGCAGAGCAGAGAGGGTGCGCAGGGACGGAGGGTAATCATGAGGGCGGGAATGGGGCAAGAGCGGAAAGTCGCGCCTTTCCGCTTTCGTCAGGGGCTTCGCGGTCGACACGCGGCCCTCACCCACAGACAGACAGAGCTGCGACAACCTGGCCAGCGCCCGTTGACGAGCTGCACGACGGCCCATTACCATGCTGCAACTGCGCGTGCTGACAGAACTGTCTACGCATGCTACATCACAGTACACCTAAGCTACCCCTCCGCTGCTGCAATGAATGCTTGCACCCGTCCGTCGCTGCTCGTTCGCTGTGCAAGTCGGTCACTCCATGTCCTTGCCAAGCCTTCTCGAACGCTAGGCGATTGCGTATGCTGCGGTCACGAACCACAGAAACGCTTTGAGCCTCGACTTCCTTGGCGCTCCTCGTAATCAAGTTCTACGTCCAATACTACGCAACCGCGTCGAAGCAATTAATAGTCTCATTCCCTCGCGGCTCTTAAACACGTACTCTTACATTGCGTGCGACAATCTGCACCCGCGGTCCACCGGACCCTCAGTGCTCAGGCGCGCTGCTGCGATTGTGGAGCCGAGATCTGCCTACTACCGACTCTCGCACGCCACAGAGCCCACGTACGCGTAACGCACCGGTGCTGCTGTCGGTAGGTTTTTGGTGAATCAATAGCTTGCGCGCCTGCAGACTCTTCAGGAACGGGTGGAGGCACAAGACCGCGCCAGCAGCTGCCCTGTTCTAGCATGCAAGCTTCTTCTATTCAAGGTCCGCAGGTTTGCTTGCATCAAACGCTGTTCCTCCCAGCCTGCGTGTTCGTTGCTTGCTGCGCTCGAAGACCCTTTGACCAGATGTGGCGAAGGCGTTCTCTTGGCGCCTCGTCGCCATTGGTCTTCGTCAGCTATCACAGGGATCTACGGACTGTCAAAGTCGATCTTGTAACATCGTTGCCTCTGGGGTGAAACAGCTTGCGAATACTGCGGGAAGAATATAGTGCTACACATTCCTGATTGCAGCCTTGTGCTTATCATCGCAAATCATCTACCATGACCGACAGATCGCCTTCTTCGTCCGGAACCTCAGTGTGCCGAACCTGTGGAGATGTTCACGGCGGAGTCTGACAACAGCACAATTCGTATTGAGCTTGAGCGAGCTTGCGACGACTCCTGCGCCGATGACTGGCTGGTCTGTCGCGCGGTTCTGCGCACCGCACCCCACATCACGTGGTGACGACTTCATTTACTCATCGAGTCAGGTCAGGAACATTACACCTCTTCGCAGGTCCGCGAACGTGAAGATTGTGCTGTATCAGGTGTTCTCTGGACTCGCAGACTTGCATGCGAAGAACCACTGCGCGAGCTGACGAGTCACTAATTAAGACAAGCATGGCCCCGACCCACCTGCCACGTGGTGCTGGGTGTTGAGCATCGACGCGTCCTAGTCTCGTGCGTCTGCAGGGTACCCTTCGCAGACTCCATAAGCTTAACAATGTTCAAGGCCGAGCACCACGGTCGCAAGCCGGTTGATGTTTCTTTGATGTTTCCAAACATGTCTTAGAGACCCGGGTCAAGATGATAATGAGTGTCGAGTGGAATTCGATTGGAGGTATCAACGCCAGGATATGCAACATCTCTATGAGAGGCAAAACAATTCTACTTTTCATGCGCTCCGACAAACCTAGGCGGCAGGTCAAGATCCCACGAGGGCCGTTCAACAAGGACCACCTCGAGCGGCTGCCCATGCTCGCTGCTAACAGGCACCATGCCCAGTATCGGACGATACTTGAACGTGTGCCACCAGCTCGCCTTTTGCTCCACTTCAGCGACCTCCCCGCCGGTAGGCACATCACCATTAATCAGCTCGTCTTGCGTCGCTGTTCGACGAAGAGACGCGAGTGGTTGGGACTCGCCCTCGTCGTCATCGTCGAGCGCATTCGACAGGGGTGCGTGCACGTCCAGCCAGTTCGCCTTGCCTGCATCTTTGCCTGGCGCGCCGCTGTACTTGCGCAGCTTTGTGACTGTGCTTTCTTTCGAGGGAATCATGTCGCCTGCTCCGCTGGTGCTCTTTTTCGGCGTATCTGTTACCGCATCGAGCTTGCGTTTCCTGGAGCCTTCCGAGATAGGGAAGTCCTTGCTCAGGTCGAACATAAACAGCCACTTCTCACCGTATAGCCACAAGCGCTGTTGGGACGAGGATACATCCCACACACAGCCCTTGGCAGGAAGATCAAGCATACGATACTCAGAGGGGTAGCTTGAGGGTGGGTTCCTTCTTGACCATTCTGACAGACGTCCTGCCAACACTTCGAAGACGTACAGCTGGTGCTTTGCAGACGTGACGAGTAACCTCCGCTCTGCACTCGGTATCTCGTGCGAGTGAGGGTGAGGGTTCGATCTTGTAGGATGCACAGCAGGATTGCCATTCGCTTGTGGCCGAGAGTCGTCCGTGCTGGGTTGGAAGGAAAGCAATGTGGGCGTGGAGTCGAGCCGGGGCAGCAGATGGCCGGAGGGATTACGTACCCATCGCTGGCCAAGGAAAATGATCTGTTCTTTCGAACCATTTTCCTCGTCGTCATCGTCAGACTCTTCATCCTCGGCAGCGTCCAAAGCGGAGTCATCAATGTCCACTTCGGGCGCGGTTGGATCCTCGTTTCCTTCGATGACCCACGTGTCAATGTAGCCTGCAAGGTCCGTGACAGCGAAAACGTTGCCGTCTGAGGAGAACTCTGCATGGTTGATAGATCGTTCGTAAGACCCGTACTCGCCCGTGAGAGCTGTTGGCCGGGTATCGTCGCGAGGCAGACGCTGAAGATGCGCGATCTTCGCAAGGGGACGGGGTAAATCGTCCGCATCCTCTGACCTGATGATCCTCACAACCCTGACCTCATTTGTGGCGGTCACGGCAGCGAGCCACTTGCCGTCCCTTGTCAAGCGGACGTTCATCGCACCCTCAATATCAGGCATCTCGATCTTGCGAATACGCAGACTTGAGCCGGCTCCTGGTTGAGTTGGAACAAGTTGGAACAGCTTGACAGCGTCTGCGGTTGCAACAGTGAGAAGTTCGCCATCTTGGGTGATCGATGCTGATGTGATGTTCTCCTCAGTCTGGAGCGCCAGACGAGCCACAACCTTTGGCTTTCCTGTACCATCATGGTTGGGCTTAACACGCCAGATGCGAACCTCGGTGTTCCACCAGCTAACCAGGAGTCGCGCTTCCGGGGCACTGATGAGGGCGGGGGTGGAGGGCAACGCTGGGAGACCGCGACTGAGTTCTTGGCCGAATTGGCGGAGAGGAACGACGATGGGCTGCGTGTCGATACCTAGAGCACACGTGTCAGCAGACAATCTCCGGTAGAACCCAGATCTAAATCTCACCTCCAGAAACAACGACGCTGATCTTGTTGCCTTCGTATGTCGCCAGTGCCTTGACATCATGCTCGTGGTACCTCTGATGCTGAACCTTGCGCCACGTGCCATTCTGTCCCTTCTTTCCTTGCGACTTCTTGCTGGTGTAGAAGCATGTACGGCGATCCATACCGGCACTGAAAATGCTCGTACCGTCGCGCGAGACAGCCAGATCCAGCACATCTGCCTCATGACCGGAGATCCTCTGCAACTGACTGTAGTTCTTGCCATTGTAGATCCGGATCTCACCGGTAGAGTCGCCAGAAACGAAGTCGCCGTTGGACATGCACTTCACCTTCCAGACCAGAATCTCCTTCGGCCCACCGTGAGGACCACTGCCCAGGGAGATGTTCCTGATGACACTGCCATTCCTTGTGTCAAAGACGCGAATCATGCTATCTGCGAAGCCAGCAAGAACAGTATCGTGGTCTTTGTACGCGACAGTGAGAGCGCGGGCTTTCTTCGTCGACGCGCGGGATACAAATCGATCGAATCGGAGGTCGTTATCTTCAGTCGAGAGAAGCACGAGGGTCCCATCTGCGCAGCCTGCCACTAGCTTCTGGTAGGAGGCAGTGCCGTTTGCACCTTCACCCATATTGCTCTTTACCCTCGGTTGCGCCGCTATGCACCAGACTTCGCTGTGGTTGCCGTTGGAGTGCCGTACTGGGAGACCTGTTGAGAGGTCCCATTCTGTGACGCTACTCGAGTATCCGATGCTGAACAGGCGCAGACGTCCCGGTATCAATTTGCCGCTCGCATCCCTCTGATCTGGGTTCTGGGTCCATACAAGTCCCTCCACGCTACGATCCTTGCCGCCATAGAAGACCTTCTCTTGCAGCCATGCCCCGTTTGCAGGGTTCCAAATCTCTATGTTGCCATTTGCGCGCCCGATCGCGAGTCTCAGCGACTCCGGTTCCTGCTGGCCTTGCTCAGGTTCGGCATGCGAAAATGCGAGGGCGTTGATTGCAGACGGCGGGAAAGGCACGAAACGTGACCGATGGATATCCATGATACTCTGATTCGAGGCTGGGAGCTGGAGGTATATTTGAGGAGCTCCACGCGCGAATCGAAAGCGTGCGCTACTGAACCAGAGCGTTCATGGTCGAAAAGATGCCTTTCATGCCAAGAGCCCAAAAATTATTATGGGGCTCATGGCTGGATTAACTATTTCGCGATCCGAGCTTTGAACTTGAACGTCACTCCATCCCGCACCTCGAGATGCATCTCCATCCATCGAACCCAAAAGACAACGACTGTTCATCTGCTTCCATCAGATGGGCGTTTCTTGCTCTGCAGGGTTTCTGCTATTACGTGCGCCAGGCGGCTAGCCTCATGAAGCTTGTAAACGCCGGTGCTCGCTTCCAACCTCCTGTCTCTCCGCACCCAATGTGCACCACCGAACTTCGCCTCGCTCGACCCTGAGATCCCGCAGTCGTTTTACTTCAAGATGGATGGTCTAGAGAAGACAGTTGAGAGGCAAATACGGAGGAACAGGCTGCAAGCTGTTGCTCGCTGATGATTTAGCCTGACGGCTAGTCAGTGCCAGAATGGCTTGTGGCAGTTTCTCGGCGATTGTGTATCGCGATCTTCAGATTGGCACAACTGGCGGGGTATGCTGAAATCTCTGAACGCCCTGCTGCACGAACCGCGATACTGTGTTGTCAATTGTTGGGCGTCTCAGGCTTCACGCTGCGCTCTCCGCAATCAGCCACAGCGTCCAGATCGTGAGGAGAAGGGCTTTGCACATGCTGCCCGCTTCAGACATTGCGCCAACATTACTTTTGTTCTCAGCGATCAGAGCTCGTTGGGTACCCTTCGCTTCAGCCGTCTTGCTCGGCTTGTGCGGCTGCATAATCACGCCGTTGTGAGACTCGTTACGGGAGCTACTGTGATAAGCAGCCGGTTGAGTTTCCGCAAACCGTGTCAGATTTCGCACTCAGCTAGCTTGCCGCAGTTCACGTCATCGCACTGCGTTGCTGGAGGAATGCTGAGTCCAACGGCGGAGCTTGGCTGCAACCGAATTGGTGCCCCTTGAATTGCAGCTGCATGAGATCAACATGAATCACCATCAGTGCGCCTCGGGCGCCCTATGTACGGTTTCAGACGCTGGCCGTGACGCCACGCAGACTATGTGACTACTTTACGCGGTACGCGTGAATGCGACCCTAAGGGTTCCAGCGTTACGCGGGACCTGGAAGGAGGATTCCCGTAGGAAGCATTGGTTGAACCTTCAATAAAAGCGCATTGACCTGCCCGAGCGGGGTTAAGTTCCGTGGCGAAGCGTAATTGCGTCAGTCCTTTGATCTTCTAAATATTTGCAGTGCTCGCGGAGGTCAGGGAGAATAGGTAGAAATTATTGTTGGGCGCTCTATTTGGGAGAAGGCATGTGTCGCAGAACATTGAAACCTGCACTCCGCCCCAGCAGCCACTTCTGTCTATGGGGAAAAGTTTGCACTGCAACAGTCGTGCAAGCCGCACTGTCACAGCTCATCCGGTGCCTGGACAACCAAGTAAGCGACGACCGGCCGGGCACCCATCCGCAATTCAGCCATCGCCGGTGGTACAGCATCTGTCGGCGTGCATCTGGTTGCTGGGGTTTGCAAGTGGATATCTGCCCTTGAGACCCGCATCGTGAAAGATCGAGATAGAAAGTCCTGAGCAAATTTGCTAGCAACGCAAATTGTACGGTAGCTACAGCATGAGGCCCACAGGCTCCATGGATCAATTGTCGATAGACTCGGTGTGCAGTCGGGCTCGAGACAAGGCATGGAACGGAGCGGGTCGAGAATAGGCTGGAGGCAAAAGTTTCATAACGCGTATGGTCGCGTGCATTGCGGCTCAGGTACTTAAGACGCGCTGTGTTCGCGGTCGTGATCAGACCAAGGACATGACAAGTTAGCTGCAGCAATGGCTCGCCATCGAGACACGGTGCGCGGAAGCCGGCAGCTTGTTTTAGCCGTATGCAATGGTCAGACCCAGAGCAGGCGTTGCCGATGGTTGCGTTCAAACGGTGCTTTTGGGACGGCGCCGAAGGCCATTCACGCTGGATAACGCGCAAAGACCACGCTAGAGGCATCGTTTGGAAATGATGAGCCTGCCTAGCCGCCGCAATGCCTTGCCGGATTCGACCCATCACATCATATGTCAGACAACTGCAGAAACGCCAACTGCTTCTTTGTTGGTACAATTGCATGGCGCGCTCTGTATTCGCACTCAGCTGAAGGGCGCCCTGCTCTGTCTCGGCGCTGTGCCCGCAAGTGGTGCGCCTTGCTCAACCTGACATGCATTGGAGGGACGATCTATACGAATCTGCCCCCACTGCGGTCAGCGTCAGGCAACTTGAGTTGCTTCAGCAAAGTCAAAGCTCAGAAGCTGTCACAGCACGGCCGAACAAAGCTCGTTAGATAGCACCGGATCACCACCTCTATGCATGCGCCCAACCCCGCAAAAGGAGTGGCTCGCTCTGCAAGGGAAGGTCGGCCACGGGTGATTTCTGGAAGCCCCAAGTCCGGCAACATGGTACGATGCGTGCACCCGCGAACCTGAGGCGCAATCTCACGAGATGAAGAACTAATGTTTGCTGCAGCAGGAGGGCACTCTACGCGGATCCGTAATATGAAGATAACACGCGAGCAGCCACTTCTTGAAATTGATCGTCTGTCTTAAGCCAGTCATAATGTGCAGGCGTCACGGAACGATGATCTCAACGGCTGCGCCTGAGGCTTCATCAGCAAGGAGGTCTGTGTGACTGTCTACGAAGCTTGGTACCGAGAGCTGCGCGATAGTCTCTCTTAGAGCACTCCACCATGCGGAAGCAGCGCGAACGTGGGGCCTTGCTGGGTCACCATGTTTTGATCTGAATCGCACGCACTGAGTTTGCGCATTTATATGGGGCACGTGAGGTAATCGCGAGTAGACAGTGTTGGTGTTGATGCTGCGTGCAGATACTCGACGAGGCGATGTGAGTTCTCGTGTGCAACCACAAGCGGGATGCAACAGCCCGCAAGCCTCTGTAATTCGTAGCATGCACACAGCCGCAACACACAGGAGCGCCTAAGCGAATTCGAAATATCTATTATCGCCTCATGACGATGTGCGTCTCCAAGCTGTCTCCTGCCACTTGGCGTAAGGATGTGCAGGGGAACCACGCAGCAGAGTTGCGGCAGAGCAAGATGTTTCCTGTACGAGAAAGCAGCAAGGCGCGGACACATTGGCCAGCGATCAGAGCCTGACCCCCGTCGCTGCATGCGTTGGCTGCTTTGCTTACCGGAGTAACTCCCAAGGTCTGATTCGAGCGGGGGTTCGCGACAGAGACAACGAGCCCACAACCGCGTTCCTCTCAGCCCGTCTGGCAGCTAACGAAGGTAGTCGCCGTGAGCTAGGAGCCACAGTTGGACGCGTGGTGAGGCCACGGCAAGCATCACGTATCTCGTGCGAGCAGCGCTGTCACGGCCGCACCGGGACCGGCCTGCTTTTGCGATTGCATGTGTTGCAGCGCAGGCACCAACTTGCACTGCAGTCGGTGGCTACGGCTGCACGCACAGCATCCGGGCTGGGTGACAGTGCTGTGACAATGCGCGAGACAGAGAGGGTGCGCGGCGGAAGATACGGGCTGCAACGCGTGCAATATCAAGCGTGTTCCTGGCTGCCAGCCGGCTAGAGCAAAACGCCATAGATCCACGACGCCGGACGGAATCCGCCACGGTTGGCTGGTGTTCCTTGACTTCCAAGGTTGTGAACTTGCGCGATGCCAATGGGGTTAGCCCGTTGCTCCAAGCCAGTAGAGCCCGGCCCACTCTGGCTCCTGGGCGCGCTGAGAGCCCGTCGTTTTGTGAGAGCTGCAGCCGTCTGAAGAGCATCATCCTCTCCTCACCTCCCTTCACCTCCTCTTTACCTTCCTCTCCCCACTAACGGTCGAGCACGGAGACCCTTGGATTCGATGTGGTGCTGAAAATCTTCGGCCCAATCTTTCCTCAAAACCTCCTCTCCTGCTCTCTCCCCCACCCATACCGTTATCTCTCCGAATAGGACAACCTTAAGCGTAACAGACCACTCTGTGACCTTCAGCCTCCCGTTCCCTCCGCCTACCCCTCCTGTCCTCTCGCTGGCCGCAGAGATAGTTGAGCTCGTCTTCGTCCATCGTCGTCAGCCTCGCCATCAATACGACCAGCCTCGTGTGACCCCACCCCATTGTACATCTGTCAGCTTTTGGAATCACAAGGTAGGTCAAAGTTCTTGTTCTTGTTTGCCGTGGATTCCGCTTGCTTCGGTCATTGCCTCGAGTCCGGGTAGCACCTTCCATCAGGTTTCTTCGATCCGCGAATCCCGATCTGGAAGGCACGATAGGGCACAGACCATGAAGAGGAACACGAACAGCACCAGGAGGTCGGGAGACAGTGTCAGCATTTGAGGGCAGCGTCAAGGCAGGGCGAGCAATACGGAAAACAAAGCCAGGGCGAGACAATGGGATTGCGAGCGCCGCCATTGCACACTGTCGCTGGTCAGGGATGGCAGGTCGAGTCAAGGGCGACACATGCCGTATTCCCCATCGGATTGCACCTGGTCTCGTCCACCTCAAGCAGTCGTGTCTCGCCAAATCACGACTCTCGAACGCCGTCGCGAGGTCATCATATTAGACACGACATTGCATGCCGCAGCCCTGCAACTGTAGCACCTCACGCGCGGTCTCGTCTACAACCCGCTAGTCGTCCATCCCAGGTCTGGCACGCTCAGTAGGATAGATCGGGCTTTGGATGTCGCTGCTATCGTCGCTCTCGTTGTATTGCGTCAAAATGATGCTGCACATAGCAAATGTCGTTGTGTCCTACATCGTCATCATTACCATGGATGTTAGGGCCTGTCACTGAAGTTTCGCGGCTCAGCCACATGTGTATCTGTCATCCGTCAACCGTACCTGACTGGAGCGTGTTACCGCCGCATTCCACGATCACCGTTCTTTCTACCGGCTGCCAGATCCGTTCACTTCCATTGGACTGGGCCACTGAATGACACGGAATCGCTATTGAGTGCCTGTTGAACACACGCTGACCACAATGATGCAGTTCCTTCAGTTTCAGGCTTTACTACCGACTGTATCTTACCACAGTCTTTTGCGTCTTCGACAAACCGAAGACCTGCATCCGCTGTAAGTGTCCGCACGAGACAGCCAAAATGGTCAAAACTAAGCCTTGGGTAGCTCTGTGATTGCCAGGACTGGGATTAACCGCATTCCAGTACCTAGCATCATACCCCGGCAGACTCGTTAGCTCGTGCTCTGTCATCCCTTTTCACAGTAGTGTTCGCCCCACATCAAACCCGCCCAATTTCACTCTAGCTCCTGGATGCAATTAGCAGGGGGCTCGAGCTTTCCGGCTTCTTCTACTGTACCCGTCCGGTTTCCCTCCGCTCCTCATTCGTTCTTTATCTAATACTTTACTTCTTCAAGGTATGTACTCCCTCGCGCACCGTCGCGATCGAGAATCAAGGTGAATCCGGACTAATTGCCGCCAGGTTTCTCTTATACTCATTCCCGCCTCACAAGCCCCCGGGAATCACGGACAAGAGACCTTCTTTTACATATCCAACTTCATACAGTCCATCGACACCGACTTGCCTATCAGGCTGCCACTCTCTAATACGGCCAAAACACCGAGCCATTACACTCTCTAGCACCGAACCAAATCGCCTTTACCGAACAAACCTCGACCACATCACCTACAATGGCCTACCACCAGCACACACAATCTCGCTACGGGCACTGCGACTCTTACTTCACAGAATCTCATGACGATGGCATCTATGTCCTTCAAGCTGAGCAGAGGGAACGTCAGCGCAGCATTGCAAGGATGCAGCAACGGGCCATCGCAGAGGAGCTCTCGAGACAGACTGCGGACGAGTACCAGGAAGACATTATGGAGCACATGATGCACATGGAGGTTGGTGTTGCGAGGCACATGGGATGCAACGTCTTGCTAACACATACAAGTCACAAACACTGCCCGACGTCAACTCGATCGATATCCAGACAGAGATACAGTGGTTCATGCGCCCCTACCTCCTTGACTTCCTCGTCGAAGCACACGCTGCTTTCCAGCTTCTGCCCGAGACCCTTTTTCTCGCTGTCAACCTTCTCGACCGCTACTGCTCCCGACGCGTCGTCTACAAGCGTCACTACCAGCTCGTTGGCTGCGCCGCTCTCCTAATTGCTGCTAAGTACGGCGACAAGAAGGACCGAGTCCCGACCGTCCGGGAATTGAAGTCGATGTGCTGCTCGCTTTATGACGACGAGATGTTTACCCAGATGGAATGGCACGTTCTGCAAACCCTGAACTGGGTCGTTGGACACCCGACCGTGGACGCCTTTCTCCAGATCGCCCTCGCCGAAGGCCCGTACGATGCCGAAGTCGAGCACATGACCCTTTACATCGCGGAGATTGCTCTGTTCCACAAGGAGTTCGTATCCACACCTCCTTCTGTCCTCGCCAGATCCGCTCTGGCCCTCGCAAGGTGTGTGCTCACACGTTCTCAAGCCAAGCCTACAGAGTGGGCTGGTGCCTACGATGCCCAGACCGTCATGGGCTTGTCCAACCACCTTTACCAGCCCTCGCCCGTTCTCTCAAGGAAGTACGCCTCGACACATCTCTCCAATGTCGTCGCAACTGTCGACGAGTTCCTGCAGCAACAGGCACACAACGCACAGAGAGCTGCAGCTTCGCCACCAACACCCCCGCCGACACTTAACATTGAGGAAACAAAGCACAGCGTCAACGACTACCCCTCGACACCCATCAAGGTCGCATATGGTGCCATCATGAACAACGGATGTCTTACACCGCCCATCACACCTGATGGCGAGGGGCACTTCGCTGGTCATGTCGTCAAGTCGCAACCGGCCAACATGTACCCATCGACACCAACATCAGAACTGCCAACCAGCGCGCCTCAACAATACTTTCACAACGCATACCTGCAGCCCCAGCACATGTAAAGACTCTCCGTGCTGGGAGCAGATATCGTCCCGAACATCCACGCATAATCATGGACTGTTTCGATCACAACCGTGAACATACCCGTTGTACCAAAACCCTACATGTACGAGCGTCATAGCATCAATTTGTCTGGCATTTGCAAGCGTTTATTTTACCCTTTCTGCGATATCAAAGAAGTTTTCTGTCAATTACCTGCATTTCCTTTGTTACATCTCCCGACCTACAAAAAAAAGGTCGTCTACCACCAGCCACGGCTGCGTTGGTTCATCGGGCCCGATCAGTGCAGAATGTTCGCATCTTGGATCTCCTATATCCTCTAATATGGACAGCTCTGTGGCGGGAGTGCGAGCGGAGGAAACACACGGGCTGAAATTGGAAACAATGCCTCGAACCTGAGATTGAGCTCACTCGCAAGTGTTGTTTTGCTTATGCGAGCAGAGATACCCTTTTTCCTTCACAAAATTTTGTCCTTCTGGATCCCATGCAATGGAATAGTGGGGTTATACATGGTGCTGTTGGCGTGAGGTCAGTCTGTCCTGGTGTTAGGGCTCAGAATGTACTGGACAGCGGGGCTGGAAGGGACATGATGAGCATTAGTTACTAGAATATGGTCGCCCACACAATCAACGGTGTTCCATGCAACCTATTCATGGCGCGCTTAAGTCTCGGGTGCTGTTGCGATATCATGTTTCAGCAACGTGGGCAAGCAGACTTCAGACTCAATGCCACCGCGTGCTGCCTTCTAATCATTGCGTGTCTCATGCTTCTTCATGCTGCTTCTGTTTAAGAATGGCCTTTGTGCGCGCATTCGTGATGCATTTCACAAGACTGCTCGCGCCAGTTTTCCAGCATGGCTCCCGTAAGTACCGGGAAATTGCGTTGTCTTACCGTTCATGCGACAACTTACTAACTGCGCAAGACAACAATTTCCATCTCAAGACCCACAAGCATAGGGTACATGCCACTGTCGCCCTACATCGACGATCAGGCTTTCACCAACAACGCTCTGTGCCCGCGCTATGCTGACCAGGACCCGACTTCGGCACCACCTTCACCAGCATCAATCCAGTCCTTCGATATCCTTGACTCGGTACCATGGCGAAAAAGCTACATATCTTTAGATTCAGACGTACGTCATGACTATCGCAATCGTTGGCGGAAATACAGGGCACAGCTCATAGCAATCATGCTCCTGCTCATTCTTTCAACGACTGCACTGACCCTTGGAATCTCACTAGCAGTTCGACACTCGAGGGGCCAACTGCGATCAACATGCCTATCACGCTACGGCGGAGACAGATGCGCAGAGCCAGCATGGGCTCGCTGCGTCGTCCGCGAGGGTCTAGGATACTGTCAGGGCGTGATGTGAGACTGCGCCAGTCGCGACTTTCGGGGCTTCCAATTCATTCTGGAATCCAGGAACCGGTGTCCGAATCATTTGCGGGTCCCTGGAATGAAATGTCGAGTCCCTCGAGGACTGCCTGGGTCAATAGGTGGCGCCAGATCGTTCACGTCAGTTGCTCATCCCTTGCAAGGATCTCCAGCCACCGGCGCGGATCTAGGGAGGCAAATTGCACACGAGGGTCAAGATTAGGCAGTCGCGTTCGCGAGTCACGAGATCGCCTTCGTAAATACAGTGTTGAGATCACACGTTTCTAGAAGGTGGTTTGGCGATTGGAAAAGGGGGAGGTTGGGTGAGGCGATTACAGGGCTGGTTCGGTGTGGCGCAATGCGCTGTCGTATTGGCTGGGTTCACCCTGGTACCGTGGCGGAGAAGAGCGGCGATCGAAGATGGAGTTACGGTGTGGTTTTGCTTTTCGGGGTGTTGGCAAGAAGAGTAAGGTTCTCCCGGCAAATATGAATTCAGAGGGCATGAAACACGCGTTGTTGCGGTATGAGCTAGAGGGGCAGGTTGATGTCTCCACGTGATCGTTATCTTATCGTCATCTTAGACGACTCGCAGAAGTAAAGCAGCATTGCGAAGGTAGCTTCCGTCACAACCGCACGAACAAGGATTTTATGTTGAAGCCGCAGCGAACGTGCCTATTGAAATGGTAACTGCACTCGATGGTGAGCTGCTCTCGTCGGCTGCGCCGGGAGCAGTCCCTCAAAGCGCGACTACTACACCTAACAACAGGGACAAACGCTCGATACGGCCCCTTATTGCGCTGCTCATCCTGGTGCATCTATCTGCTGTTCTGTATACGCTACCTGTCAACCGGATCATGGAGCTGAGGCTCTGTAAAGAGCATTATGAGCTGCATGAGCCATCTGCTATCCCAGCACATGGTGCCATCCCTGAGAAGATGTGCAAGATTGATGAGGTGCAGCGTCAATTAGCATGGCTTCAAGGTACCATGGAAACTACACTGGTCGTGTGCGGTACGTGACATCGGTGCAGTAAGTAAGTTTTGGACACGACTGATCTTTATGGATCAGATTTCGTGGTGACCATACCGTTCAGCTTTATCGCCCAGAAATATGGAGTACGTTTTGTCTTGTGGTGCAACCTAGTTCCAAGAATTTGCATGAGTGCTTGGGCAATCGCAGTTGGATACTTCGCCCACATCCTACCTACCAAAGCCATCATCGCGAGTCCGTTTCTTGCTTTGTTTGGTGGCGAGTGCGTCCTACAGTCGACCATCTTTGCATTGACATCAGCATTGGCGGGTGAGTATGTTCAGAGGTACGTCTTCAGTCAATCTTGTGCTCGTGATATGAGTCTCATAGTCTGCAGGGCATCGTACTTTTCGTACGTCAGCTCGACGTCCTACGTCGTGTCATTCATGGGCCCTACTCTAGCATCAATCACGATGAGTTGGAGCATTTGGCTGCCTTTCTGGATCAACATAGGACTTTTGGCATGTGCCATACCCACTGTCGCAATGCTTCCAGATACACACAAGTCAGCCATCATCAGCCCTAGGATCGCCTCGCCTTCTCGCTCTGCTGATGGAGATGTCGAAGAAGCTGGACCCCTTCTTGCCGCCAATAGCGAACACGGCTTGGGACATTACGCTAACGCTTTCGAGGAACCACAAGGCTTCATTCAGGAGACCTTCTATGCAACTCGGAAGCTTGTAGGCTTGGCCCAAGGACGATTCAATTTCCAAGTCCTTCTGTTCTCCTTCTTCCTGACCGCACTGGCCAGCTCGGATACAAAGCTGTTGGTGCAGTATATCTCAAAGCGTTACGAGTGGACGTTTGCTCAGGTGGGTGGCAAATACATTTGCGCACAACATTATATCTACTGATGCATACCTAGGCTGGCTTCATGCTCTCGGCAAAAGCCGTCGTCAACTTTACACTGCTCGCTGTCGCCGTACCGCGCCTCATCCGCAAGTCGATGGCCAACTCAGCCGTACACGGGTCTGAGATCAGACTGAACATTCTCGGAGCGGAAGCCAGTGTTATCATTTCAGTCATTGGTGTGCTGTGTGTAGCACTAGCATTCAAGTTCTGGATGCTCTTGATAGCGTTGATGATCTACGCACTTGGCTCAGCTTTGCCAGTCTTCACAATGTCGCTCGTCAAGTCTCGGCTTATAGCGCTGGAACATTCGGACACGCAGGATTTTAGCATCGTCATGCTGACGAAGACCCTCGGTTCTCTGGTCGGAGCTCCGCTTATGGCATCGTTATGGATCAAAGCCATCCGACTTGGCGGCATAGGCTTAGGCTTGCCGTACTTTGTTTCCGCTGTGAGTTCGAATCTTCCTAGGCGCGAAGTCTCTGGTGCTGACTCATAGTAGATGATATACTTTCTCGCTTTTCTGGTCGTGGCTCGCCTCCGCTTTTAAGGTTCCGTTTTGCAGATCCATGTACGTGGTGGCTGGAGCAGAGAGATGACGTCGTACAAGATACCGACCGAACAAGGTCAATTCATGATGCTCATACCTTTCTGTCATCCATACACAGCTCAAGTCGTCGACTGGAACATGTATGCGCTATGATACCTCACGGCCCGCTGCGATATGATTTGGTGGTCAGTGCTCCCTGAGTGCGAGTCCGACCAGCATGAAAGCGAGTCCGAGATTCGGCGCTGATGATTGGCCAACAGCAGCCTTTCCATACGCGTATTCGCAGCTACACATCTTACAGATCTATTCGAAACCGGATCTTTGTGGCTCTTGACGCGCAAGTGCTCAACCTTGCCGGGTATGATCGTCCGTAGTATTGATCATGACTTTCCGAAGATGAGGGCAGTCCTGGTGTGGGTCGGGAGTGATAGAGCTGGGCTGCATGAGGTATAAATGGTATCTATTCGCCTGTTGTACTCTCTCACATCCAAAAACATTCCAGATTCCTTCGAAAAAATACCATCGTAGTCATGAGCCCACCTAGAGCCAAATTACTGTTAGCTTTGGCTATATCTGTATCAGCATCGCAGCTATCAGGCTCGTACAATGTTTCCAATCCAGCGAAGGCCTGCGAACTCATGAAGCAAAAATACCCCAACATCACCTATCTCCCGGATAATATGGAATATACCGATGAGAACCAGGGTCAGGAAAGCTTCCAGAGACTGCAGGCACAATCGCTAACAAGACAACAGTCTCCTGGGACTCTGCAGCATGGCTTGGCCCAGCATGCGTGTTTGCGCCAACATGTGCAACATCCCTCTCATACGCCGTGAAGATACTCACCAACACATCCACGCAATTCGCTATCCGTGGTGGGGGACACATGCCCATATCGGATGCTGCAAATATTAACAGTTCTGGAGTGCTGATCTCGAGCACAAATTTGAACACCTTGAACTTGTCCGAAAATGGAGAGACAATGAGTGTTGGGCCGGGTCCTCGGTGGGGCGATGTATTCAACTACCTTGAGTTCACGAATAAGACCGTGATTGGAGGCCGTCTTGCACCGGTAGGCATTCCAGGTCTTCTTCTTGGGGGAGGAATCAGCTGGTATTCTGCCAAGCACGGTTTAGCATCTTCTCAAGGAAAAATCAAGGCTTACGAAGTCAGTATGGCATTAGAAGGAGATCCTGACACACCGACTGACCAGTAATAGGCTGTTCTTGCGGACGGTACCATTGCTACTGTCAGCGCGAACAATAGCTACTCCGACCTTTATTGGGCGCTCGGCGGAGGCGGCAATAGCTTTGCCCTTATCACACGCTTCGACCTACAAACGTTTCCATCTATAACGCCTCTTCTTGCAGACGCACATTATGGCTCGACCAACGAGACGCGAGATGCATACCTTGCCACCGTCTTAAATATGGCTCTCCATAACGACGAAGATCTAGATGCCACTACCATTCCGGTCGCCCGTTGGGGTCCTAACTATACTGCACCGTCGTACGAGTCGACTTTGTTCTACAACAGCACATCTGCACCCACATCTGGTCCGCTCGCAGAATACATCTACGGCAATACCACAGGTCTAAGAGCCTTGAATGGATCGGCCACCCTTCGACCTGTTTCCCTTGCGCAGTACGGGCGCGCAATTCGATCAGCCTTCGGAGATGGCGGACAATCTCACGGACTGCGCCAGAAGTTCCGCGTTGTTTCCATTAAAGCGACTGCCGAGGCACTTAGAATCATGCACAACACATACTTCGACTCTCTGAAGGCCTCCGGCCTGGCGAATAAGGTACCAGAGTTTTTCACCGGTCTCGCATTCAATGTGGTCAACCGCAATATGGCCGAGAAGTCTTCGGGTCTTCCGCAGAACATACCAATCGAGTCGGCGTTCTGGGTCGAGGAGAGCATCACCTGGGGCAGCAGTAGGGATTTTGACCGGGAAGTTGAGGACTGGGTGAAGAGTACCAATCAGGAGATCGAGGCAAAGCTAGAGGCAATAGATGGTCTGAGTAGGTACCTGTACCTCAACGATGCGGACAAGGGGCAAAAGGTGTTCGAGAGCTACGGCGGCGACAGCGTGGCGAGACTAAAGGAGATCCGTGCCAAGTACGATCCTGATCGAGTGTACACTGACCTCATGCCTGGTGGCTGGAAAGTTGATCATGCTAGTGTTGAGCAAGACACTGTTCGCGGAATTAGGGTGGAAAGCATCAAAGCAAAGCCGTTCAATGACGCTTTGGATGTTGTTTGAACAATAGCGTATAGACTTTTCTGCACAATAGCGTATGGAACCTTTTCTCTGTCCGAGTCAGGCTATCGATACCGTCGTCACAGATACCTGCTCACTACGCCAATTACCATGAAAGCAGCTATCATTGCCCAGCTCGAGTCTGACCATCTACCAGAGGCTCCAGATCTCTGTGCAGGCTGTCGTCCTCCTTCGATAACCCGATCTGGGGCCACACAAACAACTTGGGCCTCGGTAACGCCGCTGAAGTTTGCGGCCACAAGGAATGGAATGGTCTGCCGGACATAAACATCGTACCAAGCAAAGCTAGACGGGTCAGCGTCCTTCTGATCTTCCATCAACGCTCTTCCTAGCGCAGCCCATGTACGGTAGCCGTCTGGTGAAGTGGATCCTGGAGGGTGGTCTATGGTGCAAGTATTGTCGGCGGAGTCCAGATAATCGTCTGCACTGCGATTAGCAACTTTGCTGTCACCGCAGTCACGCAGGTGAGGTAGGGCCCTTACTTGTGCTAGTAAGGTTGCGGACTACATCGGCACCACATGCTTCTCTGAGGTCTTCCAACCATTCAGACTCTGGGTTTGGAAGACTGCAATCGGTGCTGATGGTGACATTGCTGAGAAAGCTGAGACAATCAGCGTCTAAAACTCCATCGCAGCCGTTGCGCTGATTGGACGCAGCAGTCGCATTGAGGCTTCCGAACATGTACATGCATGTCTGGGCTTCGCTCGCTCCTGGTGCACTGACGTATGCCTGCAGATGATGCTGTGTATCGAAGTTGACATAGCGGGCTTGCCTACTTCGCGTCTCGTTATATGTGAGAGTGATGATCCAGTCGTTGCGCGCAGGATCCATCATTAGTGCGTTCCAGTGTACATTGACGCTTCCCGTGGAGTTGATTGGCGCAGCGGGGCTGAAGTCTTCATTGATGTGTAAAGGACATGTATCAGTGGCTGTAAAAGTATTGTTGTTTGTGGCGGCTGCGTTATTTTGCGCAAAGACTGCGGACAATAGTAATACGAAGGTCGCAGAGCGAGCGAAGCTAGGTAGGCGTAATGTTTCCATGGTAGCAAAGCAGCGAATCTACTTCCGGATGACCAGTCCAGAAACCGGGCGCCGAAGCCGATTTAAGCTGATATTGTAAGTTTACGCTGGTTCAGTGATTCGACACTTGGCAGTCGCAATGTGTTGGCTTGCCAATAACGGCGGTCTTAGCGCCGCGATCAGCTACGGCCCGCTTGGGGTGATCTGCTCAAGAAAATATAACTCAGCGTGCGTGGTGATGGAAATAGAAATATTGCGAGATGAGAAAAAGAAAACGGTTGGCCATGTCCAGCCCAAACAAACAAGCGAGAGCTATAGCGGTAGTCGCGCCTCGGCTTATCATGCGCAAGGTGTGACTGCTCGACAAGACCAAGCCGGTTGCACTACCGACTTGGCGCGTCAATTGGCAGATTGAAACCAAAGAATTATTGGCTCGACGTCTGTTCTGATTTAATCATTAGCATCTCGTATGGAGAACGCTATAGGACTTGGTGTTTCGAAGTGTCACTCCAGTTGTTTTGCTGATTGTTTGTCGATCACGAGCAGATCATTATGCGTACTGCGATCGATCCTGCCAGCTCGGCTGCAACTGCTTTCCATCAATCCCAGCAAAGTCAAATCCACTCTCATAGCTAGCGTATGAGATCAAGCGTAGAGTGGTGAGCTTTGCGCCTGCATCAGTCTGCGACCACACTGCGACATTCAATGTGTTCGAGCCCTGCAGGTTGAGAATACCAGGTGGAACGGGATACCGAGTCTGAGGTCCAATGTGTGGGAAGTACTTGCCGTATTGGTACCTGCGAGGTGGATTAGCTTGTGTGGAGATCTTCAGACTGACTAAGCTTACCCGTTGATGTACAATTGCACTCTCGCAATCGTGCCCACTGCCGCACCAAACTCAATACCGATGGGAACATCAAGATCCTTGTCCACGTTCAGATCGAAGCTGGTGGTGAACCACTTGATTCCTGCTCCCTCAACACCGTCCTCGGTCGGGCTCGCGCTCCCCCAGCTCGCAGTATCGAAGCCTGGCAGGTGCCAGCCAAGGCGCTCTCCGTACAACCCGCCTTCGTTCAAGGGGCCTCTGACAGGATCAATATTCTGTTCGCCGCCAGCGTTACCCTGGATCTTCCACAAGTCGAAGCTCAGCTTTGTGTTATTGGCGCTTAGAAGCTGCGCACCCAAGATGCCTCTTGGGTTCTGAGCACCCGAAGGTCCTGTAGATGTTTGATCATGCCCCGTGTAATCGGTAATCACAGTCAGAACGTTGTCTGTATCTTTCAATGTGACGTTTTTGAATGGAACGACCGCATTGGTGACCCACAGTGTCGCATTGCCAGGGTTGTAGCCAATCAGTTGTCCGTTGAGCCAGGCATTCCAACCCGCAGCAGCACCGCCTTGCACCGTGATGTTTAGAGACGCAGCACCCTTGCCCGAGAAGTATCCGCGGTAGACCTTGGCGCCGGTGTAGAATTTGTAATCGCTGCTGTATAAGACCGGAAGGGTCAACGGCTTGACCTTGTTCAGTGTCGTGTTTTTGTTTGCTACGACCCATTTGCTGTCGTCGAAGAAAGGCGAGACCTCCGGAGCCGAATCGGCAGCCTTAAAGCCTGTCAATGTAGGAAGCTCGATCTTACGATCCTCAGTGCCTCCGATGTCGGCTGTGAGACTACCGTAAGGCGTCTTCGTAGTGGCCAGCTCTTTGCCATTCCAAGCAATCTTGTTGACGCTCTTACCTGCGTATATCTCAATGATAGTCGCATTGGCATTATCACCAGTGAGTGATGCAGTACTGCCGGAGACACTGGCTGTTCTGACGAGGTATGGACCAAGCGCGAAAATATGGCTGTCAGGCAAAACGTTGGGATTTGCTGTAGTCGGAGGAGCGAAAAACGTCCAGGCGCTGGGAATATCCAAAAGATAGGCAAGGACGCCGTTTGAGAGTTGCACAACAGTAGCTCCCTTGGCTTGCTTGTACGTGAAGCTGACATAGCTCGAAGTGTTACTGGGAACAGCTGTAAAGCCTGAGTCTGCGCCGTATGACTTGAAGGTTATGTTGCTCTGCGACTTGAAGGCGAATTCTCCAGTCTGTCCTTGCTTCAGGTAAAGTACCACCACAGGTTGATCAAAAACTCCGTAGGTCAATACTTCACCAGAAGAGTACAGGAGGGTCTCATTGCCTACGGCGTAGTCGGTGACGACCCAGCGCGCTTGTCTGCCGTTGAGCTGGAGGCTTCGGATGGTTACTGGACCAACGGAGGTGTTGACGTTCAAAGAGAAGTCCGTCACGGTCATGGACCTGGTGTCGTTCTTCTCAGTGAGGTAAAATCGGCCGTTGCTATCTTTGCTCTTCAGAACCCAGGTGAATACCTCAGGGGTGCTGACAGCGTTGCCAGTGCCGTTACTCTCCATCACGGTGTTGTGAAGGCCTTTGCTGACTCGGGTGAAGAGTGCAATCAGCTTGTATTGCTTATACTTGTCACGAACCTCGCGAGTCTCGCGAATAGACGCATCATAATCGTACGAGGAGTATACCTACATGTGTTAGCTGGTAGCCAGACAAGTATTATGGGAAAGTCTTACGACAGGTGCTGCTAGGTGACCCCAGTTAGTCCCTCCGTAGGTCATGTACAGGTTCAGAAGTGTGATGCGCTGGGCGAGAACATCCTTGTAGAATACATCCGGGTACTCTGGGCTCAGGTCTGACTGGCATTGGTCGAAAAATTGCCCGCCCCATGCCTGAAACCAACCTCCACGGAACTCGGGCACGTAGGCTGGCTGGGTAGGTGATACCTCCTGGAACCACTGATAGTAGTCGCGAATGACACTTCCACCAGTGTTGGGGTTAGTGCAACTCAGACCACCTTATAGTCATGTTAGCCATGCAACCATACAACCCCGAACCTGGGGTCGAAACCTTACCAGCATAGGAGTCCAATCCGTAGATGTCCACTGCGCCGCCGACGTTGTTGTAGTCAGTCGACCAGCTCTTGCCCCGGAAGCCCTTCTCATTGTGTGTGGTGGGAACAATGAGGCCTACATCTTTGAAAGCTTTCTTGATCTGTTCCATGTAGATGACCAGAGTATTGTTGGGGTCGTACTTTGACTCCGTCAGCTCATTCTCGACCTGGGTCAAGATGACTGGACCACCATTAGTGATCTGGTTCTTCGCAATTATGGGACCGACTTCGGCGATCCATTCTGACCAAGCCTTGTGGTAGGTCTCATCGGACGTTCTGTAGTTGCCACCGCTTCCATCGCTGGTCCAAAGTGCGAAGCCACCACCGTTGGTCTGTATCTTTATCAGCGATTACATTCATAGTGAGAAACAGCACAAACCTCGGCATTCATATAGGGACCAGGTCTTGCGATGACATAGAGTCCTGCTTCCTTGGCGGCATCGAAGAGTCGCTGAATATCCTTCCCTGGTGTAGTGAAATCGTAGGTCCCTTTCGATGCAGAATGGTAGCTCCAGAAGAAGTAGATCGACACAGTGTTCATGCCATTAGCCCTGAACTTGTGAAAGATGTCGAGCCACAGCTCTGGGACTGGTAGACGAGCGTAGTGGAACTCTCCGCTCATAATGATGACGCGCTCCCCATTAACTTGCAAGGAGCCATTGTCCCATTCCACGACCGTCTGGAGACCATTGTCAGTGGCGAACACCCCCAACAGTACGGCGAGGATGCCGAAGATGAGCTGTGGGAACCTCATAGTCGTCCTAGGCGCCGTGCAGAATCCTCAGGGTTTCTGTCTGCGTTTGCTGGGTAACGGGTGCCTCTTATACATCACCTCAAGCTCCGAGGACGAGCGGCACGATAGAGTGACGATCATTTCGCTGTACGGTCACATCATTCACACTGTTGCTGGTCCATTAATTTACCGTCCATAGGTGGACACATCCCCGGATAATCTGCAGGTACAGGAAGCGCCAGGCAAGGATGAGTGCGGGGCATCTTCGGCGAACATCGTTCCGAACGCCGAGAGGGTTGCACAAGGAGGGCGTGAGATCGTGTCGCGGAAGGATTGCCTTTAGCGGCTATCTCAGTGGTTGTCGCCATGGAGCTCATAATGAGCGTTGATGTTAAGCGATGACGAAGATTTGTACCGCCGAAAAGCGTCCTGCGTTTCTTGTTTTGGCGTCTTGGAAAGAGGCTGAGGGCTTGGCCTCGCGGCCTACCCGCCGCCAGCGATCAAGAACAACAATGTCCCTCATTCTCGAATTTTCACCTCTGCTCAATCCGCGATTCACCTTACGAGATTCCAGAACGTTCAGCGGGTGCAATGCCTTCCAATCACCATAACTCCGAATCTACACCCCTTCTGCACCATATTGTGCCTCAGCATATCCACCCGGATGGAGAGAGCGGTCGTTCTGGTTTCCAAGCTTCACACTTCGTCCAAGTAGCATGGAGATCTGGTAGCAATGCTGCAAAATGGACGAACTTGCTTTGGCCGATCGTGCCTGTGGCCTTCATCATGCACTTCGCATTTCCTAGCAACCCAATCGCCGTCTTTGCGCTCAGCTACATCGCCATGGTGCCCGTGGCCAATCTGCTGGGTTTCGCCGGCCAGGAGTATGCGCGAAAGATGCCTAAAGTGTCTGGAATTCTCATTGAAACCGCCTTCGGTTCGATTGTAGAGATAATTCTCTTCGTCATTTTGATCGCCAAGCATACTGCGTCGGAGGGTTCTTCTGAACATGGCAATCTCATTCCTGTCATCCAAGCGGCCATCTTGGGTTCGATTCTTACCAATTTGCTGCTCTGCCTTGGGCTTTGCTTCTTTGTTGGTGGTCTTCGTCAAGCGAGGCAGAAGTTCCATGCATCGATCAGCGAAGTTGGCAGCGGTCTGCTCCTTGTGGCTGGGTTTGGCCTGCTGATTCCCAGTGCATATTACTCAGCCCTGAAGGGCTCCGCGGTTGAGAAAGCTGCGAAGCATCATGAGTTCACTGAGAAGATCTTGCAGCACAACGTCCTCAAGATAAGTCAGGTCACGTCGATCTTACTGATGATCGCCTTCGCTATGTAAGCTGTGTCACTCTCGGCTGTTGTGGTGAATACTGAACGTAGCAGCTTCATCTTCTACAATGCTAGTTCGCAGCACTCTATCTTCGACGAAGTTCTTGAGGCTGATGAGCATGCCGATTTGGACCATCACGAAGATGTCGCAAAACCGAAGTTTACGTTCACAGAGTGCATCATAGCCATCATCCTTTCGCTCGCCATTGTGACGATGTTAGCCATCTTCCTCGTTGTCCGCATTGAAGACGTGGTCGAGGCCGGCATACCTGACCAATTTCTCGGTCTCATCATGCTTCCCCTGGTCGAGAAAGCTGCAGAGCATCTGACTGCCGTTGACGAAGCCTGGGACGGCCAGATTGTAAGTCCAACTATCTCCCGCGCTACCACAAGAATCAAGCTTGCACGAAGGAAAACTCGTCGCTGTCAGCTGAGAGTCTACGTGCATTCGAAACATGTGCAGATGAACAATGAACGCTTCCCAATCTCTGCAGGGTTTGGGGGTTCCATCCGAATTTGGCTGCAATGCGAAAAACTACATCCCGTTGCAATGCCCAGTTAACATTTCTTAGAACTTCGCTCTCTTCCACTGCATCGGCCCTTCGATCCAGACAGCCTTGTTCAACGCTCCCCTTGTAGTCGTAGTGGGGTGGGCTCTCGGGAAAGATATGGATCTCAATTTCGAGATCTTCATGATTGTTTTGCTTGTGCTCTCCATTGTCGTGGTCGGTAACTTTCTGCGCGACGGCGAGTCCAACTATCTGGAAGGCTCCCTCCTCGTTGTGAGTATCATCTAAAACATGCAAAATCACACTAACATTCGTAAAGATTGTGTACATCATTATCGCTGTCGCGTCTTGGTACTACCCTAACCCAGATGTTGCTACTTCCAACGGCGGTCTGGATGGTTGAGACCCGGCCGACGTGGTCAGTACACAGCAGAACATCAGATTGGAGTATTTGAGAGGCATTGCGGATGCACGGATCTTGCGCTAGTTACCGCGAGGACCTCCCCGGGTTTCGCTTCGCGACATTCAAACAATGTGTACCACGGCATGGAAGCTGCCACTGGAACGATGTTTCGCCATATAATTCGGTTGAAAGTGGAACAGAAGTATGTTGATTGACGGACGGTGATTTCCTAGTGGAAGCAACGTATCGTCCATGGATTTATTGTTAACATTATTCGTCAATATGTCCCATCAAAAGCGCCACTGTTAGGCCTCATTATGTACAATCCACACATGTATCTCAATACTACGCTTCGCTAAATAAAATACTCAGTGACCTTTCAAGCCAGCAGCCTTGAGGAGCTTAGGGAAGTTGGGTGTTCCCCAGCCGGTAACCGGGTCCCAGCCCTCAGTGACAGGGAAACCATCGACATTGCAGCCGTGGCTGGTACCCTTGAGGATGTCGTTGAGACCCTTGTATCCCTTCTTGTACAGCCAAGGGTTGATGTAACCAAGGACAGGCTTGCCACTGGCAATCAGAGCATCGTTGACAAGCGAGAAGATACCGGCAGTGAGGGGAGTGGACGCAGAGGTACCAGAGATCGTACCCTCGGTGCCATTCCAGAAGTAAGCAAAGTAGAGACCTTGAGCAGCAAGATCGGGGTACGCACGTCCCTTCTTGTTGTACAGACCATCGTACAAACCGTTGAGGTGCTTGATGTACTGAGGAACATCGTTGCCCTGCCATGTAGGACGATCGAAGTAATTACTGAACCCACTCCCACCAGAGTAGAAATCTCTGTAGCCTGTAGAAGTGTTGCGTCCTGGACGGTAGACGGCCTCTTCGGGGGCGAAGTTCATGGTGGCGCCAACAGCGGTGACGTAGGGACACGAAGCGGGGAAGTTGGGGTTGAACTGATAGGTGTTCTTGCCGTCATTAGTGTAGCATTTACCAGTACCACCAAGACCGCTGTCGCCAGAGGAGAAGAATAGAGTGGTGCCGCGAGCACCTGCCTGAGCGAATTGCTTGCAGACGCGCTCTGCGTAAGAACGCGGGACTGTCTGCTCCGAGTCTCCATACGAAGTGGAGACAATCTTGGGCAGATCCTTTTGCGAGAGCAAGTAGTTGACCCAGACGAGGTAGGGCTCGTTGGTGTTTTCGGGTGTTGAGAGATCCGGGACAAAAGGTGGCTCACCACCAGTCGAGTAACTGATGATGGGTGTGCCGTAATTAATACCAGCGATGGCCTGGAAATCCAGGTTAGCCTCACGGCTGGTACCATTGCCAATCTGGGTAGCGTTCAGGGATCCATCCTGGACTGGCCCGTTGGCGATGGAGATTTGTGGAAACTTTGCGGCCTGAGCGACGTACTCTGGGCGGTACTTTTGCAGGAAAAGCTTTCCATCTGGGCGGATCGGAACTTCTCCAAGGAAGTTGTTGAATGCAACATTGTTCTTGTCACTAGCCTTAGGCTTGTAACCCTTTGTCTCGTACAGAGTCTCGAAGCACTGGGGGGTGACCGAGGTCGCATTGCAAACAGCCGCGATGGTCTGGTTAGAAGGAGCCTTGTAGCCCTGAGGGATCTCAGCGCCACCCTCAAAATAAGTTGCAATATTCTTCTCTGCGCGGAAGAACGAGGTGGTGGGCTGAATTGTGTCGATGTGGTTGTGCAGGTGACGGGGCAGCGACCAGCTGGTGGCACGAGCCACAACCGAGCCATCGTGATGCTTGTAGTTGTGGTACTCGGTGTCAATGAGCATCTCAACTTGCTCAATGGGCAAATGCACGGTGATCCAATCTTTGGCGGTGCTGTAGCTCAGGTTCTCGATCTCAATGCCGTTCTCCTGGAGCCAGTCATGCACAAGATCGTGTGTCTCGGAAGAGGGCCTGACGAGCTCATCAACCTCCTCGGCGGTCAGATGCTGACCGTAGCGAGCGTGATCAGGGTCAGAGACTGCTTCAAATCAGCGATTATCCCTCATCGTGGTGTCGCGATTTTCTTACCCTCGTAGAGGTGACGGTCTAGTTCCTCGAAGCGGCCCTGCTTCAGACCGATCTGGAGGGAGATAGTCTCGCCACCATGAGCGCGAGTCTGCTTCTGCCACTCTTTGGGTACGTAGTGAGTCTCCTTCACAACATACGGCGAGCGTGCGCTGAGGGGAGTCGCAAGCGCATCGCAGAAGGCGAGGATGGCCGCAGCCACGAAAGTGGACTTGATCTGCATGACGGATGGTAGAGGTCACTTTCAAGCTTTACAGACGCACGACAAATTATGAAGGACTTTGGCCGGTATTTATCTCTCCTCGACCAGAGATCCGTCACGCTGGTCTGCGCCTCCAACCTCTCCATGGCTAGCATTGCTGTTGGAACGGCCGAACAAAATTCGCCCCGCAATCACACCTTCCAAGATGAACCAAGCTCTCGGATGGAAGCTTGAGCGCATACTTTTAGTGGGAATGACATGCTTGACGAGCTCTTGGCTGTGACTTATCGCGGGCAAGAGTGCTCGCACCTGCTCTTTTAGGCCTAGTGGGTCCGAGCGCACATGCTCAATTTACGGTCCACATTCGCCTCCACTCTCATGCAGGTACTTTGACCGAGGACACAGAACACGACATGGAGTACGCTGCAGCTCCGGGCTACCTACCTTCCTTTCTGATACTTAGCCTGCGCTGTGTGAGCGCATCTGGTTGCGCACGGCACACGAACTCCAGGCTTCTGGACTGACTGCAGAGATCCATCCGTGATAACGTCAGGATCGTGTGATATTGCTCCAACCATATCACCGGGTTTCCAACCTCATCCCCTGTATATAATGCCTTTCAGCCCCGCAGTTAGGCCCGAAGTTAGAAAGAGCAGGTCTTAGTTGACCTCTGACCGGACAGGGCAGGGAGCTATTGAGGCTCTCCAGGCGCATTTGTGTGACATGAATCTGAGTCTCTCAACACCGTGAAGGCCTTTATACCGCAATAATACCTAAAGTCAATTGAGCATTTAAAGAATACGCTCCCAGTAAACGCAACTGGCTTTCGGCCCTTGTTACATTGTCACATGCTTGATACTCCCTGATTGGAAACATAGTCGAGGGTTTGCGATCTACTTCCATTAGAACAAGAAACTAAAGGATTGCTGATTTGTTTGCTTGTTAGACTAAGATGTTATTATATTCGTCTATGACGCAAAGTCTCAGGGTCTGTGTCCCCTTTGCTGGTCGGCAAGCTGGGTATTGATAGAAGTAGCGAGAGGGCAAACAAGCTAGGCTGGAAGCCTGTGATCCTATGATGATTCGTTGAAACATTTATCACCCTTTATCGTAATGCGGGAATCCAGATGACTTCGTTATACAAAAGAAAGTTATTCTCAACATGTCACCTACACCCTTCAGGCATGTTGTGTTTTGCATTGACTGATGCTTTTGGCGTCCAAAGTATTGCATCGGACCTCATTGTTGATGTATTTGTTGCTGTTTTCAAAAATTGTACTACTTACGACAGTTCGAAGTAAGCGGTCGGCTCATATATGTCTGCGTAGCAGTGGCTGGTCCGACACTGCATAACGTTACTACGGGGCTGAAGCTTTGTTGACGTATAATAGATTGGAGATAAGTAGTCAGTTCTGTGCTCTAGTTTTTATTCAGCTACTTCATGACACGGCAGAAAAAGGTAAGAGCGATGAGGCGTAGCTTCTCAACTAAGACCATGAAGTTAGACCTTTTACCCTCTATGGTGTGGCGGCTCCAACAATATTGGCAGTCAGTCAACTTGACTTATCACGACGACAAAAGGTCTCCAAAAGGGGTACATAAGTTCGAGTGAGACCATTGTGCATCGGCAGACGCGAGCTCGCACAAGATTCGATACGCTAAAATATTTGCACGATCAATCCAATCATGTCTCAGCTCGGCCGACATAAATTCCTGCAAGTTTGTCGTGTCACACCTTACCGCTGTTCCCGAAGCATCTTTCAAAAAGGGAGTCTCAATTGGTAGAAGGATGGCTTTCGAGCCCTCGCGGCCTCCCGTAACTCGATCCTTCTTTCTCTCTGGACGTCAATGGCCACTGGATGTACAATTGACTGGTAGGACAGATAAATCATTCAGAACTGAATGGTTCACGTCGTCACAGCATTGATAAAGTGTAAGACATGGCCAATTACTATGTTAGCAGAGGCAGACACTGTCTCAGTTTCTGAGGCTACCGACGGTCGTAATAACCGTTGACTGCACGGCTATGTCCGTTACCAACTAAATGAGTGCTGCTTCTAGTTAAAGGTGACTGTCTCCATTGCAGCTTCTCTTGGAGATGTACCTTGCATGGCACCACGTGGTGTCGTCACACAGCACCGGCTATCGTGAACTCTACCGGTGCTGAGTGGAACCTGCTACCGAGCTCTCGGCAATATAATGGAAGACTGTTCTGCACGTACTGGTAACGTATAGGACATGTTTGAGCCGGGATGCCCATAGATCAGGCCCTGGGAGGCACGGCGAGCACGAAGCCATGACTATCTCAGGTACAGGGGCAAATTAGCCCAAATTCAGGCCAAGCTCAGACTCACTGCTGGTCAAATAGTGACGTGCATACCCTCACTCACTACTCTTTCCATCGAGCCTCTGTCTAGGTATTACCTCATCTACCCAGCAGCCACCGATCCAGCGACACGAGCGCAGATACAGTCCTCAGCCACTGAAGCCACCGACTGCATCGCGGCATTACTCGACACCCACAGCTCCGATCGACTTAAATTATCCGCGGCAAGGCAAAATTATGCCCAGCATAAGAAGCAGAACCTGGCGGCGCCTTCAAGCCCATCATTCTCACTCACTCTACCCTCCAAGCCACGACTACAATCGCCACAATGCGTTTCACACTCTCCAGCACTATTTTGGCGCTTCTGTCCCTCGCAATTGGCGCTCCGTCTTCCGAGTTCACCGGCGTAGACACTGTCAACCCTCTTATCAGCCGTGTCGTCACCCCCGCCCCCGTCACCACGCCCGGCATGGTGATGCAACAACTCGAATTGTGGACGCCCATGCCCGAATACAAGGCGTCCATGCCATCTCGCGTCTACTTCAACGTGATGCAGATGCCTCCAGTTCCTGACTGGGTTAGCACATGCTTCAACAAGACGAAGAACACTCTGTGCGACCCCAAAGTCTGGTACCCTTGCATCACTTATTTCCGCAACAAGCCTATCATGAACGAGCAGGTCATGTTCAGTTGTGGCCGTGATGTGACGAGGATCTATCTTAAACGCACGTGGACCTACCGTGGAACGACCATGACGGCTACGGCAAGCGAGCCAGCAGAGTGGAATGAAAATGTGAACTCCCCGATTTCGAATGTTACGGTCAGTCAGTATGGCAAGTGCTACAAGAAGCCTAACGGCTGGATGTTCAAGTGGGAGTCGATGAATGGTATGCAGTCGCAGCAGGGAGTTTAAGAACGGAGGCGTATTAGGGAAACATCGGGGGAGGCGGGATAATACAAGCAGCACCAGTGTGCGAAGGAGTTCAGGCGTACTGTACTTAATAGAAAGGGGCAGCGGAATCATTATAATTAAAATTGTCAGGTGGCCCCGAGTTTCATCTCTTAACGCATAGCAGAGCCGGAACGCCTGGTTCCAAATGTACCCTAAAAGTGAAGACCGGACGGACTGATAAAGGAAGCAGCAACGGCATGGTATCGGTCGTGTAGAATGTCGCATAACGAGCACTTTACCTACAAAGTAAATGGACAACCCGCCCACTAACAGTTGCAGCCTGCAGGTCCCTGCGTCTGGTTCGCCTCCGGCCTCAGGTTAACGCCCTGTCTTTGCTGGCCGGGTCTCAAGTTTCGTGGGCCGGCCTGATCGAGCGGCAACTTCTTTGCGATAGCGGCGAAAAGCTCACGGACATTCTCGCTCGTCTTGGCCGATGTTTCGAAGAAAAGGAGGCCGGCTTCACGGGCGTACTGCTCGGCGTCGGCGGTGGAGATGGCTCGCTTGTCGGGCGACTCTGTGACCAAATCAAGCTTGTTACCGGCGAGAGCGATGATGATATTCTCGTTGGCCTGGCGCTGGAGCTCCTTGACCCATGCTTTTGCCTTATCGAGCGAGGCCTGTGTGGTATTAGCAGCTGCCCGGATCAAATGCCTCATGCGATGCGTACCGCTTGTGTGATATCGTAGACAACAACAGCGCAGTTTGCGTTCCTGTAGTACATGGGTGCCAGCGACTTGTAGCGCTCCTGGCCAGCGGTATCCCAAATCTCAAACTTAACTGTTGTGTTCTCGTCAAGGGCGATAGTCTGGGTAAGGAAGGCAGCCCCGATGGTCGATTCTCTGTAGTCGTCGAATTGGTCCTGGAAGCTTGTTAGACCAAAGGATGTGAAATAGCTCCCAGAAGGCTCACCTTTACGAATCGCAGTACCAGCGACGACTGTGTACATGTTAGCTCGTATCGTGGCTGCCTTGATAGGGCTGCGAACCTTTCCAACAGCAGATTCACCTGGGCGTTATCAGTCATGGGCATAGATAGTAAAGTCGACAAGTATGTACACACCCAGCAGTACCAGCTTGAACTGCGCGAATCTGGAACCGCCAGGACGGCCGCCTTGCTGTACTCTCTGCGACATATTGTGCTAAGGTCGGTAGGGTGCTTCCAGAACTGTTCGGACGGCGATATGTGGCAGTGGAATGAGACGAACCCGGAGGCGATGCGGGAAGCGAGGGCGTTGGTGCGGGTGGGTGTGGCTGGTGTGTTGTCGAACGTGCAGGAGCGATGAAGGTCGTTGCCCTGTGACGGGGTTCGATGCTTGGCAGCCGGACCCTGCGGCCATGACATAACCGTGGCCGCGTTGCTGCTTCGTGGCTAACATTACGCCAACGCCCGTGCAAGGCGCCACACTTGGAACTCCACGCTGGAACAGTAAATCGACCAGACCGACATTGCGCGCTTTTCTGCAGTTTCAGCACTCTCTGTAACCGCCATTATGGGCGCCGTCCTGCCATACCGCGACATCAATGTGCACTCGTCTCCCTCGCACTACGCCTTCTCCTCCCCCTCGTCGCCCACTGCACCAACCCTGGTGGTGGACCGTCCCTCTGGTGACATTCGTCTGCATGATGGCAAGCTTCTGGGCTCGAAAAGGGTGTCCAGCGTTGCTGGTATCCTTGGTATCATCAAATTGCGACTAGGTAGATACCTCTCGGAGCTCCTACGCACAGCTGGCTGACGCATGCGAAGACAAGTACATTATCGTCGTTACCAAGGCTCAGCCTATGGGTAGGATAAAAGGACATATGATCTACAAGGTCGTGGCGACTGAGTTCCTGCCGCTGCGCGAGCGCCCGCTCCACGACCCTGACGAGGACAACTACCTGTCTCTGCTTAAGACGCTGATCAAGACATCGCCGCTGTTCTTCTCGTACTCCTTCGACATCACCAATAGCTTCCAACGCCAAGCCCACCTCGACCCTTCTATACCGCTGTGGAAGCGCGCCGACGACCGCTTCTTCTGGAACCGCTTCGTCTCCAGCGATCTGATCGACTTTCGCGGAGGGCTGAGCACAGGCTATGGCAGACATTCGAGCGGGCAGTCGCCAGACGTCGATCCCTACATCCTGCCTGTTATGTATGGAATGATGGAGATCAAGAACACTTCGATCAAGGGCACACCCCTTACTTTCATTCTGATCACAAGGAGGTCGCGACTCAAGGCAGGAACACGATACTTCTCGCGTGGCATTGATGAGAACGGAAACGTTTCCAATTTCAACGAGACAGAGCAGGCCATCGTCCTCAACGATAGTGCCTCTGGTGGGCCAGGAGGCTTCGGATCGAACCAGAATGGCACAGCAAACGTACTTCCGGGCAAGGAGACACAGGTTCTTGCATACGTTCAGACGCGCGGCAGCGTTCCCGTGTACTGGACAGAGATCAACACCCTGAAGTACACACCAAAGCTTCAAGTCCGCGGTGTAGAGTCAGCTGTTCCCGCAGCCAAGAAGCACTTCGCGGAGCAGATCAGGTTGTACGGTGATAACTGGATGGTCAACTTGGTCAACCAGAAAGGACGTGAGCAGCGAGTCAAGGAGGCATATGAAGAGATGGTCAATTTCTTACTTACATCGCCCAACGAGAACGTTGAAGGTGATAGGATCACTGAGGAGAAGTTTAACATCATCGAGCCTTCGAATGCCCAGACCGTTTGGGACCGCCTCCACTACGTTTACTTCGACTTCCACACCGAAACGAAGGGTCTGAAATGGCACAGAGCGAAGCTGTTGATGGACCAGCTGGAGCCACACGTCCTGAAGCACGGTTACTTCCGGGCTGTGGACATGCCTGGTGATGGCAGCCGTGTTGAGGTCAGGCGTCACCAGACCGCTGTAGTTCGTACAAACTGCATGGACTGTCTTGACCGCACAAACGTTGTACAGAGCATGATCGGACGATTCATCCTCTCGCGCATGCTAGTTGACCTTGGCCTGATGCGCGAGGGTGAGAGCGCAGAAGAGGACAAGGCTTTCGAGTTCTTGTTCCGCAATGTTTGGGCTGACAACGCAGATGTTGTCTCGAAGTCCTACTCAGGGACTGGTGCACTCAAGACCGACTTCACACGGCTCGGTGTCCGAACCAAGGGCGGCGCACTTCAAGATCTTAACAACTCTATCACACGCTATTGTCTCAATAACTTCAGAGATGGACCGAGGCAAGACGCATTTGACCTCTTCTTGGGCACTTACCTGCCCAGTGACTCTGCAATCGGTGGCCAGCTCCTCTTCGCCGATCGAAGGCCGATCTTCATTCAGTCGATACCCTACATTCTTGCTGCCAGCATCTTCTTCATCTTCGTTGGCACTTTCACTCGCCGCGCACCAGATGCCGCGATCTGGCCATTACGCCTTCTCCTTGTTCTTAGTCTGGCGACCGCAGGCGCTTGCCTGAACTTTATGTGGACCAATGGCACCCTCTATGTAAATGCCGCCAAGTACTTTCTTCCGACAGATACAGAAGTTAACATTAATTACAGGTCAATTGGCCCAAGCTCAACCGCCTCCCACACCAGGTCGAAGCCTATCAGTCAAGCCTTACTAAAGTCTCGAACAACCCTGTTGTCGGCTCCCTTGTCGGCACGAAGCACGAGCGCGGTAAGAGTGACGCCAGGCTGCTGGGCCTTGAGGAAGGCAAGAAGCGCGTCGAGTAATTTCATTTTCCTTTGTTTGAGAAGCGTCCACTTTAGTCAGGATGCACTAGTAGACTTGACTCTGCATAATACATACAGACTAATTGAAGAACCTGTAATAGACAATATCGCATTCTTCTGCTCCTGCTGTCCATTTCCATCTGGGTTGTACACTGGTGTTACTGAGTTTCTACTACATACATCTGCTTCAAGACAGCAACAGACTATCAGGAGCGGTAAGCCTGACCAAAGTTTGCGAGGTAGAAGCAGAATGTCAGTCATCAACGCCGACTGGCAGTTGCGGAATGCGAACTGTTGTGGGGACATATGACGCTTGCAAGTTATTCAACAGTAGGTAACACTGCACGTATACTTTGCCAACGCAGTGGTAGTCGACCGACTGTTGTACGAAGTTGGTTGTTGCGTCCGGACTTGACATGTGACGTGATGCGGGGAAGCAGCGGGAGAAAGTGTGGACATCTCGGTTGTCATTTCCCCGGTTTCTCGGTCTCGGTCTCGTAAACATTAACTTGTCTACATGTATATCTGATCAATGCTCTTTGATCTCAGTCACCAGACGGATGCTGCTCAATGCTGTGCAAAGTGCTTCTTAAGGCATATCGCGTCAAGTTGTGGACGCTGCCGCAAATCAATAAGTGAAGAAGCAACAACAAGTAGCCAAGAGGGACGCTGCTTCGGATACGGAATACTTTCCTCCATCTCGAGATGCAACAGATCGCCAAATAGGCTAAATTGCCATGAATGTCGCCGAGACAGGCATAACGCTCAGAAGCTGAGGAGCAATACGGGCTACGATGACACAATGGCAATGCCAGACATTGCAGAAGATCCCCACGTTTGTATAAAAGATGTTAGGGTAGCTCTATAGAAGGTGCCCTTCTCGCAAGTCTCTAAAGCGTGATGGCTCCCACTCTCCAGCTGTATGCACTGCTAGGCACCTGCCTACTCCAATACCTGGTCGGAGCACATGTCATTCAAGCTCGTCGGCATGAGCTACAACAAACTGGTCGTCAGCGTATCAGTATCAATAGCGACTGGCGTTTCTGGCGATCCGAGACCAATCCAGACGGCATCACCTACGACAACCGGACGGATACACCTCAGCAAGGGGCCTTTTACCTGCGACCATATATCCTCCCTTCTGCGAACGATTTCATATTGGATCCATCCAAGCACTATGTGGCTCCTTCAGCGAATCCGCCCAGCAACATCTCGTATGCTCAGAACAATTTTAACGACAGCGCATGGGAGAGCGTCACTTTGCCTCACGATTGGGCAATCAAAGGACCATTTTACGAGGGAGATGATGTACCAGTGACTGGTGGTATGGGCAGACTGCCGATCCAGGGAGTCGGCTGGTACAGAAAGAAGCTCTCGGTGTCTGCTGAAGACGCGAAGAAGGTTGTGTACCTCGATATCGATGGCGCTCAATCGTATGCTATCGTCTGGCTTAATGGCAACCTTGTTGGTGGCTGGCCGTACGGCTACAACTCGTTCCGTCTCAATCTCACTCCTTATCTAAAAGCGGGCGATGACAATCAGTTGGCGATTCGCTTGGTATGATGCAAGTTAATTTGGATCTGTAGTAGCACTGACATATTCCAGGATGATCCAGTTGACTCGGCAAGATGGTACCCTGGAGGAGGTCTGTACCGCAACGTGTGGCTCACGACGGTAGAGAGTACTCACGTAGCTCACTGGGGATCATACATAGCTACCAAGAACGTGTCGCCCATATCTGCGACATTAGATCTGACGATACAGATCAGAGGCGCTGCTGATCAAACGGTCGATGTTGTCACTGAAATCTACACAGGCGACGGAGATTTGGTAGCCAGATTTCCACAGGCGTCTGTCAACCTGTCCTCGGAAACTGGAAACATCACCACGTCAGTCGCTATTGATAGGCCTCGGCTTTGGGGACCACCACCGACGCAAAAGCCGCACCTGTACACTGCTAAGACATGTCTTTTTATCAACGGTGACCCTGATCCTATCGACACTTACGAAACTTCATTTGGAATTCGCAATATAGCATATAGAGGAGACGGTTTGTACGTCAATGGCGAACGGATACGCATTCAAGGCGTGAACCAGCACTCGGATTTGGGCGCCATCGGTATGGCTTTTAACACCCGTGCTGCAGAACGTCAGCTCGAACATCTGCACGAGCTAGGTGTGAACGCTATCCGCATGTCCCATAATCCGCCGGCGCCAGAGTTACTGCACTTGACAGATCGCATGGGATTCTTGGTCATGGACGAAGTGTTCGATTCTTGGGAACGGAAGAAGACTGACAATGACTTCCACCTCATCTTCCCGGAATGGCACGAGGCAGACTTGAGGTCCATGATCAGACGTGATCGCAATCACCCTTCGATATACGCGTGGAGTATTGGGAACGAAGTCGGTGAGCAGACATGCTGCGGCGAGCGAGGTTTTGAGATTGGGAAAGAGCTCAACGCTATCGTACTCGAAGAGGACCCAACAAGGCCTTCGACAGCATCGATGAACGTCGCAAAGCCAAATCAGACCTTCCCGGAAAATCTCGGCATACTCAGTCTCAATTACCAAGGAGAAGGCATCAGAGACACACCAGCCTACTCACAAACGAACGGCACCCGCACTCCACCCCAGTATCAGCCCTTCCACGACAAATTTCCAGACAAGCTGCTTGAAACCAGCGAGTCTGCGGCTCAGCTGAGTTCACGAGGCACGTATATCTTCCCAGTCACGGATTTGATCTCTGCGCCGGTTAACGATACCTCTGGCGGTAACTCGACGACCTTGCAAGTCAGCTCATACGAACTTCACACCTCGAATTTCGGGTCGTCATCAGATAAGGTCTTCGCGGCACAAGACTCGCACCCCTTCGTCGCCGGTGAATTTGTGTGGTCTGGCTGGGACTACATCGGGGAGCCCGAACCCTATTACTCAGCCAAAAGCTCTTACTACGGCATAATCGATCTTGCCGGATTTCCCAAGGACCGTTACTACCTATATCAGTCAAGATGGCGTCCAAATCTGAGAATGGTACATATCTTGCCGCACTGGAATTGGCCCGATCGCATTGGCAAGGTAACACCTGTGCATGTCTTCACTTCGGGTGACGAGGCTGAGCTCTTCCTCAATGGCAAGTCCCTTGGAAGGCAGAAGAAGGATCAATATGAGTATCGCTTGCGTTGGAACGATATCATCTATGAGCCGGGCGAAGTTCGTGTTGTTGCCTACCGCAACAATACAGAATGGGCTGTCCAGACCGTGCGGACAACTGGTCCTGCCGCTGCACTGCGGCTGAAGGCGGACCGAGCTGAGATCGCCGCTGACGGTGAGGACCTGTCTTTCATGACTCTCGAGGTGACCGACGCGAGGGGAGACATTGTACGCGACAACTATGACGCGGTCACTTTCTCTGTGTCTGGTCCTGGTGAGATCGTGGCCACCGACAACGGCAACCCTGCGGACCTTACGCCGTTCCCTTCATTGAAGAGGAAGGTGTTCAGTGGTTTGGCCTTGGCAATCGTGAAAGGGAAGAAAGGAGAGACGGGGACTGTCATTGTCACAGCCAGTGGCACTGGACTGCAGACCGGAAGTGTTGAGATAAACGTAGCGTGAAGGCGTTGGCGAGAAACCTGACAATGCCTAAGCATCAGCAAAGAATATGGAGCCGCATTGAGCCATGGGTTGTTAGTGCCAGAATCGTGTCTCCGGTTTCACAGCCTAGGCACACCCCATAACGAAGTTGTTGACTTGTTCGGTGAGCGTGCCGAACGACGGCCTTCTCGACGAGTTTTGGTTTCGGTCAAACGCCGAGCTGGTGACATTTGCCGATGACACGGTAAACCTCTACCCCGCCATCCACTTTCGTGGTAGTGCGGGGTTTCCAGACGAATGGCATCACGCTTCAACCACCAAGAGAGCCACTTTTGCCGGCAAAATGTCCCTGGAGAATCGTCGGACCGGAAGTTGTGGGGAGAATGTTTGGATGAGGCTCGTGTTGGAGCTTTACATAACGTCGAGCCCTCAATCTCATTGTGAACATTACACGACAGTATATCCCTTTAGATCCTCGTTTGAGAACTAATATCTCAGAACGAGCTCAACAATACCAGTTAAGAAAGGCATAATTCCCAATCTCAACACCAGATCTCAACTTACCTGACACAATCGCATCAACACCAACATGTCCAAGCCAGCGATCGGTTTCTGCGGCCTTGGAGCCATGGGCCTGGGAATGGCTACCAACCTTGTCAAGCAAGGCTACTCAGTAACCGGCTTCGATCTGTACCCTCCCTCGCTCGAGAAGTTTGAGAAAGCAGGCGGCATCCCCTCGACCTCGCTCTCTGAATCCGCAAAAGATAAGCCCTTCTACATCGTCATGGTCGCCGCGGCGTGGCAAGCGCAGCCTGCGCTATTTGCTGACGATGGCATCGTCAAGGCGCTGCCTAAGGGTGCGACTCTTTTGCTCACTAGCACCGTGCCGAGCAGTTATGCTCAAAGCGTTGAGAAGGAGCTCAAGGATATCGGCCGCGATGATATCTTCTTCATCGATGCACCGGTTTCAGGAGGCGCAGGGCGCGCGGCTGATGGCACGCTGACGATTATGGCGGGTGCGTCTGATGCGGCGTTTGAAAAGGGGAAATGGCTGCTTGCTGAGATGAGTGCACCTTCCAAGCTTTTCATTGTTAATGGCGGCATTGGCCAGGGCAGCAACATGAAGATGGTGCATCAGGTACTTGCAGCGATTCAAATCCTAGCTGTTAGCGAGGCGTACGGGTTTGGAGCGAGGTTGGGACTGAACGGAAAGGATGTAAGCGAGGCTGTCATCGGAAGTGATGCGTGGAGTTGGATGTTTGAGAACAGGACACAGAGGACGTTGAAGGAGGACTACTTCCCTGGTGCAAGTGCTGTTACCATCATCCTTAAGGATACAGTAAGTCGATACATGCTGATGTTCATATTAACGATGCTAACAGTGAATTAGAGCATCATCACACTGCGAGCGCGTGAACTTCAGTTCCCCACTCCTCTCTGCTCGATCGCCGAGCAAGTCTACTTTGCAGCACTTGACCGCGGCTGGGGCGCCAACGATGACGCTGGCATCGTGCGTCTCTGGACTTCGGATCCAGTTACCAGTATTCAAAGCTCTCTATCAGCTGAAGACAAGGAGCGGAAACTTACCCTCGTTAAAGATCTGTTGAAGGGGATTCACCTTGTCGCAGCGGCCGAGGCGCTTTCTCTCGCTAAACACGTCAACATTCCTTTGCCGCAGATCTACGAGCTGGCCAAGGATGCGGCAGGGGGCAGTAAGCAGTTTGAGACTTACGGACCCAAAATGCTGCCGATTTTGGAGGGTCAGTCAGATGGTAACGGCAAGGTGCTCGACAGCTACATTGACGGGCTGCAGAAGGCGCTAGACGAGGCACAAGCTATCAAGTGCCCTACATATCTAGGTAATGGCGCACAGGCGCTACTGCTGCAAACAGGGAAGAGCAGGGATCTTACTTCGTTGTTGAAGTTCTATAGTGCATAGAGAATTGACAGAAAATGAGGAAACTGAGCGACTAGCACTATGGTTCACCTTGCCTCGCCTCGTTCTCGACAAGTCTGCGAAGCATTACACGAGCGTCCGACTAGCAGGAGCGTTGGTGACCGCGGCCCTTCGTTGCATGATTGAGCTGTCAGCAGGATGCATACCCACATAGTTAATTGTAGGCATAAATGCGACTACGAAGCGGATCCTAGTCCAACGAAGCCGACACCTCCATAGCAAAAGCACCCTTTCAACGCAGACCGAAGTATAGCATCGGTGATCTTGTAACAGCTATGCAAACCACGGACATCGGGCGGGTAAAGGCGCGCGTCTCAGCATGCACACATGTGGTGAGATCATGACACTGTGCCTTAGTGTCGCTTCTGAACAATCATGACGAGGAAACACACCCCGATAGGTATCTCCACCGGTCTCACGTATGACGCCTTCCTCCGATGTCAACGTTACCGTTGGTTTGAACAAGGGCCTCAACTGGTGCCGTAGTGCTCATATCCGGATAAAGAGACGGATGCTTAGACGGAGGCATGCTGCCATTCTCACAAGACCGACATCAAGGTGAGGACGGCTCGGCTGCTTGCAGAGCGGCTGACTGGAGGTGTAACGGCTAGGGGAATGATAGGTTGGTACAGACGAGGCCGGTCCCACGCTGAGAACTGCCGTTCGCCAAGGCGTACTCAGCATGTTTCAAAGCGCGATATCTGGTGGCGAACACGCCATCACCAATATCACCATATCTATCGCCGTGCATCCAAAGCTTGGGGTGCACGGCTCTAAGCTTTAGCGGTTGCGAGGCACAGATTTGCGCGGGGTGGCGCCTGATGGCCGTGGTGACACGCAGGGTGCTCTAATACTAGCCGCGATTGGCCTGTTTGGGCGGCTGCTGCCTTTGTCCTCGCCCTTCTTGTATATGGCTTGCAACAGGAGCACAAGGCTGCTGCGGCAAAGATTGTGGGTAAGTGATCAAACAACCAGATTTCAGATAAGTTGAAACTGTGGGGAAGATGAGATGAGGAGGTGCAAGACGATGATAGCTGCCGGCTGTTGGAGCAGATTGCGAGCGGCGTTCTGAAACCCTCTTTCGTTGGAAATTTGAAGAGCAAACCGAACAACGGTGTTGGCGACCGTTGACAGAAGTCGGTGGTACGCCACAATTGACGCCGTGGAACAACGCGGAGATGATCGACAGGAGAGGCCGTGAGATGGTCAGCGAGTGGGTCAGATACGGCCCTGAGCTGCGTCATTCAGTAATCATCATGGCAATGCATTTACAATATCTGAAAGGTTTGTTCTGGATGCTCTGCTGCATTGCAAGTTGCTGTTCGAGCTCAACAGCTGTCCTGCCAAGGGCGGCAATTTGCTGTCAAGCCAGCGCGTACCGAGAACCTGGTTGCATTGGCGGCAAAGGCGATCGCCATGTCGCAATATCGTTCGTGTCCAAGACTGGCATCTTGCGGTCGTGCAGATCGCTGGTCCACAACGAGGCACAGCATGCAGCAAAATGTTTGATCACCTCCTGGCGACAATTCGTTCGGCGAAATAGTCGGTGTTCAGAGGTGATGGAGTGATGTTCCCAGCTGCTCTCCCTTCTGTGTAACCGCTCTGGAACCTGATTTGCGGAAGTGCAGAATGCCATGCGGATCTGCTGACAGGGATCCGATAGTGGCTTCGCAGGACGTTGCAGGACGTTGCAGGACGTTGCAGGACGTTGCAGGACGTTGCAGGACGTCGCAGGACGGCCGCATGCGCATGTGCCTGATCGCTGAGCGCGGGTTCGCATGAGGAGCGCATCCTGCTATGCTGCCGCTGAGTTGCCGTAGAGTCCCTATCTCCTGAGGATGACTATACGTCTGACATGTGGTGCTGGTGCCGAAATCCTTTTAAAAGAAGACAAGGATGATGACTTCGATGAATAAGCCGATGTCACAAATCACTCTGCACGTGTAGCGGAGATTGTCTTCAATTTGCGCAGCCTTGTGCCGTTGTACGCTGTGTTACGAGTGACCTTCGTGAAAGCGCACACCTGCATCAAACATGCATCGGTTCTGTACTTGGCCTGGCACCGGTGAGCGCGATGCGTTTTCCTTGTCGAAAAAATAATCAGGTAACATTCGCAGCAGCTGCCGCGGATAAGGCGCCATCGAGATTAGGTAAATCGGTACATTGCTCCGATACTGAAAATTATCGAGTAGTTCACTGCGCGAGTAAGGCGTATGTCGTGATCAAGCGGAACCGCGGACAGATTTGAGGGGCCATCAATGTGGTTAGCAAGCGCCAAACGCGCTGGCGAGGTTTCTCGACTATTATTACTTGCGATATGGTTTCGATAGACCGCTTGCTAGCAACGCCCTTCGAAGCTGCGCCTCCATTTAGCGGTGAATAGTGTACCACCCCGCATTGTCATCCTGACAGCGTGCAAAGTGGGTGACTTGAAGCGGTCAACGCTGGCGTTGGGTGCTGATGCATGGTGATACTGTGGAGTACACTGACAGCTGTCTGCTCTAGAAAAATCTGCAATGTTCCAAGATGGAGAATAATGGCCATCAAACAGCACATCTGACAGCCGTTGAGTACACCCTCGTTCGACGTGAGACAAATCCGATGAACTAAGCGTGCCTTGATTAACGTTGTGTGAGCCGAGCGATGAGGCCACAATTGTTGCTGCAGGCAGCGGGCCGGAGGAGAGTGGGCCCAAATTCGCACTTCCTCTCTCTGACCCTGGAAAAGGCAGTCACGCGCTACTCTTGGCCGCACATGAGCAGGAGCAAACCCATACGCGGGACTGAACGGTGACGCTAATTGTAGGGATCTTGATACACTTTCGTGTTGGTCCCTGTAGAGTTGTAAGCATAACGTCACGCAGCAGCCTCGCGAACGGCACGGTATCAGGCACCGTCTCACGCCAGGCCAATGCCATTAGGGCTGAGTACACCACCACCAGAGCCACGTTGTCTTGGGGTCGCATGAAAGAGGGTGTAGCGACGCGGCAGGGAACGTGGCCTCGGTTAGCAGCCGGGTAAAGCTCCAGGCACAGCAATTATCCAAGAGGCCTGTCGTACTGAAATCACCGCAAGCGCATTCGTGTTCGTGGAGTGGTGCTATCATTGACTGCGAGCGTGTTTCACATTGAGCAAGAATAGAAGCAAAACGCATAGAGTGTTGTGTGAAGTGATCTTTGATCAAGTAATTATGCTGTAAGCAAATTGGGTATAGGTATCCTCCTGGCAGTGAAGCCGCAAACATTAGAACTCCCAATATGTTCTGTCTATAATAACAAATGCAGTAGCGCACAATGATGTGGCTCCCAAAGCGCCGACTGATGCAGTGTAGAAAACAAGGTAGCATGTGCTCGGTATTACAAGGGATGGTGTGCCCTAAGCGAAAGCAGGCGTCTAATGAGAAAGTGTTTCCTTCACCCGAGCCGGCGTGTAGAAAGTGGTCGTGACCAAACGTTGAGACGTTGAGTCATAGTAAATGATGCGCTAAGTGATGCATGCGATAGGCGTAATCGTAGGATCTTAATGTCTTGGAGGGCTTGCAGGACAAAAGGCTCGTTTGCAAGGCAGCAGGCCATACCCGATGAATGCGCTAAGAGGCGCGTGGTGCGTCGATAATGGACCAGGGTGTGGTGCACGAGGTGTGTCGATGATCGGATCGGGTGTGGTCTTGCAGATGGTTTTCATGTCGGCTGCACGCCAGTAGATGGCATTGTGCGTTTTAGTCGAGCGGATAGTAAAGGTATCATGTGATGATAGTGAGAGAAGATGGGTGAGGTCTTCATGTTGAGAGTGCCAGAGCCAATTGCGAGCCGAAAGGACAGGCGTGCAGAGAGATATTGGTGACGAGCTTATTTGGAAGGAACCGGAGGCAGAGGGCGTGTTGGTGGTGGTCCCGGGCAGGGAGGGAGGTTGTTGTTTGCCATGTTGGACTCGTCGTTGATGATAGCGGCCATTGTATTGTGTTAAGTAAAAGCTGAAGCTGGGTACTGATAGTAGTTGCAGGTAGCGGTTGAGCGTAGACGAGTTGGTATTCGAGTAGACTGGACAGTGACTGATGGTTGTGTAGAGGTAGTGCGAAGCTACTGTAGATAAGTGTCTTTGGTGTCCGGCTGAGTGGTTATTGTATGAAACGAAGGATACGAGTAGTGGGGGTCAAGAGTATTTATGTGCGTGCTCAGATTGCTACAGCACCAAAATGTCGGTCAGCTACGTACTTTTGACGATGTGTGTAATTATTCTAGGCAGCGCATGGCACGGCCCAAGCGGTGAAGCAGGCGTTGGGCTGATGGACCAGGAAAGGGGTGGCTCCTGGCTTGTGCATGAGCTAAAGCATGCCGAAACATCGCTCATCCCGGTCATTTAATGAGCACGGGCGACAGAAACACGAAGACCTGTTGTGCTGCATGTCGTTTCATCGCCCTCGTGACTGGACTGAAGATCGCGGTGATCCATCCCGTCATAGCAATGTCGCCGTCGCGACAGGCTGTTCGTGCAGCACATCACTTCCTGCAAGGTTGGAGATGACTCTTGGGCATAATTGAGTGCCTAACGCTGACATCACTGCCTCGCTCTCACTACTTATTATTAGTAGGTTTGCTAGTGGGAACGGTCGTGGTTGATTGAAACGTAGCACTCCTTTTCCAAGCTCATGTTGCCGCTCTCGAGCGCCGAAACGCCGCTTCACACCATGTGTGAAAGAGGGTTTTGCTTGCGAGGCATTCAGGAACAGGCAAGGCTAGCTTCAGTCCTGTGTCAGGGCTAATTTTCTGACACGGCCACAGCCACGGACCACCCGCAGGCTTCATGAATTTTGTCACCGAGTTTGCAACGTCGCTCATGCCAGCACCCACAGTCTCCATCGCAGCTGGAAGATCTAGCGCGTGCGGCGCCCACAGCGCCCTTCTCCCGTGCTTCTGCCATGCTTCCATCTAATTTCCAATGCTCGCCCTGAAATTTTTCTGCTCCACTTGCGAGTCTGCTCCCGTTCGTACTCGTCGGCGGTGAGTTTGATGTGTCATTTGTCCAGCAAGCTGTTTGCCCCAGCCTGCCAGGCGAGTAATTTAGACTGTTGTCACGCAAGGGAGCTGTGAAAGGGTCCTGTCATGCTTATTTTGGTCCTGGGTTTCCTGGCTTTGTCTGCGCACTGTCTGTACGACTCGTATAATCCTAGTCACTTGCAAAAGCAGATTGACGGCGTCGCTGCCCTGTTTTCTGCAGCCCTCCGGCGTCCGCAAGTGGCTGGCGTGCGAACCCTAACCGTAAGACTCTCCCAGATTGACCCGGGAGCTCCGAAAGGACACCGAAAGGAGAGAGATGCAGATGTGCAGCCATTGAGGTGTTGCGATCGGCCTGCCAACCAAAGACGTCAGCCGGACGCGCGGAGGGGACGCCGCAACTCTCGGTGGTGCAGTGCAGCTGAGGCCTGCTTCCCACGTGGACTAGCAAGGATCAGCCTGAGGCAGCCTCGGGTGAACGTTCGTTTTGCATGCGCTGCTTTTGATTCGCAATCTGTCTCCCCTTGCTCCTGCTGCTCGCCAAATGACCTGCAAACAGGCTGCTGCCTGCTTCATCCGTCATCGGAGAACTCGGTAGAAACTAGAATTCTTCCTTCGCCGGAAGATTCTGAGACCCTTTGTGAGTTCTGCCAGTTTGGGAAGGCGAGTGGATCGATCAACAGGGGCGCAGCTGGCTTTGCGTCAAAGCTTGATAGGGAAAATTGCAGACCACACCATCGCCACCACAGTCGGTCTCGAACTTGCCACAAATCTGGCGTTTCAAAGCTGTGGAGAAAATGTTGTATGTCGTTACAGACCAGATTGAGAAGTCGCGGCTACTCGTTACCGAATCTGCGACCTGACGGCGCGAATTCGAGGGGCTTATGAAGCTGACGACGTCCCAGCAGACTGGGTGATGCGGAGGGACGCGAGGAAAGACCGCGCGCTGTCTACCGTTCACTGACAGCTTATCAGCTGACTGCCGAGATCACGGAAGCATGACTGGTGCTGAGAAAGGTTTGTAGCTCACTGCCATGCCCGCCGACATGGCGCTTGTGGGCTGTTGGCAAGCCAGCCTCAGCGGGACGCGCGCCGAGTTCGCTCCAGCTGAGCAGTAACACCTTCGGATATTGCCAGCTCGCCGGCGAACTTTCAAAAGCAAACTTGAGGCCGAGAATCAAAGCAAAGTTGGCGAGGGCTCTGCAATGCGAGTCTGGCCTTGTGCAGCTGCTCCGCGCAACGCGTCACTGGCCAAGCGCAGAAAGGAGGACCTGCTCGACCAGTCCGCGCACGCGGGGAAATCGTCATCGATGCCTTGAAGTTTGGCAGCAGGATTGATGATCGTGCCAGTGTGATCCTCTCAATTTTCGAGCTAATGTCAGGTACAGCCGAGGAACGCGCATCGGCGCTAATATGCGGCCCTCCACTTGTGGCTTGCAAGCGAAAGGTGGCGCACCATGAGAGTGCTGGGCACGGCGATCCCGGGGCCTCTCAATACTACATACTTGCTTTTGAACCTTATCGATGATCAAATTGGTGTACAGCCTCACGTATCTATACAGCAGAGCACGAACGGTAGGTCGATGCGCGTTGCGTTGCTAAATTCAATGCCAGAAAGAGCAATTGCATCTGCATTAGTCTCCGCGTCGAGTAGGTAGATCATGCACTTTTGCTGCCACTTGCAGTATCGATATCGCACAAATGTTGCACAGTCGCTCCCATCAATAACTGCAACTGCCGATAGTCTTGATGGTATTGTTCTTCGGAGAGACGCGGGCTGCGAAGCCTTCACATATCGCCGATGGTGAGGAGGTCATGCACGATAGTGCATGCATTAGGTAGCCCACGACGCGAGAGGTAGCAACTATACCGAGTCACACCGAAAACCTCCACAGCAAAGTTCACAGTTGATTCTGCGCCGCTACGACGCCCTTCTGCAGACGTCGTGAGGACTACCTGCCGTCGTACCTCCGCTGAGTTTCGCCGCTCGGATGCTTACAGCGTTACTTTGCAATAGAGTTTCATGCATTATGCTCTCGGGCTGATCAGGCTGTCTGGCTAGACAGACTGCGGAGTATATTCAGCCGTTATCTTCGACGTCGTCGTTGCCCGTTTGACCCGCAGCTTGGGTCGATACCCAATTCTCCAGCATCTGCTGACTAGACACTGGTGTAGCAGCACCTCCTGCAGCGTTCTTAGCCCCGCGGCGCTTGACCACGAGGCATAGAATGCGACCGTAGATGCTGAATCCCTCGTACGAGGTGTTCAGGCCCAGCTTCTTCTTATCGTCTTGCGCCTCATCCTCCTCTTCAATGACCTCGGCGGCCGCTGATGTTGCACCTGTCATGGGGCGTTTGCTGGTCACGGTCTCTGGAATAAAAAGATACTCTTCTTCACTTTCGCTGGCTTTGTTCTTAGCTTCGCTCCGATCTCGCTTTGGTCTTGTCGAGCGTTTGGGTGCCTCAGGGATGTCTGCGAGATTGATCACTTCGTCATCGTCTTCCTCGATAACAATTGGGTCCGCAGCAAGCTCGTTGATGACCACCGGCTGATCGCTTGTCCCGGTGGTGAGCCAATTGGTCAGCTTTCCTGAGTTACTTTGTATACGACGCTTGTCTTTGAACATCTTCTGCTTAGTCATTACTGAGTGACGAGAGGATGACTCGGTCAAGAAGATTGAGACTTCGAAATCATCTAATGCATGTCAGTTGCTTGTAGACTTTCCGCGACCACTGGCTCGTGTGACATGCATCGCGAATCTTAAGATTGAGAAACAAGACCCACCTTCAACTACAACGTCTTTGACGCCTTTCTTCTTAGCCTTAGCCGCAGTGCGGCTTTTCCCTCGCTCGTTCTCCTCTCGAAGTTTGGGAAGAACGAGGGGCCGAACGGCCTGGATGATGCGTGGAAGAGCTGGGTTGTCGCGTTTCAGCAGCCATGCCTGTGCATCAGCAGGGCGATCCAGGTAGATTCGAACTTCTAGGACAGAATGCTTCGTTATGCGCAGGTAACGCCTAAATGGCGCCATGTTTCAACGGCCCTGCAGCTTCACGTTTGACGTTTCGACAGCTGTCTCTGTAGGAAGTAAATGAACGTAAACGGGAGTGGCTGTCACGGGAAGTTGATGCGTGTTCACGTGTCGTCATGCCAAGACCATTCTGAGATGATGGAGTCTGCAACTTTCTCACATCGTGCATTGACAACACGCTCACCAAACCTAGGCAAATCTGTCACCAACGATATTAATGGCTTTGGAGCTCCATGTATGGGGTCCAGCCTTTGGACTCCCTTCAATTGACCCTGAGTGTATCGCTACTGTAGCCTACTGTCAGCAGGTAATTCCAGAAGGTCAATGGTGTCTCGTCGCAAGCTATGACAAGTCTGTAGGATTGACTGGTAAGCTCCCGAGTGGCGCTTTGAAATGGACTTGAGCTTATATATGACAGAGAGCTTGCCGATACTCTTCGATGGCGGTATTGCCACAGCGACTGGCTTTGAAGACATCGTCTCTTACTTGCGCAATCATCCTACAGTCAGCAACGACCTCGATTCGAACCTAAGCACACAACAACAGAACGATCGGACTGCATACTGCACGTTCCTGCGATCCACAGCCACTCCTCTCATCGATCTGTCACTCTTCGTCTCGGCCGAAAACTACAACAACGCCACGTCCTCTGCATACACAGCGATTCTGCCATGGTATGCCAACTATACGGTACCTCCCAAACGTCGAGAACTTGCGAGGACACGGACCACGCATATGGGCTTAGATAGCTTAGACGTGGATATGCGGACAGAGGAAATCTCTGGACCAGGCCGAGGCACAGCGTCAGCGGAGTTTGAGGCTGCAAAACGAGCAGCTGGGCTGCCCTCCGATAGCAAGCCAAGTGTCATGAGCATTGGACGCGGCAAGGGCCTTGGGGGTTTTCTGGGCACCCAAAAGTATGCCGCCAAGTTTAGGTTGGATGCTGTGTCAAACGACTTGCTCGAGCCGCTGTCAGATCTACTGGGAAGCAACGAATACTTGTTGGGCACACTGAAGCCCTCAAGTCTCGACTGTTTGGCGTTTGGTTATTTGGCGCTGATGCTGTATCCAGCTGTACCTCAGGCGTGGCTCAAGGAGACGATCACTACGAAGTTCCCGGTCCTCGAGGCATACATACAGCGCCTGCGCAAGGACGTCTTCTCTGACGAAGAGACAATTGCGGCTCAAGTTTGGGCCATCACTACCGGGCGATTGTCTTCAGCAACGAAGCAGTCTCCCAGCACTCTGCTGCCATGGATACCTAGGTCGCAAAGCTTCACATCGAACACGCTCACTGGCGTCAAGGAAGTAATCGGCAATGTTCCTGTCATCTCGTCCCTTACGAAACGTGAACTTCCCACGGAGCCAGCACCGTCTTGGAGTCGCATCAGGTCCGAGCTTCCTTCGCCTGTATTTGTCAATACCCTCCTCGGCTTGACGGCTGCAGCCGCAGTAGGCTTGGTGTCCCTTGCTATTCAGCATCGCCGGTCACCCCGGGAAGGAGATTTAATCTTTTGGGCGCTACGGCCGAACGTTGGACTTGGAGATGCTGGCAACATCTTCAATGTATTGGGTCAGTTGCCCAGCGGTTCTTTCTCTCAATTCTGATGTGCATCTGATTTGCATTGCGCGGCGCGAATGATTTAGATACCCCACTTGTTCAACAGAATGTATAACCTTGGCGGCGTGCCTGCCGAGCATCATCCAGCCGCTGAAATGACATGCCATTGACCGAATGCGACGTGCATGCCATAGCAGCAACACTCGCACTTTAATGTGAGACGTGAAATGTGTGCAGTGCACTGCTGCTCAGGAAGACGTCATAGGAACCAAAACACAAGCCGCATTGGCGGCTAGCTCCCTCAAGCGCTCAGTACTGCAGATGTGCGGCTCCGACGAACCACACGGCTCGGGCGGCCATCCCGGGCGTTTGTCATGTAAACAAAATCAAGCTGAAGAAGGCTATGCTGCGCCCAGCAAAGATCGTAGACCAGGTTGCCTGTGCGACTAAATGATGCACCGGCTAGAACCGCGTATGGGATCTCCACGGGCGATCTCCTGCCAGGATCAATCGTGAAGTCGCGGGGCGGCGGTACGTCATCGACCCGAGCTAGTGACCGCAAACACTCAAAAACAGCGGCGCCCTCGGATCGACAGCCTTCCCCCTATCACGAGAACTCCAACTCTCATACAGTCTTGAGCAGCTTCAGCTTTTACAGATCGCATATCGCAAATACCAATTACAACCGTCTACCCCGTCACATCCGCCAACCATGCATCGCACATACAGTATGCGCCAGTCTCGCGCGCCCACGGTAGGCATCAGCACTCCACAGCGGAACTTTGAGTCCCAAGGCTGACGTGTGTACAGGCGTCGCAGATTCAGAACCCCCCTCCTCCGTCGTCCTCGACCAAGAGTGGGCGCTTCTTCGGCAAGGCCAACATTGGTACGTCTGATGTCAACACCAGTAGAACTAGATGGATGCTAATTGCGGACTGTCCAGGTCATACCTTCCGCCACAAGTCCGCAGGCGCTTTCGGACCTGATCTGGCTAAAAAACTATCCCAATTGGTCAAGATGGAGAAGAACGTTATGCGCAGCATGGAGCTTGTTTCCAGGGAGCGCATGGAGGTCGCTGTAAGCTCGTGCCACCCGGAACGATGTCCGAATTGACACTAAATGAAGTCATAGCAACAACTCTCCATCTGGGGCGAGGCATGCGATGACGATGTTTCTGATGTCACAGACAAGCTCGGTGTCTTGATCTACGAGATTGGTGAGCTTGAGGACCAGTATGTCGACCGCTACGACCAGTACCGTGTCACTATCAAGAGCATTCGTAACATTGAGGCTTCCGTCCAGCCTAGCCGTGACCGTAAGTCTTACAAAAACTGACAATAGTCAAAACTCACAATACGTAGGCAAACAAAAGATCACCGACCAGATTGCCCAGCTGAAGTACAAGGAGCCCAACTCTCCCAGAATTGTAGTTCTCGAGCAGGAGCTTGTTCGTGCTGAGGCCGAATCCCTCGTCGCTGAGGCTCAGCTTTCCAACATCACTCGTGAGAAGCTTAAGGCTGCTTTCACATACCAGTTCGACGCTATGCGCGAGCACTGTGAGAAGCTCGCTATCATCGCCGGCTACGGAAAGCACCTTCTCGAGCTTATCGACGACACCCCTGTCACCCCTGGTGAGACCCGCCAGGCGTACGATGGTTACGAGACTTCCAAGGCGTGAGTACTCTTCTCCAAATCTATACCTGCGTAGCTCTAACAAATTCATAGCATCATCCAGGATTGCGAAGATTCCCTCACCAATTGGGTCGAGCAGAATGCCTCCGTCTCTTCCAAGCTTTCCACTCGCTCCCGCACTCTCTCTCAGCGTCGCCGCAACCGTCAGCACACTGGTGAGGCCGTTGACCTGTCCGGTCAGGACCAGCCACTCGAGGGTCGCGAGTCTGGTCTGTGGATCCCCGCATCCGAGCATCGAGGTAACGGCTACGACGACGAGGAAGTTGATGAGGCTGGCTCCACCATCGCCAGTGAACACCGCGGCCGCGAGGAGGAGAGGATTGTCGCATAAGTTGTGTGCTAAGGGTCTGCTTAGTAGCGTCCCGCTCACCGTCTTCTAATAGTGCGTCTTTGTCTTCACAGCAACAGGCGATGTATACCCCTGACGGCGCGGTCGGTGTTTCTGCGGATTTGCGCTTGGAACATTGGAGCAATATGGGCTTGGCTATGTGATGATTCTGGGATGTGTTGATGATTTTACGAGTAATAAACTAGTATCGAATCGATGTAATTGTGTAATCAGATTATGGTACTGATTGGTACTGATCCATTGGCTTCGACATGTTCCAACTCTGTGTTTGTCTCGACTTCCAGTAGTTCTTATCCAAACGGGAAAACGTATTCTCCTGGCACTCTTCCAACAATGTGACGTAGTGGCTAGTCGATCCTAGAGAACCCATCAGTAGTATCAAGCCTTGCTGGGTCAGGATCTCGATGTTTTGCGTTTGTTCGTAACCATGGCCAATGCGACTCTGCATCCCATATTCTCTTCTTAGTCCCATTTCAACAATCCAATTAAAGTGTGACCCAGAGATAGCATCCACCGACAACTTTATATTGTTGTGGCGCAACCACGCGGAGAATCATTGGTGCCTGTGCTCCATCGATCGCAAACATCACATCTCCACAGGTGAAAAGCGCACGACAGTACCGATACTATAATGAGTACAGAACACTTCAAAAGCAGCTGTGTCCATTGTTCAGGCTCACTCGAATTCGCTCTTCTCTCAGGGCAGATTGGAAAGATCTGTGCGCTCCTTAATCAATGTCACCGACTCACTGGTCTTGTCGCCATGACACATCCTTGCGGGGCGCATGTTGTCAAATCCATGATAACTTGACCTATTCACTATTCCTAACCCTGGGAAGGTTCCAAGGTCCATCGGAAGTGAATTTGCTGCTCCAGCAGGACTGCTCTGACCCCATGGGCGAGAGCACCTTGCGCATCGCTCCCCGTAGACTATTGGATAGTTCGCGGACCTCAGACATGACAGCTTGGCTCTGCAATATACCCAGCAGTACAGGCACTGCCTGCACGCTTACTTTCGATTTCCACGGGCCCGTATTCACGTATTTGAATTGCGGCCGATACCTGCATTCAATGCTCGGGTTGTCTGCCTTGCGTCCGTCTAAGAAGCGCTGGTGCCAGGTAATGACCGTAGGACGGTCGGCCATATATCGCAGAACTTCGAGATGATGCTGCACCCGCGAGGCAACAATAGTGGTGCTCTGGACGATCGCTTCTGTGCTCAAAGAATAATCAATTGGGAGATTGCGAGCTGTAGGGTGCGTAAGGCTCAGAACGGCAAAGACCTGGTCTCCTAGGTCACTGCAACCACAATCGCTTTCCACACGCAAGGAGGTAGCGATGTACGTCTTTGACTGCCCCAGTGTTCTCCAGCTAAGAAGTCCTGAAGTCTGGCAAGAAGACTGGATACGTTGCCTTTTTGCTGCTTCCAAGAGGGGTTATTGATCGTTGACACTTAGGCGGATAAGTTATATCACCCGGACCCTCTTAATTAATTCATAGAGACAACATGTTCAATACGCAGGAGTCTTTCTGGCTTGGCGCATTCGCCGGGGAGATCACGCATCCAAGCGGAGAGTTGCGAATAGTCAGCGTACTCAGGATGATCCTTGAACTTCCTGGAGACAACCTCGTCGATACAAATGTTGACTCTATGAGCTTTTGCGTAGATATCGCTCATGAGATTGACCTACTGATTGCGTTCCCCTGTCTGAGCACTCTCTGTGTTGTAAGATTGCGTCGGAACGTGTACTGTTAGAGTATCTGATGCGAACGGTGATATCGCACTCGTAGCTGACTCTCGAGCGTGATGCGTCAGTGAAAGATCCATATCAGTCGTGCTTGACGTGCTTTTGTGCTACAGACAGCCCTTGGATGGATGGAATGCACAGATTTAGCTAGCTGTCTCTCGAACTGGCGCCGCAGCGCTTTTTGTTCTGGGCTCTGACGGGTCTGAACAGCTGACAACTGGACTTCACATGCAGTCGTTCTCCTGTCTCTTTTGCCTTCTAAGGGATGCACGAACGATTTGAGTTGCTAATCTTCTACTTCAAGTACTCTTCACGTAGTCCTTGTCGAGTATAGCTTTGTCGGACGACGAGTCCTCGAGAACAGGACTCGACACCACGATGGCAACTGGCTGGGTTCCATCGCGATGGCCCGGCGAGCCTCCAATTCGATTGTGCGCTGACGGGTTGTGTTTGGTAACAAAAGTCTCCACTGGTCGCAGCTCCAGGAAACGATCATCCCCCACATCGTCGCCATCGCATTCAAATCTCGTAAAGTTCTGAGTCGAAAGTCTGTACGGATCCTTACTCGCGTCCTTGCTCCGCTGCTTTGACACTTTAAGCGTATTGCCGGAGTAATTCGAGCCGGCGCTCTTCTTGTCTTCCAGGGATTTGTAGCTCTTCTTCTTGCCGGATTTGGACGAACGACCACTCCTGCCCCAGCTCGACGATGTCTGCGTCTTGTTCTTGAAGCCGTTCATGACAAAACGGATCAAGGCTTGTACTGTGGGGACTGCGGCACAGAAATGGCCGAGTCCACTAGCGATAAAGGTACTCATAGATGTGCCGACGATCGTGTAGGTCTGGTCGCTTTGGTCGACGACTCCCTTGAGGAAAGGCACCCGCGCGATGGACACAATAATGATGCTGAGAGCAGTAAGTGAATGCTATGTAAACAGAGGTGGGGGGATGATGGACTCACAGCAGACCGAGCCCGAAAAAAATTAGAAGTTGAACTTTCTTCGCCGTCGCCATTTGCAGCTTGAGAACAATCGGAACGGGAAGAGCGAAAAGGACGATCTCCGCAACAACCTCATAGACGACCGTCAACTTCAGGATGACGAGCCAATCGAGACACTTTGCTGACTTTGCGGCTTCGAGATCCCATTGAGCGCGGACCGGAATGCATCGGATGGCCGCTGTGAAGATGAGGGGAACGGTAAAGCAGGCTGTGAATGCCATGAAGGCGAAGACAGCCCGCTTCAGCCACACGTTTGGAAAGATGCGGAGGTATAAGCATAAAATGCTGTACTTGAGCAGCAACATCTCAGTGCCCCAGAGGATGGTGGCAACGTAGGCTGTGCCTTGTCAGTACCGTATACATACAGTATGCGATAGGAATCATACTCCATCGGCCAATGTCGTAGACACGTTGATGCGTCAAGTCCCATAGATGTTTCCCTACTCCCGCACTGATATTGAGTTCGAAGACGATCATGAGCGGGACACACAAGGCCTTGCACAGTGGTCAGTGAAGCAGAGTGCGCCTAGCAGCTGTAGACATACAGCCGATGCAAGATGCACCCAGTCGTCCCACCAGAGCGGATTCCCACCAAGCCAACGCGACGCAAAACGCATAGCAACAGCGACGACGGGTATGACACCCGTCACATATGCCGTGATCCTCATGAGATTCGTGTACGACCCGTGAGGTCGGTTGCAGAGATCTGCTTGCGCCCGGAGGATATCTACCAGAGGTCAACGACGTCACAACCGATACCGCGACAGCCATACCAAAAGTCTCGTCCAGAGTGCACTTCTCCAACAAGCACGGTTGCAGTATCGCAGTGGAGTTCTTCGAATCGCACTGACACTCCACATCGAGAAGCCTGCATCCAATTCGAGGCAAACCCTCCACGATACATTCAAGCTATCCCGATCAGTGATGCACATCATCGCCACGAGGATTCTTACTCCGCATGGTGGGATTCTGCTCAATGCGTCCGTGGCAGCGTCTGGTGCCGCGTCCGCGGTGAAGCTGAAAGCATACGCAAACAGCGCAAGTACGATGGCACGGTGCCAGAACATGACAGGATATGGGAAAGTAGCTTGAGAAACTCAGGCAGGTAGCAAAGGGTGTTTGTCGTGTCCACGGCGAGTCTTCATTAATACCCGTGGTAGGACGCCGACTAGAAACGATGCATTTTAGTCTTCGCTGCTAAGTGCTCTTGGTTCCTATGGTACTGACACAGGATGCCAGAATCCGAGTGACTTAGCGCACAGGTAGAGAACCGTTCGGGCATCATCCTGACTTGATGCTCCACGCATTTGTCGAACCTCCGACAGGCGGGCAGCCCTGGTCCAGCTCTGCGGTAGCCTCGCGGTTGAACGTTCTGATTGGGCAGGCCACGAGCAAGATTGCTCAAACTTCATCGACGAGGACTTGTGGGGTGCAGGGGTGTCGTAGATCATGTTGTGTCGGTATGATCCGGTCTTGCCTAGTGCGAAACAGGCAAGGTGAAAGCAGCGATCACCTTCATCACAAAGATGGTTCTGCACTGCTGCACGCGCACACGTTCTCACGAACATAACTCGCTGCGGTGTCTAAACCATATGTTGAATACGATGGAGGCGTGACTTCTCGCGCCAACTGAGGTAACTTTCCCGTGGGACGCAGACTTCAATCGCTCGCTCCATGATCAACACGACACGCATCCCTGACCCATTCGCAAGCTCGAAAATCGGCATGGGTCAATCGGATGATCATCACGTAGCGGGTTCTCGATTTCGAAACACCGACTCCGAAGAGTTTATACCCGCACCCGTCGACGTACCCGTGAGCCACCCGACTGATCTGGAGAACATCGAGTGTACGGCTTGGGAGGCTGAGGAGAGCTTGTCATAAGACAGCGATATATGGAGTCTACGTTCTCGATGCTGAAGCATTATAGGATGAAATACAGGAGTACTTCGTAGGAGCAGCAACGGCAGCACAAAAGTCAAACGGATACGGAAGGCGGATGCGGATGCGGAAGCAGCACTCGCAACAGCAAACGCACTCGCCACAAACCCAGCTCAGAATCTCTCGCCATGCCGGAGACTAAAGTGTTGCCTATAGTGTTGAAGATAAGAGTCTCTCAGTACGCTGCAAGCCTTATTAGTCGGCTAGTCACTTTTTGAAGATTCAACATATAGTACACATCACAGCCACCCACCACGCCATTGATCCAGTCACTCACTGCAACCCGTCCTAACAAGACCTCTCACCTCCCGCGTCTCTGCGCCTATGCATACTCCCCTCCCCTCACCCTCATTCTCCAGCTTCCTTACTAAAACCCTCCGATCTAAAATCCTTCACTCAAGCTGTGCAATTTACCTATTATAGAACCACGCGTCTAAATATTACTAAAATCTACCACCTTTATCACAGTAGTATTTCACTTAGATCCGTATAGATCTCATGAAGTCCAGATTAACCGGGTTTAGGCAGCTGAGCCGCTCTCGGTCTTCGAGTAGAATTGCAGAGTTTTGTGAGTGTTGGGCGGGTTGGTGAGTTGGTGATGGAGTAGGGATGAGAGTGTGGTGTGGTTGTACTGCTGTCTAGCTAGATAGATAGATAGTAAGCTAAGCTAAGCTAAGCTGCTTGTTTGAGATTCTTGTGGATGAGCATGGGAGAGCTGAGAGACAGTCACTTGTGTAGAGAACTCTCAAGAGATGGGTGTATGTCCAGCCTTAGGCCCTCGCACCGGGATTCAGAATACACTGTGCATGTGAGTGTTAGTTAGATACTCATTGCCTATCTATAGTGCTGGCTGATTTGTGGTGAGACAGGGCTTCTACATGGGTGAGTCGTCGTCTATCTTGTTGGGTGTTGATGTTTGCTTGCCCAGTTTGGGTTGATCTGAATTGCGCGTAGTGCGCTTTCCGTTTGAGTCAGTGGGCACGTGAGCAGCAGGCAGGGGAGACAGCTGGAGGTACAACAGTATGCGATTGGAACCCGGCGATGATGTTGTCACACAGCCGGGTCCGTAATGTACAGATGTTACAATAGAGTAGCACACGGTCCCTACATCTTCCCGCCGGTGAGCTCCTCGGCCAGCTTCTTGATGCGGTCCTTGGCCAGGCCAACGCCCTCTCCGCCGCGCAGCCTCTCCATCTTGTCGCCGACGCCCTCGGGCATGGGCCCGGCCCAGGGCGACAGGCCCTCGTAGCCGCTGACGGCGGCGCTGTCCTTTGCGAGGCGGCGGCCCTCGTTGCCCTTCATGTCCCAGCCGACGGGGTTGTCGTCGGTGCCAAAGGCGTCCTCGATGGCGCGGTCCAGCTGGTCCTCGGTGACGATGAATGTGCGGGCGTTGGTGTAGAGGTCGTGCAGACGGGACTGGCGGACAGCCTCCTGGGCGGCCATGCGCTTGTGGTAGGCGCGTCGGCGGGCGTCGATGTTCTTCTCGGGGGCGGGCAGGCGGTTGGAGAGGAAGTCGCGCACGCCCTTGGAGACGGACGTCTCGGTCAGGACGTCGGCGTCGCGGCGGGGTGCCGTGGCCAGCGTGCGCCGCAGCTCGCCGCTCTTCTGGATGCGGTCGAGGTGGTGGGCGTCGGCGGCTGCCTTGCGGGCGTGCAGCTCGACGACGCCCTGCCTCAGCGCTGCCTTCCGCGCCTCGGCCAGGCGCTGCTTGTATAGGCGGAGGTCGGCGTCGCGGCTGAAGGGCCCGGGGGCTTTGGTGGTCTCTGCGTCCGGGGCGGTGTGGGCGAGGAAGTTGTCGACTGAGGCGTGCTGGGTGCGCGTCTTGGTGATGTCGCGCGGGATGGGCAGGTGGCCCTTGATGTCGGGGTCCAGAGGGAACGTCGGCTGCGCAGGCTTCGGGACCTCGATGTAGTTGGGCGACTGCGGGCCCAGGGCGCGCGCGGGCGGCGTCGACGAGAAGGCGCGGGCAGCGACGCAGCTGGCGGGCGACGAGGAGACCGACGGGGCCCACGGGGTGCGGACAGGTATCCTGGGCGGCATTGCGATGGTTGTGCGTGTCTTCGCCCGCTGCGGAGGTGCTCGCTGTCGCCCGGTCGTCGTCGCGCCTGTGGAAAATGTTGCCAAGCCGCTATGCCGCATGGAGGTCCGCATGTCGAGAAAAAGTTCGCCAAAGTGCGAGGCCCGCTGCTCTTCCACCTGCCAGTCCTCACCACCACCGGACGCAGCCACACACACTCACCATGGGCTCAGGCAAGAAAGAGGCGAACCGCAAGGAGCGCCAGGGCAAGACCGGCGATGGCATGGGCAATGTGAAGGTCAAGGGCGAGAACTTTTACCGGTACGTGCAGTAGAGAAAGCAGAGACAGCATAGAGACAACATAGAGACACCACAGAGACAACATAGAGACACCACAGAGACACCACACACACAGCACACGGCTAACACACCCACAGCTCCGCCAAAAAGGTAAAGGTCCTCAAGCGCCTCACCGACGGCAAGGCCCAGCGCAACGCCGCCGGCGACATCACAAAGGCCGCCTCGTACCAGTCCCGCGAAGCACCCGTCGCCCGCGTCGAGCCCAACAGGAAGTGGTTCAACAACACGCGCGTCATCTCCCAGGATGCCCTCGACTCGTTCCGCTCTGCTGTCCAGGCCCAGGCCTCTGACCCTACCACCTTCCTCATGAAGCGCAACAAGCTGCCCATGAGCCTGATCGAGGAAAAGGGCAACATCAACGGCCTGAAGCAGCACGGCGCCAAGATTGCCGTCGCCTCCCAGCCCTTCTCAGAGACCTTTGGCGTCAAGGCCCAGCGCAAGAAGCCCAAGCTGGACTTTAGCTCCATCGAGGACCTCGCCGCCCGCACAGAGACCATGAACGAGACCTACCACGAGAAGCTCGAGCAGGCCAAGCTCCTCTCCGGCACCTCGGCCGACCCAGACGCCCCTAACGAGGACGGCGACTTTGCCAGCGCCCGCGAGTTCATCTTCATGAAGGGCACCTCAAAGCGCATCTGGAACGAGCTGTACAAGGTCATCGACTCCAGTGATGTCATCCTCCACGTCCTGGACGCTCGCGACCCTGACGGCACACGTTGTCGCAGCGTGGAAAAGTACATCCGCACCGAGGCCCCTCACAAGCACCTGGTCTTTGTCCTGAACAAGGTCGACCTGGTCCCCTCCAAGGTAGCAGTAAGTGCACCACCCACCATTACCTGCCCTCTCCCCCGCCCCGCCCCATGCATCCCCATTTTAAGTCAAGGACCTATTCTTTTCCTCGCGAAATACTGCTATGAATTGGTTCTGTTACAAACTGGGAAGATTGAGAACGACTCGCTTTCCCAATGCCGTCTTGGCTGCGGGTTGACAGCCTCCGTTTTGGTCGCCGTCGCTAGAGTTCAGAGTGATCTGTTTGAGTTGAAGGCCGACTCCGCCTGGCGGAACCTTGTGTCGGTCTTCTTAGTAACGCTTCACACATGCCATCGTCTTCGACATGTCATGGCATATTGCTCGAGGATAACGGCTAACATCAATACAGGCTGCCTGGGTTAGACATCTCAGCAAAGAGTTCCCCACGCTCGGTATGTACTTACACTTCTGCGCTTGGACTCGACGCTAACCATGTGCAGCCTTCCACGCCAACATCAACAACTCTTTTGGCAAGGGCTCTCTCATTGCCTTGCTCCGCCAGTTCTCCTCCCTCCACAGCGACCGCAAGCAAATCTCCGTCGGCATGGTTGGCTACCCCAACACCGGAAAGTCGTCCATCATCAACACACTGCGCAAGAAAAAGGTCTGCGTTGTCGCGCCTATCGCTGGTGAGACCAAGGTTTGGCAGTACATCACACTCATGAAGAGGATCTACATGATCGACTGCCCGGGTATCGTACCGCCAAACCAGAACGACACAGACGAGGATCTTCTGCTGAGAGGCAGTGTCCGAGTCGAGAACGTTGAGTACCCCGCACAGTACATTCCCACAGTCCTCAAGCGAGTACAGCCAAAGTACCTGCAGCGGACGTACGAGCTGAAGGAGCCTGTTTCAGACGCTGTGACCTTCCTTGAGATTCTCTGCAGAAAGAGCGGACGTCTTCTCAAGGGTGGTGAGGCTGACATCGAGGGTGCTGCTAAGATGGTGCTGAACGACTGGATTCGTGGAAAGCTTCCTTGGTTCACACCGCCACCGTACAAGGAGGGCGAGGAGGCCCCTGCTGTTGGCATCGAAGGACGTGAAGGCGCCCTTGGCGAGATGAGTAAGAAGAGGAAGCGTGGCGCAGAGACCGAAGCCGCCACTAGCGTCGCTGCTACCGTCGACACCAACGGTGCGCCTCAAGACGAGGCTGAGAAGACCGACGGCGAGTTCGGCGGCTTCAGCGATGAAGATGATGAGGTCGATGAGGACGACGATGAGTCGGAAGAGGCAGACCTTGCCGGCGGCGTGTCGCTCGAGACTCCCGACGTCGAGGATGATGACGAAGACGACGAAGACGTTGAAGCAGACATTGCAGCAATATCTGCAGCGTTATCGAAAGCGAAGAAGCGGCAACGAAAAGCATAGGAGCACTCTGATGATTCAAATGATACCCCTTTCTCGAGCCTCGGGCTCGTCCTCTTCACACCATTATCCTGATGACTCCTTGTGATGTATCAATCAAACCCGTTGAAAGACAGCATTTCTGCTGCTGCTGCAGACCTGCTGCGCTGCTGCTGATGCCTCTAGTGAATACACCCTGCTTGATTTGTAGTTGCTCTTCCAAATACAACGTACTCTGTCTGCAGGTCTCGTCCAATTTTTACGTCCATGATGCTTGAGGGCGCATATTTCCTACGCCTTACGCAACATCATCAGCCGTATTCAAAAATCTGATTCCTGCTCATCGTAGATCATAGTGCAGGACGAGTCGTGTCTCAGTCTAAGCCTCGCGTAAACATGGCTTGGCCATGGTGGTCTCGCAGTCCTGCGTCCATGAGCGTGCAGTAGTGATCAATCGGACTTTGCGAGGTGATCCTGGATTCAATCCAGAGTTATCACTCGTTTCCGATTGATGAGTATATGCACATCTACGAAGCAGTGTTACCTTGGCGCTGATAGGGCCAGGGTCGCTCAGACTTGAGACGAGCACGAAGAACGCTCCCGGATAATCCTTGACCTGTTCAGGGTGTAACAAACCCGGACTACCGAGCCCTTGACATAGGCTTGAAGCTCCCGCTGTCAAGTCAAGATAGCTTGGCAGTTGCGAGATATAGCTCTAGGCAACTGGAACGGGCTCGTAGCAGACGAGGATCTCGTAGCGAAGAAAGCAGCAGTTATGTAGGCCTAAGCAGAGGGCTGCATAATATGATATTTATATAGATAGAATCCTTATACTTTTCTATGCGTAGAACTAGATTTGTAGGTATATAACATCTACGTAGGTAGTAGGAGAGGAGGGTAAAGACACCTTTTGCATGTATGTGTCTGCAACGTGTGTTATGCAAAAATTGCAAAAGGTGCGCTAAGCTGTTCCCTATTTATGAATATAATAGATTGTTAAAGTTCTGCTTAGTTGCGGTCTTCACACAAGGCAAGTGCAGCCAGCGTCGGTGTTTCTCCGGCTGAACAAGCGTCGTGCCTTGAACTTTTTCGTGAACGAGAACAACAGCCTGTCACAACGCGCCATTGCACTTCCAAAACACCACTTCGTAACCATTTGAATCTATCTTACAGCTTCATAAATTCCGAATTTACTGGCGCGACATCTAACAACCGGAAACAAAGCCTGCTCATCAATCAATATCATCTCGGGGGTCCGCACGCCGTTGGGCCCAGAAGTTGATCCTGCAGGCTTCTGAGCACACAACCCCGGATTGTCTGCATTTCCACTACACGGACTCATGGAAGCCATTCAGAAGCTCCCAATCATCCGTATGATGACTCGATCCTCGCCTCCACCGGTCAACAACTCGGCACCTCAGAACAGTCCTCAGGGTAGCCCAGCTCAAGACAGCCCGCCGCTGCAGTCATCACCTGAGACCACGTTCGAACGCACGCCTGTCGCATCACAACGATCGCTGCGCCAATTGTCAGTCTTCTGCCTCGGCTCCGCATGCCTGCTGGCGACAACCGCCCTTACGCGAAAGGCAGTTTGGAGGCGGCAGCTTCGAACAAAGCCCTCGTTCTACGCCCCGAATACGAATCCCCACGAGTTTTTCAGCCCCATGTCTGATGCGCTACAAGCACTGAATCTGGCAACTATGAACTGCTTCAGTGTGGGGCTGATGCTTGTAGGCGGCACGATGTGGACCCTAGACATTGCGAATTTGGGAGAGGCACGCTCCATTCTGCGGGGGCGGCTGAACTACGATTCGATATACCGATCAGAAGACGACGTGCCGAACGGACTTGGCGAGACTCTGCTCAAAGCAGGGGAGACGAGGATAGTGGAGGAAGACGAAGACGACCACCATACCAAGTCTCAGTAAATACAGGTGTAGTGTAAGACTAAGGATGTAAGAATAGTGTAAAAGTCGGCTGAGCTGCATGATGTGTCCGCTGGGCACATGGAGCGAATGCTGGAGGCGCACCACGCACGTTTGGCAGTCCCTGGCGACACTCGATCGCTGCATCTAAGCATACCAAATCAAGCGCAACATGTTCGCGCTGCAAGTGTTGAGCGACGAAGACCAAACGAAGTTGTTTCTGTTCATGGACGATTGATACCCTGCAGGGCGCGCGAAAGAGTGTGATGGTGGCTTCCTTCTGCGCCGCCAGGGTACGCTCCCAGTTGCTGTGTGACGGTTGACTTGCAAATGTGTAAGTTTTGTCCATGAAAGTCTCCTTGGCAGAGCGACGGAATCTCCTGCTTCGATATCTGAACACCGATACAACCGGCTGAGGAGCCCTCAGGGATACAATAGCATTGCTTGCCACACCTTGAATCTATTCGCGAGCTGTTCTCCGCGTTGTCAACATTCTTAGCTGGGAACAGGTCATAAAAAGTATCGATCGAGCTAACAGGGACCCAAGCTGACATACAATCATCTGCTTTGCAGCCGCTTTGCGCTTGTTTCTCCGCATCGATCGACGTGCATTTAGCAACCGGTCGCGTGGAAGTCAACATCCTCAAAGTCGCTCGTTGAGTAAACCCACTCCCCACGCTTGATCAACGTTCCGCCCAGCCAGTCTTGAGCAAAGTAGCACAACTCACGAAGCCTTGCTAATTAGCATCAGCCCCCCAGGACGGATTGTAAGCCTTGAATTTACCTTGACAATTTTGGCATCGACAGATCCAGGATCTTTATTTTGTGCCGTGTCTTCTCTGGGCTCGAAATCTTTCAACGCACCATCGTCTGGCCCTCAGCAAGGCCAGTGTTTCGACCCGGCTTCGACTTTTCTGCAATTCATCTGTCTCCAGACTGTAGCTCACTTAGCTCGACGTTCTCGAGACCGACATTCACACCGAACGTATCAGACGCACAATCAAGCTTACACCTTCGGCAACGTCTTCTCTTCCTCTTTCGGCACCTTAGCGCCCATAACACCATCTCTGTTCGCTCTCCACACCCCTTCCCCCCCCTCAAACCTCTCCAACTTCCAAATCTCAGCCTTATCCTTGGTCATCTCCAGCGCCTCCTCGCCCGCCAGCCACGCCGCCTTTCTGTGCGGCGCGCTCACTGCAATCACAATGCTCTCCTCGCCAACCGGACACTCGCCGAGCTTGTGACTGATGGCGATTTTGGTGCATTTGTGCTTCGCCAGAATCGTGCTCGCGATCGCGAAAAGCGTGTTCTTGGCCAAGGGCGTGTAGGAGGTGTATGCCAGGCTGGACACGGGGAGGTTGTTGAACGAGTCCCGCGTGGTGCCGATGAAGAGGACGGTTGCGCCGGCGCTGGGGGACCGGACGAATGTTGTGAGGGCCCGTGAGTCCAGGTCGTGAGGCGTCAGCTCGATGTAGATGTCGTCTGTGGCTTTGACTACGGCTTCTCTGGGGATGTCGGGGGTGAAGGTTGAGGCTTCTGTTGTGGAGGAATGGGATGCCATGGTGTCTATGATTGCCAGATTGGATCTCAACCCGAAGGATGTGCGGTGGGCCTGAACCGAAACAATGTCGAGTAAGCGTTGTGAGACGACCTTGAGTTCGTTAGTGCTTGATCTTGAGAGTTGTCTCCCAGTGCACGAAATCTGAATGAGCATGTGAATTTCGTGACAGTACATGCGAGGTCACATGTCCAGTGCTCAACTCTACGACATGAGATAGAGCTATCCGGAGCGGCCCTGCAGAAGCTGTGGGCAATGGCGAACATCATGCAAGGCGATCGAGATAAGGAAAACCGGAACTTGAACTTCCGTATTACTTACAGTGGACGTTCTACTGTCATGTACGTGGTGTTGTGTGAGTCCGTCTGCAACGCGCTGAAGATGTAATGGTGACTAAACGGGTGGGGCTCCCAGTCAGGAGGTGTGATTGGTCGAAATTGTGAAGTCGTCCGTGAGCCATAGACGATAAAACATTCTGTAATCGTTGAAACAGTAACTGAAGTCTAGTACTATGGTATGGTATCCAATGGCCGTAAAGCTGACAAACAATGAGGCGCGCTCCGTTCTACCCAAGCTTGCACGTAACGTCAATATCGTGTGCTCAACATGCTGCGCTTCACTGCCCAGCTGCAGAGCCCAGAGCATTGGCCGTCCTCGCTGCCGGTGACCTTAGTATCGCTGCCTGTGGTTGGGATACGATGGACGAGGTGCTGGGCCGTTGCCAGCCAACATGGCAAGACGGGCAGGGTGAATGCCGTTGTTGTCAGGCTCAGCAGCGGGCTCCTCCTCTTCTGCCTCGGCTCCCTTCTTGCCCTTGCCCTTCTTGGCTGCGCGCTCAGCCTGCTTAGTCTCGAGCTCGACCTTCTTCAGGCGGTCGTTCGCGCGCTCATCGTGAAGCTTCGTGTTCTTCGTAGCGATCTTTTCACGTCGTGCATCGCTGTTGCCACCGCCGCCAGCACTGGGATTGTTAACAATTATCAAGTGACTGGTCCACCCAGGTCTGGCTTACCTCAGCTCGACGTTGATCTTGCGACCCTCCTTCTTCTTGCCATCAGGGAAGATAGAGTGATGGTAATTCTTCAAGCATTGCTCCATGCGGTCGTAGCGGTCGAACTCGACAAAGCATGTACCCATAAACGTGTTGTCCTTCTTGTACGTGCGCATGCGAATCTCGGTCGGCTTGATTTTGGCGAAGTGCTCCTGGATCTGCTCCTTGGTCGCAGTGAAAGGCAGGTTTCCTACTTTGGTCAGACAATATCAATGTGGATCGAGTACGCCCCGCTTACCAACAAAGACGATGAAGCGGCCTTTCTTGCCAGTGCCCTCTTCAGCCTCGCCTTCAGCACCAGCTTCGACCTCCCCTGTCGCGGCACCGCCGTTGGTCTCAGCAGTAGATTCTTCTACCGCTGCAGCATCTTCACTAACTTCGGCCCTCTCTGTCTTCTTGGACTTCTTGGACTTCTCTTCTTTCTTGTCCTCTTTCGCTTCCTTGTGCTTCTTCTCTTTCTTTTCCTTCTTTTCCTTCTTTTCCTTCTTCTCCTTCTTCTTCTCCTTTTTCTCCTTCTTCTCGCTCTTCACTTGTGCATCAGCACTGTCTTCCATGGCGACATCTTCGGACGCCCCATCTGTGGTAGCAACCTCCTCTGCAGATGCACTTTCATCCTCAGTCTTGGACTTCTTGGACTTCTTTTGTGTCTTCTCTTTCTTGGTCTTGGACTTCTTCTTCTCATCTTTAGATGTTGCTTCATCGGCGGTCGGAGTTGCATCGGTCATTGCGACATCGTCGTCGACTTTGGTGGGCTCGGCGCTCTCCTCGGTGGTCTTCGACTTCTTCGATTTCTTGGACTTCTTCTCGGACTTCTCCTCGGCCTCCGCGGTATCCTCATCCGTGACTGGCACTGTGATGTCCTTGGACTTCTTCGACTTCTTGTCCTTGGACTTCTTATCCTTTTTCTCCTTGTTGACTACCTCAACTGGCGCATCGGTGGAAGCTTCGGTATCCTTCGACTTCTTCGATTTTTTCGTCTTCATAGGCGCCTCGGCGGACTCTTCGGCCTGCCTCTTCTTGCTCTTCTTTTCTTCTTTAAGCTCTGATTTAGACATGTTAGGCGCGTAACAGAATGTTGTGTACTGAAAATGGAGAGTCTGGCGCGAGCATCACCGGAAATCCCAACTTTTTGTGGCAGAACCCTGCACTAAACTCTCCTGGGAAGGCGGTCGCACCTCCGAGCTCAGCATCTTCGCCGCAGCATCCACAACTATCCGCTCTGCAGCAACTTATCGATGCCGCCGCCGGTCCGTCGAACGCAGCTGCCTCGGCAGGTACTGAGACCGTCCAATACACGGTCAGCTGAAGGCAGATGCCCCCGCCAATTCTCGTACAAGCACCCCCGTCAATTCCTCATCGCCCATCCAGGCTCGTCACGGCCTCAGCTACCCTTCCTGTACCCCTCGGGCCAGCACCTTGCGAGCGGCCAGGTCGCACGATTGTTCTCGATCAGCGCCAATCACAAGAAGTTTATCAAGGAAACGGCAAAACTCAGCATTCGATACTCGGTTCTGATCTTCCTAGCTTCGTCATGCATCAGTATAGCTGGCATGGGCATCTTGAGCGAGCAGCAAGAGCGTGCATTCCCTTCGCCGCACGAGTGGAGTCTGATCACAAGGTTCCGATATAGGAGAGGGAGGTGGTGGCAGGTACCTGAGAACAATGAAGAAGAGGGCTTTCCCAACTGGGCGCGTGTCTACGACGAGCTAGACCATGCACTCAGTCGGCTGGAGGATCCCGACATAGATGGAGAGGGTTTGGACGACCAGGAAGAAGGGGGGATTTTGGTCCCCGGCGTTGGCAAGGCAGGTTTCGACATCACAGCAAAGGGCGAGGAATGGAGACAAGGGTACTACGAAGTCTTGACCGGCATGGCAGCAGCCTCAGAGCGCTTAGAAGGATGGGTAACGGACAAATGGCGCAGGAATGTGTGGGCGCCCGAGTTCGTCCAGTCGAAGTCGAATCCACGACCGAAAGCCGTGCTACCCGGCATGCCAGAAGTACCAGACGAAGAGCACCGAGTACCTGCCAGCGATCCTCCCGAGAGCTTCTACCTGAAGATAATCACAACGAAGGGCTTTACCACAAATCAGCGTCTCACGGCGGCTCTTGGCTACGCAGACTGGCTAAGTTTTAAGAACCTGCCTGACTCTGCTGAAGAAATGTACCGCTGGGCGCTGGACATTGCGATTTCAGGCTTACCAACAGAAAATCCATCGACGGTCATCAATCGCGAGACCGCCGTGCTATCTGCGACTGCGCCAAAGGAACTTGTCACACCCAATATTGTGTATGCGGCTACGAATCTGGCTACATTCTTCGCGTCACAAGGAAAGCTGGCTTCTTCATTACCTATCCTTGTCTCGCTTCTTCGTGCACGTCTCTCTGCCGATGAGGCGCCCCCTTCATCCAGCATTAACATCAAAGACCCTAGTCTTATGGGCACCATCCTTAGCCTGCTGAAGGAGCCAGCTTACCCAGCGGTACCGCCGTCTGGGAACGAGCCCCTTCTGCGCGACGAGAAAGACCGTTGTGAGGAAGCTGCGCTGAAGAACTATATTGGCGAGATACTGTTTGCTACCGCCGGCTCCTCCTCTGAGCAGCACCGACAGGGATTGTCTTGGGTTCGTGACGGTGTTTCGACCTCGAAGATCGCGCAAAGTCTGGAGCCAATCAGCGCCGAGGATGGACTCCGCAAAAAGTGCGAGAAGTGCGAAGAGGTCGGTCTAGAGTCATGGGGGAAGATCATGACATATCTGGCCGCAGAGGCCCGCGACAAGCGCGACACTGCTGTGAACGGGGGGATTTTAACAAGAATGATATGGAAGATTCGCGGTACACAGAAGCTTGAGGAGGATGTTGAGAACATGGAGGGTGAGGAGGAAGGTGTGGTGATGAGGCTGAACAAACTCAGGAGCAAGATGCTCAGAGATGAGTACGCAGAGTTGGACCGCAAGTATTCGCGGACCTTTGTCTTCTAGATTCATAGACTTTGTCGCCATCGCGACGTTGTACCAACATAGCTAGCACGTCTGAGTTATCACATGCTATGAAAGTTAGATCAAGCTCCAGCAGTGGATCGCGAAAATGAGGTCACCGGGCGCTAGTGATCCGTCCATCTCCACACGTGGACGCGATCTCCGCCCCGCAGCTGCATCGCGTCTGCGTTCATTCCTCACCGCAAGTGTTCGAGAAACCGCGTTGTCACTTCGGTATCTAAGGTCTCGACTTCCACTTTGATACCATCCGCCCTCGGACTGCTCAATGTCTGCCAAACCCCCTTCGTGAGCTAGCATCGCACGCTACGACCGTAGTCGAACCACATAAAGGTCGCTGCGTGACCGAGCCATAGACTATCGTCTCGACCGCCCTACACACAAACTCTGTCAACCTACGTTGCCTTGCTGTGATTCCAACATACGCGTTTTGCCGATGCCGAGCATACAAAGCAACTGAGACAGCTGGCAAGATGAGCGGGGCTGGATCCTGGGGATATGGAACATTGCTGCAAACCTTCTTGTGGGGATACCTCATAGGAGGGTTCACCCTACTACCGGCTATCGCTGTCTTTGCTTGGTACTGGACTACAACACAAACCGGTGTAAAGCCTCTCGAAGAGCCCCCAAACCACCTCGCAGATCAGACAAGGCGCAGGAAGTCGAACGAATGGGCTAAGGGCAGCAAGGATGAAGAGCTCAAGAGTCTTGGAGCCGGTTTGGACGAGCAGATATTAGAAAGCTTGAAGGGCAGGACCCACGAAGCAGATGTATTTGCTGGCTACTTTGCGGTCTGCCGCGAGTATGTACCAGGTGGAGTGAATGGCCGGCCACCAGAGCGCACAACCCCGGCAGGTGCTGTGGTGGCTATGGAGAGTCCAAGCATCTACCAGTCGATGTACAGCAATATTTTCAACAGGAACAAGACGATGAGTCCATCGCTGGACGCACCGAACACGAAAACAAAGAAAGCTCGGAATGTCTTCTATGTTGTCCTAAGGTAAGGCATTTCTTGGAACACACAGCTGTCGTGGAAGCTGATATGGTACAGGCTCGGCCACCTAATGCTTTACGACAACGAAGATCAACTCGATGTACGCCATGTCATATCGCTTGCACGTTACGAAGTAGACGTGTATGGCGGTGGTGAAAGGCTACCAGAAGGTGAACTTTGGATCAAACGCAACTGTCTGTGACCCACCTCGATCATTGCAAGGCTATCAAGCTTACAGCTCCAGGCATTCGACTGAACCAGAAGCTCGAGAGCGACCCTGACGCCGAAGCAAAGTCCTTCTATCTATTCTCTGACAACTGTTCTGAGAAAGAAGACTTCTACCACGCCATGCTCCAAGCCCAGGATCACCACCAAGATCACGCCAATCGCCAGCCTCCAGCCCCTCTCAAATTTGATACACCAGATCTCGTCAAGCTTGTTCAGCAATTGCACGCCAACGAAGAGAACCTGCATACACGGTGGATCAACGCGCTTATCGGTCGAATTTTCCTTGCGCTCTACAAGACGCCAGAAATCAAGAACTTCATAGCGACAAAGATCACAAAGAAGATCGCACGTGTGCCAAAGCCTGCACTGATCAGCAGCGTGCAGCTACGCAAGATTGATATGGGAACCTTGCCACCATTTGTTACGAACCCGAAATTGAAAGAGCTTACCGTGGACGGCGATCTCGTTGTTGAGGCTGATGTCAGCTACAAGGGCAATTTCCGGATCGAAATTGAAGCTACTGCCAGAATTGATCTGGGTCAAAGATTCAAGGCTCGTGAGGTTACGCTAGTACTTGGTTGCTATCTGAAACGCCTGGACGGTCATCTGCTTCTGCGTATCAAGCCTCCCCCAAGTAATCGTTTATGGATGACGTTCGAGACACCACCACGCATGGAGCTGTCGGTCGAACCCATAGTCAGTACAAGGCAAATCACGTATGGACCCATCCTCAGGGCAATTGAGAGTCGCATCAAAGAAGTGTTGAACGAGACACTGGTCTTACCAAACTGGGATGATATGCCCTTCATGGACACCATCGCACAATCCATCAGGGGAGGCATCTGGGAGAGCGCGGCAACGGGCAGGGATGAGCTGGAAGTGAGGACTGATGAGATCTCCAGTCTAGACACTACATCTGTCGAAGTGGAGAAGCTCGACACCGAGTCCATACATTCACACCTGTCTGTACCTTCTAGCATCGATTCAGAAGAGGTTGGGTTGGGCGTCACTTCCGCCACTGACTTGAGATCCCTGCCCCTGAAGGCAAGGTCATTACGTTCTGCGCCTTCCATCAAAGTGGGATCCAAGAACGCGTCTACAGAGACGCTTGAACCCAGCTCGAAGTCAACACCGCAGATCACGTCAATGGCTTCGCCTTTACGATCAAATACTTCCGAGTTCGCATCAATATCCCCAGATAAGAGCGCAGAAGACGTCTCCGTGCCTACACTCTGGTCAGAGTCTTCGCATTCGGTACCAGACTTGCCAGCAGAGGTCAACCACTCGCGGTCCAAGTCGAAGGAGGACCTCACTCCAGAACAGATTGCTGCTGCAACCGCGGCAGCACATAGTGCGCAGACGTCTGCGACCAAGAAGCAGACCATCAATCAATCATTCAACGCCGCCGCCGGGGCTGCAAGAAACTGGCTCGCCGCCAAGCAAAATCAAGGGCAGGCCCATCGCAAGAAGAGCAGTGTTGACACAACCAACCTTCCGATCGGTGTACACATCCGCAACGGGCAGTTTCACAGCGATGAACCACCTACAGAAGCACCTTCATCGCCTCAACCTCCTAACAAGTCCCACACAGAACCAATGGGTCGTGGTCAACCATTGCCACCTCCGGGCACTCCTCTGCCTCCGCCACCTGGGAGGCAAAAGACCTGGGGTGTTCCAATACAAGCAGCATCAGCTTTGGCGAATCTCGCGAAGCGCAAGCCTGTTAGTGGCGGGCCTGCTCCCAACGCGTCAGCATCAGACAAGAAGGATCTCGAACGGCCTGGCACATCGCAATCATCCTCGAGTAGCAGCCTTCACCAACTGCAACAGCACGAGGATCATGAATCTCATACAGCGTCTGCGAATACACAAGATCGAAGTGAGCCACGCAGGAAATCGTCTTCGGCAAGCACAACAAGCCAATATCCTCCACCACTGCCGAAGCGGAGACAACGTCAATCAAGCGCAAGTCAGCACTCCAACTCATCGATACGTCACAGCGCGTACCACGATGGGACAGGCGAAGAAGTCTTCATAGTCGAGGCGCCCTTGGCTGAAGTCAGTGCACCACCAAGTCCAGCGGTGGGAGTGAGCAAGCAACTTGGCCATGAAAACACTGGCGATCAACTTACCGGTCGTGTGTCTCGAGGGTCTAGCCTCAGGTCTATAAAGGCTGAAGATCAGGCTGGGCATGGCACGTTTCCGTTTGCATAGACATAATCAATATAGCGATACAATGTATCAAGCATGAGGCCATTGTTGTAAGGGCGATCGTGATATATGTAAATGACATCTTCCTTACGACCCAAACCCTTCTTCATGCCGTCCTATCTCTTAAGGTAGATCCATCGGGACCGAACCAAACGCCGTGATCTCAGAGCGATATGCACACGTTGAGGGAAGTTGACTCTCCAGCCGAACACGAGAATCGAAGCGCATTGAAAGAGAGCAAAGGCAGGCACCAGTCGCAGTCGCGCTTTCTCAAGTGGAAAACTTATCGGCGCGATATCAACTTCTCGTCTGACAGTTTGTTCCTCGTGAGTTTCTTTGACTTTGCGGTAATCCGCGTCAAGGACCTTTCCCATTGAGAGCGTCGCAATGGTTGCCCCCACGCCATTTGCGATGAATGTGGATCCAACTGCGGTCTCACTGAGCCCGCAACGGTTTTCGAAGAGGGAGGACATCGCTATGATGCTCGTCTGCCAGACGGCGTAGTAAACAGCTAGGAAGGCGACAATTGGGCACGCTTGTTTGCTAAAGAGGATGTGCACTGGTCCAGTAATGTCCACGCTCTTCTTTGGTCGACACGGTGGGCCAGAGCTTCCCATCAGCTGCTGCTGCGACGTTTGGTACAAAACCAGAGGTCACTACACTCGTTGGCCCGTGGCTACCATTTCCCACAATAGACCACAGCGTTTTAGGTAAGAGTAAACCCAGAAGCGGAAGGAAAGTGCCAGCGTAGATCGTGAGGAACCAAAATACTAATCTCCCGCCGAAACGACCAGCAAGTGCGCCGCCTATAACCGGTGCAATCGCCACTGATGCGAGCAGACCGGCTTGGAAGATGCCCGTGTAGCCTCCTCGCACTGCAATGGTGCTTGCGCTTCCGGTACTCTGCAAGCATCTGAGTCCCACCAACGCAGCATAGTCCTTGGACAATGCGAGACCTATGCACGCACCGAAGAACACCATGAAGTCCCGACGTATGCGACTCGTCGACCCCAGACATCCGAAACGGGGCCCCAGAGGCTAGGCGCTAGGCCTTGCAAAATGAGATACGATGTGACCGTCAAGTTGACCAGTTCTACCGATACGTTAGGATCGTGGGCGATCGACGGTATAGCCGGAAAGTAGATATTCGAGGCGGAACCAGAGACTAGACCAATTCAGTACGTTGACGAAGATCCATGTGAGGCGATGGACTTACAGGTCGCTGCAGTGGAAACAATCGCGACGATGCATGTCTTCTGCTGTTTAGTGAAGATGCTATAAGGCGGTCCAGGAGTTGGTGCGGGCCCCAGTCTACTTCGTAAGGGAATCATAGGGAGTTTTAGGATGTCTATGCTACTACAACTTTAAGGTGCTTGTGACCTTCGTAAGTCTCCGTATAAACTTCTAGTTAACTTTGACATTTTTCAGATAAAAATATCTTCAGCTTTCTAACAGTGTAAGCAGCTTAGTAGGTAAACTTATAAAGTATGTAGCAAATAAGCTTCCTTTTGAATCTTGGGTATTTCATCCCAGAGATGCTAGAGTTGCACAGCTGCGTCTCGGCATTTTTCTAGCAGGAACATGGCCGATTGCTATGTGACCGATTATTATAAAGTCAAGCTGATCTTCGACAATTCGATCAATTCAACATCTAGTTTGCACTTCACCTTCGGTTACGGACTCGACATTATGATCAATGGTACAACGCTCAATAAGGTATAGAATATTAGTCGCAACCCTACGGGTCCTATCTAGCAGGTCAGGTCAAAGTAAGGAGTATTGCTCTCCAACGGCGTAACAGCGAAAGACAAGTCTGTCTGCGCAGTGTTCGCATCCTTCAACGTGTACCAGAACGTGTTCCTCTGTCCGAACAGACTGCAGCCCACCTCCTTCCAGTATCGCTGGCTGTTCTCTGTGCTCGCGACTGCATCGCGCGAGTTGGGGCCGACGCGAGGCCATCCGGTCTCGGTGACCCAGACCGGCTTTCCACCAGCCACGGCTTCAGTCTGCGCGACGGCGTCACGGAAGTTCTGGGCCGCGAGGTCGATTGAGTTTGCCTTTGTGGACTCGAAGTATGGGAAGCTGCGTCTAATTAGAAATCGAACGTTGAATTGCAATTCTGCGGAGACCGTACCTGTTGTGACCCAGCCAGTTGACCGAGTTGGCAACACCGCGATTCTCAGGCAGCACCCACGCCGTCCATGTATCCACATGGCCAATCGGCTTGCTTTCCAGCGCAGTGCCACGAATCCAATCGCGCATCCAGCCAATATAGCCCTCGATCTCGGCACCGGTGGCACCAACACCTGCGTTGTTGGCTACGCCCTGAGGACTGCTGCGGTACAGATCTTCAGATCCAACGCTGATACCAACAACGCGATCCGTGAATGCAGAACCAAGATCACGTGCAGCAGCGAGGAGGGCGTTGAGCTCATTTTCGTATACGCCACGGCCAGCAGAGGCCCACAATCCGACCAGGATCTGGGTGTCTGTGTCGATGGCAGCACGGAAGGCCTCGATAGGAGATGCGGCAGTGCCACACTGGATAGAAGTGTAGAGGCGAGCTGTCTGGAAGCCAGGAGCGCCAGGCAAGGATTTAGCGTCGTTGAAGTAGCGGACGAAGTCGCTGTAGCCTCGGCATGAGCCGTCGTTGTTCGTTGCGCCATAGTTGAAGCCCTTGACCTGGGCAGAGGCAGCAGCGGACAATGCCAAAATGGTAGCGAATGTGGCCTTCATGGTGATATCACAGTAGGATTACCAATTAGGGATAAGTCAAGATGAGGACTTGAGGCTGCAAGCAGGGCGAACCTCAGCAATTGTATACCAGAAGTTTGCCCCTAGCTCTTGTTTTGTTAGATCTGCGCTGCATCGCCAAGTTCAACATGACGTTAAGAGGCTCGTGTCTGACGTGGCGGACTTCGTTAGCCCGCGTTCACGAGCTCTAAGGAGCTGATCATCCGAGCGCCACGCAGCTGGGCGTGCAATTGACTACTTAGCGCCAACCCCCAGACAAGCCCCAAGAAACGCTTGTTCGGACAGCTGCAGGGCCCATGACACGTCAGACTAGCGGACGATAATTATAGACTGTGAATATTGGAAATGCAACGTCAGAGCATGTCTGGTGAGGCTCTCGAGGCGTATAGCGAGAGACATGGAGGGTGTTTGTTCGGTCGTACGATATCTTGCTTTTCGAAAAAGTTGACTTGATCATTCGTATCCATGTGCTGCGATACCATCTGCGCTGGCTCCTACCACGACCGCAGCCTCGGCCTCGCATACTGATATTCGAATAAGCATGTGCGGGCTTGGCTGGAACTGCCTCCAAGAGTCCAATATCGTTACGTCCCTTTCCAGCGGTGAATTAATTTCCTCCTGGTACCAGGCCCGAGTATCAAGCTGCCCTCGCAGAAGGCCGTGCGGAGGTCTTATTCCATAGTTGTCGTTCGCGTTGATACTGGCGCCTCAGCCCACAAGAAGTGAAGGCTATCCATTGACAAAAAAACAACATGCGCACGTATTTGGGCGCATTTCAACTGGCGGTCCCTTTGGCGCAAGCCGAAATGTATAGCAGTTCGATCTGTCTCGGTAATGCCGCTAAGGTCGTCGCCATACGTTCTCCAGAATCGGTATTACACTTGGTCGACAAGGATAGAATATGAGGAGCAACATCCCACATCAGCGACAGCCAACGTGGATCCCGCGCGATTGAGACAGTGTCGCGCCATGTAAGAGTATTGATGGCGCAACATCGAGATGTTCGTGCAGATGTGCGGTAGACAAAGAGCTCTGACCGACGGCGTTAATGGCATGCATGCTGAAGCAGAACTGATGCAGGAGTGAAAGCTTCCACTGTTCGTGCACACACACGTGTTCGGGAGATCCAGCAACCCCCGAGAGAAGAACGTCTACTGTCCAGAGATGGTGCTGTGCTGCAGCTAGCAGTGCATGCTCGACTAAAAACTGCAGTGGCTCACCGCAAAGCTGATCATGCGGACGCCACTCAAGATTGGCAGGTATACAGTCAGCGTTACCTTTGCTCCCCGGCCCAAAACAAAATATTCGCAGACAACGTGACGCTGTGCAAGGCCATTGAAATGAGAGTGTCGTTGCAACCATGATAAGTTGTAGACTCGACCACTCGTGAAATATGCAAATGCGCCACAGATATGCGCGAGCCGGCAACAAAATCCGCGAGGTTTCTGGCAGATTGCCTTGAACAGCACGATAAAGTGCAGTGAGGGACATACTTATTCAAAACATCGACATCTTCAAGTTCGGCAATCGACAGTTTGACATGAGCGATGCTGCCGCTGGAGGTGGCTTTGTAGAAATGGAGTCGTGACCTGATGGACAATAGATGTGTTGTCCCACAGACAGCTCCGATAGTGGGCAACATGCTCCCAGATGTCGGAGAAGCCACACGTCGAGAGAGTGACCGATATTGAGTGAAGACTCGTTTCACATTAGGCGGGACAGAGAACGATGTAGATGAAATTATGTTGGTATGATTTAGGTCTGCCAGACAGGCGCTGAAGTGCTCAAGGGCGGACGTGCTCGTCCAGATTCGAGATTTGGCAACTATCGCCGCACAGTCTTTAGAAGATCCATGTACCGCATGCAGTTGAGATATGGAGGGACGTCCGACTAGGCTCAATCCCTCAAGAACATCTTGTAGCTGGCGCTATCTGTGACCTCTGTGTAGGGATACCCGATCTCTTTCAAAAAACTTGTCAACTTTGCATTCTCTTCTTGCTTGCACTGGATACCAGCCAGGATCTTAGCGACATCACCGCCGTAGTTGCGATAATGGAAAAGGCTGATGTTCATGCCTGGCTGCAGAGTGTTCAAAAACTTGTACAGTGCGCCTCCTCGCTCGGGGAACTCGAACATGAACATGTGCTCGTCTGCAGCTGCACTGCGACCACCGACGAGATAGCGGATGTGAGATTTGGCAAGCTCGTCCTGCGAGAGATCGGTAGCTGTCATGCCCTCCGCGGCGAGACGGGCGATGAGATCTGGCAAATCGCGCGATCGCGTCGCAGCCTTCAGCTCAACACCGACAAGGATGTTGGCTTCTTGAGGGCCCGAGTAGCGGTAACTGAACTCGGTAACACCCATAGGGTGGATGGTGGAGACGAGTTTGGCGAATGCGCCCGGCTTCTCAGGAATAGTGACGGACAGCAGAGCCTCCTTGTTCTCACCAAGAGCAGCGCGCTCGGCAACAAAGCGCAGACGGTCGAAGTTCATGTTGGCGCCACTTGCGACAGCGATCAGGCCTCGCTCACGGTCTGGCGATGGGTTGCGGCCGACCCACTTCTTCAGACCAGCAAGCGCAAGGGCACCGGCAGGCTCGACGATGGATCGCGTGTCTTCGAACATGTCCTTGATGGCGGCGCAAGTCTCGTCTGTTGTGACCTGGACGACCTCGTCGACAACCTCCTGGCAGATGCGGAATGTCTCCTCGCCGACTGTCTTGACAGCTGCACCGTCAGCAAACAGGCCGACTTCCTTGAGCAGCACCCGCCGCCCGGCCTTCAGGGACTCGACCATGGCGTTGGCATCGTACTGCTCAACGCCAATGATCTTGACGTGGGGAGCTATGCGCTTGATATAGACACCAATGCCTGCAATGAGGCCGCCTCCGCCGACGCAGCAGAAGATGGCGTGTAGGTTCTGCAAGTTCGTCTGACGCAGCACCTCCAAACCGACTGTTCCCTGTCCTGCGATGACGTATGGGTCGTCGAAGGGCGGTATGGAAACGAGGCCGTGCAGCTTCTCAAGACGCGCAGCCTCGGCTTTGGCCGCGTCGAAATCGGCGCCGTGAAGGATGACGGATCCACCGAGGCGCGAGACGTTCTTATGTTTGATGTCGGGTGTGCCCGAGGGCATGACGATGGTCGCAGGGATCTTCAGGTGTCGTGCCGAGTAGGCAACGCCCTGCGCGTGGTTGCCAGCGCTGCAGGCCACGACGCCCCGCCAGCGGTCCTTTGGGTCGAGGTGTGCCATCTTATTGTACGCACCACGCAGCTTGAAGCTGAAGACTGGCTGCAGGTCCTCACGCTTGAGCAGGACATTGCACTCGAGGCGGTTGCTGAGGTTAGTTGCGTGGGTGAGGGGTGTCTCGTTGACGACTTCGTAGACGCGCGATGTGAGGATCAGGCGCAGGTACTGCCGTTGCTGTCAGGGAGCCGCTGATGCATCAATTGGTGCCGCGACATACATCTGGGTACCCGTTTGGCAGCAGGAACGCCTCTGGGACTACGCTGCTCTTATCGTGCGATGACTCGTTGGGCGGGCTGGGATTCGCAGTGTATTCGGTGAGCGCGAGGCCTGTCTGCTTGGGAGTGCGCGGCGAGGCGAGGCCAGTGGTTGTGTTGTCAGGCGTCGTCGGCCGCGAGTAGTCTTCTATTGCTGCCATTGTGTGCGTTGGTGAGGAGAGCTGAAGCTCCAACCGTAGACTGTAGACCGTGAACCTCTAAATTTTGGGAATCACGTCGATGAGTCGCCTATCTCCGCATCTCGGAGCAGGGGTGTTGTCCAGCGGTGGGGCCACGCGGGGAGATTCTCGCCAGTCCGATGGGACGCACCAGTTGAGCGCCATCATCCGCGTCATCAGAGCAATCAGTGGGCACTGTTGGAGAAATTGGAGGACAAGAGTCGAACGGTGGTTGCTTCTTTCACCTCCGTGTTGACAGATCGACAAGAGCCCTGCAGCCATCGACAAATGCAGCAGGTGCAATCGACAGCCAGGCAACTCCGTTCCCCAACAAAGTGTGAGCCAGCACTCGATACCGAGCTGCTTGTTCTATTCAACCAGGAACTCAAGTACCAAGTCGTTGAACTTCTCAGGCTGCTCGTAGTAGCACCAATGTCCACCCCACTCTACCGTGACACCCCTTGCCAACCCACCATCCTTCCCTCCGTTCGCCAGTTCGACAACCTTCAACGGCCCGGCAGCAGGGAAACAACCGCTTCTCGTGCTTGCAACAACAAGCGATTTCGTCGTGCTTTTGCTCCCAGGGCCAAAAGCATGTCTGATAGCGTCTCGCCAATCAAGCGCTGTGTGATCAGCCATGAGCTTGCCGTACCACCAACCATCTCCATTCAGAGCTTCTTTGAGGAAGAAAACCTCATCATCCTTCCACGTCTTGGAGTCAGAAGTGGGATCGCCAGGCTGGGGGTGTGAACGGTACCCAAGACACGCTGCGATGGTACCCAGGTGAGCCGTTGCGGGATCCTTCATGAGGGTTTCCTGTAGTTCTGCCAGGGCCTTTGGATTGTTAAGCCCGCGATTACCATACTCTGGGCCCCAATCCCAGGTGTAATTCTGTAGAGGCGCCTGGTCGACGTATACTAAGTGTGAAAATGTCTTGGGTGTGAACAATTCGCAGTACGACCTATCAGGCTGTGAGCATAGCGTTGTCTCATGCCGTGAGACATGCATACCAGAGAATCGCGGCTCCTAGGCTCGTACCAATCGCAGAGATGCGGCCCTCAGTCAATTGCAAGTGCTTGATCAGTTCTCTCAAGTCCATTGCTAAGCGTGCTACGTGATATCCGGAGCGGGGCTTGTTGTCTGATTGTCGGCCATGGCCTCGCAAAGTGGGGATAATTACGTGGAACTTGGACGCCAGTTGGGTAGCATTGCGATAAAAAACTTTCCCAGAGCCCGTAAAGCCATGCAACTTGCAGAGAGGTCAATGGAAACGTATGTTTGCAGAATAGGGAAGGACTCACTAATACTAAGGGTGGACTGTTTGCTTGGCCATAAATTTCGTACGTGCCAATAAAGCCATCATTTAAAAGGAAGGTATCACTGCTAGTCGGCTCCATTATGATTCTGAGGGTGACAAGAGTGATGCTCAAGGACGATGAGTTACACTGGGACCAGAATTCTATACTAAGCTGAGATTAGCAAGGCGCTTTCGCCTTAGCCTTGCCCCACCTTGCACTTTCCCTCTGGGCATAGGTACTCTCGAACGCTCATACCCACACGATGACAAACTCGAACAACTGTCTATCCAAATATACTTGACCGGCCCAGACCCTTGATCAGCGAATTTGTGCATAGCATCAAGCTCACTGTTTGAATCTGCGTACCGTTGGAGACGTGCTAGTGGAAATCCTCGTTTGCAGAACAGTAGACACAAGGCTCAAAGGAAACCAACTATCCAGCGGCAGGTCGCTCCTGAATCCTCAACCCCGTCGGAATCGCCTTATTGGACCACAATGCAAGCAAAGTGCCGCGCAGTATCATATCTCCACCCATTCAGCTCAACTTGTCCTGATCCAGGTCTTGATTTCCATGCGAGAGAGTGAACTCTCAGTCTCCTAGCGCTGTGAGGCAGATATTTTTCATTCCCGCGTCTTCTAGACTCTCCCATTCATGCCGAGACTCGGATCGCTTATGCCTCGCTTGTCTTGTATTAACCAATCTATCTGGTCGAGCATCTACCCCGTGCCATTCTCAACGACTGACGCTCGTACCGTTGTCAGAATAGGCATGGAGCGCTCTAGTACACGATGGATGCGTACTTCATGCCCGGGCGCCGCCTCAGCTTTTCGAGGTCGTGTATGTGTAGGGATATAGATGGCCAGAAGCCCGCGCTCTTAGGAAGTAAAACGTCGAAGATGACCGGAATTATACAGATTGTGTTTATTGCAGCGCGTAACAGGAAACTTGCTAATTGTACCTCCCAAAGTCTTCGCTTGGACACAATGTCGCGCAGGCGGCACGGTCATGTTCCTCTAGAAGCTAGATTTGCTCAAGCGCGCATACATCGCCTGACTCATTATGGACAACTTCGACCGTATATGCTAGACCAGCCCGGACCCTCCAGTAATGAGTACGCCCGCGGCATGAGGCTCGAGATCTCGATTCTGGTGTATGGCTCGTGGTCGACGTCGTCATCTTCGCGAGCAGAGACCAGATAAACACACGGCTCAGACAGTACCCTTCGTTCGTCCTCGCTCCTGCCTGCAAACTCTAGCACATGGTCAAGATCGTTCTTCTCGGCCATGATACAGGCATGCTGTCGCGATCCTCCGTACCTCTTCCCGTCAGGCCCAACATCCGAGGGAATCCACGCTCGGAACCTTCTAAACCATTCGTCAGGCTTCGAAGAAACTGACACACATACCGCGAAATACGTACTCGCGCACAAAGTCAACGTTCGCGCCGTCTAGTCCGCGGTCCTCTTGGACTGACCAGTCGATTCTTCCCAGAGATTCGCCCATCTCCTCCTCGACCAAGGACTTACGCGCAGTTGTATCTAGGTACTCCATGAAGCGGGTCCAGTCGCTATCAGATGCATACGTGCAGCGGAAGACGATGAAGCTGAACTTCATGTCCGGGAAGCGCTGCAACCTCCAGAGGTGATTTTGGTAAGCCGGGCAACTCATAGTTGCAGTTGTCGTGGACGTAAGAGTGGACTGAAGGGATTAGACTGTGTGTTTGAAGCAGGAACAACAATTTAACCCCTGGGCTTGATGAGGTACTGCAGCAAAAGTGTGCCATACCCGTCTAAGACTAGCTTCCTTCTTCCAGGATTGCGATGTAGTCTGGCATTGAGGCCTAAGGGTGGTCTTAGAATTGGTTGTCGAGTACGACCTGTCGTGTCAGAATCCTCATTTCGGATATGTGACTATACATGCATAAGCTCTCCAGTTCGCTCACGGTGCCTGTCGAGACCTCGAAGCCTCTGTCCGCAACGTAGACACGTCCAAACAATCCATCGATCGTGCCGCGCCTCACATTGCAGTGACTCCACTTTCGTCAACGCCTGCTTGTGTTGCTGCATCTCAGTCTGGAGCCGGGTCTTGTCTTTATATATCTTCGCTTGCAACGCGGAGATGAAGTCGCATAGGTCTTGGGTATGGGTGCGTTTGTTCCTTTGATCTGCTTTGTGGCCGGCCATAGTCTGAACGGGAGGTCACTGCACTGGCTCTTTGCTACGGAACATCGCACTAATCGAGTGACCAGAGTTTGTACAGGCTCTCTGCTGCAAGCTTGCGCCATGTACAACATCGAGACGCCGCCAGCGTCTCAATATTGTACACTTTGATGACGTGTAAACTGTCGGCTCACCATACCCCTTCTCACGCTGGCGGTGTTACGTTCATAACTTTGACATTTGCTCCACAACAGCAGGTTGTATGATTAGTACAAGCGCATAATGCAGTAGCGAAGAAGCATCAGTTGCGAGTGTAGCAGGTCACTCACGCACCATGATAGAGATGTCGAAATATCATTGTTTTTTGCTATGTCTCGATTGTGCTTAGTCTTTGGGACGCTCAACCCACCAAGCGTGATCATCGTCGCCATTCTTGTCGATGCCTCATTCTTCTCTCAAAAAGTGCGGCACTTGTCTTGTCCCCCCCCCCGATCATCTTGTCGCTTGCGTTTCTCGCCGAGCCTTATGGCGGTTGCGTTGTTAAAGTCGCGCATCATGTCTCTCAAGTTCGCCGCCAGAAAAGTCGAAACCTGCAGCATTGTTGGCTCTGAGTGACGGTCTAAGAGCTGTCTTCCAAAACGTTGTGCTACAGCTTGCATTCAATGAGAGCGGGTGTTCGACTGATGCCCGATGCTGGAGCTCAGGGCAAGGCCCATGATGACTTGCACCAAACGCTCCATCGCGTCGCCAGTCATCCACTGCTCCTGCTGCAGAAGTTCGGCAAGTCGATCAAAATCCCCAAGGAACCTCTCCACCTCGGGACGAAAATCGCCTCTGAATACGTCGGTGTTGGCGGCGTCAGCCAGAATGACATAGACGACATGGGCCCAGGCGAGATATGAGCTCTTGGAGGCTGCATGAAGTGACTAGCCTATTGAGGAGTCTTCGGGTGCCGACATGGGTCGTGCTGGGGTAGGACGTTCTGGGAAACCGCGTGCTGGGTTGCGTGCTGGCCTCGACTCGTTCATGAGTCGTAGTTGTCCCTCTTCAAATGCTTTGAACCATTGGTTCCATTCATCAATTGCTCTGCACGCCTCTTCAGCCTCCCGATCCATCTTGGTGACGTATCTCGGGCGAGATTGCTGCGTGGGGATATTGTTGGGTGGCTATGTTGTTGTGTGGGAATGTATTTGTGTAGTTTTGGCCCTTTTGGGGACTGCGTAGCGGAGAGAAGTCCGGGCCAAGTGGCACCAGGTTCAGAAGTTCAGGTGAAGGTGGCTTTGCCTTTTACCCAAGTGAGAGAATTCGTTGACACAAATTCTGCTACAGATATTCCCAGCGACGAAACACTAAACCGACGCCCCTCTAACTCCATCATGTCACCAAAGCACGGTCCTTGGCTCTTGACTCCCTGGCATAAGATCCATTTGGCGACGTTGGTGGCTGCAATGAACGAAGGAGGCACTGGTATGGTGATGAAGACCAGTGGTCAAGCAATGAGCAAGAAAGACAAGCTTTATGCATATTTACGCTTGATGACGAAGGTCTCATTCAGAATACGACGCTACGAGTGTGAAGAATCCATATTGTCATTGCAGTCATTCTCATATCTACATTAAACGTATAATTCTCATCAGGGTATCTTCAGAGTTGCAGTCCCTTTGTTTGTCCATTGCCAGCATGTTGAACTCGGTCGGGTAGATTACATAATGTTGTCGTGATGATGCTGGGCTCGCGCCATTGAGCTGTAGTGATGCTGTACAATGCCATGCAATCACTATGCAACGAGGGTATAAAGAAAAACAAGAACAACGCTTAAACGCAATACAACTCCATGAAATCAATACAAAGCCAATTACAAAGTCGTATTGCCAAGGTCTGTCTCCAGGACGGTTGGAGCGCAGCTCGTAGTGTTCAAAAAGAGTATTTGAAAATTTAGACGCTGACATGGCGCCTGAGGCTAACCTCGGGCTTCTGCGCGTAGCCGATGAGCATGCGAAATGTGGTACCCATCTCCTCGCATTCGCTGATGAGCTTGCTGTCACGCCAGATGCTGTTCTTGAGAAGGTCGCTCGACAGCGCGGCATCTGGCCCTTCGCCATCAGGTAGTACAATGCTCTCGTAGCAGCGGGAGTACCACCAGCGTCCGACACGCGCGACCTTATCGGCGATGCCCTTGTCTGTGGACTCGGAAGGGTTTGAAGTTTTGAGAAGGTCGGAGAACGACGGCTCGAATTTTGGCAAAGTGGCAGTGTTGAGGTTGCTGTCAGCACGTTTGCGGGAGCTGGATGTGCTGTTCTTTCTCATTGGATGGTTGAGGTCGGTAGGGCTGGGCAAGTTGCCGGCGACCGGCACACCAACGATGCAGGACTTGCACTCGACAAAGCGCTTGCGAGCGAGGCCGGCAACGATCTCATCACTGATGTTGCGGAGCGAGATGCTGTCATCCACGCGGTGGATGTCCATCTTCAGCTGTCGCACAGCGCGACGAGCACAGTTGCCCATGTTGACAAGATCCAAGTCAAGCACGCTGAACTCGAGGTATCCGCCGGGTCGAAGAACTCGTTTGGCCTCTGACAACAAGAAGTTCTGAGTAGACGAGGGCTGCGCCGAGGGGAAACGCAGAACAACGCATGCAAAGAAGTTCTGAGGGTACGGTAATGGGTCAGTGAGGGAGGTGTGGCGGATGTGGCGGTGGTTGGGCAGCGCAGACTTTCTGTCGCTCGCAGGAGGTGTTGATGGAGCAGGACCAAGGTCGTAAACGGCTGCTTTCTCATACGTGAGAGCGCAGTAGAATGACCAGTCTTTGCCTGTGCCATCGATGACAAGCACGCGGTCTTCGTTGACATCTTTTAGCTGGAAGTGTACAGGGCTGAACAGTACACGCCCGAATGACAGCCACTTGCTTGTCATGAGAGCACCAAAACGGAGGTCAGTCATGGATGCGTGACCGAAAGCTTGAGCTTCAGCAAAGTCCATGAGCCGTGTATCTCGATAGCGGGGCGCGCTGGTGCTGTTACAGTCCTTGTCTGATTGCGAGGTTACGGTCGCCTTCGACAGCCTGTCGCCGGCGGATATGGAAGTAGGCAGGCTAGTACGAGTGGAGGGTCTCTGAGCTGAGACGGTCGATAAGCTGGGACTCAGAGGCAGACTCAGACGCCCAGTGGTAGAGTCGACGACACTCAGCCTGCGGTCGCTATAATCGTTGATAACATCGGACAGAGCCATGGATGATGTTGGAGACTGGGAAGCATATAGAGCCGCAAGCAGACGAGAGCGGCGGATATGAACGGAAGGCACCGAGGCTCCCATCTCTGAGGTTCCGGAAAGGACTGACACACACGATGCCTTGTGGTTAAGCGATGGTGGCTGGAGGGAAGGGTCTAGCCGACGGGATGGTATTTTCCTAATCGTACCGCCGGGAGAGACAACTTGGTCAAGCAGGTCGTCGTACTCATTCCAGAGTTCATCATCTGACAAGGGAGCATCCGCAGTGGGTATGACCGCAGTGCCAGCAACAGGAGCAAAGCTCCAAACACCTGAGCTGCTCGAATATGAGACCTCAGAGTCCTTGCGGGGTGGAAACTTGAAGAATTCGCTCTGACGAGACTCATCAAAGGATGGAGTAATAGTCGCGATAGCTGATCCATGTGAAAGCGCACCAAGACCCTGCAAGATCGGGAATGATTCGACAGGGCCAGCAGTCGCCACAACTGAGCCAATAGAGTCAAAAGATGTGCGCGGCGGTGCTACCGGACGAGGTTGGGGCTGTTCTGTGACGAATGGTCGCGAGAAGGATCGAGAGGAAGGTTTGCGGGGCTTTCCACGGGTGGAGATGACTTGAGGAATGCGACCAACTTGTGGCAGGCGACTGGGTCGAGGAGGCGGACTTGAAGCTACGGTTGCTGCTGGAGGCATGGCCGCAGCAGGGGCGCTTGCTTGCTCCGGCAGTTCGAAGGCGACAGTAGTTGGTGTGAGCTCTGGGGCAGCTGCATCATGCGCAGCAGACTGCGTCACCGGAGATGACGGCGGCGATAGATCGAAGATTGTGCCAGCTTGCGAATGTCTTGGTGAAGACTCGGGTACAGGCTGCACACCGGTACTGACCGTAGGGCTGACATACCGCTGCGGCGATTGGTCCGACCGCAGAACAACTTTAGGAGACGCAGGACGAGATGGCGGTGCAAAAGCGGGCAGGATAGGCTTAGGCGGCAAGAGCATTGACTGCATGCGCTCCTTCCGCGTAGAGTCGTTGTCAGAGAGAACGCTTTCGGTATCGGTGTTGCCGGCTGATTCCCTCATCAGCTGCTCAATGTCATCCATGTTGAGGTTGGACTGCGGGTCCATGTACGCATAGTGCGCAACAGATCGTGAACCAGGCCCGGGGCTGGTGGCTTTAGCTTCCTGTATGGCCGGTGTCTCCACTCTGGGCGCTGCATGTGCGCGGGAGAAGAAGTTCCACTTCGAAGGCTTGGAGCGCTCCTTTTCCTTATCGGCCTTGCTTTTCTTTGATGACCGAAGCCAGCCACCCTCATCATTTGCGGAGTCCTTGCGTGTCTTGGAAATGCTACGACTCCTTGTGCGACCGAGAGAGCCCTCTGTGGGTTTGATCGTGCGTGATGTGCGCCTCGACGCCAACGTGGGCAAGAAGGATCTCTTCGAGTCATCATCGCTCTCGGATGGTCTGCTTAAGATCTTCTTTGCTGGCGATGCACTGCGCATGGTGTTTGGCATTGCTGAGGGTAGTAGCCTGGGTTGGATCTTTTCATTAGCAGGCTCAGCCGTAACACTTGTCGTGTTCCCCATTGGTTGCTTGATACGATGCGAGACATCGAGACTGGCACTACTGCTCATCGGTTCCGGACTGCGTGTGAGTTCCGAACTGCTGCCGGCTCCTCGCAGAATCACAGGATTAAGCCTGTTGAGGAAGAAGTCATCCATCTCCCCGCTAGTCGTGCTGGTCATGCTACTTTTGCGAGTCGAAGGAGTCTGGGTCAAGCTTTCTGTTGTCGTGCCTGCGCTAGCTGAGCGTCCAATGCTGGCGCCGATTGAGCTGCTGCTTCTGCCTCTAGAAGCATGTCGTCCATAACCCTCATGGCCGGTACCTGCTGCTGGTCCCTTGCGCACAAGCTTGCTTTCTGATTTACTAGGATGCGGCGCTGGGTCCGTCTTGGTGCGTCGAGAGAAGATACCGAACCGTTTGCTTGGACTTGGAGCTGGGGCCGGAGCTGGCAACGTACTAGCACGTCTTGTGTCGCTTTGCTTTGGACCGTCCGGTGTCGCTCCTCGCTTCAGTGCGCTAGACGAGTGTGGAATACTTGATGTAGGTACAGGAGAAGGATTGCGTGACGACGGCTTGATCGGAACAGCCATTCGAGATCGTGCGACAGACAGGGACGCAAACCTTGACTCAGCGGAGCTTGTGCGTCTGTGGTGAGTAGGAAAACTGGCCATGTTACTCTGGATGATGGGTGATGGGTCGCGAAGTCCATGAATCTCAGGGGTTCCATCTCTGCTTGGTCTCGATGGGCGTCTCGAACTCGGTGGCGATACAGGAGAAGGATCAGCTAGGTGGGCAAGCTCAGGAACAGGTTGGATGCGAGCTTTTGTCGGCTCTGTTGGGGTGGGTCTTAGCACTGGTGGACTTTGTGGCACCGCGGGCAGCTGCTTCTTGACGTCTACCTTGCCCGTCTCAGCCACGACGGTGGACGCTGAAGAAGAAGACGTGGACGACTCACGGACTGTCGACAACCCATGCGTCGTACGGATGCTGGGCTCCTCAGGTGCTCGGTGCCTGCTGACTGGTGGACGGCTCTCTAGAGGACTGACTTGTCTGATCCTGTATGCGGATTTTGAAATTGCCGTCGCTGGAGAATATGATGTCATAGATGTTGCAGTCGATGAGATACTGAACGCGCCTGGAGACTCCGCATAACGCGTTGAAGGTGTTGCTGAGGTAGCATAGTGCGGTGTGAGAACAGGGTAGATGTCCAACGGGCTGATCTCATCGTACAGGGTATGTTGCGGCGACTCAATTTCCGGATTCGAGGGGGCCAGGATGTTGGACGATGGCGGAAGAGAGATGCCAAATACAGCATCAGTGACGAACGGGTCTTTGAATTTCGAGATGTTGGTATCGGCTCGTGGGCCACCTTCTTGAGAAAACATCGAATCGTCTCGGGTGCGTAAGGCGTGTCGACTACTTGCGACCCCTACATTAGGTTGTTTCCTTTTGAGAACATTCGTCCGTGGGCTCTCAATCGTTGATGCCGACGATCCAGAGACTAAGGATGGTGTCCGAGTGTTCGCAGGTACTTCTAGCTTAGGTAGTCGAGATGAGGAAGTGGTTGACCTTATTTTGTAAGATGCAAACCCTGGAGCTGGAATGGTGGAAGGCCCGGTTGCGCTAGGTGGCTGGCGCGAGCTGACTTTGCGGGCAAGCTCTCTCTGATTCGGTAAGGTTCTTTCTGACTGCGCTGGCTCCTCATGCGAGGGCCTCCTCTTTTGCAGCTTGGCCTGGCTGCTGGCAGTGGGGAGCTGAGATGTGAGGGTGGTAGGCGTGATTGATCGTTTTGGCAACCGGGTGGTAGGCGGTTTGTCCTCCATTCTCCTCGGAGGTCCGTACTGTGACTTATAAGGAGCCATGTCGGGTAGGCTTGTGTGACCCGACTGCGTGCGTTGCGAATCTTTGTGTACTGTGGGTACCTCATGGAGGCATGTGCTTATCAGGCTGTGAAACTCGTAGAAAAAGGGTCCATCGATGCAGGGGGATCGAATGTTTCGAGTTGCCGGGACGATTGAAAACTCGGGACCGTCAACAGTATCCAACTAGGTTGTCTTCTGTCAGACGGTTGGTGAGCGGGTGACTGCGGGTAGTCTACTTTGGCGGAACGGAAGTGGCGAAGTCGTTAGAGTCCAGGGTAGTCAGATGAGAGTCAAATGATATAGGTCATCCAGAAAGAATGTACAACGCAGCGACCGCTTATTCCAAGTTGGTTTTGGTGGATTCTTGCTGCTCTTCGGCGCCACCGAAGGTGTGGCGCTGCTTCGGCAAAGCCCGATCAAGACGGGGCTGTGCAAGGGTACCGTAAGTTTCAGAAGAGAATCGACAGCGAAGCGTACGAGCAGCGGCGAGGATAGCGACTGATATTATATCCGTATCCTTGCACGGGCTCACGCGTCCCGTCTTGTCCCTCAGGGTCTGCCGTCCAGGTGTGGGGATTCAATTCACCGTCGCCGCAATGGGGCTGCACGAGTCGGCCCTCTTTAAAGTCCAAGGCCAGTCTGGCTGCTTATCCAAGGGATCGCTCGTTTACACGCAGGAGGTAGCAATAGATTGTAAGCTTGTTCGTCAGGGTTCACTGGATCTCAGCCTTTTCGAGGAATACGCGGGGTGAGCAGGGCGTCGATATGTATCCTTTCGCGACAAGCGCACGCGCAAGGCATCCCCCAACAATGGCATGGCTGGTCATTGCTCATTTGTGCTGACCCCGGTCCGGAAAGCATTCTTGGTTCAGTTACGGGCGCTTGCGCTTGAGAAACGGGTGGAGGCTTGAGGACAATGCGCAGCCAGTCGCCCGTTCGGAGCCTGATGGTGGGTGACGATTCGCAGCGAGTTCTTGCGCGGCGGCTGTAAGTGCAGAGCCTTATTGGTTCCTCGGCTGACCCTACCCTTCGTTTACGCCCACCATCAATGCCGTTGTGAACCGAACAACAGCCCCATTGAGGCCTTCTGGGTCATGAGCTCATTGTTGAAAATGCTTCACGTGGAGGCGGTTCTAGTCAAGAGCTGAGATAAGAAACCCAGCGAGCGGAAGACTTAGGTGGGCCGACTACCTGCGTAGATTTCGTTTCCTGCCCAACCAACTTCATCTTTCAGCTTGCAATGTACTTTGGACCCATTGGTCGATGTGCAGCGATCAGATCGCTCGCCTGAATGCATTTTGCGGCATGAGCAATACACCACAAACAGATCGATGCAGCCCACTTATTCGAACGGTCAATAGCCCGGGCCCGTTGGGAACCCTACACCGTCAAGGCCTTCGAAGACTCCTTGCGGCATGGCAAGTTTGACGGATCAATCAGGCCGCGTAGCGTGAGAGGCGGCCTGTTTCTCTTGCACAAAGAGTCATAGGCTTTCTATGGAGCCCGTGGAGCGATAATGACGCCTTTGCATACTGCCGGCTGCTATTCTCGTAACCGTTACGATGCATCACCACGAGATGCAGGAGGAAATGTATTCGCCATGCTTGTTTTATGTCGAGCCGGAGCCACCGTCCATAGTAGCTGAAAGTGTGGCTAGGTGCAGGTATAAAGCTCTTAGCTGCAGCGGAGTGAGGCTGAGCACCGATCTACACTTCGCCACTTGACAACACATCAAAGCCGTCGCAAGCCCACGAAAAAAACTCGCACAAAGTGCTTCTCTCCATGAGAACTGGAAAGGAGAAAGTCTACCTGCTTTACCTCAACAGTTTCAGTGCTCTGTCGGAGGGAGGACGGCGATTATAACAAGTGCGTCCCACTATCCAGGTTGCGCACAAGCCACCAGTCTCTCTGACCTGTCTTTGCAAGGTCATTGGTCCTCACCAGTGTGCCATTCTCTCCACCTCCCGCATACCATTTCAGTCATGTGATCAGACCATGCCTGATCAAGGCAGTCCGGAGGATATCTTCTACCAATAGGCATCCAGCGTCGCCCTAGAATGCGATCACTGGTCAGGATCAGACATGGGGGTTGAAAGGACTTGCAGGAGACTCAAGAATCCTTCTCCACCATGCAAGTAGACTTCTCTGTCGCTAAGTTTTCTTCTGTATGTGTAATGCTGATGAGACGGGGAAGCGCGGAAGCCGTTGCGATGCGCATGCACTGACTGTGATGTATCGACTTGGGGTGTTTGTGCGTGCGTGTATGCACAAACCCATAGCAACAACAGTGTGATATGGCTGCACAGGTAACCGCTTTTGACATGGCACTAGCCCCAGATTCTATCTCTGCAACATTGCAGCTTGGTGTTGCACATGACAGCTTAGACGAGTCCTTCACCGCGCGGTTCTTCTGCTCCCGCCAGTAGCCAAGCAAAACTCTGCACTAAACGCGCAGCGGTGAGCGGATGATGAACAGAACGTGGAATTTCATCTCGTGATCACTAGAAGGATCATCCTAGCGTGGGTTTGCAAAGTTTGGTCCTCACCGTTTGGTACGGAATGGGAGGACGGCACGGCGCGTGAAAAGTGCCTACGAATCACCTATCTTGCAACAAAGGATTCCAAAATCCACAGTGGACCTGGCCGCAGATCACACAACCCTTGGGCAGTTCGTGTCGACCCGGGGGTTTCCGTCTGGCTCGTAAACTGTGATGAAACTCTGTGGACGCTATGACATGAAGCTTGATCTCTGATTGAGCTTCGAGCCGCCGAGAGCGTAGATGCTCCTCGATGGTGATATGGGCCGGTGCTACTTGTGTTAGCTCTCAGCTAGGGATCGGAGATTTCGCTGCAACGAGATATTCGTGGGATACCACGCACTCTATAGTGACAAACACCTATCGGTCACTACCGGAGTGCAATCAAGGTCAATGGCAACGATCACCAGCGCCGAAAGTGAGGCGTCATCACGCCAGTGCAAATAGCAAGGTGAAGACCTTGCTGAGTGGCCGTCTCGTGGAGTCACAGTCCGGTGCAACAGATGTGAAGCGCGTACGACACTGATTGCTGGAAGGACAACCGGAGATGGCGGGAGCACAATCCACCACTATTGCGATGAAGCATGGTCAACCAAAATCGTAGTATCCATACAATGTGACTGTGTCGTAGGCTTTCATCTTCTGAGCTGAATAACAGTCTTCCTGCCCACGTATCAAGTAGAGGCGCGATACGGAAGCTCATTTCGTACTATCGTTGAGAGAAATGGCGGACGCTGTAGTAGCTGATGTGCAAGGCTGAAACATCTACGTCCACACCCCATTACCCCCGCCTTGACTATTCAGGGCGATACAGGATGGCATTGGCGGCTCTTCAGGTGGTACTGGCAGGGTCTCTTTCGCCTGTCAATCGTTCTATGTTCTTTCGAAGACACAATGGCGCGATGATGCTGCGTGTAAAATATACTGTCGAGTTGCAATCTTCTGACAGGCGCTAGAGAGCCAGGATTGTCGCCATGTTCCTCGTTCCTCACGAAAGGAGTCCTTTGCAGGTCGTCAGGACCGTTATTGGAGCCAGATCAGTCTTGCGGTGGCAAAAGCCGTTTTCACCCAGCTCTCAGAAACACATTGAACATGTTGCACGCAGACAGCATGTTGATATCAAACATGGTCATGCTCTTTAACGGATAGGACTGGTGGTGTTTGGGGAGGGATCTGGAGCAAAAGCTGAAGGTAAGGCTTGGCATAAGCTAACCGCTTGTGGACGACCTCAGGCTGAGCTTCGCGGGTAGCTCTTACCTCACCACCCAGCCTCATCCCTTCAACAACACCCATTGTCGCAGTCGCGCTTTCCTTATCCTTTGTTCAGCAACCAACCACTTACTGGGCCCTTGTTTCTTCTTCCTTTCTTTCACGACTCCAGCGTCTCATTTCGAGCCCTCCCTCCACCGAATCCCGCCCCTGCGCATTCACGATTGCGCGTCAAAAGGGGTTGCGTCGTACAACACTATCGCACATTTTCATCGAAGAAACGCGCTCAGTATGCCGGAGTACGCTAAGATGAAGAATGCCGACCTTGAGGCGCTTCTCAAAGAACGCGGTCTGCCGCACGCTGGCAAGAAGGCAGAGATGGTCGACCGACTGGTCAAAGACGACGAGAAGAAGGGCCCCAGCGCCGCTTCTGCTGACATCAAACCTGATGTCAACGCTGAGGACGAAATCGATTGGGATGACGACGAGCCTGCGAAGGCCGCGCCTGTCAAAACTGAGGAAGTCACAACAAACAAAGAGACAGTAGAAAAGGCTGGAGGAGAGGGGCAGCCGCCAAACCCGCAAGCTGTTCCCAACCAGGTAGCTGATATCGACCCGGCGAAGACCGACGACCTGTCTGTCCAGCCACCAGTAGACGGCGCCGAGACCGCGACCGAGGAGACAAAGGAGCCCGCTCCTAGCTACGCACAAGGTCTTGCAGCCACCAGCATCGACGAAGAGATCGAGCGCCGCAAGAAGCGTGCCCTGAAGTTTGGCACTAACATCGAAGACGATGAAGGACTCAAGAAGTTGGAGCGTATGAAGAAGTTTGGCGAAAAGGGCCAGGTGCAGGGTCTCGATGAGGCTCTTCCTGAACGCGAGAGGAAGCGCGGACGCGAAGACAAAGACGACGCAGGAGCGAACAAACGCCGCGATGGAGGCAGGCCTGGTCGCGGTGGCCGTGGCGGTGGTGGCAGGCGCGACAACAGGAACGAGCGCAGCCGCCGAGACAGCAGAAGTCCTCGCCGAGAGCGCGCCCCAGCCAATGTGACCTACAGCGAATCTGACAGGAAGGCGGCCGAGGCACGAAGGGCCAGATTCGCGAAGCCCGCGGCTTAAAACTTTCATGACTTTCCTGCTACCGCTATTACCGGAGCATCAAGCAACGTGCCCGAGACCGAATGCTATCTGATTCGGCTCGGCGCAACAGCAAAGACAGACCCATCGAGATTGTTGTAACACTGTGCTTCAGGCGTCATTCGATCATATTGGCCGGTCACCATTCCTTCTACCAATATATCTATTATGTCCAAGCCTCTATACGCGCGGTCACGGTGAATTCCATCTGGTCTCCCTTCTGCTCATTACCAAGCCCTCACTGCTCACGAACATCGTGCGATCCGCGGAAACGCCCTCAGCAGCTGGCCTGCTACTTCGACACAGGCTGCGCCACACGATGTGCCTCGGTTTGGAGAAAACTCGCGCATTTCTGCACCAGCCTGAAGCGAGCACTAAGACATCAGTACTCAATAGGATCTCGACTCGTATTGGACTTCTTGAGATCTGCATTTCAGTTGTAAGATACTGCCTTTCAGTTGCAAAAGTCACTGCATCGCCGGTGAAAGCATTCGCAATGTATGGGATACCCAACTTGGTTTTCCTTGGAGTACATACTTGGGATATGGTTGTCAATACCATATTTTGAATGGCATACATTGCCGCATTGAGGAAATGGGTCCTTTCTGACGATAGTGTGCATTGCACATACGCGCATCAACGTCTGCTATGTAGAAATTAAGCAACGACGTTGTCGAGCTGACTGCAGCCGCACGACTTGACCACGCCTGAAAGTTGGTAATTCTCCATCGTTTATCAATTTCCTGTCTCACACTTCACTCCACCAAGTGTCGCTGTGACGGAGATTTGAACGGCACACTCTCGCAGCTGAGGCTGCAAAGCTAGCGCTCCACTCCATGATCCTGACCTCGGCCCGCACTTATCCCCGCACAATTATGGGAATAATTTACAAATCGTCATGCCGTGCTTCCCAGACTTGTGGGGATAACAGCGAGATCCCTTGTCGATAATTAGCATCTCTTGCGTGGTGACCAGACTTTTCATCGACACCTTTTGACATTCATTCGTTCTTCCTGTGCTGTGACAAACTTGGACGTTTCGACCTAATAGCACCGGTGTTCGGAATCGGAACCGGAGTAGCTGAACCTATTTAAGAGTTGGACTCGCATTGGCTTGACATCGCGATTGCGCAACGAGGAAACACTGCGCACGATTCTAAATGCCGTCATCAGTGCATTCCAAGGATAAGCAGCCATTCAAGAGCCATCTGGTCGAATCTGCAGAGACCTCCCGCCCATCTTCAGCTGAGGAAGTTACAATAGCTGAAAACCCGGTGCATCATGACGAAGAGACAGGGACCGGAATCGCGTACACAGCAGAGAAGTCGTTCGACGCACGCTCGACCAAGACTGTAGAGTCTGTGATTCCTCCACCGCCTGATGGAGGCCTCCATGCTTGGCTGAAGGTGTTTGGCGGGTTCATGATATACGTACGTATCGTATTGGCATCCGAGCGACTGCGTCTGACATGTTAAGATCAATATCTGGGGCTTCACATTAAGCTATGGGGCCTTTCAAGCTTACTATAAGTCTGACCTTCTCGCTTCCGCATCGCCTTCGGCAATATCATGGATTGGCACCGTGCAGGCGTGGCTGCTCATCTTCTTCGGTGTCCTGTCCGGTCCACTGTTCGACTTGGGCTACTTCCGCGTTATGCTTATTACGGGCAACTTCTTGGTTGTGTTCGGGATCATGATGCTCAGCTTGAGCACCCAGTACTGGCAGGTCTTCTTGAGTCAAGGGATATGCATGGGTCTTGGGGCAGGTCTGTTATATATCCCGAGTCTTGCGTTGGTAGGGATCTGGTTTGACAAGAAGCGGGCCATCGCTTTGGGAATAGTCATGAGTGGGATCGCAGTCGGTAGGTGTATCATCGTCGAGAGGAAGTCGGGCTAATGCTGACTTGTACTAGGTGGTGTTGTATACATCATGATGTTCGATAGTTTGCTGAAGTCGTCTGGTTTCCCGTGGGCCATGCGCGCAATCGGCTTCGTTGCACTTGCCGCTGCGCTGCTATCCATACCTGCGCTCCTCAGTGGCTCGAGTGTCCTGGCTACGAAGCGGAAAGCGCGCGCTCTATTCGACAAGACAGCATACAAGGACAAGCTGTTTCTCATCTTCACCTGTTGCTCGTTTACAACGTTCTTGGGCTATATTGTGCCCTATTTCTACATCCCCACGTACGCAAGAGACCGGCTTGGTCTGAGCCAGAGTATGGGGTTGTACATGCTCGTCATGGCAATCGCAGGGAGCTTCTTCGGGCGATTGGTGAGCGGAGGACTGGCGCAGTGGCTTGGGCCTATCGTGACATGGGGGCTTTGCGCTTTCGCTTCCGGTTTGTTGTCGTTATGCTGGATCAGCATTGACAACGAGTCGCACTTCATTGCATTCAGTATACTGTGGGGTATGTCGATACTTGGACATGGCGGTGTCAGGGCTTCGTATTGACGGTTGACAGGTTTCTTTTCCGCCGCTCTCGTCACTCTGCCCTCTGCAGCCTTCGCAAACATTACACCCGATCTTTCGCGGTTGGGCACACGTCTCGGCATGTCCTGGAGCGTTTCAAGTATAGGTGAGAGAACTCCGTTGCGTGGGAGTATGCAGGAATCAGCTAATAAGACATGTAGCTTCTCTGATTGGCGCTCCTATCGCTGGTTCTTTGCTGAAGATGAATGCAGACGGCCACTTGAACTTCATTGGCGTGCAGGTCTGGAGCGGAGTATGTCTATTGGTGGGCACAGGGTTTCTGTTTGTACTTTGGTTTGTGACGATGAAGACACAGAACAAGGGTTGGAGGATATAGGATTTGTAACAATCCTATATGTGCTGTCCCAACTCACTATAACACCGCAAGTGCGGAAACTCTGCTGAAATCACAGTGACTCGAAGCCCATCTGTCGCAGTCAATATGGGTTTTCATGATATCAAACGTTGGGGTATTCGATGGAGCGTCTCAGTGATTCCGAAGCGATGGTTCCACGATGTGGACGGAATCGTTTGATTCAAGAATGGGTTCAATACGATCTTCCCTCTCAGTATGCGCCACCGGTCCTTCTGCGGGCTCTCAACAAAGTCATATCATCGAAAGTTGGCCGAGCTGCATGCAGCCATGCCGTTTATTACAACATCTTATTCACGGCAGCCTCAGTCGGCAGGCGTCTTGATCGGCATCGAAGGCGAGAAGTCAGAAGTGCTGAAGATCGACGGTGTGGAGTGACTAGTCATCTGAGCTTGACGACATTTAAATTGCTTGGTTGATGGATCTCTCCATACCTCAGCAGTAGCGTGCTCGCATAAATGTAGTCCATACAAGTGTATTAGACGCGTTGTTGATCCATGCAGGGTATCCGACTGACTGGTACACGACGGAATACGCTGGCTCTTCGACGACTTAGATAGAGCCGGACTGGAGGGTCCGGCGCTTTTACCATGTTCGTCAAGAGATCAATCTGCATTGCTCCGGGTATCCTTCCGTGTTCCGGGGCTGTTGATAGGGCATTGGTAGGCGCTGTAATACCTCAGTTTTCATTACATACAGCCGAACATACTCTGATATTAGTTGTACCCAGTCTAGACTCACAGCAATCAGCACAAGGTACGGCTTTGCAATTGATCGACAAGGAACTTTCAAGCTTTCAAGCTAAGCTTTCAAGCGTTTAGCCTCTAGACTTTGATGTATTCTGCGCCCAAGTCCGAGTCAATTGGCAGGATGAAAGGAGTCACAATGCTCTCCCATCAGAAAAAGAACTTTGGGAGGTCAGTCCCCGGAGGGATTGCCAGTTAGGGGAAGTTTTGACCACACCGAAAGTCGACAGTCTGCAGTCCAGGGTGGTATTAGTTGCACAGCACTGGCTGACACGTTGTACCTGTGTCGTAGCATGCACTAAGATGAGTCGTACATGCCCTTAGATGTGTTGTCTCCCCGCGTTGCCGATCGCGTCGGTCTGACAGCGCAGCCATCCCACTACACATTCTGCCCGAGCGATTCGGTGTGGTCGCAACAGGTTTCTCGACTGTCTGCAAGGCTAGAATGAGTTTGATAGTCTCGCTGACCAGAAAGAGCAATTGACGCATGTCAGAAAGGTAGGCTCCTAGGTTCGGAGGTATGTGCCCTTGATCGAATGGACAAGGGGCACAGAAAGAGCGTTACTTCTGTCATCCTCAGATGGTTCCACACTACCGACTGCATATCGTCTCGTGTACGTTTGCTACGTCTGCAGAGTCGACCAGAGTGCCTTGGTAATCAGCTTCGGCAGTTCCACTCTTGCCGGTGGATTCAGCGGTGGCCCGTCACTACCACAGTAGACACTTATTAGCTCGCGGCGGCCCGCCTCGCTACCAAAATCTGCAGACTAGGACAACATCTGCAGTCAGATGAACGCATCGAGAAGAGGCGGCACGAAGGCGACCCAGGTCTGTCTTCGGTTATGCGGCAGTTGAAAAGAAAGACGTGCATGATGAGCATGCAGTCGCAAACGATGGCGAAGAAAGGACCCGGCACTTCCTTCGGAGTCGGCGTTGTGTCGTATTCAGCAGCAAGACAGCAGCGCCTTCAGCGTTCTGGAATCCCTCATGACGAAATCAAGAACTTAGTCTTGGCCCGCAGTCGGCCCTTCTCACTTACCACCATGTTCAGGAATCCGTAAGTGTGGGACCAAGCATCTCGTCCCGTCCCGTTCATGCACCGCAACGTGCCCAGGGCCTGTTGTAAATATGTCATGCAGTCGTTCGTCATACCTACCAGACGTCGTGGCATGGAGGGTCGAGATCTCACGTGTAGCCGTTTTAGTGAACATGCACACCACCTGCGCGTGTACGGGCAACGTCCGGACTTGTCCTCTGCTCCCCAGATTTCGAATGCAGCCTTGCCGACAGCGGATAGGTGAAGACGATCATGCAACATGCCATTGATCCCTATCTCGGAGTTGACGAGCGGCGAGTATGCGGTGTGTAGGAAAAGGCTCACAATGTTCTAACGAGATCGAATTTTAGCTCCGTCGGTTGGGCTCCACAGTAGGGGCCTTGTGCTTGCCTCTGGTCCCAGTCTCTACGTACTCACCCTATGCGATAGTAACCATAAAAACGCATTGCTACTGCCGTGCAGTCCATCATCATGTGTAGCCAGTCGCCCTCATGGCAGTGTCGGCCACAGGCCGCTCTTTACTGGTGTCAGAGTCACTATCGAGTACAAGGCCACGCATCAGTCAGCCAGCGGTCATCAGCGAGTTCTGATACTCCCGACAGCGCAGCTGTTAGTGCTTTCTTTGGGTGATCAATTGCAGTCGTTGAGCTTCGCACCCCTGTTTAGGTTGTAACCACCTCGCCGACCAGATTTCCCCAGCGCTTCGGTGTCGCACAGTAACGGACGAATCGTTCGAAAGGAAGCAGACCGCAGGATTACCGGAAACCCGCCGAGGTTATGGGAAGCAGGGGCCGAAGCCCAAGACTAGTGAAGCCGGCCAGCCGGCCAAGACATTTTGAGGCTCCCTGTGAGTTCAAACAAACGACCACTTGAGTCGCCGTGGTGATACAGACACAATTAATGGATAGTGAAATGGCTTCTTGTTGGATTAGCAATGTTCAGCTTATCTGCTTAGCGCATTGTGACCTTGTGTCGTCCCAGTACCTGGATAAATCCTTCGAGATCTTGACAGGGCGCAGTTCCACTCTGATCGCTTGGTTTTCTTGGTAGATTCTGTCAAACACTTCCTGAAAGGGCAGGTGACTGTGGCCCACAGGCTCCTGAGGCGTCCGAAGAACTCCGCATCCTACGGGACCATTCATGGTACCCAACGGCCATCCAGTCGTACGTGTGTATCGTCGGTGACCCAAAGGCGCGGTAACAAGCCGAGAACGCACCCGGTGGTCGGATGTGGGTGTGACGACTGCCACGTTCTACGCATATGAGCGGCATGGCTTGCAGAAACCACTGCATTCGAAACGGCCATGAACGCCGGCAAACGCCACGCGTGAGACGCCGTAAGCTCGTGAAGGTAAATTGCACTGGATATGCGGTATGTGGAGTGTGGTGTGGAGCACATCGAGTAAGAAGCAAGCACGAGATCGAAATGCGCTAATGAACTAGCTTCCGGGCCGAGACGATGACGCTTGACGAACTGGGGAGAAAGCACCTGCATATCAAAAGCAATCACGGCCACATGTTCTTGTCCTACCACATCCTGTAGGTAATGACAGCAGTACTTTGCAGATATCGGATAATAGTTTGCTAAGAATACCGAAAGCCACGATTGCGCCATAGCCCTGGAATTGCACACGAGACGCCGTCCCTTGGCCTGAGTATGTACAAGCATGACCTATACACAATGCATCACGCCGGATGTATATCCAATTTGAGCGACACGAAATATCTCGACGTAGGCTCCAGGGTGGAACCTCCGTCTGGATCAACGGAGCACGCATTACGTGCCTTACAAGCGATCCTGACTGCAATGTCTATCGTACCATCGTACAATAGACGTCAAGCTTGAGCTACATAGGCGGTGCTACTTACCGGCGCTACTTTCAATTAGCTTTGTCCAACGCATTCATTGCCGCACTCACCTGTATGCGCCCACCGACCCATTGACTACTAGGGGAGGCCCAACTTGCCCAACAACGGTTGTGTCTTGGTCCAAGCGGACCTTCAAGATCATGCCCCTGTGCGATTTGTGGTTGAGATGGGTCACTGCGAGTTGCGCTTCGTGAGTCGATGCAAACTTGGCGGTTGCCACCCCCTTGGAAACACCCGAACGGTCTCGGTGGACTTTGCAATCTACGGGCCGTCCCACAGTGTATAGCAAATTCTTGAGCTCGTCTGAGCCAACCTTGTAACTGAGATTTTGAATGAAGATGCCGCGAGATTCGGTAAGTACCGCGCCGTCGCGGATGTTCACTGGCATACCGCTATTGCTTGCCGAGTAGACCGGTGCTTGGACCATCATTGGTGCCATTTGAGGCATCTGAGTGGCGTAGACTGGCTGTATGGCATAAGATGTCGTTGCTGGATATGCTGGATAAGAGTAACCTTGCGGGACTACCATGTATTGTGCGGGAGCAGCGGCATATGGCTTGCCGCCGAGTTGGTTGACTCTGCCGATGTCGATGCCGCACAGCCCTGCAGAGTGATGGCCGTCAGCTACTCCTGAGAAGTGTACGGAGCAGTTGCACTTCATTAATCGGAAGCCCTCACTGCTGCGACGCGTCTGCCAGACATGCACCAGCATGCCTTTTGATCGGAAGAACGTTTCTTGGAGGTGGTCAGTCCTGGGGGGGATCGAGAGAAAGGTTGTGCCACCCACTATAAGCAGCATCTGCGTCTTCCTTATCTTTGAGTCTGCACCATCCTTGCATCTCACCCCGACGCTGACTTTGACTTGCGTATACTTCAACCCATCCAGGCTGTTCCCGGACCACTTTTCGGATGTGATCTTTGAACTCTTGCCAGCCTGAAAGGTAAGGTGCGAAGCGCACCAATCCAGCAATGACGAGTAAGAAATCTCCATCTCCTTCTTTCCAGCTTGTTGTATACGACATGGTTGATGCTGTGAGAAAATATGTATGACGCAATCGACGATTGTCCGAACAGCTCAGAGTGGAAGATCGGAGCGGACAGGCTTAGAAAGGTCCGATTCCCGGTGTGCTGGGAGCTCAACAGTGCAGTATGCTGTGCAAGGAGGCTCACGAGAGGATGATGAAGCTGACTGGTAGGCATGACAGTATTGGGTAATGCCATGGCGATATATATACAATTACTCGGCGAAGGATGAAGCACGAGCTTCATCCCAGGATACGAATTCCCGCAATAGCAAAGTCAGGAAGTGGATCTAAACGAGGACTGATAACAGCCAAGGAAGTCATTTGGCGAACGAGTGGACACATTCATCGACTAGGTACGCACTATACTGCCCGTGACGTTGCAGGGACTCGAGGGGTTCGCAACTAGAGACAAGTGCGCTTCATCCGCATTCCCCGGTGGTGTTGCAGTTCTAGGCCCGGCAAAAACATTGTGAAGTGCTCCGCTCAAGGCCGCCTGTTGGTCCTGTAATCGGTCTAATGGCGGAACAGGTGGGTTCTTCGGACACTAACTGCAAGTCCCTTGCGCATAGACGCAGATGTATGTGACAGGATGGCTGACCACGTGTGTCATAGGCGGGTAAGCGAGGCTCCCCTGTAAGATCTGTCGTTGCCAGATCGCGGGGACAGGATCGTGGCGGTACAGTGCATTTGCACAGGTCGCCGACCAAAAAAGAAACCATGCCAAGCGCAACTTGGACTTCTGCGGCTGTCGTCAACTGATTGTCGGCGATGAGTAAACAAATGTCCATGTCACATTGGTTCATGAGTAATCAACATCCTGTGTAGATACGCATAGCTTTACTTACGTCTGATTTGGTCGAGCTGTGAACGACTCTGTCGCATGCTGGGTTGTACGGTCAAGGGATACAGGCTACGGCTCGGGTCTGAGACTATGCAGCCAGGCTGAAGCCGACCACGCGCTTCATCTGGCTACAGCGAGCAGATGTTCTGCGCCAGTGAATGATCAACAATCCCACAGTACCAATCTTTGATCAAATCCACCGCTGATCAAGACTTCGCGAGCTCCTGTAGAGTCACTCGCTTCGTTGTTGCACGTCTCGAGGGTTCCGGCCCAAAGACAGCGGAGTTTGCTGCCAGGTTCATGGCCCTCCATGCTTGCAATGAGCTTCCCGCTATTCGCTTCGACGGCCCGAACAACACCGTCATCTGAGCTGACATACAGACCCGTGCCGTCAGGTCGCCAAGTAAGTCGTGGTGTAGAATAAGCAGTCTGTGGTGCCATGGTCGATACATTAACCAATATGGCCGCCTCTTCTCTGTCTGCAACCAGAAGTTCAGCACGTGCTTGCGAAGCCTGGGTAAGTGCGGCCGGTTCTGCAACTTCCGCTTCAGCTATCTCGTTTGTGCCTGCGGCCCGTGTCGGCGGAAGAAGAAGCTTCAGGATGAGTATCTTCATATGTGGCGTCGATGAGGTCGCGACCGCAACAACAGACGGATCAGTAGGGCAGATATGCACATCTGCCGGAGTGAACGCCACCCATGCGTTGGAGTGTGGAGCGAGGTTCTGCTTTCCAAGGAGCTCGAATGTTGACTCGCTGCTCTGAGGGACTGAGTAGTAGTACAAGAACGTGGAGTCTCTGCGTGCCACCAACAGGATTGGGGAACCGTTTTCTGGCGAGCTAACGAACAGCAGAGTCTCCGGGATGCTTGCCGACGTAAGAGTGGATAAAGGTTCGCCGATGCGTGGGTCTTCACCAGTGAAGATTCGGTAGAGGAAGACCTTAGAGTCCCATCCTGCACTTGCCACCAGGAAAGAATCACCATCAGGCCAACAGGCTATTTTGACGACATATTTGGAATGATCTTTTCTTTCATCTAGGATCTGGTCGCTGACAGTGTCGTACAGCAGCAGTTTCCCAGACATGGAGGCGATCAGTAGATATCTTGAGCCTACGGTAAGTATGTCCAAGATCGGTGAGTCCTGGAAGCTAGTGTACGCGTGAGCGACCTCGAAGCCCGGTGAGGCCGGGTCAAGAAGGAGTAGTCGCCGGTCAGCGGTTGTTACGGCGACATACTGTCTAACACTCGAGCTCGACGGGAGTTGCAACTTGAAAGCAGCTATGCTCAAGATATTAGAACGACTGGGTAGGGAAGCTAGGACTGTCGGTCTAGAAGGCGCAGGGACTGCCCACTCGCGTTTCCCATCTTCGACACCTAGCTTCTCAAAATTGAGGCTTAGATCGAAGGTCTTCTTCTCGTGGAGTATCGACTCTATCGTCACTGAGCTGTGTGAGCCAGCTCCAGTGTCAGGAGGTAGGTTGGCTTCGTTGATGAAACTCTTCAGTGTCTGCACAGTGTGAGCGCGTAGAGGCAATGCGGCATAAACTACGTCATACCTCGGTGTAGCCGTTGGTTCTGAGGAACCGAGCAACGAGTTCAGCCGCTGAGGGTAGCATGACAGGCAGTTAGGAGTGTCTCGCGTCCAAGGGGCGAACTGGAGCTGTTGGACTTGTGTCACTGCAACATCAGGTAGTGTCGCACTGCGGTGCAGGAGCGAAGCGAGCTAGTGCCACACTAAGTCCCGCCACCATGCCAAAATCTGATTCACGTGCAACAACACTTACACAACGCGTGCAAGTGTAATCATGGAGGTGAGAACGACGACACAGTGATACAGAAGCTTGGCTGACTTGCTCAGAGACGCCAGGAGCTTACGACCGAGCTCGTTGCGCTGCAGGTCCAAACACCTGAGCAGCCGTATAGCATAGTGCATCGCCTCAAATTGGCAAAGGCGTACAGGGGTCTTGGGTATCCTGATCTTGCTATTGGCGACGCATACAAGGCGCTGCTCCTTGTTGATGAGGTGGCTGAGGAAGGAGAGTATCATGAAGAAGCCCTCGAAGCTGCGAACGCCGATTTTCTCTCCGAGAAGATTGCTGGCTTGAACGTCGATGCTGATGATGATGCTACGACCGCACAGGATGACCAAGTAATTTCCTGGACACAAAACGATCTCTCGAGGACAGCGTATGTAAGAGGAAGATTTGATTGGTGTATACTCAAGACTTCTTACTGACACGGCAAGGCACGACATTCTCATCGAAGCTCTGCTGGCTTGTGGATGTTTTCGCAGCGCCTTCGATTACATCGCACGAGCACTGAGGGCGTTTCCGGACGACAAGGTATTCAACAAGTACGACGACGAATTGACGTCAAACATTCGGACCCACTATGAGAAAGAGAGGGAGAACGTCGACGTCGAAGATTATCCCGATAAAGGATATGTCCGCCGTGAAAACTATCCCTGGAATGAGTATGAGCCAGATCGACATTCCGACGAGTGTTTGCAATTTTTGAACGACGAGTTGGCGACGATAGCTCCTCAGCTAGAAGTCAGGGTCTCTGAACTGCCGTTGCTCTCGATCGATCCGTCAACCCAGAAATCAAGTACAGAGCCTCAGTTTGTTAAACAGCTCGGTGTGTTTGCGAGAGAAGATATCGCGCCTGGAGTCAAAGTCCTGGATGAACGGTCTCTCTTGACAGCTATTTCCAGACGACACGATACATACTGCGATGCATGCAGTGCCTTATTACCTGACTCTCCAGAGGCGCAGCAGAGCATTGTGTCGTGCGAAGAATGCGACGAGGTGTTCTTCTGCAGCGAAGAATGCCACGACCTGGCGCAAGACATGTACCACCCTTCGATCTGCGGGATCAGTGTGGATCAGGGTAAAGTCCCTGCTCGCGAAGCTGCAGACTTCTTGTATTCCATCCTTCTCGTCCGAGCGCTAGCTCTCGCCGAAACGCAAGATGTCCATCCACTAGAGTTGAAAGAACTTCGCTACATCTGGGGCGACTATCATGGCAAAGACCTGGACACAGTATGGCAGCTGGACTCGGAGGGTCAGCCCCTTGATGCCTTTGCCGGTGTTCCACGAACTCTGCCGTTCTCATTCAACAACAATGTCATCAAGCCACTACACATATTGGAGAAGATGGACGTCAACATCTTCACACAAAGCTATCGATATGACACCTGGGTGTTTAACACGATCTACGCAAAGCTGAGGGGTACCGCGTCAGCGCAGCAGGGACTAGATGGGCGACCGGAGATTGGCGCCGTGCACCCAATGTGGTGTCTGGCCAATCACAGCTGCGATCCTAATGTAGCCTGGGAATGGCAAGGGACTATGAAGTTCTGGACACGCGAGAAGCTCGTTGATTGGGACGGGAGAGATCCAGGTAAAGGTCCTGGCTTGAAGAAGGGCGAGGAAGTGTTTGGACACTACTGCGATGTCACCCTACCGGTCAAAGAACGCAGGGAATGGGCAGTTGGTGCGTTGGGCGGGGACTGTATGTGTCCAAGGTGTGTCTGGGAGGAGGCAGAGCAACGACGCCTCGATACCGCGACGTAGTCTAGCGCAGCTCGCTCGGGGCTTAGTCGATAACCCTAGCCGTGCAACAGAAGACGACCCCACCCTCAGTCAACCATCAATCTCCAACTGTCCAAGGATCCTGGAATCGACGCTAAGCAATGCATAGATCGTGTGCAACGCCCGGTACACCGGGGAAGCAGCATGCGCGTGCCGGGCCACCCCGTCCGCTCCACCCTGGCCACGATCGCTCTGCGGAACCACGCTAATCGTCCGCCCAAACAGTCTCCACGCATGAGATCTGCGTCCACTGCCCTTCATCAAGGCAGTGAGGTTCTTTTTCAGGATCAGGCCACTCTGTGCTTGAACGTGTCACCGGCCGTCTGGATCCGAACCATCTCAGAGCGGACCTGCATACCACTGCGATCTTACTCGATCTCACGGTCGTGCAGCGACACCGTTTCCTTCTTTCAGACACCTGGGCGTTCCAGTGGCACGTCTTTCCACTCTTGTTGGCGCGTTTGACGCGCTATGGGCTCCTTGAGACATGCACGTTGTGGGTACCGCGCCTCATCGGTGTGCAGTACGCACCTCCAGATATACGCCGTGCCAGCTTTTCAAGATTGCGGGGCTCCATTTACTAATCATCATGTACGAACTCCTCACTCCCTAATTACAAGAGATGAATGTCGTTTCAACCACGCAGCGGAACAAGGATGAGGTAGCAGCGACGCTACGCGCAGCCTTGCGCACCTTTCTTCTGCATTAAGATTCTGTTCCGACAACACGTACATAAAAAAACACTGTGGCGTATGTTCCACGAAGCGAGATCATGGGGATCTCTGGGCATTCGCTGAGTCTCTCGGCCGCGCTTCCGGTTGTTTGCTTTTTGCGCATCCTGGGCGTCCTGGCTGACCGGACGGTATGTGTCTGAGCCGCATCATATGGCAATAGGATTCCCAGGGTCACGGAAGAATTCTGGCAAATATCTGGCGAGGCGAGACAGCCGGCGAGGCGGGTGTGAGGCGCGAGTGGTGCAGGATTCGGCGAGGTGGGTGCCGACATCACTGCACCAGAGTCAGTTTGATGGCGTGTAGGAAATAGTGTCTGCGCAATAGGATCCTGGATGATGTGCGGTGGGTATTCAAAGTGTTGAGAGATTGGGATTACGATTCTCCCCGCGGGCTTCCTATACAGTGAAATTTCGAGATTTGAACCTCACTGACAGCACTTTGAGCCAATACTGTTGGCTATTCTGAAGGCTCCTGGCTCGACCATGTGAGCACAGGCGGTAATGTGCAGTGCAGTCTTATTCTATATCCCCTACATGCTATATTGAATCAACCTTGGTATTTAGACTGTCTATCAACACTGAGTCCCTCCCCTTTCAAACCCCTACATACTACATCGAACTAACATTACGTTCCCTTCCTCATCCACCCAAACCCAACACCACGCTCAACACATCCCTCCGCCAAACACCCCTCACACCTCACACCCAAGCCCCAACCAGCCTTCCATCCAAACGCCTACAACCTCTCCACTCTAGCACATTTGTACACTACCACAGAAACACGCTTATCTCCTACACCCTATACATTGCTGCTACTAATATACTTGGCATCTCCCTCCACCGCACACAATCCCCAACCTAGACTCCTGCCCTCCTCCCCCCTTTTATCCATCCATCTCTCTCTCTCTTTCTCTCTGCTACGCACATCCCATAATCTCCCCTCTCCCCCACTTTCTAGCTGGGTGTGGGGGGGTTCTTTATTGATGATGAGGGAGGAGTTAGTTGGGATGGAAGGTATTCCGTTGAGACTTTGCACACGGAAATGTTAAAAAAAAAAAAAAAGACAAAGGGGTGTAGTGAAGTGATGCTGTTGTATTGACAAAGACTGCGCCACGTACATGTCCGTCGACTAACAAAACCTCCCCAGCGCAGTCCCCTAACCCCCCAACCTCTTCTCCCTGACCCCCCACGCACACACCGCGCTCCCAGCAACAAGCACCACGCTAACCCCCAGCGCCGCTCTGGTAGCCTGGCCGTAGCACTCGCGGACGACACCCTGCAGATGGGGTTCCAGGCTGCGGTAGTAAGCAAGCCCCGCCCTGACGCGCTCTGCGATCTGATCCGCGTCCGTGTTGCCGTTGAGCGCAGCGCGGAGACTAGAGCGCAGGGTCTGGTTGAAAGCAGTTGCGCACATGGAGACGCCGAAGACGGAGCCCAGCGAGCGGAAGAGGTAGCTGCATGCTGTGGCGACGGCTTGGTCGGCGTGTTTGGCGTTTGCGACTGCGGGGGTTAGCTGGGAGGTGCAACGGGGGGGGGGGGGGAGGGGGTGCTTACTGAGGCCGATGAGAGTGGTTGTTACGCCGATGCCGTTGGAGAAGCCGCAGATGCATGTACCCAGGACTGTGAGGGGGAGGCTTCGCGTGATTGTCCCCGCGAAGAGGAGGATGATGGATAGCCCGATTGTCAGGTGCGAGTAGGCGATTACCGTGATCCAGTAGTACTTCGCTGTGCGCTTCATGTAGAAGCCGCCGAACAGGGAGCCGCTGACGCCTGAGATGATGGACGGTACGAGCAGGAGCCCGGCTTGAGAAGCGCCGTATCCGTAGGTAACCTGCCAGTAGAGCGGGATGAAGAAGATGGCGGCCAGCCATCCGCTAAACGAGAAGAAGTTGCAGAGGTAGCACGCGACCAGCGATCTGTCGAGGATGATGTGGCCCGGCGCAAAGGGATGCTTTGCAATGTACTTTTCGACGAGGACGAAGACGACGAACAGCGGCGTGGTGCACAGCCCGGCAATGGCAAAGGGGTTGCTCCAAGCGATGTTGGACCCGCGATCGAGTCCTACCAGAAGGCCGAAGATGGCCACGATGAGGATCAGGGCGCCGAGAAAGTCGATCCGCGCCAGCTTCTGCTTCCAATGCGAGTCCTCTTGTTTCGGGAGCTCGAGCGCAACAGCCACAGCAAGCAGAGCCAAGAGACAAATCGGCCCCTGCACAATAAACGACCATCTCCATCCGATCGTCTCAGCGAGGAGTCCGCCTAGAGGTGCACCCGTCGCAGCTCCGCTTGCGTATATCAAGTTGACATAGCCCTGCCACGTCCCTCTATCCCTGAGGCTCACGATATCAGACAGCATGATACTCACGCAGACCGTCATTCCGCCTCCGCCAATCCCAGCGAACGCTCTCGCAGCGATCAATTCGCCGATGGTGCGCGCGAAACCACACGCCATCGCGCCGATGCCGAAGATCAAGTAGCCAAACAGCAGACATTGCTTGCGACCAAAGATATCGCTGAGCTTGCCGTAGAGGGGCTGGAATGCAGTGAGTGTGAGGAAATACCCCGTCGCGATCCACGACGTCGACGAGAGCGCCTTGAGATCCGTGCCGATGATGCCGTAGGTGGAGACGATGAGCGTCTGGTCTGCAGCAGAGAGGAAGACCTGGAGGTTATCAACAATTGCTTGTTGTGTTGGTGAGGAGGTTGCTTACGCCAATCACGATGGCGGGGAAGATGTACTTCATCCGCTTCCGCACTTCCGGCAGCCCTTGGTGCTTGAACGTCTCCCCGTTGCTGGGTTGGCGCTCGAGATCTGGCTCGGTTCCGTTTTCGTCGACATCGGTCTCGTCGTAGGGCTCAGGCTCGATGGGAGCAAGGCTGTCGCCAGGGTCGACCGTCTGGCCATTGGGCTTGGCCAGCAGAGGTGAGGTCTCGGTTGGTCCCGGACGGGTGCTGTTTGGCGCCATGGCGGAATCTTGTCTGGTGCAAGTCCAGGACGAAGGAATTGACGGTGTTCCAGGAGGTACCAATCAGACTCGCCACAAATCACTCAATCGTCCACGGACTTGTATGCGCCGCGTCTCCCAACTCTACCCGTGTCAAGAACCGTCCAAACCCCGACATCGCTCGAAAGCTCTACTAAATCCCCTCGAGGCATCCGAGGTTGAGGTGATTGCAAGGGTCAAAGCCGCTAAATTTCGTCATTCGCTAACGCCAACTCCTATCTCCGGCCGCTCCACTTTCTCCTTCACGACAACGAGCCTCTGAGTTTACTGTGGTACTCGGGGGATATATTGTGAGTGGATGATGACTTTAGTCACACGATTATATCAGATTCAGCTTGCTTTGAGGTATAATTGCCAGATGTGAATGAGATTGTTATGGTAGTGAGGAAAAGGGTATATGTGACTAGCTTCTATCGGGATGTAAAAAGTCATACAAGTAACCACCAGACGCCGGCAATGTTGATACCTCCAGAGTTCCGCAACGAAATGATGACTACTTCCTCTTCTCAGCCTCTCCCTCGGCAGGCTTGACTGCAGTGCTGCCCTCCAGAGGCGGGATGTAGCCAAGCTGCTTCTCGTTGCCGCCCTCGAATGGTGTAAAGGGGGTGGGCCCGCCTTCAGGAGAGGCCTGCCACTTGGCAATGTCTGCCTTGAGCGCATCGAGCTCTTTCTTGAACTGGTTCCCAAAAACGTCAATGTAGAATGTCGCGCCGTTGTAGACACTCCAGATGAAGACGATGGTCAGGAAGCCGCCGCTCGCCCAGCGGTACCAGAACCAGATGGGTGCGGGCAACATGGTCAGCACGGCGTACGAGTACTGGATGCCCATGAAGGCCGGCTCTTGCAGAAAGTCTGGCAGCGACAGTACAATCTTGCCGATCCACGTCTTGGCGTACGATTTGCGCAGCCAGGTGAAGCTGGTGGGGCGGCCGGCGGCGATCTTGTCTCGGCGACGGACGGTGATGAGGAAGTGGTAGGTCAGCTGCCAGACGGCGTAGGGGATGGTGGCCCAGAGCATCATCTGCGGCAGGCTGTAGTGGTGCGGGGACGCAGGGTCGGAGTGTCTGATGGCGTAGATGGCAGGGTAGTGCTCTCTCTGAAAGTCGGGGTCGAGGAGGTGCACGATGCAGTGGAGCGTCACGCAGGGCATGATGTGGATGAAGAGGCTGTAGTTGTTAGCGTTTTCCTTATCAGTAGAGCGAGAGACGCACCTGACGACCTTGTCCATGGAGTGGAAGACGAGCGAGTTGCGCCACATGATGATGGCGATGGCGTTGTTGCCCATGATCAGGCAGTAGGTGGCAATGAAGAGGCGTTTCGACTGGGGAAAGACCCAGATGCTGAGGACGGCGAGGATGTTGACAAAGTAGCACAGATCAGCCAGGAAGTAGTGGTAGCCCTTTTGGTGGTAGGTGTAGTAGCGGATGGGCATGAACCAGAGGAGCTGGGCAGTGTACCAGTGGGGGAAGAAGTCGGGGTGCAGACCGACGAGGTATCCCGAGACGAAGATGTTCATGACGGCGGCGATGAAGGAGGCCTTCTCCCGTGCCGTGACGGTCAGAGACTCGTTGAAGCGCGAGTTGAGGCGGTCGACCGACTTGCGCACGCGCCTCTTGTAGCGCTCGAGCTGCTCGCCCTCGGTGGGCACGCGCCTCCGCCATTCATCGACGACGCGGTCCCGCGTGATGCCGCGGTCCTTGGCCTGGCTCTTCAGCCTGGCGGTCTGGGTCGAGATGGAGGCCTGCAGCTTGTCGAAGCGCTCGGTGAGGGCCATGTTCTCGATGAAGTCGAACATGGTCAGCCGCTCGACGGGCGGGAAGAAGGCGGTGTCGTCTTCCGAGTCATCGTGGTAGGAGCTGTTGGAGACGGAGTTGGAGCGCGAGAGGCCGGGCGTGGAGGAGTGCGGTGGGCGTGAACGTGTGGAATCGGCAGGCGTGGTGTCGGCGGACGGGGCCGAGACGCCCAGTTGGGGCTCTGACTTTGTTGTGGGGTCTTGGGGCGACATGACGGGCAGGTGCTCGGGGACGATGTCGAGGCCGGAGGGCGTGCGGCGGTGCGAGGGGCGCTGCAGATGGCGCGGAGGGGAGCCTGCGGACATGGTGTGTCAGTGCCTGTCTGCCTGTCTGCTGTCTGTCTATTTCTGAGGTCCATGGCAGCAGAGCGCCGCGAGTGTTTCATAGGGAGGCGCGTACGGTGACGACGATCAGCTTATCACAACAACGGCGCTGCGTCTGTTCGCATGACACGGCGGTGCGGGGCAGAGGCGGACGCTGGAGGGCAGCGCGTCTTTGAGCGGTCGCGCAGACGGATCGTGGGAGAAGGGGAGCTGGTGATTGGCAAGCGGGGACGGGGCAGCTGCAGCAACGCGATGGGGGCAGCGAGTCACGCGGACAGCGGTCTGGCCGGTGGTGATGAAGTCTAGCAGAGAACACGGTGCAGGGCGACGGCCAGAAAGCAACCAGAAAACAACGTCCGAGAGTCGAGACGACGGCCAGCGCACTGTACGGGGCTGTTATGTCACTGTGGAGCCTGACTATGCTCCGAACCTCCGGCCCTCCGACCATGCGTCTGTCTCGGCTAGCTACGGCGGGCGCTTCGTCCCCTGCGCGACGCGTCCGCGAACCTGAGCCTCGTCGTCGACGCGCAGGACCGCCGCCCCGCGACAGCTGCCACGGCCAATTCCCCCCACGCACCGCGACACACCGCGACACACCGCGACACTCCGCGCCGCCGCTCGCGCCCGCACCGCCGCCATCATGGGCAAGCTCGTGCGCCTCGAAGTCTACAGTACAGTCCGCCTGCGCGCGATGGCCTGCACTTGCTGACCGGATGCGCAGACTTCAAGTCCTACCGCGGACGCCATACGCTCCTCTTCGCCGACTCGTACTTCACCTCCATCATCGGCCCCAATGGCTCCGGCAAGTCCAACAGCATGGACGCCATCTCGTTTGTGCTGGGCGTGCGCTCGTCCCAGCTGCGCTCCGACAAGCTGCAGGACCTGGTCTACCGCGGCCGCATCATCCGCGAGGGCAGAGTCAACGCCGACGGGACCGTGACCGAGGCGACCGAGGCGACCGAGGCGACCGAGGGCGGCGCGAACGGCGAGTCGAATGGCGAAAAACAGGACAACGGCAACGCCCAGTCGAGCACCCCCACTGAAGCCCCCCAGACCGCCTGGGTCAAGGCCGTCTACGAGGACGACGCCGAGCAGGAGCACGAGTGGCAGCGCTCCATCACCGCCTCCGGCGCCAGCGAGTACCGCATCAACCGCCGCCAGGTCACCGCCAGCGAGTACAACCACGCCCTCGAAGAGCACAGCATCCTCGTCAAGGCCCGCAACTTCCTCGTCTTCCAGGGCGACGTCGAGAAGATCGCCACAATGGCCCCGGACAAGCTCACCGAGCAGGTCGAGCGCATCTCGGGCTCGCTCGAGAAGAAGCCCGAGTACGACAGGCTCAAGGCCGACGCCGATGCTGCCACCGAGGACAACGCCAAGTTCCTGCACGAGCGCCGCGCCATCAACGGCGAGCTCAAGACGTACCAGGAGCAAAAGGCCGAGGCCGACGAGTACGAGCGCAAGCTGGCCGAGCGCGACGACGCCCTCGTCACAAAGACCCTCTGGAAGCTGTACCTGTACCAGCAGACCATGGACAAGTCGCGCAACAGGATCGTCTCCCACCAGGAAGAGCTCAAGGAGCACAAGCGCAGCGTCGAAAAGTACCACAACAAGCACGAGCAGGAGCGCCAGGCCGAGGCCAAAGTCAAGCGCGATGTCACAAAAACAGAACGCAGCATCAAGGACAAGGACAAGCAGATCGAGGACACCACAAACGAGCTGGCTCCTGTCGAAGAGACGATCCGCCTGCTCAACCACCAGCGCCAGAAGAACGATGCTGTCCTCGCCGATCTCAAGAAGAAGCGCGACACCGAAGCCCAGCACGTCCAAAAAGTCAAGAAGGATCTCGATCTCGTGCAGAAAGCCGAGAAGAAGTGGGAAGACGACTTCAAGGCCGCCTCCCAGAGACAGGGCCGCGAACTGTCACAGCAAGACCTCGAAGAGTACAACCGGCTGCGCGGCGATGTGGTCAAGCAGACCCACGCCGACCAGATGCAGTTTGATCGTCTCAAGCGTGAAGTCGACACAGACCGCGATCACGTCAGGAACCTGCAGCAGAGCGTCGACACGCACGACAAGGCCGTCGAGAGGCTCAGTGCAGATCTTGCTCGCCTCGAGGGCCGACAGAAGGAGCAAAAGACACAGATCAAAGAGCTCGAGTCGGCAAGGAACTCCAAGCAAAAGGAGCTCGACAAGCTGCGCTCCGATCGCCGACAGCTCGAGCTGACCTACCAGGAAAAAAACCAGATGTTGCAAGAGGCCGCCACGCAGCTGAGCATAGTCGAAGGCAGCCGGCGCGAATCGCGAAAGCAGCAAGAAGCTCGCAAGGCCATCGACAGGCTGCGCGTGCGACTCGGTCCTGACAAGGTGCACGGCAGATACAGAGATCTCTTCTCGGCAAAGCAGGCCAAGTTCCGCAAGGCCATGGGCCGCGTCTTTGGACCCCAGATGGAGACCGTCATCGTCGACACCGAGGCCACGGCCAAGGAGTGCATCGCCTACCTGAAGCAGGAGCGCATCGGCATCATGTCCTTTGATCCCCTCGACTCCATCCAGATCAAGGCCGTCGACCCGCAGCTAAAGGGCACACACAAGGGCATGCGCCTGGCTATCGATTGCATCAACTACGAGCCCAAGCACGAGCGCGCAATGACAGCCGCGTGCGGGAGCACCATGGTCTGCGACACCGAGAAGATTGCAAAGGAGCTGAGATACGAGCGTCGCATACAAGCAAAGGCCGTCACACTCGACGGCCGTGTCATCAGCAAGGGTGGTACTCAGACTGGTGGTGAGCTCGATCGCGACGACGACGGTGGCGAGCAATCGTGGGACGACAAGTCCTACCAGACACTTCGCGACCGTGTCGACTCGTTACAGAAGGAGCTTGCCAACCTCCCCAAACTAGAAAGCTCACGACAGCAAGAGCAGACCCTCGAAGTCGAGTTGCTAGACCTGACTGACCAAGTCAGGCGCGCCCAGGATGAGGCCAAGGCTCTCGCCCGCAACATCGACGGCGTCAAGAAGGAGCTCACACACCACAAGAGCGAGCTCAGAGGGGTGCGGCCAAATTACGATCAGCAGACACAACGACTCCGGAACAGGGAGGCCGAGCTCAAAGGCTTCCAAGACTCGGTCAACCAAGTCACAGACAGCGTCTTCGCCGCCTTCTGCCAGAGACTCGGATATGCATCGATCCGTGACTACGAGGACCAGCAGGGCACAGTCCAGCAAGAAGCTGCTGAGAAGCGTCTCGACTTCACTCGGCAGCGCAGCAAGCTCCAATTCCTCCTGAAGCAGCTCGAAGCTTCGCTCCGTGGTGTCGAGGAGCGTCTCGCGGCCGCTGAAGCCAAGATCAAGCGCATCGACGAGCAACTAGCCGACCATCGGGAGAAGCAAGAAGAGCTGCAGTGCTCCATCGACGTCTTGCAGGCCGAGCTGGAGGAGCTACAAGAGAAGCGCGAGGCGCTGGAAGCGAAGCTCACAGAGCGCGCTCTTGCAGTCAGGGAGGCGCGCCGCGTTCTGGACCACCGGAACGAAAAGGTCAAGAACGTCCTCCGGGCGGTCGACAGCGAAGAAGCCAAGATCAAGACCAGCGCAACAAACCGATACAACACGCTCAAGGAGTGCAGAGTAAACGAGATCAAGATCCCACTCACTCCAGACTCCCGGCCCCTCACCTCGCTGCCCATGACCGACCTTCCCCGCCCCGACGCAGACTCCATGGACGTTGACGACGAGGACAACACGCAGATCCAACAGCCCGAGATCGACGACTACGGCATCGACGTCGACTTTGACGAGCTGGAAGAAGAGCTACGAACAGAGCTCACCGAGCTCCTCGAAGCCTCCTCCGACGACGACTCCGCCGCCCAATCCGCCCTCCTAACCGCCCTCCGCACAACCGAACAGCGCCTCACAGACACCATCACCCGCCTCGACACCGACATCTCCAAAGCAACCCCCAACATGCGCGCCGGCGACCGCCTCGCCGCCACCGAATCCCGCCTCGCCGCCCTCGACACCTCCTTCGCGCAGACCCGCAAACGCGCCCTCGCCGCCAAAAAAGCATTCGAAGACATAAAAGACCGCCGCCACGCCCTCTTCATGAAAGCCTTCACCCACATCTCCGACACCATCGGCGGCACCTACAAAGACCTCACCAAATCCCCCCAGTTCCCCCTCGGCGGCCAAGCATACCTCGACATGGAAGACTCCACAGAACCCTACCTCGCCGGCCTCAAATACCACGCCATGCCCCCGCTCAAACGCTTCCGCGATATGGAGCACCTCTCCGGCGGCGAGAAAACAATCGCGGCCCTCGCCCTCTTGTTCGCCATACACAGCTACCAGCCCTCGCCCTTTTTTGTTCTCGACGAGGTCGACGCCGCGCTGGATAACGTGAACGTGTCGCGTGTGGCCAAGTATGTAAGGGAGCATGCGAGCCCGGGGATGCAGTTTATTGTTATTTCGCTCAAGGCCGGGTTTTTCCAGGAGAGCGAGACGTTGGTCGGGGTTATGCGGGATCAGGCCAAGATGACGTCGCGGTATTTGTCGTTGGATGTGAGTTTTTTCCTCTCCCTACATGCAGTTGTGTGATACTAATGTGGTGCAGCTGCGCAAGTACCCCGCGTAAACGACGGCAAGGAAGGAGGGAGATGCGAGGGTATAGTAGCTGGACGGTGTGTATGGAACGTGATGCAGTTTCCAGACGTCGAAACGAGGTATATCAATGGGAAGAATCTACTCTTACAGCTTGTGAATTACACGAAATGTCGAGTACCTTGCTTCAAACGCTCGTGATATGCACGACATATAATACACATGACCTACACCTCACGCCCTACCACCAGCATGCCTCCTCGTATACTCCCTCTCCGCCTCCTCATCATCCCCCGCCTCGTAGTAAAACGCATCCTCATCCTCCTCAACATCCCCATACCCAACCAAACCCCGCCACACCCTCTCCCCAAGCCCCTTCTTCTGCACCATAGCCAGCACCATCACCACGGGCAAATGCCACACACTGGCCCAAAACAGCGCGCGCGCCGTCCCCCGATGGCCATCGAACTTCCAAAACAGCCACGCGCGGTGCGCCATCCAGGCGTTCACTGCGCTGCTCGTCACAATGTACGACGGATCGGTGACGCCGGTGAGGGAAAGCGCCACGCAGATAGGAAACATGAGCAGGGCGTAGCGCAGCGCAACACGGCCGTTCCTTCGGGGATGCACCCACGCCAGCATCCTATACCCCGCGTTTTTGTACTCGTCGCGGATGCTCCACGAGAGGGAATTGAAATGGGGAAACTGCCACGCAAACAGCAGCGCAGCGGCCAGCCACCCGCCGACGCTCCCCGCGCTGAACAAAAGCTCGTCCCACGTCCCATCGTGCGCGTACTGCGACGCCGCGGCCGTCCAGCCCATGAGCGGGGGCAGCCCGCCGACCACGGCGCCAACCCATGTGTTGAGCACGGAGACGCGCTTTAGCGGTGTGTAGACGGCGGCGTAGAGCGCGATGTTAGCAGCGCCGAGGAAGGCGGTTGTCGGGTTGACGCCGAAGAGGAGAGCGGCTGTACCGGCTACACCACACGCGACTGCGAAGACGGCTGCGCCGCGGGGGGAGATGAGGTTGCGGACGAGGGGCCGGTTGCGGGTTCGCGACATTTGGGCGTCGAACTTGGGCTCCATGAGCATGTTGAATGCGTTTGCCGAGGCGCTGCAGAGGGCGGTGCCCGTGGTGAGGAAGAGCAGGGTGAGGGCGCTGAGCGAGGGGGTGGCGGTTGCGGCGGTGCTGAGGAGCTGGGGGACGGGGTAGAGCGAGTATGTGGCTGTGGCGGTGAGGACGACGAGGAAGGAGAGGCGCGGTTTGGAGAGCGAGAGGTATGTGAAGAAGAGGCGCTTGAGGCTCGTTTGGGAAGCTGCGCGGTCGGCGAGGCGCGCGGAGGCGTCGAGGGGGATGGGGTAGGCTTCGGTGCCTTCTGGGGCGTGTGGTGTGTTTTGGGCGGCGGCTTCTTTGGCGCGCTTCCGCCGCCGGTGCGGTAGTACGTCGTCTGGTGTTGTGGGTGTGCTCGTCGAGGCTGCGTCGTGCTGTGCTGACCCGGCGCCGCTCGTCTGGACAGTCTTGACAGCCGCAATGGAGCTCTGCAGCTCTCTGCGCGGCTGCCAGAACGTCTCCTTCAACAGCGAGTTCTTGCCGAAGAAGTCCTTGCTGAATGAATTCCTGCTCTTTCCTGCGGCGACCGCGCCGGACCGCTGTGATGGCATGGTCGAGAAGGCCTGTCGCGGAGGCAGCGGTGTCCGGGCCAGCTTCCGCCAGCATTGCAGACATACCGTCTTCGCATCGCGGCCGGCGAGGGAGCGTGGCAGCCCTGGTCGAAGGCTCATGGCGGCATGGGGAAGCGTTGCGGCGCGCAGCTCATGCCATGGGACTTTTCCATGCGGCTGCATTTCGGCCAAGCCCGGAACGCCGAGGCCGCAACGCGCCGTCCAGTCGACTTGACATGATCATCAAGTAGTCGCCATCAAGCAGAACCATTAAAAAAAATATGAACAACTATGCTTGAATTCTAGTAGACCGCATGGCTATTGTACATCTAAGCAGGCTGAGAAAGTGGCCCTATGACCTCCCACGCCCGAGATCATTGCAGACAACCGCCGTCTCCAAGAAGGTTACTACAACCACCCTCCATCGTCATCTACTCGCTGTCATTGGGGTTCGTGTCTGACTCGTACTCAAAGTCCCCAGGCACTGTTGCCTCGTCATCGCCCTCGTCTACGAGGTTGTCTGTTGCGTCAGATGTCTCCATCTCTTCGACCCCGTCAGGTGCGTCTTCGCCAGACGACCCTGTAGCACCAGGTGCGGGTGCTGGTGCTGCCTTCTTGACCTTGAGCTCGAGTAGCTCCTTGTCCTCCGAGGGCCTGGTGTCGGTAAGGAGGATCACTCCGAGAGTTGGCTGCACTTGAGTTAGTATACGACATGCAGCGGCGGACGTGACTGGACTAACCTTCTTGACTGGAATGAAGCGGTCCCCAGGGAACGTAATGTGCTTCACCTGGGGAGGGAGGACACGCGACATGTTGCCCAGCTCGTAGCCAACCTTCTCCTTCTCAGCCTTCTTCTTGGGTGACTCTGGTGCGCCACCTTCCGCCTTTTCATCCTCCTTCTTGTCCTCATCAAGATCCATCTTCTCGTCGTCAGCCGGCTTTGGTGTTGCAGGTGTGTCAACATCCATGCTCTCCCTACGGCGCTGACGCTCTTTGACCATTCGTCGGCGCTTATCCTGTGCCGTTGTCGACAGGACAGCAGTCTTGACCTTCTCGGGCGCTTCCTCAGTCTTGACCTCCGTCTCTGGTGGGTAGTCGAACATGCTTGGCCGCGTGTTGCTGTGGAAGTTGAAGGCGGGGATCTGGAGGTCCTGGTCGACACCGATGATAGCCGTCGGTGTGAAGCTGAGCGACAGGAAATGTGTGAGAGGGAACCAGTACCAGTACTGTGTGAACACAGCCATACCGACGATGGCAGCCATGTTGAGATTGCCGGTCGGCGTCTGCAGGCCGATTGTGCAGTTGCGGCCACCGGCATCAATGATACCCAGAGCAAGCGCACAACCCATCTTGGCCATTGCGTCCTCGTGGCGGTCACCGATGATCTTTGTGAGCTGCTTTCTGATCGACGCAACCTTGGGGTTCATGGCTTCATTTTGCTGCACCATGATCATGGCGAGCGCAATCAAAGCACCCTGGCGCACGAAGTCTGTCGAGTCCTTCATCATAGGCTCCAACAGGTCGACTGCCTCAGGAAGGCCGGTTCCAGCACAGGCGATACCAAGAGCCATGGTGGCTCCGTAGCGGACATGAGGGTTGTATGACTCGGAAAGCAGCTCGACCATGCGAGGCACGCTGCCGGGCTTCCTAAACAGCACGAAACCCAAGCTCATGACTGCTACGCGGCGGACGTCATCGCTGACATCGCTGACAGCGACATGCAATAATCTGCGGACCGCCTTGTTGCTACCTGTGCCGCAGTACGCCAGAGCGATCGTCATGATACCTCCGTAACGCAGAGTTGGGTCTGGGTCGTCCAGCAGGCCGTTGATCAGCTCATCGGCAGCCTCCTGGCGGGCGTACATGATGAGCGCCATGCCCATGGCGAGACCGCGGACAATCTTCTCGTGTTGTGTGTCGTGGGCATACTGGATCATGTCCTCGAGAGCCTTGATGCTGCCGGTTCCAAGCATGACAAGACCCATTGAAAGACCAACAGCCTCACCGTTGACGGCCGAATCAGAGTACAGAACGGTCTTGAAGGCGTCAAAGATCTCCTCAGACCCGGTAGCCATACCGGCAACACCAACACCAAGCGCGCCACCGTGCTGAATGACCTCCTCCTGCGCTTCCTTAAATTGCTTGACGAGGTAGTCTAGCACATTGCTGCCGTGGTTGGCGTAGATTAGACCAAGAGCATAGAGAGATCCACCCTGCTCGTAGTGAGAGCCAGATGAAACGCTGTCCTTGGGCAGGTACGGGTCTAGCAACTTCTGGCCTTGTGTAATGTTGCCGCGGTGGATGACACCCAGAGCAGCAGTCGCCGAGAATTTCGACCAGTTCACTGCCTTGCCCAACCAGTCCAAGTTCTCGCGGAAGAATGTGTCGTTGGTCGTGCCGGCGTTCATGAACGCGTTTGCGAACGTAACGCTGCTGTGGAAGATTGAGCTCCGTGCCTCGAGGCTGTCGCGGATCTTGTTCAGAACAGACTTGTCGGTGTGATTGTTCCTGTAAAGAAACTCAAGGTTGAGCTCGATGCTCTTTGTTCCACGAAGAATGGAGCGCACAGAGCTGTACGCCTTGCCGTGATCGCTGCCAGACTTATTGCTTGTGTCTGCGCCCGCGAGAAGAGAGTCAGACTCCTTCGCTTCGGACGCGTCGCCGCTGTCAGGCTTCGGCTCCTCGTCCTCGGGCAGATCTGCCATGACCTTCGCAAGGAACTCTTGGGTGCCATTCTCGTACAGGTCAAAAGAGATCTGGTATGCCGTTGCGAGCGACTTGTCGTCACCCTGTTCCACCAACTGTCGGACAAGCTTTGAAGCCAGCGAGTGCTGGTCAAGGTAGGTGACGCACTTGGCGATCGAGAAGTAGTCTGGGTTAGGGATCTCGTTATCGTTGAGCAAGTCGAGGATAAGGCGGAGAATCTGGAGCTGTTAGCTGCCTGCGGCATTCCATCATTTCCCGATTGCAACATACCTCGTTCCTGAGTCCCCGCTCCTGAACGACATTCATACAGATATCGAGAACATACTCCATCAACTCCTCGCTCTGTGTTTGAGCGCCTGTCGCTGCCTTCTTGCCTGCCTTCTTGCCTGCCTTCTTCTTTTCATCCTGGCTGGCGCGAAGAATCGAGGAGCGCAAGACCTCCAAATTCCGTGCCTCGATCGCAATACCGACAACCTGCTTGTAATTGCCAGACTCATAGCAGCTCTCGAATATCCGTCTTATTGTGGCTTGCAGGTTCTTCTGGGCGTTCCTCTGAAGAATCATGGGGGAGGGATGCGATCCAGCTACACCGGCATTGCCGCCGCCGGGTGTTGTGGGGTCGAACGTACTGGAGTCCTCTCGAGAAAGCAGCGACTTCGATGGCAGCGCAGACTGCGAGAAGGGTGTGATCGGCGAGGCCAGACTAGCGGAGGTACTGGCAGCACCTGCCGAGCTTGCGGGAAATGCGGTGCTGAGCTGCAGGGGGCCGGTGTTTGTTTTGCTGACGGGGGTAGGTGGGTTGTGGAGAACTGACATGGCGATATACGTGTCGACGCATTTTGCTAGAAGCAGCAAGTTAGCCACTGAGCTTCGCACATATAAAGAACCTGCTGTTAAAGGCCCAGGTATAGCATCTGGAAACGCGCTCTGTCCTAGACTAGCTGTCTGCTTACCCAGTATTGTCTCCTCGAATTCACCAGCCTTGTGAATGTCCAGGAGCTTGCCAGCACCGAGCGCAAAGACCATGCTCTCGTTGTACTCTTGCAGCTGGTAGTAGACCTTTGCTGCTACAAGCGCGGCGAGCTCGCGCTCAGGGAACGACTCATCTTCGTAGAGCGCCTCACTATGACGCACATGTTAGTAGCTGAGACTATGCCAGGTGCTGCGGGCAGACAGTTTAGATAAGAGCTCTTACATCTGACTAACAGAGCCCGCGACTTCTGGCCACAGCAGATCGATCTGATCGTTCAGCTGACGCAGGGCGAATGACCGTAGAGCTGGGTCGGGCTCTGAGAGGAATCCAACGACACCGGCGGCGGACGTGAGGCCAACCATAGTGACGGGAGCGAGCTGATGGCGGTGGTAGAGTTGAAGCTGAGACTGTCCCGCGGGTGCGGTGGCAGGTGTGTTGATTGCGGAAGCAAGTGGAAAGCGATGGAGCTATGTGGCGCCTGCGAGGGTTGCGGCGGTCAACGAAGATGCTGGGGCGATGCAGCGCAGACGGCGTCGTTTGTGCTGCACGGTGAAGGAAAGACGGGAAAGGGAAGTGGCGTGGGTGATGGGTTGGCGTTAGCCGTGGTGGTGCTGCATTCGATGCTGGACCTGATGGCCGAGCTCAAACACACGGAGGCAAACTAGCGCGATGACCTAATGCCCTCCCTCTCACATGCACAGCACGCGATAAGCTTCGACTCTCCAGCGTCACACGAGCTTCTCACTTGAAGTCAAAGTGTATTTCCATTCTATTTTCTGGTGTCTGAAGGACTTACTGGGTGCTCTTGCTTATGCAGAACTCCTCTTGGCGGGCACTGTTAGGCAACTGAGCTCCGCTTTCATGTCACTCATCAGGTGGTAGGCAGAAGCATGATGTGAGTACTGCGACCGAACGCAGCGGTAAAATGGGGTATCTTGTTATAATGCATCGAACTCCGCTTCCGTTGCCGCGTGCGGGCTATTCGAAACGCCAAAGCCATACAATAGAAATTACAGTTCATCTCCATCTCAAAGCCCCGGGCCTTGAGGCGTCATCTCTCGTGACAGCACACGAAGGTTATTGAGCATACCGTTAATCAAAGGCTCGAAGCTGTTTAGGCCCGGTTGACGCACTTTCTCTGCCTCCCTCAACAGTACGTCCGAGTCGAGTTCGAGTTCCAGCTCGTGGTTCTTGCTCGGCCCCTGCATAACTTGCGTCAGATCGATCTGGTATGCACCCAGCCACGAGTAGGACATGCGGTCTTTGACACGCTGCATGTCGCGCAACGACTTTCCAGCCTCTATGCTCGGTTCCAGCTCCTCAATTGCCCCAGGATAGTTGATTTCGAGGTTGATGCCAATGCGGTAGTCCCATTCGGTCTGGGGAGAGCTAATTTCGAGATTGGCAATGCGCAGCTTGATCATCTTCCTGAGAACTTCGCCAGTTTTCACATCTTTCGATACGCGCACTCGCTCATGCTTGCCAGTCTGTGCTATTATCTGCCTCACAGCGAAAGGGAGCTGGTCGAACCCGGCCTGCCCTAGCTCGTAGAACTGGTCGACCTCTCTGGTATGGCGGTATTTGACTTCTGGGCGGTTCTCGATCGAGCCGGGCGCTGACTTCTGGACCTGGCCGTTGAGATACATGTTCATGCGCTTGTGCTGCTCCATCGTCATTGTACTTTCAAACTTGAGATCCAAGTTGTCCGTCTTCCTAATCACGCATTCTGTGTCGTGAAAGCCGCGGAGGCGCTCTCCACCGGGCCCGCGGTGCTTATCAATGATCTGCCCCCAGCGTGCCTCGACCTCGAGCTGTGTGTGCGGTGACTCTTTGATGGCCTTCCGGACAATGTCGTTGTTGACGGCTGTCGTCCAGATGAAGTCGCATACTTTGCGCGAAACGTCATCGTAAACGTGCGGGGTATTCGAGACAGGCCGCTCGTACCCGGCGAGTTCGTGAACGGCACCTGGCGCGGCGCCTGATGCTGTGGGCGGTCGTCCGTTGCTTTGCGCCATCGTTGGAGCCTGGTGTTGCGCCGGAGGCTGTATGGGCGGCGGAGGTGGTCGGGCTTGCTGGCGCTGCTGCTCCTGTAGTCGCTGAAGCTCCTCGGGCAGCTCCTCGCCCTCTTTGTAAGCCCAGATGGGCTTGGGCTCATGCCGCTTGCGCTTCAAGGGCATGGCTCTCGGGGCCGGTGTAGGCATCTTGGAGGATGTAGATACGGGACTTGGTTGCGATATTGCGTGTGCAATGGAGCTGGACCGGCGCGGTAGTACCAGCCCCTCATCTTGGTTCACTATTGCGGATAGATCCATCGTTGGTGGTGGTAGGGTGTCACGATACATGGCCTTGTCTGAGCGATTGGAGCACGACGCTAAGACCACTTAGTCACCCTCGGATGTTCCAAAGCTTACCTGGCCCTTTGTTTGGTATCGGTCTGTTGTTGTCGCATGTAGATGATGGCTTTGAACAGACAATTAAGATTAGGGAGTTTCGGCCTCGTAATGGAGTTTGCATGCACATGCTAGTATCCAGTACGCCAAACCACAAACGCCAAAACGAGTCATGAGAAGGTATATTTGTTCATTGCAGCGTCAATTCTAATTTCATTATAGACACGGCTCTTTACATTATAGCCGACAGTGTCTTCCTCTATGCTTCTTGGTCCAGGCCAAGATCCTCTGTCGCGGGGACGATGCGGAGGGTGTTGGTGTGGCCCATACCTCCCCTCCAGCCCTGAACGCAGACAACGGGGTCGCCCTTGCTCAGAACACCGAGCTTGATAGCGTTCATGATGCCCCACTTGAGACGGCGGTCGACATCCTCCTGCCATGGGCTCTCCTTGAAGTCGGGCTTCTCCTCGGGGAAGAAGAAGGGGTAGACGCCGCGGTACAGGTGAGAGTACTGCAAAAGTTAGCAAAAGTCGATCTTCAGCAGCGAGCGAACTTACCCTGCAGGCTGTGGCGTTACGGGAGACCATGATGATGGGGCAGACGGGGCGGTACTTGGAAACAAGACGGGCGGTAGTACCGCTTGTTGTCAGGACAAGGATGGCGCCAGCGTTCTGCTCGAGAGACGCGCTGACGGCGGCCATGGCGCAGGTCTCGGTGGTGGGGCAGGGGATAGGGGCAAGCTTCCTCAGCTCGTCGAAGGCATTGACGTAGGGGATAGCGACCTCAGCAAGCAAGCACGTCTCGTGCATCATGGTAACGGCCTCGACGGGGTAATCACCCTTGGCGGTCTCTCCGGACAACATGACGCAGTCCGAGCCGTCAAGAACGGCGTTACCGACGTCAGAAACCTCAGCACGGGTTGGGCGAGGGTTGTATGTCATGGACTCGAGCATCTGTGTGGCGGTGATGACGGGCTTTCCGGCGATGTTGCACTTGGTGATCATCATCTTCTGGGCAATGAAGACCTGGCTGGGAGGGATCTCGATACCGAGATCACCACGGGCGACCATGACACCGTCGGTCTCCTTGAGAATCTCGTCGAAGTTGTTAACTCCCTGCTGGTTCTCGACCTTGGCAATGATCTGGATATCCTTGCCCTCTTCGCCGAGGACCTCGCGGATAGCAGTGATGTCGCTGCCGCGGCGGATGAAAGAGGCGAAGACCATGTCGACGCCGTTCTTGACACCGAACCTGAGATCAGCCTTGTCCTTCTCGGACAGAGGAGGGAGATCGATGTCGGTCTTGGGCAGGTTGACGCCCTTCTTGGAGGAGATCTTGCCGTTGTTGACGCACTCGCACTTGAGAGTCTTCTCGTCAACGATCTCGAGAACCTTGAACGACAGAACACCGTCGTCGACGTAGATTGTGCGGCCGACCTCAATGACCTTGGTGATGTTCTTGTAGTCGACGTACATGTTCTTGTCGTCGCAGGCGGTGGCGTACTGCTCATCGGTGGTGATGTTCAGGACTGTGCCGGCCTTGATGGGGATATCGGCATCGCCAACAGTGTTACCTGTGCGGATCTCGGGGCCCTTGGTGTCGAGGGCAATGGCGAGAGGGCGGCCAGGCTGTGTCCTCTCGGCCTCACGCGCGTTGTCGATGACCGACTGGTGGTACTCGTACGAGCCGTGGGAGAAGTTCATGCGGACAACATTCAAGCCAACCTTGCGCAGAGAGTTGATCTTCTCGGGGGAGTTGGTCTTGGGGCCAATGGTACCGATGATGGAGGTGCGGCGGTACTGCTTGGCGGGGTGGTACTCAGTGTTGAGCTGGCTGAGCCATTCAATTCTGGTCCTGCCAGCGTTGAGGTGGTCCAATCTACAGATAGCTTGTCAGCACACACAGATAAAGGTCTTGCGGGGCTGTTGGTGCAGAGGCTGGCGATTCATGTGCTTCTCATAGAAGACTACCTTGAATTACGCCGTAACCAAGCACCTCTGGTCCCTTTGTCATGTTGGACGTACGCGTTCGCCATTGTGACGGTATGTGGTGGGTGAAGGCTGAGAGAGCTGTTTAAGAGTGAAGACGGGGTGCGGGGCCGAGTATTGTTGCCGTCTGAGTGACTGCAATTGCTCTCGGGGGCTGGCTTGAGGGAGGGAGAGGAGAGAATCAAACAGGCGTGCTTCTGGAAGGAATGCGCCTGGGTGGGTTTTGTGCTCTCAGAAAAAGCGTTGGCGCGTTGAGCTTAGAGGCGGAGGGGTACTGCCTCGCGCTAGAGCGTGGGGCTGTTCTGCAGGTGTTGAGAGCTCGAATCTAGCCTACCGTCACCGGTGTGTTTGCGTGCGGGCTGATATGGTCGAATTTTGGAAAACAGAGAGAAGAGCGTGTGGAAGACCTGCAATACAATTGAACGAGCTCTGCTGGCCATGTGCCAAATGTACATCTTATAAGGCGGCTGCTGCAGCTGCTCCGCGCAGCAGACCAGTCGCCGTGACACCCATTGCTTCTGCAGTCCACCCACGTAACAACCAAGCATCCCGCCCAGATAAGCCCCGTGTTTTTCATTGCGATTGAAAATTTATCGTCTCGCCCTGGCTAGCCGTGGTTTGCGCCGTGGTGCGCGGCCGGATGTCGAGGGTGTTTGGCGTGTCATAGAGAGCTCTAGGCGAGGAGATCCACCTGCCTCATGTCTTCCAAGGTTGGGGGTGTTTCGCGTAGTCAAAGCTATGAGAAAGCCCGCCTGCACGACAGCGAGGGCCGGCCATTTATATGGACCACGCGCTTGAACGCTTCGTTCCTACATGACCCGAGCCCTACTCCGCATGGCCGTACCTGACGCTGGTTCCCGAGGATGAAGGATCCAGCTCGGCTCCAGTCGTGGCAGTCGATCGTCTCGAGCCGTGGTGGTTCCTGCTGCTGCTCGGGTGCTTCTTGATGGTGGACCAGTACACAGCACGAGCATACAACTCTTCACATGAGTAGCGGAGGCTGTTACATAGAGACAATCATAAACGTGAATAGAGTCTCCAGCCAGCTCTCGCCCAAGTGCAAGCTTTCTGGGATGAGCCCTCGACGTTTCAACCTTGACCCACTGACAACACAGAGCCGCAAGCTTCACATGTTGTTATGCCCGCAAGCCAGGCAGGCACCAGCCACACCTCCGCTTGCCCTGCATCAACCAACATCACAGCTCTCCGCGACCACACGTGAACACCTCAAGCAAACCCTCTTGTCCCTCACAACCCCCTCCCACATCCACACATAGCCAAGATGGTTGTACGTGCTCCCTCAGACCGCCTGTCGCCTCCCGAGTCACATGGCTAATCTCACACACCCACAGCTCGGTAAGGTTGCGCACTACGCCTTCGATGCGGTACTAGGTTTGTCCAAACATTCAACACTTCAGCATACTCTTGGCTAACAGTGCGCAGTCTCCGCCTTCCTCGCAGGCGTCCGACGCTCCACCGGCCTAACGTGAGTTCCCATCCCAAACACACCCCACGCTATCACCGCCGCCCGCCTCCGCGTATCAGCATATCTCCACCGCCGCCTCCGCCCAAACAGGCGCAAACAGGCCCAGAGACACACCCAGAAACACCCTACGCAACACCGACGTCGATCGCTATGCCTTGACATCACCAGAAAGACGGCTAACAGGCTGACACCAGTCCCAGTGTAAAGCCCGAGCAATTCAGCGAGACCCCGAGCATGCAGAAGTGGGTGGAGAACTACCTGTGGGTGGGCGAGACGGTCATGGACCAGAGCGTTGCCTTCTTCGCGAGCAGCAGCTACTTCGAGCGCAAGAGGTAGAGCCGCGATACCACCTCCAGCAAGAACGGAGACTCACTCCTGCGGATGGCACGAACGGGAGATGTATTCCAGGTGCATGGCATATCGTGAGAGATGCTTTATAGGACAGGTTCAGACCAGCACAGAGTTGGTCGTGGAAGAGGAGGATTGTACAGATCGGACAGGGTGTGATCTCTGCTCACTCAGCGAGTAGCTCGGCGTTTGGGTGCTACAGTTAGCTATGATTGTTTGAATACCGACTTTCAGCTCACAAGGCTCTGCCGCCGGTGCATCACGTAAAGTCGAGCCGCTTTCTTCGCTCATATGGTATCTAACATGCCCGCTCTGCCTGCGAAATGCTTCATGGTCATCGACGCGTTCTCAACTGGACATCTACTTCCGCTTGAACCTGAAGCCCTTTTCCTCGTCATCACTGTCACTGTCCATCCTCATCGAGCGATTGACTTTGCCTTTTTTCGCAGGCGGCTGTCCGCTCGCCACGCCGCCAGGTCTCTTCCTCCCGTGATCAAACGACTGCGTCTCAACGACCCTCTGTGTTCTTCCGCTACTCTTCTGTGTCCTCGGCTCAACAACCTCCTCATCGTCCGGCCCGCTGTCCTCGACGTTGATGACTTCAGGCTGCGTCTGCGTCTGCCGCTGCGACTGCGTCCTACTTTTCCTGCCTCTGAAGCCCTGCTCCGGCTCGCTATCCTCCTCCTCTGCCTCCTCTGCCTCCTCGCTCTTGCCACTTTCCTCCCTGCGCACCGCCAGCCCGCTAGCGCGAGGTTCATCTGGCATGAGGAAGAACGCGTCACCAAAGCCCCTCTGCGACGGCGCTTCCTCAAGCGCAACGATGACGCGGTGCGGAGCAACGCCCTGCTCTGCGCCGCGACGGCGGAACTTCTTGAAGTTTTTGCGTCCGTTCCACGCTGGATCCCAACGGTCGCTTTTCGCCTGGGCTTGGGCGCGGGCTTCGGCCGGTGTGCGGAGCCTGTCGGCACTGCGTTGACGGGGTAGAACTTCCATTTCCTCGATCACGGCGAGGTTCTTCATCTGCTCGATGTCGATGCCTTCGAGTTGTTCGCGGAGGGATTCTTCGTCGGCTTTGCGGCGCTCTTCTGCTTCTTTCATGCGTAGCTTGCTTAGCTCTTTGACGTTGATGTCCTTGTCGGCCTTCTGGCGGGCGCGTTGCAGACTCTCGAGCGAATCGACAGCGCGGCGCTTGGTCGGGGTGGCTGGCGTGTTGGTCTCCGGTTCGACAGATGCTGAGGGTGCACGGGTCGCTGCTCGTCGGCGCTTGATCTCTGCTGCTGCGGGAAACTGGGCGTCCATCAATTCCTCTTTCTCCATTGTCTGGGCCGGAGAGAATGCTCTCTGCGTGCGACTTTGAGCCTGAGTCTGCGTTTGCGTCGTGGGAGCAGTAGCGTATTGAAGGCCTGGTGCCTGGATCCTAGAACGAGCAGACTCAGGTATCGACTGCTGAACGCCATCCATCTGCGTATTTTCCGTCTTGCGAATCTTTATCGGTGGCTCATAATCATCGAAGCCGGTGAAGCGACTTGTGGTCTTTGGGCGATGTATGCGCTTGCGTGGGTTTGGCTTGAAGGGCTCGTCAGCAGGGACCGAGGACTCTGGTGTTTCTGAAGGAGCCCTCAATGCGGGTGGTTCGTCTTGCTCGAATCGCTGTACCAATGGTACTGGTTCCGTTGAGGTAGATCCGGAGATCTTCTGTGGTAGCTGCTGCAACGCAGCCCTGTCTTTGGTGAGAATGACATCAAGGAACTCATTCTGCAGTATCGATCTTTGACCCACTGCGAAGTCTACGCCGTTCATAAAGTTGGCAGCCCATTCGTCAGAGCCGTCCGCTGGGATGGACAGACGAACCGTAATTACGGGAGACTTGCCTCGCTCCAAGCGCTTCGTCTTCTTCTTACCAGCTACGCTCCAATAGTAGTCGACGTACTCTTGTACGGTGGTCTCTCCGTGCCTGAAAGCCTCGTACAGCAGCGCCTTTCCGCCGCCGCCTTGGACGGGATCTTGCAGGCTGTTGTGCTGGCTTGGATCAAGGAAGATGAATGTGAGGCCGTGGAAGATTTCCGAGCGTAAGCTGTCGGGCTTGAGCAACTCCTGCGGTCGAGGCACAGGTTCGGTCGCAGTATGAGGTGCGTACTCGTCCTCTTTCGGCCACCGAGCGACGAAGTCCTCTTCCAGCGGCGACGGCACATAGCCGTAGTCGTCGTCCGTTGTATGAGTGGCTCGGTCGAGCACCGTGTCGAGGTACTCTGGGGTCACAATGTGCTTGCCAGCTACGAGACCGGAGAGCACCCGGGGCAAGTTGCGCTTTTGGGTAACGACGTGGGTCGTCTTACTGAAGACAAATTCGACGGTAGTCTTGATGTCGAGTGCATGCAGCTTTGCGCTACGAGCTTTCGATTCCTTGCTCTCCTTCGAAGCGTACGTGAAGACGACCGGCTTCCAGTAGATCTTGAACGGCTCGTAACTCTGCGCCAGCCGAATTGAGTGCTCTGTGCCCTCCAGTATCTTCCTCTCATATTGTATTGACCCATCACTGCTCTTCGTGCTCTTGATCATGTTGCCATCAATCTGAGTGCCCTGTCTACAGCTGAGGTCCGTAATCTCGATCTGCGATCGTGTATGCAGCTTGGATCCAGCATCTGCAAGGACCTCGAGCACCTTGATTGTGCAGTGCTGCCGCGATACGGCCTTGTTGTCGATTCTCCATGTCTTGCCTTCTTCGCTGGACTTGGTGCGACCGAAGAGCTGCTGCGATCCGGGGCGCAGCCAGACGCGTTTACCCCCAAAGAGCGATTCGTGCTCGAGAAACCACATGGCAAAGGTGTGCGCAAGCGACCGCTATCGTATTACGGTCGGGATGAGTCGTTCAGGGAGACTGCGCGAGCATTTTGCGGATGCGCGCATGCGCAGCGTGTTGTAGGCTGCGAGCTGTTGTGGGGCTGGCTTCACGTCAGCGACCAGGCAGTCGCGCTGGCGGCGGCGCCTTGCTGCACGCGCGATCACATGAACACCAACTTCACCGCCACCATCAGCCAGGATTGTCGTGCTGCAGACGTCTCACTTCATTTGCTATGACGGTGTCATTCGTTCGATGCACGTCGATGTCTTCTGCTATTTGAAGTCCTTGGTGCATCGTATGCACTCCCTGTGCATTAACGCGTCGCTGCGAATCATGTGTATAGATAGGTGCGAGGCGATGTGCTCTCCGATGCCGTTTATGCGTGCGGTCATAAGACAGATGCACAGCTGTCAAGAGATCATCACAAAATCCTCAATGGGCCTCATCAAGCAAGAGAGCAAGCAAGTCAACTTCGATAGGGTGAGCCGTTGGAGAAAGCAAGCAAGGGCATTTGCAGGAATCACAAGCAGGCAGAGGAAAGGGCGAAGCGGAAGCAAGGAAGTCACAATTCACATCAGACAGAGAAGGTAATGATGGTTGAGCAAGAGGTATATTGTTTTGATTGATGTCAATGATGTTATGGCTCTCCTCCCAATGTACCAAGCCAAGATTCAAAAGTCCACCGATGAAATACTAATCCAGTTCAGTCCGGCAGTAGCCTTGCTCCACCACAGAAGTCGCACCTATGCAGACTTCCCACACCTGGCTGGATGCCACTGAAACTCCTCCCATCCCGCCCGACAAGACTCTCCCACCCAATGCTGCTACAGCGAAAGACTGCAGGCGATCTGGTCAGAGTCCGGCGCGAGGATCAAATCCATCAGCAGCAACAGACGACTCCGATCATCGAGTGGTAGGCCTGCTCGGAAGCTTCACCTCCCGCACCAAACGATGATGGTTACCAAACGATGATGCCAAGCTCTGTTGGGCGAACCCCTAAGCCCCCAAGCGATCCTCATCTTTCTGAACCGTGTGACATCCAGCCAGCTTACCAAGTATGTGTGATTGAGGGCGAAAGCGAGTGCGAGAGGAGGGAGATGTTGTTGTTGGTGAGTGCCTGAAGAGGCGATGAGATGGTGTTTGCCTGAAGAGGAATTGATCGAAGTGGTGGAGCAGAACTAACAACGTTAGAGTGAATGACTATGGTGGAAGAGGTACTGACTAGCTTAACGATGGTCATGAGCAAGTGTGTGACCAAGAGTGTTAGTCAAGGTCGATGATGGAGGATGTTGAAGGTGCTGAGCAGCCATGATGAAGAAGGAGTATTGACGATGGAAGGCGATGCTCAGGTAAGAGGAGGATGTCTTGAAGACATAAAGCAGTGATGAAGTGTCGACATGTGATGGAAGACTGCCCAAGGTTGGGTGAAATGAATGGAAAGACTTTCGAGGTCAGGTGATCAAAACCTTTGAAGGTGGTGGTTGAGGAAGAAAGAGAAAGGTACCTGAGAGCGGCGGGGAGGCCTTTATATATGCAGAGGGAACGGTGGTCCATGCACTCTCCGGCCCGACATTCAAGCGGCGTTCTGCCAGGCGGCAGCAAGGTCGGATGAAGGTGGTGAGGTGAGGTGAAGGCAGCTTTTGCGTGGCGGGTCGTGGGCGTGAGCGCTGTCGGTGTGACTGCGAGTGCAACACCACGAGCATGTATCCGAGATAGCATGGTCCGAGCGGCCTCATCGAAACTTTGAACGGAAATTTGGGATAGGTTATTGGCATGAACAATGCTTAGCTGCTTCGTGAGCCGTCAGTGATGTCGCAGGCCAAGTTGCAGCGGCGCTGGCTGCGACTCGGCCGCAAGGGTTGCTGCATGCCGTGCATGTTATTGCAGATCATGAGAATGGAATGCGTCGGCAGCATAGCTAACTATTGTCGAGCTGGTGGGCACTGAATATACTTCGTTGGGATACCTTACACGCAGACTGATAGAAATACGAGAATCAATCCCACTCACTGGCGAGCGCGTGTTGACATTGTATCATTTTTTCACGCACACACGTGCAATTTTGCTAGAAATGATTATTCTACCAACATCGCAGCTTGAAATGCTAAACTTCCCAACTGCCCTTCTCACAGTGCGACATCGTCCGTGGGCAGGACTTTGCTGACGACCAACTGTCCATTGGGCTGCCCTATGACAACTCTTCAGCCTCTCGCGATGCAAACCCGAGGTAAGCGATGAGGTAAGCAGTCTACAGCTGCAAAGCTTTCTGCGCGTTGTGGTAAAGCCTTCGGCCTGATGAGACGAGGTTGAGAACCCTCCCTCAAGCTAGGGCGCATCTTAGGAATTGTCTAAGGCGAGCAGGTGCACCAGTGTCCCATTCCTTCGCATCATCCAGTGTGCGCGTGGATTAAGAAATCTTTCTCTTCCATCCTTCCCTCTTCAATGCCCTCAAGTACATCCCTGATCCATCTCGGTGGTTGTGGTCCTCCGCCATACGTATTGGCGCCTGTCATTGGACATGTAATGAAGCCCTGATAGGCCGCAAACTTACCCACTTCTCGCGTGATCTCTAATCCTTTTCTTGTACCTGCGGCCTGTCGTTCGCGACGCTCCTGCACCTTGCGTTCAAGCCAGGTCGAACATTGGTCCATGCCCTTGGCGGCGAATCGCTGGAAAGTGACCAAGACTCGCTGAACAATATCGAAGAGGATGCGATAGAGTAGTTCCGTTGCTATTGCGGTTCCAGTCTGTCGCGTGAAGAAGTCCGCAGGAATGAGCGAAGATGCGCTGGGTCTGGTAGACAGCGTGGTCGGTATGGGCGTCCCGTACAGAACGAGTGATCGCGAGGCTGTCATGGCAGCGATCGTGGTTGGACGGAAGGTAGAGGATCAGGAAGGTATTTGCGTGCAAACGATCTTAGGTGTCTATATCACTCTGTATGTGTGCCATCAGCGCGGACACACGACCTGGCTCCCTCATCCTTCTCGGGGTGTGGAAGAGTCCGACTGGCCAATCAGGAGCCGTAGGTCGGGCGCCTTAGAGCTGCGCCCGCGAAACCCGAGTGGTTCGGTGGCCTGGCGCGCCGAACGCCAAGTCTCAGACGACTAGCAACCTCACCGATCTCCGACATCCAGGTTGCAGATCTCCTTACTGGTTCAGAGATTGAAGTGTGTTCCTGTCCCAGTCGCCTAGTTCGTCTGAGGGCGTTGTTGTGCTTTGCCTATCTTCAACAGGCACATGATATCGATGGAGGAACACCGCCGTCCAGTCGTCCATACCGTAGGACTCTCCGGGCTCTGCATTTAGCAAACAGGTTTTATGGAAGGCTCTGAGTCTCATCATTGACTGTTCCAAGTAAGGCCAGTATTCCTGCCACTGCAGGAGCATGGCAAAGTTCTGCTCGAGCAGCTTCTTCGTCGCTTTCGTCCGCTCTTCATTGGTATCGAAGAGTAGGGTGTGGATGTGTATCGACGAGGCCACGACAAGCAAGTGACCGTTCACTGGCGACCAGAGACATTCCGATCCTTTCTGACTGTTTGCTGCCCAGAATATCTCAGACATAGCAATGGCATGTGCTTTACATCGGGCTGCGTTTGTTTCACGCTCTGCTGCTGATGCTGGGTCTGGGTCGATCTTGACATCCCTTTGCAGGTAATGATAGTACAGAAGCTGAAACTGGAAGTGGTACAGAATGTGCAGGACACTGAACTCACGGAACTGCCCGTCTGCCTTGACGCGAGCGATATTTGCTGGGACATAGTGCAGCTCGTTCGGCAGTTCTCGATGCCACTTGAGGAGCTCTTCCGCCATCTCGTTGACACGACCGGGAGGTTCCGAGGGGTCTTCATTCTGGTCACATAGGACATAGTTGAGATGCACGACTCGACTGTGTATCTCCGAGAGACGCAGCATCGTGCTCCAAAGGCCTCTGCGGTTAGCCTCAAGGACAGGGGGCGATGCGAGATAGCTGCCATCGGAGGCTACAGGTCTCCTCAGGCGGTAGAAAGCTTTTTCCTCCAGGACTTTTGGTAACCGTTCGTCGAATCTGAGCTGACGAGAATACTGCCCTCGTGCAGCATGCCACATGTCCATCATGAAGACCTGCCAGTATACTGCTTGAATTAGCCGACCACTTCCATACTGCATCAGATATTTGTGCTTACGCCGAACCTCGATCTCAAACGATATGGCGTCTGTACAGGACATGTTAGGCAGTCGCAACTTTTGAACCATGCGAATGGCCTGCGCAGATAACAAGTCCTCTTTCGCATGTTCGCCCTCAGAGAAGCATGCCATTCCAAGGATGACAGTGCCTTGCAAAGCAGAAATGCAGATGTCGTCAGTCCTGCTGTTGAATGAGTCAAGAGCTTTGTCTAGCCAACGGCGACTACGTTCGCCACGTGGTATGTGTGCAAATACGACGTGGTTCGAGAAGCTAATAGCATCAATAACTTATGCGGTGAGAGCTGGGATGAATGACGCACCGAGAGGCCAGGGCGGCCATTGCCCAGATCAGGTACGAAGGTGCCCGGCCTGCACGGTACTGAGCCATGAATGTCGCAGGATGGAAGAGGATATGTTGCTTGTCATGTATGACGTCAAAGTAGATCTCTACCAGCTCAGTCATGAGCTCCTGATCCGGGTTATCATGCACGGACGAAGGTGAGCTCGCAGGCCCTGTGTGCAGGATTGGAGGTGCAGAGATGTGTTGTTGCAAGGGCAGCAAGGGCCGACGAGCACCACGCTGCCTGTCCAAAGCACTGTTGCCATGATCGCTGAGGCTGCATTTAGCATCTTTTGCTATGCACTCTTTACAAGAGTTGGACGACGCGATGAATGTGCATCGCCGTTTGCGAGAGCTAGAAATACTTAGTAAGCTTATAAGTGGAGGGAGTTGTCGATATACCGGCAGAACGTGCACGAAGTCACGATTCGCATAATGCTCGGCAACGCAGTTACGGGATCGCCCAGTAGGCCCGTCTTCTAGTGACGCGCCGTCATCCGCGCGCTATCCTGTGACAGCAGCAGTGGAAGATGAAAATCTGGGGGTTCGAGATGGCCTTGAGCGTTGCTCCAATTCGAGGCGGGTTCGATCCAGCCCCCTTCCTTTGACCGTGCGGGGCCGCACTCGCATCGCCGTAGCGTCCTTTTGCACCAAAGTTGGACTGGATTCAGCCACAATCTCATCAGGATCACGAAAGCAATTACAATCAAAACGGTAGGAGCGCAAATATGTACAAGTCCGGCTGGAGTGGCACTTCCGCGATACGTTGTCTACGACACGCTCCAGTATCAACGATCGCCAGCCTTTCATTACGCAACTCTCATCTGAACCTTCAGCATGAGCCTATACCCGTCTGACCATGTTGCATCAATCTACAGCTACATTCCAGACCGACCGCGCGTCGTACAAACCGCCGGTACGGGCTCGGTTAACGAAACCTGCGCCTCACTGCCCACCCACAGCTGCGACGTGCGCGGCGGCATCCGCAAATTGTCGTGCCGGGACCTCGCGTTGGAACAAATCGTCCTGTGCGAAGATGTTAGCAGTCGATGAGACAAAACAGACTGACCGACTTACCAATTCACCGTAGGTACGACCCTTCATTTCAGGGAACCTGAAATAGGTCCAGACAAGCGTTGCGAACGCGAACGCGAACCAGATATACCCACCTTTACCACCAAGGCCCCAAGCCGTAGGGTTGATGATAGCAGGATTGAGCCAAGACCCGCCAAAATTCAAAAGGTTCAAAAAGATTCGAGCAATGGCAACCGTCTTGTTGCGATGTCTCGAAGAGGGTGTTTCGCCTACCACGGCGTACGCAACCGGACCCAGACACGCAGTGTAGACGAACTGGTATGCCACCAGCAGTGCTCCCGTGGCCCAGATCGGACCTTTGTTGCCACCGCTAGGAACGCTGCCGAGGACACCGACCAGGAGCAATAGGAAGCAGGTGACTGAGAGCCCCCATAGGTAGAGAGTTCGACGCCCGAAGCGATGCATCAGTGCCCAAGACGTAAGAACACCGATGAAGCCAAGTGCATTCTGACCTAGACCAAGATTATAAGCTGCGTCAGAGCTCAGGCCTGCGACGGAAAGAAAGTAGATCGCCTGACCCGTGAAACCGGTCCCTGCGAGGAAAGGGACGGCTCCGGCGACACAAGTGATCTCTGTTCGGCGCAGGCCAACACCGCGGAAGCAGTCACGATATCGAGTGCCTCGATCAATGTGTTCTTCCTGGCTGATCGTGTGCCGAATCATGGCTAGAACAGCGTCAACATCGTAGCCTATGTTCTTGGAGGATGTCAAGCTCAGGAGAGCATTGCGTGCGTCCTTTATTCTGTCCTTGCGAACAAGCCACCAAGGACTGCAGAAATAAGTTAGCGATCTATACAAATCGTAGTGGCTTGAGACTATTATCATACCTCTCAGGAGCAAAGCTGACGCCTATAATGATGGGTACAGGCCACAACCACTGCAAAGCAAAGGGGATTCGGTACGCCCATTCATCAGCCCTGTTGACTGTTCCACGCAGGACACCGTTTGAGATGAAACCACCAATCACCCAACACAGATTGACGTAGGAGGTGACATATGCTCTCAATGCCACTAAGCTGACTTCTGCAGCGTAAGTTGTCGTTACTGTTTGTATGATGCCCCAAGGGATCCCGAGGAGACCCTCGCCAACGACAAGCAGTATGATGGAAGGCGCAAAGAAGATGATGAAGATAAAGCAGGCAATCGAGACAAGCGAGCCCTGCATAGTTCTCTTGTAGCCAACGCGTTCGATGAGAATACCGCTGAGCCAGTAACCGAATATCGAACCTGCTTGCACAGCGGCGGTCAAGGCTGACTGATACCTGTTTTTGAGCTGATATGAACCGTCCGGAAGAGCTTGACCGTACTTGCGTTGAAAAGTTGGCTGAGCAAATAGAGACGGCACGAGCGCGACTTGGTAACCCTCCATAATGATGGCCATGCTGAGGACTATGCAGTAAAGAACCGACTTGGGATACAGTCGGACAGCGTCTCGAAGGCTCATTGCATGTTCGACGTCGGTGTTCGTCTGAGCCTGTGCTCTCAGCGCGAGGGCGTCCTCATGGGACCCCATGGCCGTCTTCTCCGTACCAACAATCTCGAGCTGGGTTTTGCCATCCTCTGCTTTGTTCGCCATGATGATACCGAGAATCGAATCTCAATGAGGTTGGACTTGAGATCAAGACTGTATGGCGAAAACGACGACTCAATGAGTTACTGACGCAGAATGTCGGAATATGACAGTTTGCGTTCGCTCTTTTCGATGGACCTCTTCGTGGACGGCGGTCAAGCCTCGCTTCCCTTAATGGTCTGTAGGATATCTCGGAAAATGTGTTGAATAGAACCTGCGAAGGTGAAAAGCCGTAACTGCTCCAAATGTTGGTGTGTTGTAGAGTCGCTTGGGTGGTCCCAGAGTGGCATTGGGGTGCTCGTTCATATGGTAACAAAGACAGCCTGAGGTAAAGGACTCCCAAGAGTTTGGCTCCTGGCACGCTAGCCATGGCTGCCGTATGCAAGAGGCTGCGAAACCAACACCTCAAGACTCGTATCTCCTCAGCTCGCCTATTTGGACTCCACATCGTAGCAACACCGACACCGTACTTTCCTCGAACATCGCGACAGTGTTATTGAACACAAACACAATCACGGTCGTTATTCGAATTTCGGTGGGTATAGCGGGGAGCGGGACATCTTTCGGGGGCTGGGCGATAGGTTCGGTCGCCGCTGCGGTTACTTGGCCATGCCATTGGTTGCATGCCCGCCTCCACCAGTTCTCCGCTTCATCCGCTTCATCCGGACTCCCGCATTAGTCTAGCGTTGGGGGAAATTTCCAATCGTGGAGAGTGATCGTTAGGGCGCGGAGAGATTGTCGACTGATCCCCAGCAGCATCTTAGCTGTCGATATGCCTTTTGGTCGGGCTCCTCGATAAAATCTGCTCCTCCAGCGTTTTGTTCCTCTGATCACGTCTACTATCACTTACCGAACGCGGCTACTCCTTCGATATGGCCTATCCTCAAGAAGATTTCAAGAAGACAGATGTTGACACAACATCGCTTCTTGGCCAGCGTCGGGCTGCAGCGTCCTCGAACATGATCACATATCAATTACAGATACTCAAAGACACTGGCCGTTATGATGCGTTCGACTTGAAATGGCAGCCAATCTACAACAAGGTCCCGGAATTCTGGCCTATAACTGAGCATCTGTTCTGGGACTCAGACATTGGCAAGTGGATCGAGGGCGCATGCTACTTCCTCATGGGAGAGTCGGAATCGGATCCAGTGATTGACGGTGCCGTTAAAGAGCTTGTGGAAATGATCAGAAAAGCCCAGCAGTCTGATGGTTACCTCAACATACATTACCAGGTTGTGGAGCCCGGTAAACGTTTCACAAACTTACGAGACATGCATGAGCTCTACAATATGGGCCATCTTATCGAAGGTGCATTAGCGCACAATCAGTATTATGGCAACGACCTCTTTCTTGAACCTATGTTGAAGTATGTTTCACTGATTCACAGAGTAATTGGACCAAGCGAGGATCAATTGCATGGCTACCCTGGCCACCCCGAGCTTGAGCTGGCACTCTTGCGTCTGCATCACCGTACGGGAGATAAGAAGAGCTTCCAGCTGGCTCAGTATTTCATCAACGAACGAGGCAACCCGCTCGGGGTAGACGGAAGAGACTTCTACACCGTAGAAGCAGAAAAGCGTAAAGAAGCTCTTGACTGGCATCCGGTTTGGTATCCTGCTCCAAGATCGCATTGGTACCAGCAAGCACATGTGCCTATCGCTCAACAACAGACCATTGAAGGTCACAGTGTGCGAGCGATGTATCTCTTGACAGCGGTTGCCGACCTAGTGCGACTCGACTCAGCCTCTGTCGATCTGAAGAAAGCTGTCTCCAGGCTTTGGACCAACATGGTGGAAAAGCGGATGTACCTTACTGGAGGCATCGGCTCCGTAAAGCAATGGGAGGGTTTTGGTCAAGATTACTTTCTTCCACAAGGCACGGACGAAGGAGGCTGCTATGACGAGACATGTGCAGCTATTGGCGTGATGATGCTGGCACAGCGAATACTTCAAGTAAACAGCACACTCATAGCTCTTGCTTGGATGTTTGCTGACTGCTCCCAGTACGACTTGAGTAATAAGTACGGAGACATTATGGAGCTCTGCCTGTACAACGCGGTCCTTACTGCTATGTCAGTTGACTGCATGAGATTTACTTACGTGAATCAATTGGCATCGAGCGAGGAGCATCGATCTGAACGGTTTGGCTGGTTCAAGTGCGCTTGCTGTCCCCCCAATGTCCTCAGGCTGCTAGGCATGATTGGCGGTTATCTTTGGAACGTCTCCGAGAGCAACAAGAGCGAAATCACACAAGTCGATGTTCATCTCTATGCCCCTGCCACGTTGACCTTCCAAGCACCAGCTGGTCAAGTAAGCTTAACACAAGAGTGTGACTGGCCAAAGGATGGCGCCATCAAATTCTCATTGACTGGTAGAATCCAAAACATACAGCTCAAGCTTCGCATTCCCAGCTGGGCAACAAGATGGGAGGTAAGTCTTATACGCTGCATCCTCGCTGTCTTTCTCTAACAAACACTGTAGGTTTCTCCCGCTCTGCCTAAATCCGATGTCACGAATGGATATCTCACTATACCAGCTGAGTATCTGGCCGCGCACCCGAGCTTCACACTCACGATCGATCTCCAGCCTCGCTTGATCGCCCCTCATCCTCTCACTAACCAACAGACACTCACAATCGCCCGAGGTCCTCTTATCTATTGTGTCGAAGATGTTGATAATACCTGGGTCACGGACCACTTCCGGTCAACATACTTGGATCCTCAATGTATCAGGAATAATGTCGTCAGGGAAGAGGAAATAACGGACCCCAGGTTACCAGACGAGAAGTATGTCGCAATCGCGGTCACCAAGGCGGCCTATATTGTGGACTTCACCGACTTGCACGCGAACGCTATGATTAACAAGGAAGAGGTTGACAAGATAGTTGTTGCTGGAAAGGTCATAGATGAGCTCAAGTTCGTACCCTACTACTATAGAGCCAATCGGGGTGGTCGCGGCATGGCACGCGTTGGGCTGAAGCAGTGGGTTGGGTGATTGTTGGGTGTATTTTGCATTGAAGTAAGTGTGTAGAACACATATTTTAGACCTGATGTTCTCAAATCAGAGTGAAGCTGTGTTTCAGATTATTCACCTACAAGCAGCCGAGGTATCGCAAGCTTGATGTCACCCTCCACGCTTATAGCAAGACACTCTTCTCCCAGATCATCAGGAACCATGGCCGGCAGACCCAGTCCAAGCCTCACCAGCTTGACCCTTCCATCACCTTTCCTCACCATATCTTCATTCGGCCACCGAAGAACTCCAGGAGTATTCATACCCACGCCCAGCTCAAGAATGACAGTCTGCTTCTCATTCGCCGCCAGATCATGCCTGAACTTTTGCCACCGCTTCTCGCCCTCTTTGAATGGTCTGTCATTGAACCAATCACCGCCTCTGACGCACAGCATCATCTTGCCACCGCAGTTCCTACACCTCGGTACCTTTGAAAGATCCGTGAGTCGTTGCGTTTTCGTATCCAAAAATGGTCGCGCTGCCTCGTAGTACTGTAGCGTGTCGAAGGTGGAATCTGGCCGACACTTCGCCAGGCACTGCAGCACCGAGTATCTCCCCTGAGGCGTCGACAATCTCTCTTCGTCCCATCCATTCGCGAGAAAGAGGCCATCGGCGTTGGTTGTCCGGATGTGAACGTCTTTACCTGATGATTTCAACCAAGGAACAAGACATTCATACAGGGCCCAGCTCGGCCAAGAGCGGACCGTGCCTATATTGGTGAAGTAGTACGCCCATTTGTCTTCTTCGGAGGGGAAGTCGAAGCCAATAGCACTGTACAATGTGTCCAGGCCCATGTCGATGAACGTAGGAAAGTGCTTCTTAAACAGCGCCCTGGACGTGTAGTCGAGCCCATCGGCGGCTGAAAACCCTGCGCCCGCTGAGATAATGATCGTATCGGCTGTTTCGAGCCATTGTCTCGCACTTGTCAGCGTGTCGCCTTCGATCTGTACAGTGTTTGTCGAAAGTTTCTGCTGGTCTTGCAAACGCCAGGGCTCCGCAACTTGAGCCAAGAGGTTGTCATATATCTCATAGTCGCCTTCTGCGAAGGTGACAAATATTATGTCTGTGATCGAAGTGTCCTCGTTATGTGCAATCCAAGCGGAGACGGTGCTCACAGCAATCTGTGCTGCCAGACTTGTAGGGAATGCGAACAGACCAGTACTTATTCCGCACAAGGCAACGCGCTTCGAGCCATCCGCGTTTGCTTGTAGACTTTCTGTTTGCTCCAGCACCGAAATATAGCATTGCCGCAATTGTTGTATCTCGTCATTGGTAGGCTTCGCGCCTCGGTCGAGCTGCGGTCCCACAGTGTGGATGATGTAGGGAGAAGGGAGGCAGTAACCATTTGTAAACACAGCTTCGCCAACGGGCAGGTCAGTGCCTCTTGCCTCCATACTCTCAAAACATTCCTGCCGTAGTCTGGGGCCGGCGCCTGAATGTATGACGTTGTCTATGCACTTGTGCGTTGGCTGGAAACAGCCTAGCATCTGAGAGTTGGCCGCGTTGGTAATAGCGGTAGCATCGTTCGCGAGGGTAGTGATATCCCCTTGCCAAAGCTTCAGATGTACCGTGTGTCTTCCATGTCGATCTAGAGTTGCTCTTGCAGGTATTGAGCATCCTCTGGTCAATACACGCCGGTTGCGGGACTGCTCTAAGATAGTGTCGATGTCGTTGAGCAGATCTTCCGGAAGTGGTGGCTGCGGCGAGCGGATGCAGAGTAATTGCTTCAGAAGGTGAAATTGCTCCCAGGTCTCATAATGAGGAAGATGCTGTGCAATGTGACGAACCTGCTTACTTCTAGATTCGTCGATCAAGCTAAGGACTGTCTGTTCGAGCAAAGACATTTTGACAGTCGATACAGTCGTGGAAGGCAAGAGACAGGTTTCGATCGGCGATACATCAGAAGCAGTTACACTGTACCTGTTCGATTTGTAGAGCAGGTGCTTTGCAAGCGTCTCTGACTAAAGTGCAAATCGACAGGCGGAATTGTGCCGCACCACAGTGCAGTGGCTGAAAATACACCTTGTTTGGCAAGTTCCATCTCGAAGCTATGAGAGTGTAAGGCGATGCAAGTGCTTCAGCAGATTACACAGTAAACCCCTTGCACTCGTGGGGGAAGAGCTATGCAGGCGTGTAGCAGAGGTGATGTGTCTCAGCAAAAAGAGAAAGCGCATCCGTCACGACCGCCTAAAGCGCAAACGCTAAATAAGTTGAGATCGCGGTCGCATTGCCTCTGTCCCGGCTTTAAGAGAGCAGTCACGTTGCATGGCCTAGCGTGTCGCGTGGTGATCCACAAACGTGCGCACTAAGATCCGCGCGGAGCCTCATCACGTGCTTCACCACCACCCGCAAAAACTTTGCTTAGGTCCACAAGATGACCTGCGCGACGATCATGACGGCGAAAAAGAATGCTTCCGTCACGGGGAATCGAACCCCGGCCACATCGGCGCTTGCTTATGAGAGCGATGTATCCTAGCCACTTTCCTTTGTTAGCTGAAGTTGTTGGAGTGAAGATGGTGATTGAGCTTACCTAGACCATAACGGATATCGTTTGATGGAGATTCGAACTTTTACAAAACCTATAATCACATTATTTATGCCAAGTTCTTCCGACGACTGCATACCTCCCGGTGCAGAAACGGAGGCTTCGTGAGTCGACCCCGTGAGTCAGAGATCGGGAAGAAAAGCAAAACTCCACTTCCTCTTATATTGCAGGAACAAGAAACTGACAGGAGCATCGGTCAGTCTGTAATTTCCTAGACGTCTCATATCGCTAATTCACCCCAGCTCTTTGCAACGCTTTTAGTTGCCTCCTGTATGTCTTAGGATATAGGATGTCACTCAGCCTCTGCGGCGACACGAGAAGTTGCCAGCTTCATTCACGAGTGAGTCGAGTGTTACCACGAGCCGTAGCCTGCAGCGCAAGCAAGCCAATGTTAGACACTCAACTCTGCTCTCAAACAAGTCATGCGAAGGCTAAGAACAGAAAACGCTTGGGGCCGTGTGTCTGTCAGCTGTGTGACCACATTTTCGAAGCAATGGGAACTTCCTCGTCAGATCCTAGACCAAACGAAAGTCATGCGCTGTCTAGTATATCTCATAACCCTGTTACAAGCATTCAGTGCCAGCAGAGCAATATGTTGAGCGAGTCGGAAACACCATATGTAGGTAAAACCCTTCGTTGCGCTCTTTATACCTCACCGACGGCCCCATCTCCATCCATAACGACAACCTATGCCCGTGCTTTCTTGCACGGCCTTCCCTCTGAATTTCCTCGGTTACTATCGTCCATTTGGCTGCTCTTGTGCCTGTTCCTGGCCTTTTGTCCTTCCACATACTTGGTTCTCGCCCTGCTTAGGACCTGCTCTCTAGGCTGTCAATCGCTGGTCCGGACTCTTTCCTTTGCCTCCGAACCAGACTCGCATTAGGTGGCGAGAGGCAGAAAGTACGACCTTTCGACTTGGTTCCAGGTTGGATGTAGGGGCCGTGGCACGTTGAGGTACGGCATACGGGTCTGAGGAGCCTGCGTCATGTAGGGGAACTGAGGGGCGGCATCAAGGTAATCCGGGAGCCGTTCCACCTGATTTCAGTCTGAGGTCTGCTGCCTTTGCGCTCTGGCCTGATCCTCTATCCCCGAGCTCTACCTTTGCCGAGTCCGAGGTATCGATTCACGAAGCCGCCTCTCCTATTCCAGTGGCTCCTGCATCTATCCCCGCGACCCTGGCGCACCTCTCGCTGTTGTCATCTGTCGAGCGGGTGTCGCAGGTCGATTCGAGGTCGTGGACTTTCGTGCCGAGCTAGTTGTAGTTCGCGCTGGAGGCGATGAGGCTGTTTCTTCTTCAGTGATCGATGACCTGCGTTGCGTTCGTGCTCCCCAAGCGCAATTAAGTGTTCTATTGATCCTGTCGTTGAGCGATTTCACTCTGTTTTGGTAGCCGTTGGTTCATACAATCATCTTTTGTTGACTGAATAGTTCGGCGCTCGCGAGACGGCTTTCATCGCTCATGGACCTGGTGCTGACCATTGTCTTCCAGTGGATCCCTGAGCTGACGGTGGTCTACCACTCGGCCTTGACTTGATACGCCCTCGTTTCCCACAGCCAGACCTTGGACTGACATTCCTAGCCATGAAATTGAGAGCTCCGATGCACCCTTGCCTGAGACGGTGGGCCTGTCGTTGGGAGAGCTGATGCTATCGACAATGGCTCGGTTGGGGCTGTCTCTCTGGTCTTGCGGCGACAGGCAGGAAGTAAAATCTCTGCCATCTTCTTCTAGCTGACTTGACTCTGCTTTTGGATCTTCGTTCATTGTCCTGCTCCATCGACTGATTCCTAGGTATCAGCGCTGGCTCCACGGCCCGCTGAACAGTAGGTATGGTAGTCTCCGACTGTCTGCGATCACCATCTTGCTTTGGGGCTGTTGGACGATCTGGCTCGCCTCTTAATGACCCGCGTAACTCTTTCGTTTGCGGCGTGGACCCAGGGACTTCAGATTTCGCTTCTGACATTCGCCTGTCTCTTAGCATGTTCGTCGACGCTTGCGGGAATGCAGTCTCTTCCACTTCGGAATCGTTGCAGGCATTCCTACGAACAGGCCTCGAGAATACCTCCTCTCGCGGCGCTGGGCGTGCGTGAGCGAATGTTTCGTGAATCAGCGACCGATGTCGATATTGAGACGCTTGAGACCGAGGAGGGACCCTCGCTTGATCACGGACGTCCGGTTTCGCTGAAGATTGACAGCGGGCGTGCTCCGGCCCTTGGCTCCGACGAGCCGCATTGCGAGAAGGTACGTCTGCCCGATCATGGGCTGCAGCTAGCTTCTAGTAGCTCGAAGGGTAGTATCTACGATCTAGAGTTGCAGGATAGGATGGCTGCGGACGGGCGTCTGTTCTGACTGAAGCGCCGTGCGCCGACAGTTCGACGTCTCGCCGGATTGATGCAGGCAGGACTTGTGGACAGTCATTCTGGCGGTCCAGTACGATGGGTGGGAGTCTGGAGTATTGATCTTCTTTGCGAGCGTAGGTTAGGGCAGATCGAGGGAAATGGTCACCCCTTCTGATGGATCTGGGACCTCGAGCTGGATAGACCGGTTCATGCCCAGGTGCGGTTGAGAGAATTCTTGACCTTTGTAGCGATGTCTCAGAAGGACTTCGCACTCGGGTCTCTGATTTGCGATACCTTGGTTCAAGTACAGATCGTGGGACAGGTTGGGGCTCTTCTCTTGGCCTCTGACTTCGACCAAAGAATCCTCGCTTCTTCGGAGCAGGCTCAATTTTTGGCTTTGGGGGCGGAGTATGGGTGTCTGGCTTAGTCCAAGCTGGAGTATCACGTATCGGAAATGCAGGAGCTGGAGGGTATTGTTGCTCGGGAGGGTAGTTAGGCCCATTCTTGCGAGGCTTCTTCTCCACTTTCGTGGGCTTGCGGCACCGTTGGATCAATTGTGGTGGAGGCGCAACAATGCTAGGCGCTGCTGTACTGAACTTCCTGCCAATTGGGAGACGGCTGGAACTTGGGAGAAGGCGCACTGTGGATTGTGCCCTCTGCATGAGAGGCGCTTCAAAGTCTTTTTCTACCTCTGGCCCATGAATAGACTCTGGCCGGAGCTCTGGTATGCTGGCTTTGCAAGTGATCTGTCTGGAGGGCCGTTGAGAGATGACTGGCCCGATTTGCTCTCCAACAGCTGGGACAGGGGCCTCGAACAAATCGTGTTGATTCATCTTCAGCATCGACCGTCGCGTCCTCATAGCAAGAGACTCAAAGTCCTGCTCAGGCCCGGGCTCAGGCTCAATCATAGTGGACCTGCGTGCGGGCTGGTGCGTCGCAGCACGCGAGAGGGCAGACACTTCCGCGTTGAAACTACCTACAACGATCTCTGAAGACGATCCCAACGTTGAGCCGCATGTTGAAGGACCTTCGGGTGTTTGGTCCATCGAAGCATCTTGGCAAAGTTGCTCCGCTGGAGCTCCCAACAGTACCTTTTCCATCTCTACCTCTTTGTCGGTCTCGTCTTGTACTTCCCCGCTCAATGTTGAGGTCAGACTCGAGGGGTCATCCGCAATACTCGGCTTCCCTCCAGCCTCTAAAGGTGACTGTGGCTTCCTGGTCGACTCACGCCGTACTAAATCTGGGTCAGCAGAGACTGATGCAATCCGTTCGACTGGTACGTCTGGAGATGGAACTAAGGAGGTCAAAAGTTTCTTCGGGAGGCGAGGAAGACTGTCCTGGTTAATTTCCTGCTGTAGCTCGAATGCAAGTAGAATCTCATTACTAGGAACGTTGCCTGCGGGAGAAATAAAAGGGAAGATTCTATCGGTGCGGAGAGTAGCCTCACGAGTTTTGGGCTTGGTTGCAACATGCTCAATCGTGGGAGAATCCTCAAAGTCCTCCTCCCCATCCTAGAGCTCGGAAGAGGAGGGGAGGGGTAAGTTCCGATCTTCAACGGCCTGGAACATGATTGAGAGCTTGCGAGCCACTGAAGTGGTTGCTGGGGTTGCAATGCAGTCGAAGGTGCTGGTCCCGGGTTCGGGTTCAATTTCAGATGTCATTTTTCCGTCGGGCTCCTACTCCGCCATTCTCTCCACAGGAGGCTCGAAGTTCACTGTCCCTGGAGTGGGTACCTGCTCCAGCAGCACTGGAGAGTCGCCTTGATCGGCTTCAAACGGAGTGAGCTGCACTGTCCGTTGACGCATAAGACATTCAAGATCTGCAATACGGTCCTGTAGTTCAACGAGTAGTTCCGTATCCAAATGCTGAGGCGGCGTGTAATCTTCGTAAACTGCTTTGGGTTCAAGGAAGCACTCCGATTGTTCTGCAATGTCTTCGAACTTAGGCTCGAAGTCCAGAGCAGAAGACGTGTCCGTATTGGTGGTGGTTGAATCGATTGCCGCAGGTAGCCCGGACTGCGTGACTCCAAGCCATGCTTGGACCTCCTCTGGTAAAATTGCCTCCATATCTGTGAGTACTTGCGTGATAACAGACACGCGCCGAGACTGAGTGGAGGTTCGCGTGAGGATGCGCGTGAGATGTCTCTCGTTGATCTGCTGGTCGATCGCCCGGGGCATCTCTTCCAGCACAGAGTCGACTGACTTGTTCCTGAGCCGTGTACTTCTTCTCGAGAAGGCTGTCAACACTCTGCTGAGAATTTGTTGCAACAGACGAGGGCCTGGCTCAGGATTGTGACATTCTTGTGCAGAAGCATCGAGATATTCCGCGATCTCGTTGAGTTCATCCCTAAAATGGGAACGGGCTTCGGATGAATCGGTCAAGTGCCTGCGAGTCTGCTCGAGCCAACATCCCTCAGCAGGCTCTATACCTTCGAGGATCGTCTTTAGAATGACTTTGGAAGCGGTCCCCTGAGAAACGCTGGATGCGGTGGACGAGCTCAGCACAGGTGCGTTACGGAACGCTTCATCATCCGACGCTGTGGGTCGATTGTCTAGATCGATGCCAAGATCATCTGCAGCAGAGTTGACCAAGTCTACAAGGTCCGGAAACGTCTTGATGCTTTCACGCAGAGTGGATTTACGATCGTTTAAATTCGGAGTAAGCTGCGCAGGTGCTCCAACGTTCAGCTTCTCAGCTGCTTTGGGAGGAGCATACGGAGATGGCGGTTGCTATTCGTACATTTGCTGCGCAGGGTTGCAGACGGGCTGACAAACGAGCTGCAACGGCTTACAAGCGATATAGTGCATGCAGGATCGAGGACACGGTGTGTCACAAGAGGTGGTGCAGACGCTACCAGCCTGGCATTGCTGGACGAGGTCTTCAGACTCCCTCCGAATCTGCGCAAGAGTTGGTTGGCTGTGTCTGATGTTGTTAATTACGCCTTGCAGTGTGCTTGTATGCTCTTCGAGGATGGCATCGATTGTGTATCCCAAGTCCTTCGCAAAATTCTCGCCACACTTGTCTATAGGCAAGTATTGGGGCTGATGCTGGCGACGCCGTGTGCTATGACTACTCACATCGTCGACCTTGTCTGAAGAGCCCGAGCTTGGCGATGACGTTGACTCAGTCGTTGCTCGCCTACGACTTCGCTGCTGCATAGCTGGTTGCGACATGGGCGGTGAAGACTTGGCTGCACACTGACGACAGAGCTTCTTGGGGGCTTCATCCCTCGACTCAGGGTCTGCCATATACGAGAAGTGGCCACAAGTGCGCTTGATCCAATTACTAGGATCTTGAAGTGGCTTGTATGTTCGGTACATGCCCCGTGGATTGATGTGTGCCCCCGGATAGCCAAAGTCCTTTGTAATACGTCTGCCGTATGCGCTACACGAGTCCACATCATCTGGCACCGTGATACAGAGGCCTCCGGTCGGTGGTACCTGCCCAGAAGCTGTGCTGCGGCGCGAGATGGATGGCGCAGAGCTGGAATTATCATGACTGAAGCTATGAGGGGCGACACTCGCAATTCTTTTGGAAAATGTATCCGGTGCACCATCGAGAGATGAGCTGGATAATGAATCGATGTTCGTGGCCGAGGATTTGCGAGGCTTCGAAACTGCCCCTGCACTTATCGAAGACCTCTCGTCCGTCAGAGCAGCACGGTGAGATTTGCGTCTCCGTGCTCGCTTAGCTTCGGACCCGGCGTTGTCCTCGAAAGCGCTTCGAACATGGAGACCAGATTCCGCACGCCAAGCGAGCGTGGACATTGGTGTTTCTTCGTGTGCACCTTCATCGCTCTCAGCTGCTGACACTGACCCACGGGAGGGACGACGTCTCACCGTCTCATCAGAGGCGTGGCGATCATATGATTTGTTTGCATGCTCAAGCCCGACAATGGGAGCACAAGATGCTTCGCCCAACGCTGTGCTGTCGTCAGAGGTAAGTTGCTTATAGGTTGAAGGCTTCGCATTAGGGGCGATTTTAAGAATGTCAGTGGACTTCCGCCTTCCAAGATTCTGCTCGGATGGGTCAGACGATAAGAGGTCGTCGGAGACAAAGGTGTCTTGAGTCGTGGTAGCTTTACGAAGAAGCACTAATGGAGTTACAGAATCACTCTTCGGGCGGGCGAAAGGATTGGTGCGCTGGACAGACGCAACCGGGGACGGTGCATCTGAAGGAGAGTGCGGTATGGAGATTTCTGTATCAGACTCGGGTCGTATAACGTTACGGGGGGATTGATTTGGTATGTGTACTGGCCGGCTGCCTTGGTCCTTCGGATGGAGTCGGGGGAGCGAGTGTGCTTGCTTTTTCTCTACAGCGCTCCCGGTGACTGCGCCCTTGGATGCAGCAGAAGCTCGTGGAGGCGGGAAAGGAGGAGCTGATCCGTTCTGTGACGCTTTGCTCTCGAAGAAGTCCTTTGCGGCCCGCACTGAGACGGGCTTCACTGGCGTTCTTGGGAGTGGAGGTGGCGGCGAAGGGCTTGGCACGATAGACTCTTCCTCAGCCTCAGCTTTGGGTTCTGGGCGTGTCTTGAACTGAAAGGACCCTGAGGTTCGTGGCCGACTCTCGGAAGTAGCACCCATCTGGGAGGGTGCGTCTCCCGTGACCTTTAGCCTTCTGTAGGGGTGATCGACGTTGTCCAGAATCTGGCCATAAGGGTTCTTGCCTTCAAGGTATGCTGGCGACTTGCGTCCAGATAGAGCAGGCTGGACGTCATTGGGCTGTTGCGGCAGAACCAAGCTCTGCAGGTTTGATGACTTGCGGCAAGTTGATATGGTTCCTGCTTGTACCGTGGCGTCGTTGCGGCCCTGTCTCGTTCGCTGCGTGCGCTCGCGAGAACCCGTACCGCTGGACCGGGATGCTGAGCTTGACGTGGGCTGATCGAAGCCTCGGCGCATCTGCGACGCTATCAAGAGAGTGACGGTGGTGAAGGGCGTGAGATGCTGGCGGTTAGCTCGTAATCAAGAATTGTAGATAGATGTAGACTAGAGAAGACAAGACGATGTACAGAACAGGGATGAGATACGTTAGGGATAGTGCAGGACCGAAGGCCGTCAAATTACGGTATGGGAGAAGGAGAAGCGGATATTAGAGCGCGTGAGAAACAAAGGTTCGGGCTCACGCAAGGTGCACCTTCTATCAATTCCTGTGGAAAGTACGCCGCGTGCTCTGCGCCTGGTGTAAATTTGGAACACACCGTAGGACCTCACTGCCTTGATAACACAGCCAAGCTTGGCTTGATATTATACATACCACGTCGTCATGCTCCTAGTCGCTTATATACAGATTTACTTGAGGGCGGCCTGCAGGCTCTCGAGAACCTCAAGCTCAATCTTGGCCTCAGCAATGTCCTGCTCGCTGCCGCTACCGCTGGCAATCTTCTGGGCCTCGGCGATCTGGTTCCTGACGGCCTGTTCTCTGTCAGCTTGCGCGCTTCTGATATTGTTTCGGGTATCCGTACGTCCGCGCTGAAGTCCTCAAGCGGGTAACCCTCGACGGCGTTGATGCTGAGCTTGGAGTCGGGCTGGACGACAGCGAATCCACCGGAAAGGAAGAACTGCTTGTTGCTGCCGCTCTCCTCGATGATCTCGACCAGACCGGGCTTCAGCTGCTCGATTGAGGGAACGTGGTTGGCGAGGACACCCATATCACCAGTCTCAGCGGCAAGGTTGACCTGGACGCTGCAGAATCCGTCATGTCAGTAATGGCTCGATCGCATTGCGGGTTCGGTCGGGCTGGCGGTGGACGTACACATCCTGGGACTTGAAGACAGTCTGCGCAGCATTTCGTCAGCATACAAATCTGGAGGAAGGAGCGCTCCAACGTCATCCTCGAGATGCGGCAGGCGCGGGCGGTGCGTACCTGGTGAGGCAGAGCCAGGGAGAGCTTGATCTTGTCTGAGGCGACCTCAGCATATCCACGGCGCTGGATGGGGCGGGCGATGGCGGCAGGGCGCGCGCGGATGGCGGAACGGGCAATACGGAAGGCGCTCATGATGGATAGAGGGGTGTGAGGATGACAATGGCTGGGTGGGCCGAGAGCTTGAGTTCGTGAATTCACTGCCCGCGAGGCCTGCCCGAGCGCACGGGCCGGCTCTGCTTGGCCTAGTTGAGTTTAGCCAAGCGCGGTGCTCACCATCTTGAACAATCTTGAAACTGGAACAGCACACAAAAAGTTCAACACGAAGGTTTATACATTGGAAGAAATCAAAAATGGCCAGTTCTGTGTTAGTCACAGCCTTGGTTTCGATCACAGCAATAGCGAAAGAACGGTCTTGCATTGAAGTACAATGAGTTGCAGAGGTAGAACAGTTCATTGCAGATGAACTCAGATGCAAAATGCCAAATTAGACGATAGTCTCCCTATCATCGTCGCTTCGTCAGCCATCACAATGCTGAAGTACGACCATGCTTAGCACTACACTGGACAAATTGGTTCACATTAAGCTATTCCTCAGGATACGAGAGGTTTTTGAAAGGACAGGCTTTGTGAATATCTCGTGGACCAGTGATACTGCCTTCTAACTGTCGTCCTTGCCGACCAAATCCACGCGCGCCTTGAAAAACTCACCAGGAGCGCTCAGCTCCTTGCTCGGGTAGGCCATCATTCGTTGCGCGGCTCAGCTGTTCTACTGCCTGGACTCTGGACACATTGTGTTGTCAGTCGTACCCAACTGTGGAATATCTTTCGCATGAGCAAGGGAAAGTCTGCCCGGACGAGGTGAAGGAAACAATCAATTACAGGGGTATCTCAAATGCAAAACGCCTGAGCCATGTGCGCAGCCTCCAGATCTCCATCGCTCCATCGTGCCCGACGTCGGTCATCTAGTAGTCGTCGAACTGCTGAGGCGCAGCCATGCTCATCCTCAGCTGCCTCTCCCTTTGCTTCGCCTGCAGCTCTAGCGTCTCCACAGCATAGCTCAATCTGTCTTTTCTCGCCTTCAGCTGCTTGAACCTCAACTCTTGCTGTGCGCTCGCTGCTCTGGCATTGCTTCGACCTGCCCCTGCTCGACTCGCCGGTCTTGAGCCTGAGCCTCCCGTACTGTCACGTCCTAGGCGGCCATCGTTCAAGTCGCACTTCGCGATAAGAGACTGCTCGCGGCGTTCGAGCTTGTCCAGGTAGTTCTCGACGCGTTTCAGGAGGTTGTCAACTTCTGGGCGGATCTCTGAGAGCAATGCGCCTTGTGCTGTTTGGAGGTCGGTTTCGGAAATGAGCTCGAAGTGCTTGCAGCGGTCAGCATAACATGTCACAGATCCATTCTCACTGTGGACTTGTCCATACCCGTGTCGTTTGTAGCACCTTGGCGAGACGCGGCATGTCGCTTACACCGTCGTCGAGGATGTTGATCGTTGAGTCGAGATTCTGCATGCTGGCGCGCAGCGAGGCAACGCAGCCTTCCAATGCTAATGCCATACTGCCGAAATGTGTCTGCTCTACTTGCTATGTAAAACGAGAACCGCCCGTAGTCTCCGTCTCGAAGCTGTGGGGTACGCGGAGGGGTTAATGTAAACAAAGGTCGGCCTTACGTTCCGAAAAGCGCCGACCTCGTGTCCGCCAAGCATCGAAGACTGCTCGCGAGGAGCTCGACGCCCATCAACTCATCACCCACGGCACCCGCATATCAACCCATTGTCGCCCCATCACACGTCAAAATGCCTCTTCTCGGTCGCAAGTTCCCTGCGCAAGTCGGTACGTCAGGTCGCAATGCTCGCCGGAGCGCGATGGAGTCCGGGAACCTCAGCTAACGAACGTTCGATTGTAGCTAAGCCCATGTGGCCCTTCTACGTCTCCGGTACGTTGACTCCGCCGAAACACTGTTGCAAAAGAGGCGGAAGCTGGACGGGAATGACGGGGGGCAATTGGACGTCATGGGAGAAATGAGGGCGTTCACCGGACAATGCTAACGAGTTACCGCAGGACTTGTCATCCTCTACGGCGTCAACGCTGCTGCCAACGCCATGGGCCAGGGTCAGTTTCGCTGAATTGGAGCTTGAAGATCTCTGGAGATGGACCTTGACTAACCCCGTTCAGCTGATGAGTACAAGAACGACCCCCGCAACCCGGCCGTCAAGAACGCTTCGCCCGCTCACTAGATTCGATAGCGCACGATGGGGGGCCATGATACCACGAGAGGCACTGTACAATAGCCGTGTACGCGGAGGCTACCGGCAACGCTCCACTTCGGAGTGGCTGTATAGACTTTGGCAATGCAAGCTTGATTGAACGTCATATTCTACCTTTCATGGCCACCTATTCGGCCGATCACTCCTAGACCCAACGTTTTTGGTGATCACATGAGCCTCGCACATTCGTTTATGCCCACTGGGTATTAATGCACATGGTGCTCATTAAGATCGAGCGGCTAAGGTGATCGTTGCTGCGAATTACCCGTGCAGTGAAATTTTGGTCACGACGAATGAGACTATCATCAAACGATACAGCGAGTGGCATTTTCCAGAATTAACCTACTCGAAATGCTGGCGCGCCCAGCTGTGTAAGCAGCCTTGCTTGTACGCGTCTTAGGAAAGCATATCGAAATAGCAAGTGCAAGCAGATGGCGCCAGCACGCGTTCTAATGGAAAGTCTCAAGAGGATCCGTCAAGAGCACAGATTCGAATGGAATGGACAATGGTCGCAGGTCGACATGCCGTCTCAAGACGCACTGAGACAGGGATCAGGGTCAATGCCACACAGCTTGTTTGTATGGATCCGTCACCTGACGACGATCAAGACACATCTAGCTCGTCATCTGTGCGCTGCATTCGAGACGTTGTGTCGTTCCAGTGAGAAGCATGACAGCTGTCAAGCATGCACGCAGTGCAAGCCACCGACATTAGCTCCAAGATCCTGACTGGCGGTGTCTTCGGCTGCAGTCTAGAGTAAATGAGCGTTCAATTATCGTCGAGAACGCCCGCCGCAGTTCTTTGAAAGACTGACTGCCACGGTGGCTGGGCATTGTCAACAACTCCGCCGATGTCACATTGGGACGCTCAAGCTTTGAGGCCAAAGATGCTGCAGTAGGCCGATCTTAGCCTGTGAGATCGATCTGGCCGGAGGACTACTGCCAGATCGTTCCAAATTCTCGTTGTTTGTCCAGCAGGTAAGATAGCAGGTAGCAGGACAGCATGCAAAGCAATGCAGCTATGTTGGGCAGCGCATATTCATGATGTGAGAGAGTGGAGAATGCATAAAGGGGCAGTGTCTCGTGGAACACGGGGCCTCGGCACTCGGGACAGCCACCAATCTGCAGCACTTGAAACGTTTGAAGCAGTCCGGCAGCGTATACCTGGCCGCGGACGATGTGAAGGCGTGAGCGCAGGCCGTAGCTGGGTCGTGATTCTTCCGGAGTGAGTGAACGCAGGGCGCAGTGCTCGCCGTGCGGGAAGTGGTAGCGTCGTCCTTGGCGCCCGCGCGTGAGGGTGTGGCTACACCTTCCAGTGCACCACCCGTCTCCTACCTTTACTTGCTCCCCTGTACTCCTGTCGCTGTGCTTTTCCTGGGCTATCGCTGTACTGTACTGTGCAGCTGCCTCTCGCACCGCGTCCTGTAGCAAACGGTCCCTTGTTCGCAGCCTTCTCCCAGCTTCCCCGGTGCCGTAACCTGTTGGTGCCCATCCACGCCCTGTAAGTCAAATCCAGCCCAGCGAGCGAGGTCTCGCCGTACGTATTACCTACCTCCACACTCGTGCCTATCCATCCCCCACAACAGCAGTTTGTACCTTCACATAAACGTTCTTGCTATTGTGTTTCACTGCTGCTCGCGCTACCTCCCTGGTCGGCAGACTCGCTTGCCCGCACCGGCTTACTCACCGCCTTCTTTGGCAAAAGCCTCATACTGACCGGTCCATCCAAGCAGGCTGAACCTCACCTCCACCACAACAACACAACCACCTCCACCACTGCGTCTCGCCCGACGCCCCCACTACAACAACCACATCATCTGCAGGCCAGCCTCCCGAAGGTTGACCCTCTAGCAGCCATGACGACAATGGTACGGCAACCCCGCAGCTCTACATCGGCGTGCAGAGTCCGCACAATGCACTGCAAGACCAGCAGCTGACTGTCACAGGATCTTCGCGTCGGCAACAAGTACAGAATCGGCCGTAAGATTGGTAGCGGTTCCTTTGGTGACATCTACCTCGGTGTGTTGCAAAGCTCGTTCTGTAACCCGCGTAAGCTAACCTTGCACAGGCACCAACATCATCTCAGGCGAAGAGATCGCTATCAAGCTCGAGAGTGTCAAGGCCAAGCACCCCCAGCTTGAATATGAGGCTCGTGTCTACAAGTCCCTTGCCGGCGGTGTCGGTATCCCCTTCGTACGCTGGTTTGGCACCGAGTGCGACTACAACGCCATGGTCCTCGATCTGCTCGGTCCCTCCCTGGAAGATCTTTTCAACTTCTGCAACCGCAAGTTCTCGTTGAAGACCGTCCTCCTGCTTGCCGATCAGCTTATCTCCCGCATCGAGTACATCCACGCCAAGTCCTTCATCCACCGTGATATCAAGCCTGACAACTTCCTCATGGGCATCGGCAAGCGTGGCAACCAGGTCAACGTTATCGACTTCGGTCTCGCCAAGAAGTACCGTGATCCCAAGACCCACTTCCACATCCCGTACAGAGAGAACAAGAACCTGACTGGCACTGCTCGTTACGCTTCCATCAACACCCACTTGGGTGTCGGTACGTGTTGCACAATCTCTCACGCATGTCATGTGTGCTAATTCCAGCAGAGCAGTCTCGCCGTGATGACATGGAGTCCCTTGGATACGTGATGCTCTACTTCTGCCGCGGCTCTCTTCCTTGGCAGGGTCTTAAGGCGGCTACCAAGAAGCAGAAGTACGACCGCATCATGGAGAAGAAGATGACCACTCCTACCGAGGTCCTCTGCCGTGGCTTCCCCAACGAGTTCGCCATCTACCTGAACTACACCCGTTCGCTCCGCTTCGATGATAAGCCCGACTACTCCTACCTCCGCAAGATCTTCCGCGATCTCTTCGTTCGTGAGGGCTTCCAGTACGACTACGTCTTCGACTGGACCGTCTATAAGTACCAGAAGAACGCCCAGGCCATCGCCCAGGCTGCTGGTCAGGGTCAGGGCGAGGAGGATGACAAGGGCCGTGGACGCCACGTCACCACCACAGCCGCTGCCAACGCTGGCACTGCGGCCGGCGCCAAGCGTGGACCGGTCAATGCACGCCAGGAGGGCACCGGAATGTGAGTTCGATATATCTGATCCTTGTAAGGACCCCTTCCTCTGCGTTTGGTGTTCGATAACGCTTTTGCGCGGAGGACGCCACAGTCAGAATTTACTAACCTCTGATTCTCCTTGCAGGCAGCTTCGTTCAGCTAATAAGCGTGGCGGGGACCAGTATGCATCTGGCGGCTACTGATTCTTGATGCGGCTTTCGATTCGTCATCTCAACTCTCTTGTGTTAACCGGCTCATTCGAATCGGCTCACACCAATGAATGGGAAATGCGGCAATGCTGTCCTGGCAACATATTGGACGGCATTCGCACCTATTCGATCATCAAACGGGATTTACTCGTCGGGCACCCATTCAGGACCTGGCAGGACTTTCCCGCGTCTTGCAACTACTACGGCCTCGGGTCTGTGGCGATTGTCTTGGTAACTGGAAGCTTATCCCATGGCAGACGATCATCACTACTCAGCATATGATTTTCGTCAGCACGAAACCTAATACTTGGACGCTGAGCACAGCTCTACTGGACATTTCCCGGATGATCACTGTTCCTTCGGCGCTGCTTTGCATTAATTCTGCCTTTTCCTTGTCTTCGTTGCGTGTTTCCTACAGCATTTCCTTCGTGTGTTCTTCCCTTCGGTATGGTCTGCCAGCTTGTGGGGAGGTCAAGCTCATGAGGGGACGAAACACATCTAAATTGCAAACATAGCTGGAGCGGTGGCTCGGCAGGTGGATGAGTGGCAGATCGGAGGACATATTGGTCGATGACTAGACAATTGAAGGACTTCTTGAGGAGCCGCTTCCGGGGGTGTGTAGAGGGTGTCTAGCTTATTACCTTGCGTCAGCGTCTGGAGTTGGAGGTCGACGATGGCGGTTTACTTTACAATACAGTCTCCTATGTTTCATATCCTCTTCTTTGATAGCATGTGATGTACGTACCTAGCATTCGTGTTGCAGAAGATCCTGATTGCAACTAACAGGGAGCCCATCTGTACGCAAGTTATGCAATGAAAGGCATCCAACGCCTTGCAGTGTCTCTGGAGATCCGTAGCTTGCAGTAGGCTGGGTAAAGTATCGTTGATTATTCCATGTCTCTGCCAGTCCCAAGCGTCTGAACCTGGCTCTGAGTCATGGGCTAACCCGTAGGCTTTTGCCTTCTGTGTTCGAGCCTCTTGCAAGAGCGAGCTTAATGAAGTCGAGCTCTTGCCCCACCAGCATCGGACCCCCGAGCCTCACTTCCCCGCACGTCATCCACACTTTTCTACAGCAACCCATCAAGCCGAACACGACCACTATGTCTGACGCCGACCTCGAACAGATCAGGCAGGCGCGCTTGCAGCAACTGCAGCAGCAAGGTGGCGCGCGCGGCAGCTCTGGTGGCGGCGAAGGCTCTGAGCAAGACCAGCGGAGGTAGATAGCCTCGATTCACAATACTGTGTGCGTTACTGATTTCTGCACAGACAGCAAGAATGTACGTTCACATCGCCATCTTCCTAACACTGAGCTGTCTCGACGCGTCGATGCGACCGGCCCCCACTTCGCCCCGAGCACGACCGTGGCCATGCAGCTAACGCTACCCAGCTGACCAGCGCCAACACATCCTCTCTCAGATCCTGACCCCGGACGCCGCTGACCGTCTTGGCCGAATTCGTCTCGTCAAAGAGAGCAGAGCAACGGATATCGAGAATCGCCTCATCATGCTCGCGAGAACGGGGCAGATCAGGCAGAAGGTCTCAGAAGACCAATTGAAGGACATCCTTGGTGCGGTTGCGGAGCAGAATGAGAAGGAGGAGCAGAAGATTGTGGTGAACAGAAGGGGCGGAGGAGGGTGGGATAGTGATGAGGAGTTGGAGGAGCTTATGAAGGATGTCTGAGGGGGGAGGCCTATCGAGAGGGCATACTGGACGCCATGCAAGTGAGTGTAACGATCGCGGAGGCGGCCGAGCATGACAAAATGTTCGGCGAAAGTGAAGATGGGTAAGAGGGAAGCGAGAGTTTTACGAGATACCAAGGGAGGCACCGTGACAGCAAATTGATCTGCATATGTACGGCTGCACCCTATGCTCAACCCTTCAAACCCTTGCATCTTCTGCGTTTGCATCTTTGTGCGATAGCGGCCAGAAGCTTAGTTCACAACCACCAGTGGTCGCGGCGTGAGCTTCGTACCATAACTGAACAAGTTGTCCGGGTCGTACTTCTGCTTCAGGTCCTCCAGCCTCCTCACATTCTCACCGAAGATCTCGTTCGCCGCAACATCCTCACTTGCGTAATTGCCGTACTGGCCCACTCCTCCGTCTTTCGACCTGTCTGCTGCGGTCTCGGAAGCCTTCTTTAGCAGTGAGCGTGAGAATGTCCGCATCTCAGTGTCGAGGGCAGGATCGAACCTGAACAGTATCAGCAAGCGGCAACGATGAGAGAGGAGCGAATGTACCACTTGAACATTGTGGCAACGTTATAGTAGTCTCCACGGTTTGCGAAACTCGTCTCCTCGTTCTTGACTTCCATGACCTTCTTGTACGGTACAACTTCCCACAGCATCATACTCTGCGCAATAGCAAAGTTCTCTTTGCTCTCTACGAAAGCTTGGAACTCGTTGTACACATTCTGCACGAAAGAGGGTTCGAGTGGCAGCTTGAATGCACCGCCGCCGAAGAGCTTGCGCCCGTCGAAGCCGGCGCTGATGTTCAGGAGACTGTTCAGGACTTTGTAGGGTACCATTCCGGACATATTGGCGAGAGGTTCAAGTGCGAACAGGTCTGCGAATATGTGCTTGCCCTCCTCTTCGGTGCCATTGTGGAACATTTGTGTCAGGACGACAGGAGCATTTGCTGGTGGCGGAGAGCTGAATGCGACGAGTAGTGCTTGATTTCCATCGTTTGTCGCATGGAACTTATTCATGAACTCTACGATCTTAGGAAGAGCGGAGGGCGGGAAGACAAGCGGACCTGCAAACACGGGATTTTCCTGAGCATAGCCCTGGAAGGTGAACTTTGTTACGACGCCGAAGTTTTGACCCGCACCTCGGATTGCCCAGAAGAGATCCTCATTCTCGGTTTTGGAGGCTGTAACAACTTGGCCTGAGGCCAGAACGACCTCGACGGCGAGCAGGTTGTCGATGGTCAGTCCGTACTTGCCAGTCAGGTAGCCGTAGCCGCCACCCAATGTTAAGCCGCCGACACCCGTGTGATTCACGGTGCCACCGACCGTTGCGAGACCGTGCTCTGCGGCGGCATTGTCGACATCTTCCCAGATGGTACCGCCATCTGCAGTGATGGTGCGGGATTCTGGATTGACCGTGACGCCGCGCATTTTGGACAGGTCAATGACAAGGCCATCTTGAATTGACGCAGCACCTGAGGTCGAGTGACCGCCTCCCCGAACAGTGAACGGTAGCTTGTACTTGCGAACTACTTCCAGTGTTGCTGAGACATCTGTTGTTGTGCGGACGGCTACAATTGCAGACTGGATTTTTATTAGTTTGTGTCTTCTGGCAATCGAATTGATCTGTGGATAGCAAGACCTCCGCTCCTTTTGAGTTTGTTGAAGCGAAGGATATGTAACGTACAGCTCTCTTCACACAGCTCTCGCTCCATCTCTGGATGATGTCCTCATACTTTTGGCTATCGCCAGGAAGCAGGATATCGGCTTTTGTATCCTTCAATAACTCTTTCAACGCCGCATAATCGAAGTCCTCGCCGATAGATCCCATATTGATAATCCTTCGATAACTCAGCAAGACAATACCGGATCCCAGAGCGAAGTAGGATGGCTATAGTTGTGACGCTTCACAGATTAAACAGGGGTGATTCCTCGATGCGACGGCCTACTGGCAGTGTTCAGGTGGAAATCCCAACAGAAAACCCTCAATGTTGCAGACAAGAGTTCGCGGTTTGGAAGGTTCACCAGTAGGGAAGCATGAGGTAAGGCTCAATGCTATGGCGGGGTGGAGCTCTTGATAACTCCGGCAGGTGGCTACCGACGCCGATAATGGCAGTCAGCAATGATCAGCACTTAAACTCGTGGGTATCTGGAACGGTAATCGCGATTGGACCATTAAGACCAAGAGTCGGCATCTCAAAGTACCCACTTGTGTACTGTTCATGCAGCGGCCGACCGTACAGAGGTGCATTAGCCGCCTCCTTTGCGGCAAACGGTCGAAGTCGCCTGGAAAATGCAGCTCAATGTGTAGGGTGTACGAGAGAACATCTGTAGAAACAGTCCGTCGACAGGAAACCAGTGCATGTAATTCGGAATTTGCAGTAGAAGGCAAGATGAAATGCCCTTCAACGCGTCCATTGTGATTGGCTGAGAGCGCGCCCTTAGCGTGGACCCTGGTAGTGAATGCGGCGAACTTTCTCTCCTCCGCGCCGCAGGAGCTGCTCGACACTACCAAGCCTCAGGACGTCAATATGTTGAAAGCAAAGGGTCTGCAGTCTGTCTGCGCGTCGTGCCGACTTAATATTGCCATCACAAATGCTCGTACTGCACGACTGCCACGATCGACCCTTGCACTACGACCAGCGCAAACGAACATCTTCACGCAGCGACGAACGCTATCCACGACGCCTCTGCGGCAACAACAGCAAGCCCAAGACTCGACGACGAACACAGAGGAGCCATTATTGGATCCGGCAGTACACAAGTTGAATGTTGAAGTCAATGTACGGAATGCAAGACAGCAGTTTCGCGACTTTTTGCCACGAGATCACCTGAATGCAGAGGAGTTCGCGTTGTACGAGAGGCTATACGGACCACCCATATTCGTGGATACAGCAGAAGAGCTCCTTGCGACAGAGAAAGGGCCCGAGGAGATCATCTCTGAGGAGCAGCCAGATGGCTCGACAGTCCTCTTGCGAAAAGGCGAAGACGGGCAGTTTGAGGAGATTGATCTCTACGAAGAAGAGGAAGTTGACCTCGAGGAGGAGGAGGATGGTGAAGAGGGTGAGGAGGAGGGTTCCATGACACCAGAAGAGTGGGAGGCATACAGAGAGCAGAAAGCAGCAACGTTCCACGATAACGTCTATGAAAAGAGTCGCATACGGCATGAAGAATTGGAGGAATGGGAGGACGAAGAGGTGGAGGAAGAGGAAACATTCATGCGCGCACATCCCATGACCATTGCTGGTCGCTTCAAGCCTTCGCCGTCCACCGTCTTCCTACCGAAGGATACTCTCGTTGATCCTACTGCACAATTGCTCACACGCGCAAACCACAAGCATCTTGCAGAGTCGGCGAACCGCATCTTCGGTGGGCGAGGGCTGCCCTACTCAGCGAGCACACCAGCTGCGAGATTGGGGAAGGAGCAGAAGCCCATTGCACTTGATCCCTCGCAGGGCGAGATGGGCAACATCGAGGCGGACGCATACATGGCTGCTGTACAGCCAGGAACATACGCAAGTGTCATGAGTGCGCTCGTTGAGGTTCGGCGTCGCCTGGGTACACCTTGGATTGAACACATGCTGGCAAAGAAGGGTGGCACAATTCTCGATGCCGGCTCTGGTGGTGTTGGCGTGCTCGCGTGGCAGGAGATCTTGAAGGCAGAGTGGGAAAGCAAGCAGGAGGTGCCTGCAGAAGGCACAGTCGAGGAGCCTGCATCAGAAGAAGCACAGCCTAAAGAGAGCACCGAGGCTGCCCCGACAGGCAAAGCCACAGTCCTCACCAGCTCAGATACCCTCCGCCACCGTGCAAGTCGTCTTCTCGAGAACACGACGTTCATTCCTCGCCTCCCAGAACACGTTACCCCAAAGGAGGAAGCCAATCCCGCCCAGCCTCGCAAGGTCTACGACGTGATCATCGCTCCGCACACTCTTTGGCCGCTGAAGCAAGAGTATCTGCGCAAAGACCAGATCTCCAAGTACTGGTCTCTCCTGAATCCGGAAGGTGGCGTTCTCGTCCTGATCGAAAAGGGCCTCCCGCGGGGTTTCGAGGTCATCGCCGCAGCCCGTTCGCAGCTTCTAGAGCGCCATATCTCCTCGCCAAACAGTACTGAGATCGAGACGCCATTGGAGGAGCAAGTCTCCCGGCCCGACGAAGAGATCAGGTTCACGAACAAAGAGACAGGCATGATCATCGCGCCCTGCACCAATCACTCAGCATGTCCCATGTACCAGACCCCCGGCAAGTCACCTGGACGTAAGGACTTTTGTTTCTTTACCCAGCGCTACATTCGCCCGCCTTACCTGCAGCGTATCCTCAATGCCAAAGATCGCAACCACGAGGATGTGCAATTCAGCTACCTGGCCGTACAACGCGGGCGCGACCAACGCCTCCCAGAGCACGATCTCGTCGGCCGCGGCGTTTCGCAAAACAAAGAATCCACCGACGCGGCTTTCATCGGCCATGAATTCTTCGCCAATCCGCAGGATCCAGAAAATCCCGAGCTCGTCAAGCCCGACGACATCAACCCCCTTGCCCTCCCGAGAATGATCCTCCCTGCACTGAAGAGGAGAGGACACATCATCCTCGATGTATGCACGCCCGCCGGAACGCTGGAGCGCTGGACCGTGCCGCGCAGTTTCAGCAAGCAAGCCTTCCGCGACGCGAAGAAGTCTCGCTGGGGCGATTTGTGGGCGCTTGGTGCGAAGACGCGCATCCCGCGCTCCGTTCGCCTGGGCAAGCCCAACGAGGAGTTTGATCGTAAGGGCCGCAGGGTCAGGCAGCCGAAGAAGATGGTCGTCGAAGTCGGTGTGGCCGAGCAGGATGGCCAGATCGTGGACGTTGGGCAGGATAGGGTTACCGCTGCGGGTAAGAGGTTTGGGGATAAGGATGGAAGGTATAACAAGGACCGAAAGATCAGAGGAAGTGGTGGCAGGAAGGGGAGGAAGAAGAACGAGAATCTGTTTGACGTTTGAGTGAGATGATAGTGTATACTATGTACAATAAATAGCACTGGGTCGGTGTTTGATGGTAGTATGACTTCATGAGTAGTTCTGTGAGATAAATAGACGCCAAATCAAAGCCTACCGCAGTCGCGCGTGCAATGATCCGAAGAGCGATAATGGCGACTCCCACAAAGTCACAATGATCTTGTCGACACATCTTATGCACAGCTCGATAATTGCGCGCTCATGTGTGTGCTATCGAAGCCGTCGCATTCAACCCAAACGCTGGAAATGCACCAGATCCAAGCCCAGCACATTGACCTATTCCAGAGAGTCATTCATCCGGAAACCCAGCACGCAGGTTATCATACTTGCTTGCCGGGTAATCCAAAACATTCTGACTCTGATCCAGCGCCCCCACACCACCAACATTCTTCACGAACTACACTTCATTAGTCAAGCCCCCATACCAAGCTTCAAACCACACTCACTGTAGATATCAAACTCCCCTCGCCCTTCCGATCCCCACTGCTCTCCCAATACATCGCGCCACCCAACCCCCTCTCCCTGATCTGATGCGCCTTCCACCTCACCATCTCAGGCGTATCATAGCTAACCATCATCCGCGCGTTACTGTCGTAGCTCCAACTCGCGCCCACTTTCGTATCAGAATGTACGTCTGAGCCGTCAACAGGTAGCGCTTTGTAATCGTACACGCCGCGCTCCCAACTGCCCTCGCCGAGGCCCGAATACGGAGTGCCGGGACCGGATGTATTTGCAAACGAGCGGCCGTACAGGGGCACGCCGACGACAATTTTGTGTGCGGGCACGCCGGCAGCGATGTAGTCGCGCAAGGCGTGCGCGGTGGAGAAGGGTGTGCAAGTGCTGTTTCCGGCGTCCGGGGCCCAGTTTGCTTGGTGGCCTGCTGTGCTGTCCCATGAACCTGCGTAGTCGTAGGCCATCAGATTCCAGAAGTCGAGGTGTTTGTCCATTTCGGCGAGACGCATCTTGTTGTAGTTTGTGGGCCCGGCGGGTGAGGCGACGGTGAGCAGGTAGTGCGCTCCTGGAGTGTGTTCGCAGGCGTAGGCGTCGAGTGCTTTGCGGGTCTCGGCAAGGAGGAGGACTAGGTCGTTTGCTTGGGTGTCATTTTGAGGGTATTCCCAGTCGATGTCGACGCCGTCGAAGCCGAGATTCATCATGAGATCTACCGCGCTGTTGGCAAATCTTGCTCGACCCTGGGGTGTGGATGCCGGCTGAGCGAAGTTGGATGAGTATGTCCAGCCTCCAATGGAGAGTAACACCCTCATTTGGCGATGTTTCTTCTTTTGCAAGAACAGCTGTTTCGCACAGCCGTAGACGTTGGTCCCGATATCATTCCAGGAATCGTGTTCATAGTGCTTGTCTGTGTCTGACCAAGTATCGGTCAGATAAACCTCTCCAGACTCCGGTCGAACATTAGCGAAGGCGTAAAGGACGTGTGTTAGCTCATCGGCTGGAAGGTCTTGTGGGTGATAGTTGCGTCCATAGATTCCCTGATGTGGTTAGCTTCGTATGACGCTGATGCTAGATCTTGATGAATGAACGTACCCAATTCACAAAGTACGCAACATTCTTGAATCCTGATGGCATAGACATGGTATGTATGCTGCTTGTAGTATTCACTAGTGATTATGGAATGGAAGTAGTACGAGACAAAGTGGTGCAGAGAACGATGCTGCTGCGAGCTCGCTGATGATGTACACCTTCGAAACAGGTTACGCGGTGGCTGTGCACCTGGACCGTGCCGCGTGGCGCTGCTCAGGCACAGGAACGCGAGTCTTGCGACGAAGTTGTAGCGCTGTAAATAGATGTGGCAAACCGATCAGTGCGTTCGTTGCAGTCGCTCCTGCCATCTGCCTCTCTCAGCAGCGCAATTTCCAGATTATGGGCTCAACCCCAGAACAGACCTAGCGTGACGTTGATTCGGACATTGGTCCACTTCCATTACGCACACGTTGAAGTGCACGGAGCTGTAGCTCGTTGAATGCGCTCAGGCTCAGAGTATAATACAAATCTCCTCTCGCTCTCCTTCCTATAACGTCTTGCTCTCGACCGCCTGTGTCTTGGGAGCCTCACCGCTGCCGGCGCCACCTAGCCTCCTCTTCTTCAGCACATTCTCGATGAACGCCTCTCCTGCCTTGTAGCTGGATCTTACAAGCGGGCCGGATGCGCAATACAGGAAGCCCAGGTCGAGGGCTCGCTGACGCCACAACTCAAACTTGTCAGGGGTGACGTATTCGTGAACAGCCATGTGGCGTTTTGTTGGTCGCATGTATTGGCCAAAGGTCACGACGTCGACGTCGTTCTTGCGGAGTTCTAGGTTTGATCAGCGGATGTCGAAATGAAATCAATGAACAGTCGCACCTCGTAATGTCTCCCAGAGCTGCTCCTCAGTTTCGCCCAGACCCAGCATAATACTTGTCTTGGTGATGAGCGTGGGCTGTGCCTCCTTTGCAGTGCGTAGAACGTCAAGGGACTGCCTGAACTTGGCTCTCCTGTCGCGAACAAAAGGTGTGAGAGCCTCCGTGGTCTCGACGTTGTGGGCGTAGACATCGAGTCCGCTCAACGCCACCTTCTTGACCATCTCCAGGTCACCAGCATAGTCTCCTGTCAGAGCCTCAACCAACATCGCTGGTGCCTTCTGCTTGATCTTCATAATCGTCTCGGCAAAATGACGCGCTCCTCCGTCTGCGAGATCGTCACGATCCACAGAAGTCAAGACAACATATCCCAAGCCCCAACGCTTCAGCGCCTCGGCTGTGTTCTCGGGCTCGTGAGGGTCCAGCGGTGGAGGCGCTTTCGAGGTTTTGACGGAACAGAAACGGCAACCACGTGTACAGGTGTCACCCATCAACATGATAGTTGCTGTCGCCGCGCTCTTGTCGCTTCCTCCCCAGCAGTCTGAGATGTTGGGGCATTTCGCTTCCTCGCAAACGGTGTGTAGGTTCAAGCCGCGGAGATCCTTCTTGATCTTCTTATAGTTCTGGTTCACAGGGATTGGGGTCTTCAGCCACTCAGGCAGGCGCGTGATGGTCTTCTTGCGCCCCTCAGGACCGACGGTAGCAGTCTTGATCTCGTAAGCTTCGGCGGGCGATAATGGCGCGTTAGGATTGACGAAATCGTTGAACGAGGGACCGGCATTGAGTGTATCGCTGAAGGTCGTCTTTGCTCTCTGCGGCTTCGACGATGTGGGCGCCGCTGGAGTGTTATCTGAGGTCGTGGCGAAAGTTCGGGCGCATTGCGACACTCTGCGGGCAGTGAGACCCTGGCGTGCTGGCGCAGCGAAGAGACAGCGAGCACGAGGTATCGAGGCAGCCATGTTGGGAGTGAGGTGTGAACAGCAATGAGAGGGAGGGAAGTCGTTGGGCCGGAGTCTTAGAAATGCGGCGGGAAACTGCGGCCAGAAACGGGCAAGACTTGAGATGGGCAACGATGGCGCGCTAAGAGCCCCCCGGGCGTCAAGCAAGACATCCCAGCAAGACAAACCAGGCAAACCAGACAAACACCAGCACGCAGCGGCAGCCCACCACACCCCTGCCCGGCGCTGGCAACGTAGCAACACCACGCAATCCCTCACGAGTCCTCGCCGGAGCATTCCTCTCCGTCTTACCAATCGTTGACGACCAATTGCAGCGGCCGGTCTGGACACCTCTCCCGACTGCATCGACAGGCAAAGGCCACGTTTGGCGGAGCAAGAGATTATTATACTAAGGGAGAGCGCGCAGTGAGAGCTGCACCACGAGCACCAGCATGGACAAGAAGCAGGAGGATGTCGGCGGCGTCGCCCAGATCGACAAAACAACCGTGTTCCAAGATGCCCGCGCCTTCAACCAGAGCCCCATCTCGCCCCGGAAATGCAGAGTAATCCTCACCAAGCTCGCACTGCTGTTGTTCACAGGCGAGAGCTGGGGACGCCAGGAAGCCACTACACTGTTCTTCGGCATCTCCAAGCTGTTCCAGAACAAGGATGCTTCGCTGCGCCAAATGGTCTACCTGGTCATCAAGGAGCTCGCTGGCTCCGCCGACGACGTGATCATGGTCACGTCGTCCATCATGAAGGACGTCTCCGTCGGCAGCGACGTCGTCTACCGCGCGAACGCTATCCGTGCCTTGTGCCGCGTTATCGATGCCTCCACCGTGCAAGCAATCGAGCGCCTCGTCAAGACGTGCATTGTCGACAAGAACCCCTCCGTAGCCTCCGCCGCTCTCGTCTCGTCGTACCATCTTCTCCCAGTCGCCAAGGATGTCGTCCGCAGGTGGCAGTCCGAGGCAGCTGAGGCAGCGTCTGGAGCAAAGTCCGGTGGCTTCTTTGGTGGGTTTGGTGGCAGCTCCCAGACTGCTCTGCAGGCCAGCACCAACTACATGACACAGTACCACGCCATTGGTCTGTTGTACCAGATGCGCTCTGGCGACCGCATGAGTCTGGTCAAGATGGTACAGCAGTACTCGGCTGCTGGCGTCGTCAAGAGTCCTGCTGCTACAGTCTTGCTTGTCAGGCTGGCCGCTAAGCTGGCCGAGGAGGACCCCAACTTGCGCAAGGTATATCGAATCAACGCGGCAGCATGCAACATACTGACTTTGCTCACAGCCCATGATGGGACTTCTGGACGGCTGGCTGCGCCACAAGTCCGAGATGGTCAACTTCGAGGCTGCAAAGGCCATTGCCGACATGCACAACGTCACCGATGCCGAGCTCGTTCAGGCCGTTCACGTCTTGCAATTGTTCCTCACATCACCCCGCGCCGTCACAAAATTCGCTTCCCTCAGGATACTGTCGCAGATGGCTTCGTTCAAGCCTGATGCTGTTCGCACATGCAACCAGGACATCGAGTCGCTCATCACCAATTCCAACCGCAGCATCGCAACCTTCGCAATCACTACCTTGCTCAAGACTGGCAATGAGTCGTCGGTTGACAGGCTAATGAAGCAGATTACTGGCTTCATGGCGGAGATCACCGACGAGTTCAAGGTCACAATCGTGGAGGCAGTCCGCACACTGGCCCTGAAGTTCAAGGCGAAGCAGTCCGGCTTCCTGTCTTTCCTCAGCGGTATTCTGCGCGACGAGGGAGGTTACGACTTCAAGCGCTCTGTCGTCGAGGCTATCATGGATCTCATCCGCTTTGTCCCCGAGGCCAAGGAAGACGCTCTCGCAACCCTTTGCGAGTTCATCGAGGACTGCGAATTCACAAAGCTTGCTGTCCGGATTCTGTTTGTGCTTGGCCGCGAAGGTCCCTCAACACCTCAGCCCACCAAGTATATTCGATACATCTACAACCGTGTCGTTCTTGAGAACGCCATTGTTCGTGCTGCTGCCACCTCGGCACTGTCCAAGTTCGGTGTTGGCCAGAAGGACCCTGAGATCAAGCAGTCGGTGCGCGTACTTCTTACCCGTTGTCTCGATGATGTCGATGACGAAGTCCGTGATCGTGCCGCCCTGAACCTTCGCTTGATGGATCAGGACGATGAATTGGCTGTCAGCTTCATCCGCAACGATTCTATGTTCTCCCTGCCCGTACTTGAGCACCAGCTTGCGATGTATGTCAGCTCTGACTCCCGTGACACTTTCGAGACTGCCTTCGACATCACCAAGATCCCCACCGTCTCGCGCGAACAAGCAGACGCTGCCGACCTGTCCAAGAAGACCCAAGACGCTACACCAACCATCAAGGCTCCCAGCGCCGCCAAGGCTGCCCCCAAGGGTGGTGCGGAAGCAGCTGCAGCGATGGCGAACAACGCCCAGAAGTACCAGGAAGAGCTTCAAAAGATCCCAGAGCTCGCGGCACATGGTGGTGTCCTCAAGTCGAGCGATGTCATCGAGCTCACCGAGGCAGAGACCGAGTACGTCGTCACCGCCGTCAAGCACATCTTCAAGGATCACATTGTCCTTCAGTACGACATCAAGAACACTCTCCCCGACACAGTGCTCCTGGATGTGGAGATGGTTGTCACACCAGAGGACGATGGCGACGTTCAGCTAGAGGAAGAGTTCCTCATTCCGGCACCGAAGCTCGCCACCAACGAGCCTGGCATAGTCTACGTTTCCTTCAAGCGTTTTGAAACCGAGTCGCAATACATCGCCACCAGCTTCACCAACGTTCTCAAGTTCACGAGCAAGGAGATTGATCCGGATACAAATGAGCCGGAGGAGGGTGACGGGTATCCTGACGAGTACCAGATCGAGGACCTGGATCTCAATGGCGCTGATTACGTTGTCCCAGCGTACGCTGGCAGCTTTGACAACGTGTGGGATCAGGCCAATGGCGACTCTGCCACGGAGACACTACAACTGAGTGAGATCAAGAGCTTATCAGGTACGTCAACTTTCTACACACCATCTGGACATTGGCACTAACAGCTGCACAGACGCAACAGAACAGCTCACCAAGACGCTGAGTTTGCAACCGCTCGAGGGCACAGACGTCGCGCTCTCGACTACTACACATACGCTCAAGCTCTATGGCAAGACAATAACTGGCGGCAAGGTTGCGGCGATGATCAGAATGGCTTTCAGCGCGAAAACAGGCGTGACGATGAAGATCGACGTCAGGAGTGAAGAGGAGGGTGTTGCGGCGCTGGTAGTCGGCAGCGTGGCGTAGGTGTATTAGACATGAGACTTTGAAAAGATGATATGACTACTAGCACAAAAGAACCATTCCTGACCTAGGGTGTCCTCGTGATGGAATTGAAGTCACAGTCAAGTCGTGTGGGTTTTCGGTACTTGCAGCCCCAGCTTGGATTCCGTGACAAGAATGGATGTTCCTCTTTCACGCGGTCACCCTCTTTCATCAGGCCGCGGTTCGACGTTGGACTGTGGCCTTGTCAGCATGCAAGATCCTCACACAAAGCATCGCTCCATCATACCTGATTCCCGTTGTAGAACTGCTGACTCCGCGGCTCCCGCGTTCTCTGATCAGCAAGCGTCCTGACCCTAATACCCCCCTCATCTCGTTCAGACCTCGCGCTCTCGGCCTGCTGACCGCTGCTACTCGCTCCGCCTACAGTCTGACCCTGCGGTTGCGGCGCCGCACTGCCAGTACCCAAGAACGACCCCAACATGCTGCCAGCGTACCCTACGGTGCTACTCAGCAGCCCGAATGCTCCGCTGACGATCCCTGTTCTTGTCCCTGCGAGCAGGTTCGTGCCTGGGCCTGCGTACGCGTCGCTGTACCCTTTCACCGGGACGAGGACCAGTGTCGCGCTCGGCGCGAGGTCTATGTCGCCCAGCGTGTGGTTCTCGTCGCCTGCTGAGAGCTCGCGCGAAGGCTGGGGCGGGAGGATGTGTCGAAAGAAGTATGGCGGTAGTTGCTTGTTTTGGATGTTGGGGTCGTCTTGGGATAGCTTTGAGAACTCGTCGTCTACCCACTCCCGGACTTCCTTCTCTAGTGTTGCGGTGCGTGGGAACGTGTGGCGGATTGTGCGGCCGTCGAAGAGGCGGATGTTCAGGTTGACGTTCTGCGCTTGCGAGCCGCGAGTCGATGTCGTCGTTCGAGATTGGGTCGGCGGTGGACTTGTTGCGTTTCGTTCGGCTTCGCGTTCGGCTTTGCGTGCTTCTGCTTGGGCTCTGCGTGCTGCCTTGTCCTGCTCTATGCGTGCCTTGACACGCGCCAGCTCTTCGGCGTCTTCGCGTTTCTTCTTCTGTAGGGCAGCACGCGCTGCTTGTTGTGCAGAGTTTGCAGTCTTGGACGATGCAGCGAGGCCGGCTTGGGGGCTGGCATCAGCTCGTTGCTTGCCTTTGGCATTGGATGTGGGCGCTGCTGCAGCAGACGGCGTTGCTCGTGCTTGTGACGGCGGCGGTGCCCGTACTTGTGGTGTTGGCGGTGCTTGTGCTTGTGGCGGCGGCAGTACAGGGCTCGGTGCTTGCAGTGTGCCCGCAGTAGCCTCATCGTCGCCATATAAATCGTCCTCTGCCTGCGCCGTGCTTGCTTGCGCACTTGCCGAGCCAGGAATGGGCGCTGCTCCAAGGACCTGCCGCACCCGGTTCACAAACTCTTCCTGGCCGACTTCGCTCCCAAGCTGCAGCTGCAGCTTCCCATTGTGAATGACGACGAGTGTTGGCGCACTCTCGATCTTGCAGAACGCAGCGAGGAATCCGGCTTCCGTCGATCCGCTCTCGAGACGTAGGAGGATGGCTTTCTGCTCGAGTAGGCTTGCTAGCTGTGCCGTATCAGATGCCTGCTTGAAGCACTGAATGCGCTGAGGCATGGGGTGCAGAGCTTACCCAACCGCTCCTCAGCCACTCGTCTTCCCACTGCTTGCTTGTTGCGCCGCCATCTAAGCATCGTGTCAGTCGTGCTCTGGAATGACGTAGTCGCGTGCTTACCTCGGATGAAGCAGGCTACGAGCTTCTGCTGCTGGATAGCCTGTCCAATGCCACTTTGCAAGGTACCTTCGTAGAACATGTTGGCCATTCTTGTGTAGGTTGATCAGTACGTTGCGTGTTGCGGGCAGAAGCCGGAGTTAGGCCCCCGCAGGGTCCACTTCACGCGTGCCGCGGAGGTTCCAGGTAATCCCTAACAATGCAGCTCTCAGAGCAGGACTCTTCTGAGCGATGACTAAGTTAGATCTGTCGTTCACTTGCTGATCATTCTTCTTGCTCGAAGCTACCGCTCTCCTTTGCTCTTACCTTGCAATGAGTCTCCAGGCCCTCATTCGGATGGCTCGGAGAACAGTCAAGAGGTAGATGCTTTTCAAAGCGTTAGCTGGCGGAAAGGTCGCACTCGACAATAGAGAATGAGCTTGGCCAGCTCTTGCTTTGAAGCGCAACAGTGGTTCGAGCAGTGCTTAAGGTCATTACATCACACGAAGCAACTGAGAGGGATAGGCTGCTGCATTGCGAAACTAGTCCTACGGCCATGCTATCTGAAAACATACAGCTATAGCGAGGACCACAAGAGATACGGACACAGTCATTTTGACACCAGAAATGTCATTCACTGCCCCATCTCCAAACCGTACCACTATACCCATATCATTGACGTCTGCTATCGCTATTCCAGCTTCGTACTTCGCAGCCTCCATTCCTTGATAGGAGGCGCGCTGTTCTCCATTACGGCCTGCAGTGCCGCACCCCGACCGCCCGGATACGTATCTGCATCCATCATCCGCCCCATAGCTTTATGCACTTCGTACCTTTGTGCATCCTGCAGCTGTACATTGTGGCGCCACGCAGCCATCATTTGCGCTACTACGCTTCGAAACTGGGCTGTATCTTCGTGTTCCCGAGCGACACGGGCGCGGTGAAGAAAGCATTGGCGGCCGACTCTGACAATGTGTGGCATGGCAATCGTGACCTTGTTATGGAACTCTTTGAACTCAATGAAGAGCATTGTGAGAGGCGAAGCGGGTAGGATGGTTGTCGGTGCTTCCGACGCAAGTGTTTGTTCCCATGGCGTGGCGATCTCGTCGAAGCCAGGTATTCCTGGCACGACGATTGGGGCGCGGTCAGCTGGAGGAGGCAATTTGCAGCTGTCCAAGCAACTGTAGTGTGGCCGGTGATGACGACAGTACCTGCTCACGAATGCTTCGTGCTGGAAGACGCCCATCAGGAGCGGGCTTTTGACACATCGTAGACGCTTGAAGGGCTCCACCAACAACTCGATATCGGCAAGTGCGGCCTCAGTCCCGGGATGAGCGTCTAGATACCTTGCACGCACCTGTAGTTTGTCCAGCCGGCGAGACTTACTCAAGATACCAGACACGACTACTGCAACATAATCTAAGGACATCAGCATACTGTTTGATGACTTTTGGGCGTCAAGGTAACTTACCTCGGATGTCATATTGTTCAACTTCCCAATCCCTCTGTGGCCTCATCGTGTGACTTCGAGGATCCACATCCTGTCCAAATACCAGATCGACACGGTAGTTTCTGATCTTCGTCCATGGAAACTGCTGAATGAATTGGCCGATCTCGCTCCAGTTATCGCGATGGTACAGGTAGACACCACCGTCGTGAGCTACGGGTCCCATCTGACTAAGAACACGTCTACCACCTGAGATCAAGTTGATCAGATCCACACTTGCACACAGGGAAGCGTATGGTACTCACAAAACATGACACCATCTCGGTCAACATGGATGATGAAAGTTGCCGTAGCATAGAGAACATCTTTGACTTCGTGGTATATCTCGCGATTAAAGCCGAGGAGGACATTGAGCGATGTTGCCGCTTGCGTGCTGCCCAATGAGCCGTCCTCACCATAGTGCTTTTGCAGTTTGACTGAGGGAGTGACATACAATCGCTGCTCGATAGGTCCCCTTGGCATCAAGTACTTGAAGATCTCTTGCCGCAGTTCTGTTGGCAGTTTTAGGAAGTGACATGGTGAGTCAGGCTCAACAGAGAGCAGTGGATCAAGGGTCGTCGTGTCGTATTGCTGATTTGTCGGCCTACTCCATGACATGGAAGGAGAAACATTCTTTGGGGCGGCAGCAGAGTAGCTCATACTGAAGATGTGCTTGTCGGAATTGCACTAAGTACGAAAAGGGTCGAAAATACGTCAGAATGGATGCAACTGTGCTGGTCAGCGTCTTGCGGATACTCTGTACAGCTGGAAACAGGCTTGTGTTACATACTGCAAGAGACCGCCCACGAAAAGTGCACACTTGGCGATGTGCAGTTTGCCACATGCAAGAAAGCGCGCGTTCAGAAAAGCTGCAGAGCTACCTGCGATATCGAGGAGGTGGGGGATCACACAAGGAGAATTGAGCCAGAGGATGTTGAGGCCCCAATCGGGTCACGTTACACAGCCAGGGGAGCGTGCAGCTCAGGTCGCACAAAGGATTATTTTGCACAGCTGAAGTGAGGAGAGCCAAGTACACGCTGCTCCTTGTCGCACGTCACAAACCTATGCATGCAGGTATTGAGTATGATCTGTCGTTCGCGTTGAGCATAGCTGCAAGGCGCAAAAAGAAGTGCAGCGCGGGAGGAGACGTGTCGTCAACAACTCTCCACAGCGAGGCGTAGATCTGTTTGACTTCAGGAAACCTCAGCCTTGGACATACCATCAAGATTTAAGGACACGTGGCAGTGGAACAGAGAAATGATTAGCTGTCTAGTAGCAACACCACGAGATTAGTGGTAACCTGACAACACGAGACAGAACCAGGTAACTGATGAGGAACAATGTTTGAATGTCCGACCAAACGGACTTGCTTGTGTTGATTTGATATCTAACACTACTCAGGTCTAAAGCGCTACATCGCAATCAGGTGTACGTGTAAGTAGCCACAAAGAAAAAGAAACCTCATCCAACTCATTATACCAGCATGTCGTTTACGAGACGTTGACGAACTGGCCCATAGCAGGGACACCGTCAACAAGGACGTAGATGACGTAAGGGCCGGCAGGCGCAATGTTCCTGTTAGGAGGCATTGTGACTGTAACGGTCTGGGCGGTAGCACCGGCCGTGAAGCCAGTGTTGTCAAGGAAGAGAGAGCGGTGACCCATGTGGACAGAGTGGGTGACGAAGCCACCGTAGTAAAGGTGGACCTTGACAGCCTTGCTGTTGGCAGGGGCGTTGAACTTGATGGTGAACTTAGATCCATCAGCCTTGAGAGCCTTGGTGGAGATCTGGACAGCGGAAGGACGGGTGGGGTTGCCGACAAGGTAAGGAGGAGTGTAGATCTCGTTGCGGAACTCGGTAACGTAGGGGTCCTTGGCGGTAGGCTGGAGGATAGGCTGCTCAACAGGGTTAGATCCAGAGATGAGGAGAGTACCGTCGAGGAGCAGGAGGGCGACACTGTGATAGAGACGGGCAATGGTCGACTTAGGACCAGTGGTGAAGCGCTTGCCCTTGGGCTGGTTGGGGTCGTACAGCAGAACCTCGAGGGCGGGGTCCTGAGCAACACCGAAACCTTGAGCACCCTCCTGAGCACCGTTGACCCAGGCGATGGTACCGTCAGCAAGAATGGTTCCCTCAACCATGCCACGACCCTCGGGCATGGAGTCCATCTCCCAGGAAGGGTTGGCATCGAGAGGCTTCATGCGACCGCAAGATGGGTCAGCGGGGGCAGTGATGTCCTGGTAAGGTCCACCACCGCAGATGATGATATCGGGGTTCCACTGGTTGGCGCTGGTAAGAGGCATCATGACGGATCCACCAGTGTTGGGATAGGTACGGTAGGTACCAGGGAGATCAGGCAGAGTGCGGACTACGTTGCCGGTACCGACGTTGAAGACCTCAGCAGATTTGGAGACCTGGACGAAAAGGTTGCCATCCTTCATCAGGTGGAGGAATGGGTACATGTAGTAAGGTTGGTTCTTGCTCAGGATCTCCATGTTGATGGACTTCCCCTGAGGGGTACCGTCGGCGTTGAGGATCTCGTAGGTAGGGTTGTTGTTCTCAGGCTTGGTAGGGTCAAGGCCGTTCAAGGAGCCGGAAGCGACGAAGATCTGGTTGTTAGGCATGATCTGTACGGAAGCGTACCAACGGGCGGTGTTGAGCTGTACGCCCGGCTCAGACCAAGCCTGACCGTCGAGAGAAGCATCGGAAGCAGAGCGCTTGAGGTAACGGATACCCTTGAAACCATCACCGACGGTGGGGTCAATGAAGTCGAGAGGAGCATTGCCACCAACAGAAACAAATCGTCCATCGGCAAGGAAGATACCGCCAGAGCAGAAGGCGTTGGTCTTGTAGGCCAGAGGAGTGAGCTTCTGGGTTGTGGGGTCGTACTCAGAGGAGTAGGCATACTGGCCGTTAGCAAGCTTGAGCTCGGTGTAGTTCTCGACCTTGTCGAGGAAGACAACCTTGCCGTTTTGCATAAGACCAGCGTGCATAGCAGGGACACCAGAGCGGCCCTTGATCTGGATAGTGCCAGGCTTGGCGGCAGCGGGAGCAGGGCTGGCCTTGGGGGCGGCAACAGCAGGAGCGTTGACACAAGGACCAGACTGGCAACCCTCACCACAGTGAGCAGTGGTGTTACCACAGTAGCCGTACATGGAGCAGCAGGATCCCTGAGCCCAGTTACCGCAGATGGTGTCAGCAAAAGTGGCACCGCAGCTTCCGTCAGTGGTCTGCTTGCCAGTTGGCTGAGCAGGAGCAGCAGCAGTGGTGGAAGGCTTGCCGAGGACGGGCTCGCCGGAAGTGGTGGTGGAAGGAGGACGAGAGACAGCAGCAGTTGTAGCAGCGGCGGTGGTGGTGGGACCATCTTTGCAGCCATTCTGGCAGCCATCGGCGATCAGGCAGTGACCATCCTGAGATATGTTAGCAAATATTCAATCAGAGACAACCATATAGACATACAGTGGAACCGCAGTATCCGTAAGAGCTGCAGCAGCCACCGTAAGCGCCCTTAGGATCGCAATTAGCGCCGCCGAAGTCCTTACCGCAGCGACCGTCGTCCCTGTAAGAGACAGCAGCAGCCTTGGAGGCAACGGGTGTGGGAGGGGTGTTGTCACAGCCGGACAGGCAGCCGGTGCCGCAGTGAGCGTCAGTGTTACCGCACCATCCGTAAGACGAGCAGCAAGAGCCCTTGTAGACTGTGCTGTTGGGGTCGCAGAGCAGGTTGCCGTGGGAAGGACCACACTGGCCATCCTGGGAGTACTTGGTCTGTCGTTTTTCGGGGACAATCTGGAGGTGCGATGTTGAGACCTTTGAGTGGTCGCTCCTGATATCAGGAACACACGTGCTGTCCTCATCGCAGTGCTGGCCAGTCAAGCAGCGGTTGGGCGCGTTGACATCGCAGGTAGGGTTGACCCAGCTGAAGTTGATGTTGGCTGAGGCGAGCCCGGCTAGAGCGCCGAAGGCGATGATAGAGGTCCTCATTGTTGATAGCGATCTATAGTACTACCGGTAAGCCGATGCTCGGTATTTAAATGGATATGGTTGTTAAAAGACAAGGCGTTCGTAGGAGTTTTTCATGAAGACGAAAGGCCGCAGCTGAATATCGTAGCTGTCGAGCCTAGTATGCACAGTAGTCGAGTGTCCCCAGTGGTTGTTTGATGTTGACGATGTGCTGTTTCTGCGCCCACGTGGTGGTGTTTCCCGCAAACAAAACCCATGTGCCGGTGTGCGGGCTGAGTGCCAGTATCTGTCAAGGAAAGAACCTACCAAAGTATTTGATCCCCGAGGTGGTGGCGACTCGAAAGCTGGAGATTCGAAGTCGAGCTTTTATTAAATCGTATGTAGTCGAAACGTAAGGATAGATACGAGCACCGTAGTATCGATGCAAGGAGATCGGTATTATGTGCGCAAGGCGAGCGAGTGACGAATGCAGCAAATGTTAACGAATGTCTGAGTACTACTGAAAGTACTCGGGGCGCTGAAGGCAAGGGACTTGACGGTCTGCCTACAACGAGCGTGGTGGGGAGGAAGGCTGGAGGCTGCAGTCTGGTAGTTATATCCAGCGTCTCCAGTACCGTTCAGGCCTCCTCCTAGTCATGTCTCTGGCCATCGCTTCCGAAGTGGAAAGCTGGACGCCGTTTCACGCACTGATCCAATCAGAACACCGGAATAAGGCCGAATGTGGAAGCAGCGGCAATTTCCCTTGTGAAGCTCGGCCACTGCTACGGCTGCCAGGGTGTGATCATCGTTAAGGTTACTTTCTATTTCTGGGCGTAAGGATTGGATAGCGATGCGCGGGAACACGAGCGACAGGCAAACTGCATGTTTTGCATGAAAAGGAGGCCGACAGGCGTCTGCTCGAGCAAATCTGAGATACGCATTGGCGTGGCCGCTCGAGGCTGTTGGAGCCGAACCGTCCGTCTCCAGGCCGTACTGTGGTAGACCGATCTCTGGCAGCAATGGCTGGGCTGGCCACCGCCATCGCCAGTCAATTGCTGTGAAAAGCTTGACGCGGGTCAGGCGACGATGTCTAGCGAGAAGCTTAGGTTGGTCAAGCATTGGTGAGAGCCCAGTGCAATCTCTGCTGGCACCGGTCGCAGCCACGCTTTAGCCATGAAAAGATAAGGTCAGGGGAAGCGTGCTGCGATCTCCACATTCTCTAACGTGAACCGGTAGGCGTGCCCAGAGAATTTGGCAGCCGCAACCGCAGGCTGGGACGCTGGGCAAAGAATCCAAGATTCCCCAAGACATCATGTCCCATCTTTTACGTTTGACAGCGTCTGCGCCGAGCAATAACCATCTTTGTCGTGTCCAGCTCGCAAGAATATGCTGTCCCCCAGTCAGAAGACACAAGGCGTGGCGAGACGCCGCGGCCGCCGGTAGGGTCCTTCCCGTCTGCTCGTATCTTCACACGCGCCCAGTCCACTTTTGGTCAGCGCACTACCAGCCATCCGAGCAGGACAAGCTTCGTTGACAACCGACGGCTGGCACGCGGTTGGGGGTAAGCACTGGTGACAGGAACGGTGGTTCGGTTTGACGAAGATCAATATGCAGCCTGACGTGTCCGCACGCGCTGATCGCTACATTATTGGTGCGCCGTTGCATCTCCCGGCCCGCAAATACTGGCAAGAATCGTGTTCATTGATATTGCGCTACTGCTCCGCAGAGCAAATTCCGACAGACCGACAAGACCGAATAAAACACTGCCAATCTCAGCGAACACGATGAATGACGTCGGCGTGACTAACGCTCAGATCACGCACTGATGCCGAGGTCCTTCTTATTTCTCACACGAGTCCAAGCACCGCCAGACCTGCCGAACCTTCTCACCTCTCCGCGAGATCCACCCTCCTCCATCAACGCTGCCCAGTCAGCTTAGGCCGAAGCATCCGCGAGCATGTGCGGGTAAGGCAGCACGTCAAGGACTCCGTGCGCAGGATGAACAGACTGTCATCTCCTGTTGTTGCGGTACCACCTGAAAGACCCGACATTTCTGGCTCTTGGCAAGGATCTGCAGCCCGCATAGAGATGCCTCGTGAACTTCACATAGCGACATCGTTAAGATCGCTTTCTCCCGCCCTTCCATCTCTAGGAGACGCTGCCCGCACGCCGTCTGTCCTCGGGCTACAACGAGCTTTTTTAGGCGTACCATCACCAATAGTAGCGAGTGCGGGGACGAGTGGATTTTGGTCCACAGCCACACGACCGCTCGCTCGTGGTGGTCGGCTTGTTCGCCTCTCGTGCAGTTCTATTCATTAACGACGGCCCTAACGCAGGAACACCCGTATCTCTACGCCTGGAACGAAGGATCGAAATCATCGTGTATTCGCGGCGTGATGGACGGATGCAAGGGGTTCAGGAGGTTGCCTGGATATGCCGCACGATCGAAGCTGCAGGAAAAGTACTTCGTAAAGAAGCTGTCGCCACAATTCCACTGATTCGTGTCAGCAATCTCAAGGCTTGTAGAGCTTATCGAGGCCTACCACGCGTAGGGGCCCAGTGACACATATTGTCCACTTTTTCGCACAGCTTCCTAATCAGGCACACCGAGTTGACATCAATACGACCTTGATCGTTACTGAAGTCAGTTTAATAAACCTTTGCGCTCCACATCATTCGAGTCGCTTCATCTCATCTCCAAGTCGAATGTCGGCCTCACCCCCCTTCGTTCCGAAGTCAAATCTACATGTACACATGTTGCTATCCTTCGAGCATGAGCTTGCACAGCGTGACCAATTGTCTTTGACGAACATTCTGCAAGCATTCTCGTGATTTTGAGGATCCACGACTGTTCGCCATGCACTGATGGTGGTCTGACCCAGAAGGAAATTCTGATGGCAGTGTCGAGCGAGACTTGCCTCGTCCGCCGTTGACGCTGCATGCAGGTATCCGCAGAGCATTTGCTGACCATACCATAGCAAATCCTTTTTACAGTCAATTGTCGAGTGGTCTCGCCACTGTGGCAGGTCGTTAGTGCAAGTCGCAATCGCTCTGTATTGACCCTAGCAGATCCAAAAGTCAGCGATCCCATACTCTTCAATGTGACGCTCGCGATCTCACAGCCACATGAGAAGCCGCCATACTGTTCGAGCCCCTTGAGATATGATCGGAAAGTATGTTTCACCACATGCCCAAACTGGCAGTTACGTGATCGATGTTGCCGTGTCCCGAAATATCAGAAGGTGCGTGCCTCTACCGCGTGACAAGTGACAACTTGACAGGAAGCCCTGTTTCGACATGGCTTGCATCGAAAGCCTCCATCATGTGTCTACAAACAGGGTCGGCAAGACTTGCATACTCTGACTGCCACTCCACGAGAATCGCGAACCATTACCGTACCACTAGTCCCGCCCAGACTACTCTTGTAAACACCATAAACAAGCCGGCGATCAAATCGTGGTGGCATCGAAGGACATCGAGGCATTTCATGTATGGCAACACAACACACGCATCTGCACAATGGTGGAGAAGGCACTGGGCTCCACAGCGACGCCTGCCGAGTCCTGTGCCACACTCGTCCACGACGCCCGCGTCGCCATCACAGCCTCCACAGCACCACAACCGGGATTGACGTGCTGCAAATCCTTCCACACATCTCTCGCCTGATCATCTGCGCTGCATACCCGCCCCCAATGCGACGTCGTCGCTAGGCCAGCCGACCTCAAAACCGGTACACGGTATCTGCAGCACTACACGCTTGCTGCGCCATCTGCAGGTCTGGCCTCGATGTGGGCGTTGCTGGATGCGTAAGTTGCGCAACACGGCTATGGGAGTTGTTTGTTTGAAACTAAGATGCAGAAGCGATGTCATGTTGCGCAAAGGTGGATGAGGTGTGAGTTTCAGGTTGGTGATCGCACCACCAGGTCCTCTCGATCCCATCTTTATTGCTTTTTCGCAAGGTTGCGGGCCTTGAACTTTTCGAGAGATGACTACCGCAGAGACACACATCGCGTCGACTCGGCGTACTCGAGATCACACGTTGTCATTTCCCGTGTGCTTTAGGCCAGCCGAAGAGTTGAAGATGTGATCTGTGCGCACGTGATGAAGGTTCAATGTCGCACACCTCACCGCCACATATCCCTGCCTGTCCTGCCCTATAACGAAAATAGAACTGATCAGTAGCCGCCAGGATTCTGCTTTCTCGCCTCGAGTAGTGGGTTGCGCGGATGCAGGCATACCGTTGCGGGCGTTGGCAAGGATGGGGGTTTGAACTTTACGCGGTTGAGGGACTGCGGGTTGGGCTGCCCTCGACGTGTGGCTGTCGTCTGAATCCCCGGATCGGGGACGGGTATGAGAAACCTTCGATGGTTAGTACTGACAATGTCGAATGGGCATTGGGCGTTGGGCGCTGATGATTGTTGCATTGTCTCCCGAGGCATTTGCGCGCTGGAAGTGCGGGTGATGAACGGTGTTTGTGGAATGTTTGTTTTGTTGTAAACGGCAAGATGCACTGCTATTGGAAATGAACAACAACAAGTTAGCCCACAATCACAGAGTTAAGAATCATGATCCGAGAATGATGTTGCAACCTTGGGGTTGGATTCGAAAATCAGCCAGCGTTAAGAGCTACTGCGCGCTTTCCAACTAAAAGCACAGAAATTGCTGCGTCAGGCCGTGGCCAATGCACAATCATGACCATGATAGCGTGAAGTCGTAAATATGCCCGGTACAATAATAGGAAACACAATCGTACAACGCCCTGCTGATGTATGCACATTTTCCGCGTTGAGTAAAACAAACATCATGACCAGACCAAGGTCTGAAGAACACCAAACGCCATCATATCGTCGTCAAGTATGAATCAACATCCGCAGCTAAAGAACCGAGCCAGACCGCTAGGCCTCTTCTTGTGCTTTTTGTAGTCTTCTCGCGGCAGGGGAGTTGCTTTTGGCTCGACATCTTCGTGCTTGCTCATTCGGCTCTGGGCGCGCGAGCCCTCTTTGCTTTGCTTTTTCTCCATACTGCTTTTGCTCTTCTTGTCGTGCTTTTCGTGGCTACGACGCTCTTCGCTGCTAGAGTAAGACACTTTGCTGTCCGCGCGCTCGCGCTCTTTCTCTTTGCCCCTCAAGTTGGCTGTACTGGCCTGGGTGGTGGCCTTGTCTTTGCCATTGCGCTTCCATTTGCCAACAAGGCGAACTTTCTCCTCGCTGTCAGAGTCCCAGTCATCCCACGCCGACGTTGTGTTCTGCAAGCCATGGTTGACGTAGTGAAGGGAGGGCGGTGACGTGGGGGCCAAAGGTACGTAGTGGTGGGCTTGGCTGTACTCGGACGGGGTGGCGCTATTGTGGCGTGTGTAGGATGGAATGGCTGCGTTTTGTGTGAGTGGAGATGTCATCTGCGCGAAGCTAGAGGGCCGAGTAGAGACACGAGAGGGGTTCGTGGACGGTGGGCTCGTCGATGGGTAGGTTGGTGTCGATGGAATAGAGTATGTGTAAGGCGCGATCTGCTGAGCGTACTGAAGACGGAGGAAAGGTTCATTGGGATCTGTCAAAGACGTCTTTCGACTACGATTGGCTTCCATGAGGTCCTGTGTGATGGGTGGCGGCCGTAACGAGTCAAGCCGAGCAGGTGGGTTGGTAAGTTGCAGGGCAGATGGGCAGCCTTTGCGCTTCGACAGACTTGATGTTCGCGGAATTTGCTCCTCCTGTGATGTGGCCTTCTCAAGCAAATGCAAATCTGTGGAAGCAAAATTACGGGCCGCCGGGGTAAGAGGTGGAGTGGATTCGCCAGTAGAAGCTGGGAGAATGATAGTCTTCTTGCAAAGCTCGCAAATGCCTGAGGAGTACGTGATAGGCTGTTGGCAGCTTTTGCATGTAGCAACTGCCTTCGATGTAACGATGGGAACATTACGAAACTTGAAATCATAGCTCGATCTTGCAGTAGAGGTCGACGAACGGAATCCTTTACCGACATCTGATGATGCTGAGTTGCGCTGCGGCTGAGTCGAGTGCGAGGCCCGATCTCTTCTCCTTGCATTCTGTCTTGCTTGCTTCTCGTACTCGTCCCAGGCTTTTGCTGTCTTTGCTGGTGTGCATGGTGCCGGGCGTGGGTCCTTGAAGGGCGAAGCCTTTCTCGACAGAGGCGATGGGCGCGCTGAGCTGATCGAGGTAGACATGATGTAGTCGGGAGCCGAAGAGCCAAAACAGTGGAGGAAGCAGTGCCGGCAGGAAAGGGAGGAAGGGTGAACCTTGACTATCTAAGCGGCGACCGCTTGCCAGCAAGTTTTGGTCGTCCACACGCTATATAAGAGGTACAGGACCGGGCTCCTGGTCCAAGGGGTGCGACAGATCGTTTACAGATAGCTCCAGACCAGATCGAGTCTTTAACATCAGGCGGTGGCTGGGGTAAGAAAGGATATCTCACGTCCAGGGACAAGGGAGAGTTACGTTGGACCAGCTCCTCGGATTATACAGATCACCGCTGATGGGCGGCGGCGGCAGAGAGATCTCGGTCTGACGGTGGCTGCGTGGATTTGCGGTGCAGGTGGACTCTGTACCAATCGCGGTCACATACTCCAATCAGAGGGTGTCATTTGTGGTCCGATAGAACAGGGGAGTATCGTCGAGAAGAAAGCAAGCAAGGGAGAGCTGATATGCCAACATGCCTTGTTGACGACGGCGCACCGTCGGCAAGGCTCTAAAACATTGAGAAAGCGCCCAATGATGCGTGCTTTGCAGCCGTGAAGACTTTTAGACCCATGTTGATCGAAGCTGCCGAACGCCTCTAATGTCGGAACAGAAGCAGTGCATCCGCCATGCAGCTAGCGGAAAGCCGTTGTAGCGCAAGCTCATTTGTGCGGCGTGGGGACGGACGACGTTAGGCTTGTCAGTCGCTGATGGTAGCCGTAGTACAGCATGATTGGAATGTAACTTGCCCGTGACCCAAGAACAACCGACTTGATCACGGAGATAAATTGACAGAGGACAGGAGCTGAGGGCGGACTACGGCCGAGTTGAGCTGAGTTGGCAAGAACGACGTAGCAGAGTCGAGATATCGTTGCGAGATCAAAAAGCGCTGAAATCTGAGATTAGCGAGCCCAAGCAAAGAAAACCCCTGCGCAGTACCCACGCAATCATAATCTTCACCTCGAGTTGCGAAAAAAAGCCCAGCGCTGCCCCGCGCGAATCTACAGGAATTGGGGGCAGAACCCGACGTTGCATCTACTCGAATTGTGCCCAGGTCGTCATCGACACCCATGCCAGTCGTCTCAGCCACCGATCACGGCAGCGATGCTGAAGCCATCACCAGTATGGGGACCTACATCCGGAATCAGAGGTACAAACTTCATCACGCCGTGCAGCTTGTCACCAGAGCGCTTGCCAGAAGCGACGCACTGGTTGAGAAGACGAAGATGTTCTGCTCTGGTCGTCCGTCCGCAACGTCCCGCCTTGGCGACTCAGACGCTCAGTGGCTCAGCCCCAACGTTCTCCGCTTTCTAGCTTCGCGATGGATCGTTTTCAACTAAATTCCCCGGCTTGTTACTCGCTGGCCCACTCGCGAAGGCCGATGGAGGCGTGAAATATTCCGCTGCCAGTTGCTGAAGCGAGATTGCGTTGAACTATTTAACTTCAGTCGATAACGCAACTGGGCACCTAGCACCGGTCCAGTCGGCCCTCTCAACGCGCTTGGCTGCAGAGCATTCGTGAGGCGAGAGTGATGTCGAGCCCTGTAGCAAGACAGGATCGTCACTGCAGACCTTGCTACATGGGAATGATGTTAAAGGCAAACACGACTCTCGCTCGCTAGGGGAACACGGCTACTAACAAAGCATGATCCCGTACGGAATTCAAACCTCTTCCAGTGGACTCGGGGCGCACGACGGATGAACCATCTGCTTCGTGATCGCCAGGCAAATTACTTCGAGGTTTCGCCCATCTGTCTTGGCAAAATTATCTCGAGGTCATCGAGACCTGGAATCGAACACCGAGTATCATTGCATGATACAAGACGTAGGCATTTGTCAAGCTGATCAATTATATATAGTGGCCATCGCTGTGGATTGCTCGGAGTCGTAAGCATTGTCTTAGAGGTCAGTTTCGGTGTGATGTCACCAAGGCTGAGGTCCCATCAGCTTGTTATGGTGAGGAGCCAGACCATTCACAACCAGCTCCAGGCGCTGACAAAGGAGGCGCCAGAAGTCCTTGTGCGCAATGATCTGCGGAGTCGTCAGTATACACGTACCATTATGAGGTTGTGCATGTAGGACGCGCAACTCTATGCATCATCCGGCCCCTCACCCCGAGATACTTGTACTCATCTCACAATCAACAAGCAGGCTCAAAAGAACCTCCATGCCATTCTGATTATATTTGAAACCAAATATCTGAACTCTCACAGTCTCATGCATTCTTCGCCGATCGACATGCTGATGGACGCTATCCTATTCTGCCTTGCTCGCTCTTGGCAGCTACTGTTCACGTTCTTTTGCAAACTCGCTCTAAGCCTGACGCTTACAGCCACAGAGAAGACCACTATTACAGATCCAGAGAGAGCCATAGCGTATGGCTGGTGAACGACCAGAGGGTCTGAGATTTGGCATACACATGTCTCGTCATCGTGTGATGGCATAGTGCGTTTACTAAAAATGGCACATTGACGTGTATCGCTGACAACAGGTGTTGCAGTCCCTGATTGACGTAGAACCATCATGGAGACGCAAACACCATGGGGAATTGAGCGGTCCTTGACACCACCTTGATGCCACGCCCGGATCACGGACCTGCACATGGAGGGGTGTTTGCATGGGCTTACAGGGATACTGAAAGGGTCTGAGACTTCCCAGGATATCAAAACTGTTGAGCAGCATCGAAGGAGAGGGTGTCTCACTAGAGCACCGGAGGACCCGGTATTTGGGATTACAAATCGTGTTTGATTTTCGGCCAGCACTGGCATTACGGGTAACTGAATCAGCCTTCTGGCTTTGCACAACGGTGCGGGTCGTGTCGAAGAACGGTTGGCGTATAAATCAACCTGGTGGGTTATATTTCATGCCAATTCATTGCGATATATGTTCTGAGCAAAAACCACTTCTGGCAGTATGTCAAAATAAAAACTGCTTCCCAAGTGGGTTGCACGTGCGCGCCTCCAAGTAACCATTATCTGACACATCTCCGTCGAGGAATGTTATTCAGGACCAACAATCTCAGGCTGATGCTATGAGGGTCCAGCCTTTGTTTGAGCTTGTCCTATGAGTCTTGTGTGCATGGTTTCGATTTCTGGAATAATCAAAGACTCAATCTCCACGGCTGGTTCACCTTTTGGAACACCACCTTGGTCACTGACCAAACTATCAGCCTCTACCGCGTCAGGCGATGTCAGAATGTCTGCAGAGCCAACGAGTGATTGTACACCAGAGAAACTCTTCGTCCTGCGGCTGGAAGGCACTCGAATCCACTTCTCGCCATCGAGCACGGAGACGAAAACGACCTCCCACTTTCGAGTAAGAAGGAGATTCCCGATGACAAGGTGGTGCGAGTATTTATTCAGAGCATACTGGGCCTTCTTCACTAGTATAGAAGGATCCGTCTCAAGCTTGAAGCTCACAATCATGGCCTCAGGAGCCCAGCCGTCAACGAGCTGTTTCAGGAACTTTGGCACAGGTTCTAAGTCGATGACGAGACTACGGCCCTCAGTGCGAGCGGCCGGAGGTTTGCCGTGGCCACTGGACTCGGTGCTTTGCAGAAATTCTTCGTTGGACTGAATTTTGTGCTCAACCATACGATCTTGGGGGACAAAGAAGTCGGATACGGCAGCAGCCAAGTAGAACATGGCCTTGGGCCCCAGCGGTTGCATCAGTTGGGCGACTTCGCGCAAGTTCCACAGATACTCGGTGATAGTAACGTACGACAGTATGAGCAGCTTATTGTCGCGCTTGGCCTCATTGTACTGACGTAATACGCGCAGCATCTGCTCCTGGTGTTGCTCGTCAACAGTAACACGTCCATCTTCCTCCCTCATGTAATCAAGGAAAGACCGGGTGTTGTGCGAGTAGTGCCGTGAATATGGAAGGAGTGAAAATTGTCGGTGCAAGAATATGACAGCGTAGCCATTTTGCAGGAAGTACTCTGCACTGGTGGCACCACGTGTACCGGCAGAGAAGTTATCGATAAAGCGCACCGTCTGCTGTTCGAGGGGCACGGTGGTACCACCTGATGTGACGAGCACGACACGGCGTTGTTCGTTGGCATGGCGATTGATGAACTCGCGTGCGAGTGTTGTGTTTGTCTTCAGGTCTTTTGGTGGTGGCTCACGGGTGAAGTAGAAACTTTCCGCCTTTTGGGCGCTGCTATCTTCAGCCATCCTGGTGCACGTGTCAGAAGATGGGTTGAGGCTGGCTGTTTGGCGGGGTTTCTTCGAGACTCTAGCGCCAAGAGATGAGCTATAAGTTGATTGGCCAGGGCATCTCGTTGGCTGCGGTTAATTTGTCCGGAGCCTTCACTCTTGCCACTTTTAGCGATACAATCCCAGATCCTGCTCCGCGGAAGTCAACTTCTTCGATACAGTACTTAGCCAAAAGTCTGTTCGCCCGAAACGCACAGGCCATAACCACCCCACAATCCTCAAGAGCAGCACCTTCTTTAACACCCTAATACTCCATCCAAATGAGATCTTTTGGCACTGAAATTTCGGGCAATCGTATACGCGGGGGTGAATTATCAGAGGCGCAGCGAGTATATTGCTTAGCGCAGGTTGAGGCTGGTGTGTCAACGTCTAAAGTTGCAGAAGCACTTTCCTGCACCCAACGCTGCGTGCAGAAAACAGTTGCTCGATGGAAAGCCACCTCCAGCACCACGTCGCAAGCAAGGACAGGCCGGCCACCTATCTTAAGTAGTAGAGATTATCGCCAGCTACGACGATGTGCTCGCAAAAACCCTCAAATAGAGTACTCCAAGCTCATAGAGGAAGCCGGCCTACAAGACGTCCGGGCCACCCACCCACGAGTATCACGTCGTACTGTTCAACGCGCCTTAGCCAATGAAGGCCTACGCAAGTTCAGAGCAAAGCGTAGACCAAAAATCAGTACGCGTACAGCCAAATCTCGTCTAGCTCTTGCTCATGCGTGGCAGGGGTTCAACTGGGGCAGGCAAGTCTTTAGGTTTAGCGACGAGTGCAGCGTTGCTCGTGGGTCTGGCCACAATACCACCTGGGTATGGCGATTACCCGAGGAGAAATGGTCTCACGAGATGGTGGAGGAGGTGAATACTGCTCGCCAACCTGCTCGTATGGTGTGGGCATCGATATCGTTGACTCCAGGGGTCGCGTTTGGCGTAGTCCTCTAGTGATTATGACTAGGGGTGAGGCAGCTGCACGGCGTGGGTATACGGCTCAAAGCTACATGTGGCATTGGAAGAAGGACTCCTGCCCTACTACGGCCCGGTGAGTGGTTTATGCAGGATAACGCACCTATCCATACTGCGCGTGCCTGTACGGAATGGTTAGAGATTCACGGGATTGCCACAGTCGACTGGCCACCATACTCTCCAGACCTCAACCCAATTGAACACCTCTGGTGGGCGCTCAAGCAGAAGCTTCATAAGCTCCATCCCGAGTTTGACTATATGAGCGACTCTCAAGCTAGTTGGGAGGCATTTGAATTAGGTTTGCACGAGGCATGGGCTGCAATACCCGACTCACTGATCCGGCGACTAATTACGTCAATGCCACGACGCCTAGACGCTGTAAGACAGGCAAAGGGATATCAGACTCGATATTAAGTGTATTTTTATTTCCTTAATACGTATTATCTAAATTAGTCTACGTTGTGTAGGGTTATTCTACTTCAAAGTTAAGCTCGCAATGTTGGTGTTGTGGCTCGTGCGCCCGCGCGAACAGACTTTTGGCACCCGACTGTATATAAACATCGTGACCCTTCCCTTTCTATGCTGTTGTAACAAATTTTTTTTGAATTGCGGCTGCCGGGTCCCCTGCGCCGGATCTCCTGCGCCGGATCACAGACTAATCGCATACGCTCGACTACCTCGTCCTTTCCAACACCACAGAGGTACTAGCCGCTGGACAGTCAGATGTTCTAGACTACATACGCAGATGCTCGTTACGCTGTTGAGAGCCTCTCACTGGCTGCACCACCCATCATGCCCCTTCTTCGACGCTAGAGGCTGGGTCATGATATCGTATGCATTCGGCACGCGAAACCGAACCTGTCGAGTTCGGCTATACGGTATATTGCAGAGCAATGACTGGCCGCATTACCGTCGTGGCTGTTGTCGCACTTTCATAGGTCAAAGTGGCTCCGGCATCGCTCCCACCAATCATCGCCAGCCAGACCCTCAGTGATCAGATTCTGCTGTATTGCCACGCCTTAGGGGTGCGTGACCGCTGAATTCCGATCCCCATCGCATTCTCGAAGTCTGCCACAATCGCATCCCGATCGGTCGGCTTGCGTGTTACTACCCGTTCAGCGACGCTGAGTCGCAGCATGTCTTATCCGATCTTCCCAGCCTCAGCCTTAGCCTCAGGATCATCGAAATTGCCAATCCCGCGGCTGCACAAACAGCGCGGCGAGCCCCCTCGAAGGCTCCCAGTAAATCGACAGAATCGCGTCAGTCGGGCATGCCTGAGCTGTAGGTCACGGAAGATCAAATGCAATGGCCAGCAGCCTCAATGCTCAAATTGCATCGAGAGTGCCTCGTCGTGTGTGTATGCGTCAAGTCGTAAGGACCGACTTAAGACGTGTGTGTCGATATTTCCTATGTATCCCTAGTTACTGAACGCGATAGGGCTACCCAACAGAATCAGGATCTGATTGCCATGTTACAGGATCTACGTCAGCATCAATCTACTGAGCGAGCAGCTCGTATTGACGACCTCTTAGCAAGCGTTAGTTCTACCTAGAATAACACCGAGCTGTTGACTGATTTACACAGGTCGCTGAAGATGTTGCTGATGCCGCTGCCACCGTTCAAGACCCAACAGACAAGTATCGCGGACGACTTTTTGACGACGAGCGAGGTGAAGCCAACGTGAGCGCGGAAGTGCAGCCTGACCTGCTTGACGAAGATATTATGCGAAATGAGGAAACAAGCACCACTGGCTCTGTAGGCAGGGCATCCGAGATACAGTGGCTACGCAAGCTGCACGATGCGGGTGCCTCTGAGCCATCGGATGGAGGCTTATGGGGTCCTCCTGTTGATGACGAGGTTGCAGTCAATGAACGCTTGGAAGCCCCTCGTGAGCGACAAGGTGGCCATGCTACGCCGCCTTTGATGCTGGCGAGAAAAGCAAGCTTCTACCTAGACGATGAAGTCTTCGAGATGGATATGTTGGTCGACCCCTTTGAGATGCCACCTTACGATGTTGCCAAAAGGCTTCTCTCAGCATACATGGGTAGCGCTCATAACTCCTTTCCGATTCTGACAAAACAAACATTCGTCAACCGCTTCCATCACTGTACGTCGGATCTCCCTGCTTCAAAACCAAGAGTGCAGACTGGTCAGCGCGTGGCCAGCCTAACTCGAGTGTGGTACTGACGACGCGACTCGTCTCTGACCATTCACAGACTATACCTCTCTACAACGGGGTAATCCATGCGATGTTCCCCGGATATGGCAAGCCACACTGAACGTAGTATTCGCCATTGGCGCAGTGTATAGTCGTCTGACGATAGTCGATCGGCAAACCGGTGGCCGCGATGACTTGGTGTATCACTCTCGAGCGTGGGCCCTGAGCCTCAAACACCCCTGGTGGTTTTCTTATCCAGATCTCCCCCATATGCAAATCACAGGTAGGCCGGTACTTGGCGCTGCGTGACCGCGGTGACTAACTAGAATAGGACTCCTCTCTTTCTACTATCTCAGCATAGGATATGTGAATCGGTCAGTATCGTAACCGTCTTCACGACTGCAGCTTTCCTGATTGATTTCAGCTCATGGGTTCTTATTGGTAACGCGATGCGCTTGGGATTCGCCTTGGGTATGCATCTATACAACGAAGATGGACATTCAGGCGCTGTTCATAAAGAGCTCAACTCTAGGATCTGGTGGGCACACTACGCTCTTGAGCGACTTATTTCGGCGTTAACTGGACGGCCGAGTCTCGGTACGGGCTCATTGTGCTCGGTTCCCTTGCCGCTCCCACTCTCAACCGATGATCCTGTCGAGTCGGCCGCGCAAGCACAATCTAGTGGCAACCAAGGTAAGCATTCGCTTAGGGTTCAAATATCTCCTGGAAGCTCCCAGGTGATGGACTTCTCGACTTTACGAGACCTCGATTACGATAACCCTGATTCCGGCCATGCAAATTCTGGCTCATACCTCAGGAGTATGGTCAACCTCGGCGAGATCACACAATCTGCTCTTGCATTGTATTCTACCGACACTGTAAGAGGATCATGGGAGTCCGTCCAAAGATCGATCGCACAGGGAAATGAGGCTCTTGACGTCTGGGCGACAGATCTACCCGAGGAACTCAACTTCCTTCACAGATCGAACGTCATCAATCACAGGTATAGGCGTGAGCAGAATGTTCTTGGCATCATGTACCACAGCACCAAGATCCTCACCACACGGCCTTGCCTCTGCAGACTTGACCGTTGGATCTCCTATCAGACAGCCAATTCGAATACCTTCAATCAACGAGCAGCATTGCTGTGCGTTGAATCAGCGAAATCCATCTCGAACATCCTACCTGACGCCGTGGCAAACAACCTTGATCTGTTGTATCAGGAAGGACCTTGGTGGCAGATGGTTCATGTTATCATGCAAGCTCTTGTGGTCCTGCTTCTCGAGATCGTGCTCGAATCAAGATACTCTCCTAATAACCATCAAGATACAATGCCGTCGATGAAGAAGCTGTTGTATTGGCTACGAGTCATGCGGGTGAACAATGGAGTGGCTTTTCGAGCATATTCATTGTCACTAGGGCTCGTGAAGAAGCTTGCTCCAATCGTCAAGATGGTAAGTCATTGACTATCCCATATCAGTAGCGTTGACGACATACAAATGCAATAGTTGACTGACAATCCCAGGATATTAGAGAGTTCATCAATGAGGATGAAATGATCATGTCTACCACCGAGCCAAGTCCAGCGACCTCGGCCCCAGCTTCGACTCACACTCCATACCCAGATGTCCTCAATCCAGTTGAGGGTCCAGTTGAGAGGTCACGGGCTACAAATGTGTCATTTGCAGCTCCCGCGACAAAGCAAACCTCATATCAACAGCAGCAGCAACAACAAGAGAGACAAGAGAGACAACAGTTTATGTATGGCCCATCGTCCGACGCACAACACCGACCCACTTCGTCGCAAAAACAGTCTCCGCAGACCAATCAGAATACGGAGCCATTCCAGCTTCCATCTAGAATTTTTGAACACGGCCTGAGACTTGACCTCAGCTCCTACAAAAGCATCTTCGATGCCTCTTCTGGATATGAGCAATCGATCTTTCCCGGATGTTTCGTCACAAGCTTCGATGAGCACAACTTGTTTGCAGGAACTGAGTTTTGAGATATCAGCCCCAGGGTACAAGAGAAAGTATAATAAACTGAGGAGCATGAGGCTGCGCTGAGGAGTAGCTGACTTTGAGTGTGGGGGTATCCATTAGTTCACCCAAGGCCGATGCACTGGAGTGGCCTCAACTTATCGCAAGATGTTGCGTTCTAGTTGGCAGACTACAACTACGTTCCAGGCAGGGCACTGCATCAATATCGGTGGCATCGTTAGTATTACCGCATACCTTCTTGTTCGAATCTCAGAGCCTTTCTGCTGATGGTAGATGATTTCGTGTTTGCTCTTGCCCCATTGGCTACGCTAGCTGATTCAGCAAGCCCTGTTCCTTTGTCTCGCACCAAGGAATGGGATCTGCACCACGGTGCTCCAAATGCTGACAGTCCGCAGCTTTTCTGCGGTCAACAAGTAACTATTGATGAATCTGCGCTGTTTTCCAGAACCACTCTTCGACAAGCGCGCTGTGAAGTACCACCTTGTATGCAAACAGCGACCGTTCACGTTGGGCATCATGTGTGAGCGGCTCACAACTAAAGCAGACGTTCAATCGTGCCCAGATTGCTACGCCGCGAGACCCAAATTTTTCCTGATCGCTAAATGGCTTATCCTGGTCGCTTTCTTCACACATGTATCACCGCTATGGCAAAAGCCTTGAACTGATTTGCTGCAGCCCGCTTGTCGGCGATCGATAACCTCGGCCGCGCGAACGTGATTTGACGGAGGATCTCAGTACTTGTTTGTTCAAGCCAATCAGCTGTAGTAGAAGTTACAACACCCCGTCTGGCGTCACATGCCGCGAGATCCTTCCCCCAAGCTGCAGACGCACTCGGCAGTGATGATGGAGCTTACACACCGGTACAAAGCCCCAAGCTCCCCCACGAATCATAGTTGTTACCCACCAGAAGTTCAACACCAGCAAGGTAGGTCGTATAATGCCTACAGTCGAACCATTGGCCATCCGTGATGGTACCGCCACAGTATGGCACTGCTTTGCTGTCGGGGTCTTTCTCGTAAGCTATGATTTCATGCGACGGTACATAATCTAACGTTCGAAGTCGCTCATGGTTTGGATCGCAAGAGGACTGCATCGGGTATACTTACATCCTCTTCGGAACGTGCCAGGCCCACCGCTGTCAGCCTTTACCACCCTCCCGCATTTTGTCGCCGTCAGTCGAGGGGAGCTCAATCGTTATCTACATCGACTTCACGAGCACTATGGAGAGGTGGTTCGTATCGCCCCTAATGAGCTCAGCTTTGTCAACCCAGATGCGTTGCGCGACATTTACGGTCATGGCGTAAAGGGCACCGAGGGACGCATACCTCCAAAAGCATTCTCAAGATATCCTGAAAACGTCTACATCTCCATGCTAAACGAACCAAACGATGCTGAACATGCGAGGATTCGGCGGATTTTCAGCCCTGCGTTCTCGGAAAGAGCACTTACCGACCAAGAGCCAGTTTTCGTCAAGTACGCAGACCAACTTGTGCGCGTTTTACAGAGGAGTAATGAGGATGGACAGCACGGTATCGTCGACATGGTAAAGATGTGTAAGTACTGTGGGTTGAAGTGTGAGCTGATGCTGACTTATGCGCTTGATTAAAGTCAACTTCACAACTTTCGATATGATGGCTGATATGACCTTCGGGGAGTCTCTCCATATGCTTGACAACGCCAAATACACCCCCTGGGTCAACATGATATTCGGCTACGTCAAGGCTGCCACATGTGTGGGCATTTTAAAGACGTACTACCCTCGTATATTTAGCGTTATTGAAGTCGTGCTGGGCAAGCAGATACAACAAGCACGGACAAGCCATATGCAGCATACAGTCGAACGGGTCACGAAACGCCTCGAACAAGGTAGGCAGACTAAGGGAGTTGACCTATGGACATACGTGCTGGGCCAGCAAGAGAAAGGCAAGGAAGGCTTGTCCCGAGCCTCGATGAACGCCAATGCTTCATTGTTCATGGTGGCTGGGACGGAAACCACAGCAACAACATTGTCTGGTCTAATCTACATGCTTATGGGACATCCGGCGGCAATGGGAAAGCTCACCGAAGAGATTCGTGAGTCCTTTACTGCACCATCTGACATTTCGATGGAGCGGCTCGCCAGGCTCCCGTACCTCAATGCTTGCGTCAAGGAAGCTATGCGTATCTATCCTTCAGTTCCTGTAGGAATGCCGCATGTCACCCCCGCTGAAGGCTCAACAGTGTGCGGACGATTCGTTCCACCAGGCACCGTTGTGTCAGCATCACATCTGTTCATGTATACCTCAGCCGACAACTTCGCAGATCCACTACTCTTCATTCCTGAGCGTTGGCTTGGTGACGAACGCTTTGCAGATGATAAGAGAGCCGCAGTGAATCCATTTTCCGTGGGCTCACGAGACTGTTTGGGCAAGAAGTATGTACGCCATGCGGTGTCACCATAGCGTTAACTAACGAAGCACAGTATGGCAGTACACGAAATGCGCTTGATTCTCGCCAAGGCCTTGTGGACCTTCGACCTGCAGTTATGCGATGAACAAAGTAATTGGCTGGATCAAGAAGTGTTCATCACTTGGGAGAAGATGCCCCTCATGGTGAAGCTGAGGCCTGCTGCGCGATGATTCACGTGGTACGAAGAAACTGTCCAACGTTTCAGGTGTTGGACTGCAGGGAGGCTGATGATGATTACGAAGCTCCACACAACAAGCAAAGAGTATATTGGTTTTCATTTTCGCAGAGCACGACAAAAGAGGGTATGGGAGAGGCCCGTTGGGCTAGGACGAAGAGAGACTATGCAACGACAAATACTTCCGGCAATTGTTGAGGACTGCGCCTCACCAGTATGACAATTAATCCATAACTTATCACGCGCACAGTCTTGGCAATGCGCTTGTCTGTGAAGTTCACCTTGCTGTTCTGTCACTACCCGGTGATATGTCGCACCTACCCTCATCGTCATCTCAAAGAGGAAATCTCTGAAAGTTGAAGTATCACATCATCGCCCACCGCCAATTATCCGAGGCTGATAGCCCGTACCTCAAGCATATCGTCGTCCATACAGTTCTAGATCTGCACGTACAAAGCGACAAGAATTTCACCAAGTGGCTAAGCTGAGTACAAGGCATCACCAACAAGACTGTGCTTCCGTCAAAGACTGACAGCTCAGCGTATAAGAGTGAGGGTTACTCTGGTGTCCCCTTTGCCTCGTCAATCATAACAACTACAGAGTAAACATACTTCCTGTTCTTTCGAATACGTGTAATACTTGCCGGCCTCTTTCCACTCCCAGAAGATATCAAGATCTCGATCTCAACCTCCCCCCAGGAATTGACCTCTCGCGCTTGTCCCTACCACCGAAACGTTCGCCCATCCATTCACGCTACGACGAGCACGCTCTTTCAGACTGTGACAAAGGGCCAGATTCAGATCAGAATCAGAGCAATATGTCTGCCAGCAAGCCTGCCATCAGTTTCGCCATACGTTGTACCCAGGCGCTCTTCTCCATAGTCGTATTTGGACTCGCGTGTACTCTCATCAAGGGTCACCACCTCGGAAGTCTGCCATCCACACTTAGTTTTACAGCCTTTGTGGGCGGCCTATCCTTTATAGGCGCACTCCTTGGCATTACATCGTACTGGATTACGATTCTCCGAAGCCACTTAGGTCTACTGATAGACAGCGCGATCGCCGGAGTCAATCTCGCAGGAGGACTTGTAGGTTATTGTTTCTTGCCGCGTCAAGACTTGACATTGGCACTCCCGCCCGTCGCAGCCCAAGCTAACGTTCACACAGCTCATGGCGATCAAACTGAAAGGCGTCCAATGTAAGAACGAAAGTTACCGTGATGACTGGGAAGACCTGTATGCCAACGCGCGGAAGATGTTAACGAGCGACATCATCTGCGGAGGCGTGGGCAAGGAGGGTAAGATCCCCGTCTGCTGGGCGACTTCGCAAGATCGCCCCGGTAGCACCATGGTCAGCCGCTGCAGGATGGCTCAGGCGGACTCGGTGTTCATGTTCTTCACGGCCATGCTGGTGGTAGGAGCGGCCTGGCTGGGCTGGATGCGAATCAAGAGAGGATATTGAGGTCGTTTCTTCCACGGCGAGTTTCACACAGCCGCGTTGGCAATTGGTCATACACGCTCTGTCTCGTAGGTCCCATGTCGTAGAAAGCGTGACCTTGACGTCGTTGGGCGGGAGAGGACAGTGAGAAAAAGATACGAGCCTACTACCAGACAGGACTCGCATCAATAATGTACAACATACAACAGTCAATCAGTATGCACCTCAGGAACCTCACGTTCTCTGCTTACAATATGCGGCTGTATACTTGGGTAGTCTCGAAGAAGAAGGTGTCGCCAAGCGGGCCGTTAGAGCTTTACCTTTGCCCCTCATAGCTAGACCCTTGTGTAACCGAATGCCACCTCGTGAAGAACCATCATCTTCCGGCCAATCTGCTCACAGAGATATTGCGTGCTAGGTTGCACAATGATCGAAATGGTTCATTCGGCTCAAATTGTAAAGCCTCGCCACGCTTTCGCCATGAGCTCTTCGCGAAGCTTGGGCTTTGCGCTAGGATCCGCTGTCAGCACACCAGGACGCATTTATACATGAACGAGCAGGACCGTGCTATTGCGCTGCAGGACAAGACTGCCCCCGGACCAGACTGAATTGCAAAAATGAGCCTCCCGGAGCGACCTCAAGACAAGGCGGCTGTCGACGCCGAGAAAGGACCCTACCATGAAGGTTCACCAGCGTCCCTCGATCGCACGCACTCGCACGATGTCCACATCAACGAAGACCGTCTGGCGCGCTCGCTCTCAGCACGACAGGTCCAAATGATTGCCATTGGCGGCACAATCGGCACAGGTCTCTTCCTCGGTACGGGCAAATCGCTGGCAACCGGTGGACCAGCCTCGCTGCTCATCTGCTACAGCATAGTCGGCGCGATTGTGTACAGTACTATGCTCGCCCTGGGAGAGATGGCAGCGTTCGTCCCAGTCGCAGGATCGTTCTGCACGTTTGCTGGACGCTACGTGGACGATGCATTTGGCTTCGCGCTTACCTGGAATTACTGGTTTAACGACGCTGTGAGCACGGCTGCTGATTTGGTCGCCCTGCAGTTGCTTGTGCAGTACTGGACGGATGTGTTTCCGTGGTATGCGCTGGGTATAATTGTCTGGGTGTTCATTGTGCTCGCCAATGTCATCAACGTAAAAGCGTACGGTGAGCTCGAGTATTGGCTGAGTCTGCTGAAGGTGGTCACTATCATCATTTTCATCATCCTCAGTATCGCTGTTAATGCCGGTGGGAACCAAGGGTACGGCTATATTGGTGGCAAGTACTGGCTGATTGGAGAGGCGCCGTTCGTGGGCGGTATCGGAGGATTTGCATCTGTCTTCGTAACAGCGTCGTTCGCGTACGGAGGCACAGAATCGATCGCCATCACCGCGGGCGAGACCAAGGATCCAGCACGCACACTCCCTAAAGTTGTCCGCAACGTCTTCTGGCGCATTCTGCTCTTCTACATCCTTTCAGCGCTCATGATCGGCCTGAACATCCCCTATAACTATCCCGGCCTGAGCACAAAATCCTCACGCACAAGTCCCTTCACCATTGCCTTCCAGATGGCTGGCTCAAAAGCTGCAGGATCCTTCGTGAACGCAGTTATCCTGACCAGCGTAATCTCCGCCGGCAACCACGCCCTGTACGCCGGCTCGCGACTTCTTTACACCCTCGGCACGAACGGCCATGCGCCCAAGGTCTTCACGCGCCTGACACGCTACCAGATCCCGTGGGTCTCCGTCTTGACCACCTCGCTCGTTTCGATTGTACTCTTCTCGCTCTCGTTCGCAGGCTCCGGCCAGGTCTGGACGTGGCTGCAGAACATCGTCGGCGTGTCGAACCAGCTGAGTTGGGTGTGCATTGGCATTGCCTCGCTACGATTCCGGGCCGGTCTCAAAGCGCAAGGGAAAGAGCACCTCCTGCCGTTCAAGAACTGGACGTATCCTGTAGGACCGTGGGTGTGCATTGTGCTCAATTGCTTTATCATCTTGGTGCAGGGCTGGACGGCGTTCAGCCCGCGGTTTGCCGCGGTGGACTTTGTTTCTTTCTACCTCGAGCTGCCGGTGTTCGTGGGCATGATTATAATCTGGAAGTTGGTCAAGAAGACCAAATTAAGGAGAGCGCACGACATGGACCTCGTGACGGACGTGTATACGAAGGATGACATGGAGCCGGTGCAGAGCGGATGGAAGGGCACGGGGAAGCGCATCGGCACGTGGTTCTGTTTCTAGACTCCCACTTCACGCAAATCAGCAATTCATTCCATACTTTCATGAGCAGCTAGTGGCTTTTGAGCCAACTGTCGGCAACTGCATCCTCATGGCGCATGCTCGTGGAAAGATACTCCGTACGGCAGAATCATGCCCCTCGGTCTCTCGTCCGAGCCCCACGTTTCAAATGCCGACACCTCGTCGGCAACTGACGACATTGAGCTCCTCCCCGCCGCTCCCCCATAAACAATCTCTCCCCAGCACCTATAAGGCTCTCAATGCAACGACTCCGGCAAATCTCAGGCCACATTCCCCGCAAGGTATTCTACACAACCTCTCCTCTCCCGCCCCGCACAATGCCTAAGCTGCTGTACCCCACATCCCTCGCCCTCGACCCTAAGCTGCTCGAGGGCTACAGCGTGGATCTCGTCCCGTATAATGTCAAGGAGAAGATTCCCGAGGAGCACACTGACGCCGAGATCCTGGTGACATGGACCAACACCGCTGCGAACCTCAAGGACGCTGCCGGCCGCCTCACAAAGCTGCGCTGGATCCAGTCGCTCGCCGCAGGCCCCAACGACGTCCTGGGCGCCGGCTTTGATCCGTCCAAGATCACCATCACGACCGGCTCGGGCCTGCACGACCACACAGTCGCCGAACACGCGCTCGGCCTGCTGCTCAACGCCGCGCGCCGCTTCTACGAAATGCGCGACATCCAGCTGCAAGGCAAGTGGCCAGGCCACCTCGGCGGAGCGCAGCCCGACAGGCCCAAGGGCAAGTTCACAACGCTGCAAGACGCAAACGTAGTCATCTGGGGCTTTGGCAACATCGCAAAGTGCCTGACGCCGTGGCTGACGGCATTGGGCGCGAACGTCAAGGGCGTTGCGCGGTCAAAGGGTGTGCGCAACGGCATTGAGATCTACGCCGAAGACGACCTGAAAGGCATTCTGCCCAAGACCGATGCGCTCGTCATGATTCTGCCGGGCTCGGACGCTACAAAACACGTCCTGAACGCGGAGAGGCTGAAGCTGTTGCCTGACCATGCCTGGGTTGTCAACGTTGGACGTGGTACTTCGATCGACGAGGAGGCGCTGGCGAATGCGCTGGAGCAGGGCACGATTGGCGGTGCTGCGCTGGACGTGTTCGAGACGGAGCCTTACCCGGAAGGCGGCAGGCTGTACAAGACACCCAACACGATTGTCAGCCCACACGCTGCTGGTGGTAGGCCGCAGAACCCGGAGGATTTGATTGCGTGGAATCTGAGGAAATTCCTGGCAGGGCAAGAGCTGAAGAATGTCATTTAAATGTAGAGTAGTACACTGTTGCTTGTAATAGATTCCGACTCGAACATAAACTGGTGCGCTCAAGGCTTGAAGATCAGGATACCGCTCTCGTACAGACCGCTTACGATGCCTACACCTCTGCTGATGTCTCGGACAGCAGTGCTGCTGCTGCAAAACTCTTCGCCGCTGTTCTTATACAGTGTCTTGAGCCCCTCTTGCTCGCTCCACTCGGCAACCCAGCTTGGCGCCGTGCACTTGCAGGCTTCCCTTTGTTGCTGAGCGCCATGTGGATCGCATATAGCCCTGCCTTTCGATACCTTCATAACTGCGGGCGCAAAAGGGTGCCCTGCCATCAGCACCCTACCGTTGCTGTCTACAGACAAGTTGTCCACGGCAGCTGGCGTGCGCACGACGTTGTTCAAGGCCAGGTCATGGTCGTTCTGGATGTCGAAGAGGAAGAGTCCGGATTTTGAGCTCGATGCCACCGCCAAAGTGGACGTATTCACAAAGGTGATGCCGTTAGCAAATGGCACCCTCGCAACTACCTTTGCGCTCTTCGGGAAGCGTGTATCGATGTACACCACCGTGCCACCAGGAGCGCCTGAGAATGTTTCGATCTTGCTGAGCAGGGAAAACGCTGCGGCGCGAATGAAATGGTCATTAGTCACGTACAGTTCGTGTTTGCCGATAATCTCGATAGAATTCGGTGCGTGCAGAAGCGGGTGTGTGAGCCTGGCCACCAGTGTTGTGTTTGACGAGGAGATGTCCACGTTCAGGATCAAGATGTGCGAGCCTCGTTGACGTGCGTGATTTACAACGTACAGAGTGGATGTTGAAGCGTCGAAGGCCAGGCCAAGAGGATGTAAGTCTGGCTCGTCGATCGCGAGCTGTTTCAATCGAGCCGCGTCGTCCAGTCCTGGGGTTGCATAATCATAGATGTAGATGCCAGCGTTGTCAATGGAAGGGTTTTCCGGATGAAAGGTACCCTGTATTCATCAGCGGACGCTGGACGTCCGTATTCGTGCTTGAAGCTCACCATCACAGTATTCCATCGATCACGTCCGGGGTCACAGCTCACAAAGGCAACGCCCAAGCTCTCTTCCATGATGACATCCTCGCAATTCCTTAGACGATCGCTGTACTTTACTTTGGGACTTGTGAGAATTTGCAAATTCTCGAAGCTTCCTGGGCGACTTGCTGCCAGAGGGGAGAAAAAGACGTAGCGGTCATATAACCATGGTGCAACCGCGGCCAACGCGAGTGCTTGAATCTGTAACGAGATTAGCACGTCATCTCGACTGCCACATTGTAAGGACGCACGTACTATTGGCTTCAAATTAGGCATTTTGAAGATGAGCAATGGGTCACCGATGGAAGTTTGGTGGGTGCGGAAAGGAAGCATTTAAGTTCATAAGCTCGGCTCGCGACGGAGCCCTGGAGATCATCACTGCAGGTGTACTTCTTGATTGGGACGGCCCCACTCATAACACAAGACCGATAACCATATGTATTGCGTATCAGGATGGAGGCTTCGGCCCGCTTGCAGTCAGAAAGTCGAAGTCTGCCCCTTCATGCGCCTGATTGACCGTCCTTAGATATAAACCGCGATAGCCCCTCTCCGTCGCTCGCCCAGACAAGACTGATGGTTGCGCAAGCGTGTCGCTGCTCCCAAGCAGCAGTCCCTTCCTTCTTTGTAACCTCCTCTGAATCTCAGCATCATCCACTTCAAGCCTCAGGGTCCTCTTCTCTACGTCACATGTGATGCGATCACCATCTTGAACAATGCCCAGCACGCTCTCTGGCAGCACGGATTCGGGTGAGACATGCAGTACGATCGTCCCGCCTGCTGTACCGCTCATCCTCCCATCGCTGATGCGCAGCATATCTACTACGCCCTCGCGACTCAGCTTTCGTGGAATTGGGACAAGGCCAGCCTCAGGCATGCCGGGGTATCCAAGAGGGCCAATGTTCTGCAGTACCAGTACTGACGAAGGCGTGACCTCAAGTTCTGGCGAGTCGATGCGCTGAGCGAGGTCTGCTGCATTGCGGAAAACGACTGCAGGACCAGAGTGCGACAGAAGTGACCGATCTTTGGAGGCTGAAGCTTTCATGACACTACCTTGCGGCGCTATGTTGCCGTATAGTACCACAAGACTTGATGACGTCGAGAGTGGGTTCGAGAGCGGCCGAATGATTGAAGTTGAATAGTCGAAGGATCTGAACGGTGTTGCGTCCAGTACTTCACCAAGAGTCTGCCCGCTGATGGTCAAGGCCGAAAGGTGGAGAAGCGGGCGTAGAGTGTTAAGCAAGGCAAGCATGCCTCCAGCATTGTGGAAGTCGGTCATGTAGTTGTCTCCGCTGGGCTTGAGATCGACAACGAGCGGTGTAACGCGACCTACTTTATCGATGTCCTTGAGTGTTATCGCTCCTTGAAGCTCAGGGTGTCTGTTGGCAATAGCGAGTAGATGCACGATGCCGTTCGTGCTGCCACCAATCGCTTGCAGTACGATTAGTGCGTTTAGAAACGACTCCCTGGATAATATGGTTTGAGGTGTTCTTCTCGCTTTCGCTACTGCGACCGCATTGCGACCGGTCTCTTCTGCTATGCGTAGGCGGGCTGCTGATACTGCCGGTGCACTTGCGCCTTTGAGAGGCATCAGACCAAGCGCTGCAGTAAGACATGCCATAGTGCTAGCAGTCCCCATAACACCGCAAGTGCCGACCTGACTAACATCAGTTGCTTGCGAAAGGAGATCAAGAGAAAGAGCATACTGTTGGTGCCAACTCTTCATTAATATCAGCGATCTCCTCGATCTCGATCTTACCTGCTCGGAATAACGCCCAGTTGTTACGACAATCGGTGCAGGCTCCTATGCGCTTGCCTTGATAGCTACCAGTTGACATTGGACCGGTAATTAGGGGCAAAACTGGCTTGTTCGCAGATATGCCACCCATTATCTGCGCGGGCACAGTCTTGTCACAGCCTATGGTGTTGATCAGCCTCACGGTGTACGGTTGGTTGCCTTTATCCCAGTGCCTTACCTCCGATCATGATACAAGCATCGACAGGCTGTGCGCGAATCATCTCCTCGGTGTCCATGCTCATCAAGTTGCGCAGAAACATGCTGGTGGGCGCTGAGAAGCTTTCAGCGACACTGATGGTTGGGAAGTCGATCGCCAATCCTCCTGCCAGCTGCACTCCTCTTTTGGCAGCCTCGATGAGCTGTGGAGTATTCCCATGGCCTATGTCGAGATTTAGTGTATGCTCGTCTCAGGCCACGAGGAGAGCTGCCGTACAAGGGTTGAAGCCGCTGTAAGTGTTGATGATACCAATGATTGGCCGAGATAGAGCATCTTCGCCATACCCAAGGGCTTTGATGAAGACCTTTCGCAAAAACAGTGAGAAGTGAGGATCGCCGTAACCTGCAAGGCCCTGCCTCAAGCCTGAGGTTGACGTAATTGGCTGTGAGAGATTGTAGTCTGTATTGATTTCTTCCATTGTGCATGGCTGACAACAATCATGGAGGGAAAGTCGTCCTCCATCACCGATACGCCCATCTTGGATAAAGGACAGGGCCACAGCCTGCCTATTTGCTTACTTGCCAGATCGCGTGCTAAGATGTGGGGTAGTGATGCAGGTGGAAACGCGAACCTCGGACAAGCTCAGTCCGTGGACCCTGCCCACCTTGAAGACAAAGAAGGCAAGTGCTACGCCCAAAGTGGTACTGTGTGTGTGCGCACTGTTATCGATCTGTTTGGCGCGTCGACAGGCTCGCGTCCAATGTCAGTTGGGCCTGTGTGACACCTTCTTGAACCATATCTTTTTGCCTTTCTGTATAGAATTTTGAGCGCGCCGGCAGCGCTGCTTGCCCTAATAGAGCCCCTGAGCTCGACACCTAATGGCCGCCCAGACGGAATCCCCCCGCACTCGCATTGAGACTGTCAAGTCCAACCTTCAAACAACGACATCATGCACAGACACGACCGTAGCGACATTACGAGATCTCCTAAGCCGCAGGAGCGAGGAACCGATACAGAAGGAGAATGTGGGGGTAAAGGTACCGGGCGCATTGAGAAGGAAAGCAGACGCTGCAAAGGCTGCGGCGGGCAAAGATGCGCCTAAGGCAGCAGTCACCTTGCTTGCACCGAGAGAGAAATACGTACTGGCCACCGAGGTCGCCAATCTGTCTCTGAAGACGCTCGCCGAAGCGCTCAAGAATCAACCATCCACCCCGCCTTCACGATCTTCAACCAGACCCCCGGCACCCACCGACAACACAACGCGCAAAGCCACCCGACCGCCCACAGCCACCCGACCGCCCACAGCCACCCAGAAGGCTCTGAAGGAACGGCCAGTCTCGCAAACGACCAGCACAGTAAAGCGGCCAGGAGCGTCAGCTAGACCCTCTTCTGCAGGTTCTTCAGATCCTGGGCAAGACCCTGGCCTGGTGGCAATCGCAGAGTGTGCCAGGACAGCATTTGCATACTTGGGTACACCTGAAGCTAAGAAGGTCGTAGGAAAAGATGGAGTAGAATTGCAGGTGGAGAGTGGAGTTCTTTCTCTTATTGGAAAGCTGGTTGCCTTTGGACTGGATAGCCAAGCTGTGAAGGAAATCAGGCTATTGAAGAGAAGACTCGAGCTCTACTTGGGTCATGCAGAAGTCAAGAGCGCCGGTACAACTATCAAGAAAGTTGGGATTAAGGATGTTGTAGCAGAGAAGGAGAGTCTTGCCTCACTCTTACACTTTGGCCACATCGAATCGAGGAGCCCCGCCCTACCGATCGTTGCCAATCTTCAGGCATATACGCTGCGCGTCATAGCGAGACTAAAGAAGGCCTCCACTATCGAAGCTTCTTGGGAATACCTGCAGCTGTCGAATGAGTCCTCCCCTGCGAACCTTCTTCAGCAGCTTGCGAGCACGGCAGCTGGCGCAGCGAAAGCAGCGCGACAACTCGAATCTCTCGCACAGACAGTCCTTGCACTGTGCCCGAGCATATCTGCACTCGATGACGGGGCAATCGCCCAACCTGCCCCTGAGACCGTTCTTCGGCTGCAGCACCTGGCCTTCACAATCCGGAAGATGTGGTGGGAGTTGGCAAAACACAAGAGCAACAAGGAGTGTGAGCTTGTTGAGCCCTTCACAAAGTGTCTGGTTGCCTATGCTCGACGATCAAAGCTGTCATCCACGGAGAGGTACAACTTGTCCAAGTCGTTGAGCATAGAGCTTCTTGGCCAGCAGAGCCTGGCCCCTGGCGCCGCCGGCTCTTCCGCAGCGATCAACAAGACGCTCTGCAATCTGGCACAGGCCGCAGGGCTGTCTGATGAAGCCTTACGATGGCTTGGTGCGCCTGATGACAACGCATCGATTACAAACTCTGCCGCGAAGCAAGCATGTCGACTGCTCCGCATCGCGACTGTCTCACTAGAGGCTGAAAACAAAGGGGAGGATAAGCCGAGGCTTAAGGAAGTCATCAGTGCCGCTCTGAAGGCCTTGCAAGGCAGCCTCGGCGGATCGTCTACGGATCTCGACTCGCTCTTCATGGAAGTGAATGCATTGAGACGAGCTGCAACACGCTCACTTGCATCAGGCTTGTCGGCTACATCACTCAGCTCAGAAGATTTGGCTACTCAAGCTCGTGCTATATCGATGATTGCTGCAAGCGTACATTTTTCTGCAAGATTCGTAGGACGCAGAGGTGTGGCAGAGTCAGAGTCAGATTCGCAGCATCGACATGAAGATCGTATCAACATGGCCTGGAAGTGCACCAAGAGCATTGTTGAATCGGTCCTTACATGCTGTAAACGATCGACGAGCAGCCCAGAGCTCTGGGCTGAGCTGGACATTATCCTACAAGACTGCTGTTACATACTTCGGAGACTTGGAGAGGAGGGTGAGAGCGGAGTGCTGACTGATTCGCAAGCTGGAGATGTCGTTTCGTCGTGCCTTGTCAAGTTGTCCAACTCGTATTGGAACACTTATCTGCAGCTACGGAAGGCCACAGCTATCGATCCCGATCTCCTCTTGGTGGCTATGCGACGTTCAATCGATCTTGTGTCAGAGGGTTCGGAGACACAACAAGAATCAGGGCACCTCGCTATGAAGCTTGAGCGACTAGGTGAAACACTGGATAACATCCCGAAGCCTGACGAGTCGCGCAAAGCCTTTAGGCAGTGCATTGGGTACCACATCTACCTCAGCATCGAAATGCTTGCAGAAAGCGTCGCACAGCACTCACTCCAGTCGTTATTTGAGGGCGATGGCAGATTCAATGCACTTGGGAGGTTACTGAAAGCTCTGCATCGTTCTTACCTGCTTCATGGTGTGAAGCGTGTAAACGAGCTTGCGTACCACGATGACACTTATCTACAGCCAGATGTCCGGGGCGCGATTCTCGAATGGCAACTGGTGCTCTACTCCAAGACACTGTCCAGGAACAGGCAATGGAACTCGAACCTCAACCACTCCATTAAGACACTCACTGATACCCTTCTCGATATATACACCGTAGAGCGGTACCCTCTGCGGCGTTTGCGGTTCACTAACCTGTTCCTTCAACTCTCCCAGGACCACCCACATATCGTATCGCACAGCCTGTCACCGCTAGACAATCTTGCCACGGTGGACGTCTCCGAGGATGAAGGCTTGATCAAACTCAAGGAGCATTTGGGCGCCCTCTGCAGCTTCAAACTGGCTATGCAACAGGTCACTCCACCGACGGAGACGCTGCGACAATGCTTCGCAACATGGGAATTCCTTGCCAAGTCTGCAACTAGCTGGAGTGCTCTGACCGAACGCATTGGCGACGTCGACAGCTGGCTTCATGACGTTCGAGCATCTGTCGACTATCTTAACGCCAAGGGTGAGGAGTACCTTGCGTTGCCTGTATTACACCTCTTGGTGACAATATTCGAGCTACAGAACGACAGTGATGCTTCAGAACTCGTTTGCAGTCTTTCAGCACTCTCGTTGCAGTATCTACGTCTCGGCTACACTGGCAAAGCCGGTCTCTCGTTGGCAAAGGCCGAGGTCCTTGTTACTCGCCAGACGATATCGACAGAAGCCAAGCTAAAATGGTATACGGCCTATGCAGAGTACCTATTTCGCATTGGCAACACTGACAAGTGGTATGACTTGTATCCTCTTCATAAAGAATTTCTCAACTGACTCTGCCAGTACGTCTTCCTTAGCCATTGCTGAGTCCATCGCACGTAGCGACGCTGCATTCTTGGAATTGTCAACATCCTCCGCAACAATATCGCAACGGTTGCGGTACAACAGCGTCCTCGCGAACGCCTGCTACGTCTATTCGCTACTCACTGCATCCCAAGGAGCTCACAAGGAGGCTGCAAGATACGCAAAGCAAAGTGTCACGCTCAATCGCCGCATGTGGGCTGCACTTGAATCCAAGGTCAACGCGCAGAAGGCACTTGCAGAGAGTGACGTTTCGATACTTGATGCTCCGAGCAAATTAGGCAGCGACCTACTGGCATCCATGCGCGACGACAAGGGGACACCCATAATCTCTTCAAACACTCACGACGTACTTGGAGGTGCAGACTTTTGGTTCATGGTGCCCTCGCTATACCGCGGGCTTATACAGCACTCACAGGTCTTCGCCAACCAAGGATTGTTGCAAGAGGCAATTTACGTGGCAGAACAAGCGCAGAAGGTTGCTACGGCGACAGGCTCACCGTCTTTGATGACTGACGTCGCGAGCTGGCAAGCAGCATGTTGGGCACAGAGCGGCAGGCCTGACAAAGCCGGGCCATTACTCAAAGCCATCGAGCAACCCTCAGACCGCAAGACTTTGTCCGTTGCAGCATATCATTCAGCTATTGCCAGGGTACATCACTGCACCGGAGACTTCGATGACGAAATCGCATCTTACGGCACCTTGGAACAACTTTTGAACGATCTCACCAGTCCAGCCTATATTCGATCGCTTGGTGCTATACATCCAAATCTCGATTCACTCGCTTCGCAGATAGCTGGCATGAGCCTCGATGCCACTGAGGCCATCACCACCAAAGCAACGACTGCCGCTAAGGCACAGAAGCCTGCAGCAAAGCCACTTTCGAGATCGACCTCGCGATCAGGTGCTCGCTCCGCTACAGGTGTTCGTTCTCGACCAGGTGCTGCCAGCGCTGCAAGCGTTACAAGCGCATCGAAGGCTGCTCCCAAAGGTCGACCCAAGAGCATGATCGCCGCCCCAAGTACGGAGACTGTCAGCACTGCAGACCAATGTACAATCTTACATGCCTTCCAAGCGGAGGTGTATCACCGCGGTGCACTCGTAAACTTGATACAAGAGAACCTGAAGGCAGCAGCAAGTCTCATCGAGAGGGTACAACAACTGCGAGTCGGCGCGGACCGAGATGTGCAGCATATTTGGGCCAAGTTCAAGCTCATGCTCGCAGAGAGCGCACAACAAATTGCCGCAGACTTTGCGTTCAACACACTGCCTGAGTCAACCATCGCCTTCCCTGCTATCGGCAGCAAGGATAGAAGGATGTCCGAAGGCATAACAGTGAAGAAAGCTTCGCCTTTGGCTGCCACAAAGACGAAGGGCGGCCGTAGCAAGAAGGCGACAGCGGTTGCAAAGATCAACTTCACAGATACACTGCGCCAAGCTCGTGAGCATTTGCTTGAGATACATGCTTTGTCCGCTACGCACGGGTCAAATCATTTGTTCCAGCAGGTTTCGAATGCGCTTGGTCATATCACAGTACTGCTATCAGCTGTCTCAGAAGCGCGTGGCTCTGTGCATCCTTTGTACGCAGCGTACACCAGTGGTAAGTATTCGCTTCATGTCGATATGAGAGCTATTAGCTAACGATGAGCAGAGATTCCGAAAGTCAACGCTATGAGACTCGCACAGGAGTTTGTAGAGTCTGAGAAAGAACAGATGTCGCGCGAGGAGTGCTTGAGTTGGCCGCTGCTCGCAGCCTCCGATTTCAGCCTCACTTCCGCATCAGACTTTCAACAAGAGTATCTTGATATTATCCCGGAGTCCTGGAACGCCATATCTCTTGGTCTCAACGAGGCTCGTGATGAGCTCTATGTCACTCGCTTTGAGGCCGGTGTGGCACCGTTCGTACTTCGTTTACCACTTGCACGTCACGCTTCTCGCGATTTGGATGAGGAGGAATTCACCTTCGAAGACGGTAAGCGAGACTTCGAGGAAATTATCGAGCTCAGCGACTTTAGCACGCGAGGTGCCCAAGAAATGACCACACGAGAAGCCCGCCAGCAATGGTGGGACGAACGTGAGGCGCTTGACACGCGGCTTCATGAGCTTCTGGTCAACATGGAGAATATTTGGCTCGGTGGCTTCAAGGGCGTCTTCTCTCAGCATACGCGGCAGCCAACACTTCTTGCCAAGTTCCGGAAAGCATTCGAGGATGTACTGAATCGTCATCTGCCCTCACGTAGCATGAAGACGCAACCCAAACGACCTGTTCTAGATGCGAGGGTTCTGGAGCTCTTCATTGGGCTCGGAGACCTTGCAAAAGAAGAGCTTGATCTTGACGAGGCACTGACCGATCTTATCTACTTTATTGTCGACATACTCCAGTTCAACGGAGAGGCGAATGCGTACGATGAGATTGATTTCGATGCTATGGTAATCGAAACACAAGATGCTCTCAAGGCGTATCACAGCGCTGCCCGTACAGTTTCCTCATCCACACCGCACACCATTCTGATGCTCGACAACAACCTTCACGGCTTTCCATGGGAGTCTCTACCTTGCCTCGCAAAGCTGTCCATCTCACGTCTTCCCTCCATTGCGGCGCTTCGCGAGCGACTCCTCAGCCTCCGACCCTCAAGCGCCGACGACGCTGCACCGGGCCACTACATCGCTGCTGCCAACGGAGGCACAACTATTCTCAACCCCGGTGGTGATCTAGCGAATACCACCAAAACCCTTCAACCCATAATTAACTCCTTGCGTGGAGACTGGACACACATTTCTTCACGGCCACCAACCGAGACCGAATTCTCTAACGCACTGGGGTCACGCGATCTGCTACTTTACTTCGGCCATGGCAGCGGCGCGCAATTCGTGCGCCAAAAGAGCGTGCGCAAACTTTACCCCGGCAAGCAACCCCCCGGACGCGCAAAGCCGGGCTGCGCAACAAGCTTTCTGTTCGGCTGCTCCTCCGTGCATCTGACCGAGAACGGTATCTACGAACCCAGTGGCATGCTGCAATCTTACCTCACTGCTGGCGCACCAGCTGTCGTGGGGATGCTGTGGGATGTCACAGATAAAGACTGCGATCGGTTCGCTGTGAGGTGCGGTGAGCTTTGGGGATTGTGGCCAGAAGCTAAAGAAGAGGAAACCAAACCTGCAAAAACACCACAGAAGGGTGCGAAAGGGAGGAGCAAGGCAAAGCAGACTGTCGCTGAAGGTGAGAGAAAGGGCGAGTGTAGGCGCGGTCTGGGGCTTGATGAGGCGGTCAGAGACGCGAGGCAGGCATGTTATCTGAAATATTTGAACGGGGCAGCCGCGGTGGTGTACGGTATTCCCTGTTATTTGGAGTAGAAGAAGGCGCCGATGTAGCTTGCAACGAGAGATCATGTAGCAAAAAGCTTCCATTAGACCATCGTCTTTGACATCCGTACTTCGCTATTCCTTTATCTTGGGACGCTGCACCCTGATTTACGTGCAACATGCCTTCCTGCCAGCTCATCCTCTCGCGAACTGCTTCGTGATGAGTCCTGGCTTCTTCGTCCTCCCTGCTGCTCGACTTGATAGTCACAAAGACGAAGTGAGGCGACAAAAAGACTCAGCAAAGTGTTATCCATAAGGGCAACGTGACGGGTGACTTTATCGAGTTTCATCTTTGGACATCCACAAAAGGAGTATGGATGGGGTGATACCGTGTTGAAGGTCGTTTCGTGACTTTATAATCACATTGACTATGTTTGCCATGCTGATCAGGGCACTCCTAAATCTTCCTAAGGTGTATAATTTGACTACCTCACAGACATCACATTGTCGCGGTATCACTACACTTTTGGAGAATGACTTCACAATACCTGTCGTAAGTCGACTTTTCGATTTTTGAGCAGTTCCCACATTGTTTTCTCGATGTCCGCTTTCTGTTCTGAGTGGGAAGTGAAGGCTTAAAATGATAGCTAGGGGGTAAAAAAAGCCAAATGTAATTGATCTCGATGGTTACTGATCATGCATCGATCTAACTCGATGTTTGACGCATTGTCATCCCCTTTGTTGCTCTATGGTGGTGCTGCTGCCCACCACGTAAGTGTTCCTACCGGCTCCCCAATTTGTACCACACGACCTACGCGACCGGCGGAAATATGGGCTCGCCCGGGATCGAATGAATATCTCTCGTAGGTAAGGCGACACAGCCCACGCAGCCGGCACATAAGCCAGGAGTCCACTCGCCCGGGAGCAGGGAATTTCCATTGGGTGACTGCGAGTATCTTGCCGCTAGATGAGCCGTTCCGAATTGCTGTTGATGACAGTTGTATGAGAGTGTTGATACATTACAGTGTGCAATGCAAATTTGAATGATGATTTCACTGTACTTATAAGTAATACAGTTCTTCTATGTCTATTTATCCCGGGCGGAGAGGCCTTGATCAAGCAATCAATAGAGACCGGCGCTGTATCTAAGGTATCAACTAAATCAGTGGTATCATGCAAATTTCATGGGCGACAAAAAGCATCGTCCGGACAGATGGCCTGACACAACGCCAGGTAATGCAAATCAGGAATCGTGCTCGCCTGGGCCTATACAAGAGATGAGATATTAACAAACTCAGAGCGTTCAGAAGTAGCTCATCCTATTTTCGCGGGCTTGTGGCGGTGATGGTGACTTGTGCTTCTTCGTCGCGCGGTGTTGCCTGTGGATCTGTTGCTGGCGACTATTGCGTTTTGATGCATATGCGCTGGCGGGCTCATGCGATAGCTCAACCTCCGATGTCATGGTGATGGTCATGTCCTCGTTGCGTGTTGAGTCTTCTGAGTCTGACCGCGACTTCATCTTATGCCACATCTTCGTTAGCCCGCCACTCTTCGATATCCCCTCATTGCCCTGAGCCCGCAGTATGGCATCATCGCTGGCGCTTCTTGCTGTCGACGTATGATCGCGATGTTCTTCAGGGCTCGATATCTCGCGTTCTTCGTCCCATTGCTTCAGCTCGTAGCTTCTGCCTTGGTCGTGGTCAAGGTCGGGTACGGCTCGGATTGTCTCTGATTTTCGTTTCGACGAGGGATTCGTTGCGCTTGCGAGGATCCTTGAGTCCTCAACAGCTGTGTTCGATATCTTAGTCGATCCGCCGTAACTGGTGCCAACAAACTTCTTGCCCAGTGAGATGCCTCCCGAGAAAGTACTTGAAAGGCTGAAGGGAATTTTAGATAGAAGGGGCTTGAGGACAGGCGCTGACGCGCAAATGATGCCTAGGTCGATTTCTACTGCTGCGGCAATCCAGAGCGGGTACGCATACCTGTCGCGCTGTCAGCGACTATCTTCTTGATCCTTCTTGGTAATATATGACTTACCAGGTGCTATCGTAAGTAGTCATTAGCGACTTGTAAATAAACCAGGTACGAACGATCCCAGCGGCAGTAACGATGAGGCCCATTCCAAAGAGCGCAGCAACAGCAAAACGTTGGCGTTTAGGCATGTGAAGCTGAAAGACGTCAACCAACGAGCACGACTGGTTCATAAGGGTACTTACCCCCATTATCAGAGGTATCGGGGTCACTGTGGTAGCAAAGTCGGCAATACAGTTGATAATTCCGCAGATGAGGGTCACAACGCCTTCGTCCAGGCAGCTACCGTCTGGTGAACCAATCTTCCAATAATCCGATACCGGCGTACAGAGAAAGACAGCAATGAACCTGTGTAGCGTGGGTCAGTGGAATAGTCTCTCCGAAGTCCGATAGTAGGATAGGCTTACAGAAATGAAATGAAGATGGCCAAGGTGTAAGCGACATTGAGGTGAATACACCACTTGAACCAAGACTTGCCCGTGTCGTTGACTAAGCGATAGTAGAAGCAGTGAAGTGATAATCTCGTAAATGTTGCTGCTCCAGTAAAGACACATTTAGCAGCCAATGCGATCTTCAAGGTCGGTTCCAGCTTATTCAGCGGGATGTCCCAGAGATGTCTGTCCCACCCATATCGCTGATTTGCTAAGAGGACGACAGCAGTCAGTCCAGCAGTGAAGATCTAGGAAGAGTAAGCGGCGTAGCCATAGCAAGTCACACTACAGGTGCCCATACCAGAGCGACTAGAATGAAGATGTCATCGAGCCCGAACCACCTCTTGATGATTATGCGCGTATACATGCGAAGCCCAACCACTATCGCTACCAGCGCGATGAATACGGAGTTGACGATGAGGAGTGCATCGCCTCGTGTTGGAGGATTGGCATAGTTTGGCGTGGGCCATGTTAGGATCACCTAATCCATGGTAAGTCTGCATCATGCCCTGAACGAATGGGTTACTCACATCGAACGGAGGCAATTTCATCCTGGCGTTAAGAATGAGCACCCTGCCCCAGATTGCAGAAATGACATGCAGGAGTAGAAGAGTCAATGGCAGCAAGCTCGGAGGATTTCCCACGAGATTAGGAAGGGTTGGAAAGGGTTTAGAAGTGGTAAGCCTCCGGCACTAAATCGCAAGCTCCTCGACATGTTTGGTGTCTGCGGGGTGTCCATAAGGTGTGCTCCTCCACAGTCCTGCCCAATAAAGTTCCCGGCACGCGTTACGAATTGGTGCCACATTGGTTGGCATGCTGGTAGCACATCGCTGGACCCGAACATAGTGCTGCTCCCACAGACCACTCGTCAAGATGTGAATCCCGACAGTTCTTGGGCTAAGCGGGAAATGCTGCAGGAGGACCGATACACCCGTAATATGCCACGTGAGGTGACGCGGCAGTGTGAATGTTATCAGCTGCACACCTCCCAACAGACTTGTAGAATTGTACGGCTGGAGTCTGGCCGCACCACAGCGGAACGTAGGAATCACCCACAACTACCAAACTTGATATCCTCTGGGCAGGACATACGGTCAGACCAAAGGTACGTATCGGAAGGCCCTTGCTGGGCGCTATTTACCGACGTTTTCGCGCGAGTCGTGCAGCTATGCCGATGACTGGGGCACTTCGGAGCATACGGCTGTTCGATTGGCCAGTCGGACTGCGGTTTTGGGCAGCATGGACGTGGCTGGTGTTCTACAACAGCTGCGACGCTGGTCACCGCATGCTGAAGAGACAGCGTTGCCCTCACAGCGCATGGTGGATGAGGCGTCGACTCGAGCAAGGATCTAGGGTGATCTACATGCTCTAGACCAGGAAGGTACTGACCGAGTCAGTGCTCGGAAGCCGACCACTTACACCACTGACGCAATCTGGTCGAGCGCACCAACACTCCATTGAATCTTAAATCTCGGTCAAATCGGCTACCGCAGCACTAATTTCTCCTAATAAATCGGCGGCTGTCTTCACCCGGCGTCCTGAAGACCTTTTTTCCCATGATCCACACCTACAGAAGTAGCGACAATTCCATTCCAAGTCAAGCAAGTATCCTAAGGCGATGAGCTGCCGGGACTGGATGCTCAAAGATTAGCTGCAAAATCTGAACCATGTGGGCGCGTCCTCCGGCAAAGCCTTATCTGCAGCTGCGAGATGTTCCTGGTCTCTGCGACGGTTAAACCTCGTAACCAGCTGTGCACCTGAACCAAGCTCAGCCAGCCTCAGCGCCCAAGGGAAATCGAACGCAGAAAGGGCGTCGTGTCTATGAAGTGGTGAACACCTAGGGTCAATTGCTGACCTGCGACATCATTCCTACCTGGGGCTGTTATAGGAAGGGTCTTCATGTCACAACATGAAGGTGGCTGTTCTGGTCCGCTACTGCATGCACTTCACCTCGCATTAACCTCCGCGCATCGTCTCAGCGGTCGTTGCGCAGATGAACAGGTCTATACTCAAAAGCCTAGACAACCTGTGACGACGACACTTCTCGCATGAAGCCATGTTTTCGCCTGTAGCAATGCTCTTTAGGATCTGCGCAAGTGCTGCCGTCAGTCCGAGTCGTGAGAGCCCGTTGCAAGCGTAACGTCGATGACCGAAATCTACATCCAGTGCTCTGGCACCGTTCGAGCAGCTCCTGAACGTCGATGTAATTCCATGGTTGGACACCATGCGCAGTCACGTCGCCGTTATCTTCAGCAACGATTCTACACAGGAATAAGGCATCTTTACAGGCAAACATCCATATACCTCGGCGCAGAATGCCGGTCTACCTGGTTAGATATAATATAGCTTCCACCCCAGAGGCTGACGGTAGATCTTTCTTACCGCGCGGGCGTCAGTAATCTTTACACAAAACCATGATATCACGCATAGAAAGCACCACGGCGGCAAGCCACCCATTTCAAGCGTGTGAACATTTTGAGCACCCTCAAACAGGGCTAGGCTACCGCGGAAAGAGCTAAACGGAAAGACCAGCAGAACGGAAGAACAAGACTAGGGTACACCAGGCACGGTCGTGAAGTGTGACCATGGTAGAGCCACGCATCTCAACGCGACGCCGAGCTCGCCGATCCGATCTGGGGGTGGACGTGCTTGAATCCACATCTGGTAGCACCGACCTGGCATTGACAGTGCTCACCGGAGCGAGCCTTGGTCGCCTGAGGCATAGACCTCACAATGCTCATAAGGCGTGACGACGCAACACTGGCGATACATTGAGCAGAAGGCTGTCTGTTTGCCGCAGCTAGGCAGGACGCCTGACGACAGTTATGCAGTCCAGTCTCGGGTGTCGGGATCCGAGGGGCCTGTTTCAATAGCGGTCCTCATAAGATGCGCTTGTCTATCTATATGATCATCTGGTTGTTTCGACGAAGTGTGGGAAGAGTGGACAAATACGGAGCTCACGCTGTTTACGGACAACTGCTGGTCAGATTACCGACCGTGTAGCCTCAAGATCTCTGAGCTGTACTTCATTGACTTTGCCTGACACCTGCATGACATTAAGTCACAAGCAAGGACACCTTCTGCGTTTGCGGCGCATCGTCGTGCCTCACTACTTCGCCCGCGCTGAGCCTCAAAAAGTAGCCATCGTCATGCTATCGTGAGCCGACATTCCGACTGCCGCCCACCTCGAGACACTATACGCCATTGCTCGTGTGATATTTTCTATTCTCTGCTTAAGCTAGTCTGGTCGAACGGCACCTGCTAGCAATCCTCGTCCAGGCCTAAAGGGATTCACGAACATGCAGCTTTCTCACGACGGGCAGTAATATCTGCTCTTGCACGACTGGAGAAGCCAAGTGCTAGGAACGTCGCATTGCAGGGCGACAGTATTTTTTAAACCCACGTAATGACAACAAATTTCGTAATTGCTTTCTTGGAATGGCCATCGCAGTTGCGCTGCGTACATGCGGCGTCATGCCTTGATCCTTCGCTGCGCCGAGCATTGCCATCATATTAGCATCAGCAACGATAAACTCACGACATCACTTCGCACCTGACGCGCAAGAAAGTCTGTGATCGCAGCGCGCTCTTCTACTGGCGCTCATCTCGCTGAGCAAGCATCAGCACTACAATCGTAGCACCGGGAATGGCACACACTTCCCGGACACAACCACAGTTCCTCTTTGCTCGCACTGCATTTCTGCTTTTCCTTAGACCCTTTAAATCGCGCGAAACGGCCGTTGTAGTGCTTCGAGTGGCGCTTTGCATGCTTCCCCAGTACCGTGCGCCGGTGTGAGGGCTTTGTCCCCCAGCACTGCCTCCAGGGTCGCCTGAGCTCGCCTTACAAGGCGCTCATACGCGCTGCAGGCTTACACACAGGGCGCCTAACAATGCAGTCTCAACGATGATTGGTCGAGAACGAAGTAAGCGCCGCCTCGAGGCTATTTCGCATGCGCCTTGTGATCGCTGAGCCTTTACGTGCCTTCGCGCCAGGCTTTGTTGTAGAGGCTGAGAGGAATAAGTTGCTGAGGCGCAACAAAGCGGCTGTACTTATGTAGACACGCAAGCCCTTGTCTTAAATCTACGTCTACAGTTACACACGTTCAAGACAATCGAGGGTTGTTCAGTCGAACTCAATCCATATTGCGATCAGTCCATCAGCATCGAAAGAGGGGCCCTTACTTTAGAAGCCTCACAGAGCAATTCTACAATAAGCCTATCATGGCGCCCACCAACCTCGACATCATCCGACAACGCTCAGCGCCGAGATACTGGAATGCAGTCGCAAAACGATCAGACTGCGATGGAAGCTCAAATTGCACCAATCGCACCGCCATCCTGGTCGTCATAGTGGCAATCAGCTTCCTTACCATATCCATCTTGCTCTTCTACTACCTGCGGAAGCGCACAAGCGTACACCCAGGTCCCACACGCTTCAGGGTCGGGTTAGTGCACCCGCATAAGGTGCAGCGGATGGAGGCGCGAGCAACATGGCGGCGAGAGGATAGGTACGAGGGCGACGTGGGCACAGAACTGCCGAGGTATGAGGAGAGGAACGATGCACCGCCGCCCTATGGGTATGTGGTTGTGAGGCCGGAGGATGTACATGTGCACAATGGGAGGCGATCGCAGGAGAGGAGAGCTTGAGCGTTAGCTGCTTCACAAAATAAAACAGAATGTGATGACGACTTCGAGTGCGTGCTAGGAGCAGTATGTTTTTCTACCTGACCAGTGTGTGTTGTGTATCTATCCCCTGCGCCTGGTGCTGGGGCTCTTGCCGGCCACGTTCGAGTAACTAGCCGCAGCGCCGCTGGCGACTGCCTGCTGAGTCTTCTCCTTGTTTGCTGCGATGGCAGGCGCGACCGGCTTGTTAAGCTTCTTGCTCTCAGTGTTCTTCGAGGCGGGCGCGTTCCAGTAGTACACGACTTGCAGGAAGAGAACAAGGTTGAGCGCAAAGCCAGCAACGAAGCCGTAGAGGATGAGTGGGTCGTCGACTTCTTGGAAGGTGGTGAAGATGCGCGAGGCGGAACCGAGGAGGTAGTTGATGACCTGGGAGGACTGTTAGTGGCTACAACGGTGGATGTGTGAATAGTGTGCGGCTTACAGCGAACGCGCTCAACTGGCCAGTGCCGCCCTCAGTCCAGATCGTCAGGATCTGAGGGATCTTGGCTGCTACACCCAAAACACCTGCGGCACTCATGGCCAGACTGAGATTTGCCTCGTTGACCTGGTTCTCGTTGAACAGCAGGTATCCAGCGCCAGCCAATCCAGCGATCCAGGCGGCGATCGCAGGTTGCCTGCCGCTGTAGTTCAGAACCAGAGATGCGATAGCAATATTCTGGATCAGAATGAGAGCTGTCTCGCCATATGTGCTGAACGGAAATCCGCGGCGGACATTGTAGCTCAGCGAGATGAGGTATGCGCCGGACTCCAGAACATAAGAGAGGAAGGACAGGCCCTCAGCGGATTGCGAGTTCAGCAGCTTGAGCAGCTGGGGAATCTTGACGATCGAGGATGCGCCAATGATGCCGATACCGAGACCCTTGGAGATGGCAAGCTTGACACATTCGGTCTTGGTGAGATCAACGTCGTGGAGGAGTGTCTGGTAGCAGACTGGGCCGAGGAGGTTCTCGCCCACGTCAGCGATGGGCTTAGGAAGGCCCTTTGCAATGGGGGACAGGATAGGGCGAATTGCAGAGCCGAGAGCGTCCATGGCTGCGGTATTCATACGTCTGGTGTTCAGTGGTTGCGGGGTGTATGCTTGAGCGATGAAATGTTTTGGCAGGGGGTGACGCAACCTGGCATGATGTTAGCGCGCAACTCGGCTGCATGCTTTTCGAGATCCACAGTCAGAATGCCAGCGAGAGTTGTGTCATATGTTTTGATTCAGATTTTGTCTCGTACATCATCATTACTACTGCCATTATCGTTGTATGATCCCCTCTATCCAACACCAAGCAAGAAAGGAACAATATTAAAGTACATAGTATGGAACAATGTGATCGAGAAGCGCATATGAAACAAGTGCTGGCGACCAAAAGCGCGCAGCAAAAATAGGCCAAAGCCTATTGAAAGATTGAACACAGCGAATATTGCCATCAGATCATCTAGAAGACGTAGGGGATGAACAGGTACGGGACCTGCTTCTCGTACTCTGTCCATGCCTCACCGTAAACCTCACGACACCTGGCGATATCGCGAAGCGCACGGTGGATGATCATGCCAGCGAAGAAGACAGAGTAGAACCAGGGGAACAGGGAATCAAAGCCGGTGATCAAACCCCATGAAATAGCGAAGAAGAGATCGCAGGTGTAGTGGATTTTGCGAGCCTTGCCGTACCAACCATCGGCCAGGATCTTATTTCCGTGCTTGGTGGTGATGGTCTTGGGGTTGGCGATGCGGCCGTACTTGAAGTAGGGGAAAGTGGTGCGCTCGTCAACAACACCGCGCTCCTCCTGGCGGAACTGGTTCTTCTGGCTGTTGGTGGTGTCCCAGATGTAGTACATGCCGAGGTAGGCGACGGTCAGGGCACAGACAAACCATGTTGGCCAGGTGTACTCGCGAGGGTGGTGATTCGCGACATAGAGTGTGCAGTGACAGTAGGAAAGGGGCACGCCTGCCATGTTCCAGAAGATGAGCATGAAGCCAAGCTTCTCGTAATACATGTCCCTGAAGTTGTGTTAGCGAAGCTGTTGACGCTTGAATTATGACACTTACCAGGTGGTGATGATCAAATGCTCGCCTTTAGCGCAAGCGTTGGCGTACAGCCAGTGAGCAAAGAGAAGGAAGATGGCCTCGCCGGAGATGTAGCCGTACGACTCGTACTGTTTCAGGCAGGTACCAAGCGACAAGAAAAAGAGGATGAACCACGGAATGCGGACCTCGAGAAACATCTTGAAATCCAAAATGCCGAAGAGCCTAGGGTTCAGTTCGGATCCAAGGAAGAAGTCAACGATGACATTTTCAGTCATGCGGACGGTAGCGCCACGGACTCGCGCAGAGATGTATGCAATAGTGGAGCATAGGAAACCCGAGATGATGGCAACCGTCATAATGTGACCGAACTCATCGATCAAAGTGTAGAGCTTGAAGACACCGGTGAAGTGGAGAGCTACCATAATGACAATGCTGGAATAGAAGGACCACATGGCAGAGCAGTAGTAGTCGAGCTGCTTTCCGCCCAGCTGAGGGAGAGGCTTGCCCTTGCGGTAGACACCAGGCATAAACATGTAGAATGCCATCTGCACCAGGCCAAAGAACCAGTAAATCTGCCACGCCTGGTTGGTGGGGTAGGCTTCGGTCTTGACCAGAATCCACATGTGCCCAAAGAAGTCTGAGTAGCTCTGGCCTTCAGCTGGCTTGGGGAATTTTCCATCGTAGAATGTTGCGCCAATCCACATGTAGTACATCAACGCTGGGAATCCGGTCATCATAGCGCTCATACCGAGAGCGCCGCCAAACTCATGCAGACCGCCCTTGTCCTTCGGTGGGAAATTCTTAGCCGCCTCTTGAGAGGCGTCAGAAGAGCTGGGCTCCTCCTTCTTAGTGTGCCCATTCGCGGAGCCGTTGGTCGCGGAGCCGTTGGTCGCGGAGCCATCGGCATGTCCAGTACTGACATGTCCGTTGCCGTTCGCGAAATCGTTGCTGAAGGGCTTCTCAGGTGTCAAATCGATCTCGCTGCGCTTGATGAAGCCGTTGGATGGGGTATCTTCCGTAGAAATGGACTTGCGACGCTGCGACCTTCTGCGACCGGGTGTCTCGACAAAACCGGGGTTTTCTGGTTTTCTGCGCATGCATGTCAGCCGCCATTGCCGGTTCCGCAGCCCAGTCACTGCGCTGCGACTGGTTCCTCTGGAACCTACTTTGGGGTGTAGCCAGCCTGGGACCGCGTTACTCGTTGTGACATGGTTGCGATTGTTGCGATGCGACTTCAGGGGTACAATAAAGGCAAGTGCAAGCAGCAAAGATATCAAGCTCGAAAAACGCAGTGAAGCGCTCAAAGAGGTTCGATAAGGGGAAGGCAAAATCAAGTAAGCCTTGTGGTTCGAACACGCAAACGTCACAGCCCTGACGACTTCGTTGTGAAGGAAAGTTGCAGTGTTTACCTTTCGCCGCGTTCCGAATTTTTAGTTGTCATGTATGCCTGCATCATTGACTCGCTAGCCAATCGGTAGTCCGTTATACCGCCAGGCGATCGATCTCATCTCGCAGGCTGCAATCTAGGACGCCTTCAGCCTAGTCTCGGATTCTTGCAGCAATGAGACTGTGGAGAAATTGTCTCCTGTCCCGTCCATGGCACGCCAACGTCGACGTCGGTCTGCTCTGTTCGCCAAGATATTCACATACATGCCCATAAGTGCACAACACTTCTGCTTGAGGGAATCGCTATTTAGAAAATCTGGGGTCTTTTCAAATAGTCTTGATAGCCCATTATGTCACTGAAGATTTGTCTCCACGACATTTGTGCGAGGTCAAGACGTTTCCCTTCAGCTGTATGTGGGCATAGACACGTAGGACCAGGAAAACGGCCAAGCTTCTCTTTGCACGTCAGCCCATTCATTTGAAGAGTTTTTGAAGTTTCCCAGATCCGAAAATCTATCATTTCGACTATCATATCATCTTCGTGCAGGCTCATGCCGAAGTGGCACCTTTCCAGTAACCAAGACCAAAGGACTCTTCCACATTCATGCCCATGCATTCGCAAGCTGTTCTCGACCCTGCAGTCTCTGAGGTTTGACGGATGCCACATTGTGACAAGATGCTGCCCTGAGGTCCCTGTTAGCTAGGATTGAACACCGTGAAGACATGCTGTGTCTGTTCTGATAGCGTCGTCAGCGGTTTAGCTATCTCTTTTGGATGTGTGACACCTAACCACTTAGATGCACTTTCACACCTCGTGGTTGTATGTCTTTTTGTCGTGAGCTCGCTGTGGATGAGCCATGCCAGATTTCAGCCTGCTTCAGCAGCCACTGGCTCACTGCGGCATCTGTGATACACAGATTCAGCGACGTCTCTCGGCTGCAGGAGGGCTAGAGCAGGAGGCTCATAGCACCTCCACTATCCCTTTACAGCTTCGATCTATGAGCACCTGAGGGCACCGCACGCGAAGAGCTTGCGCGGTGCTTGCAGTCACGGTGAAGCTCGATTTCACTTAAGATCATCCCCGCGGCAGGCAACCTTGTGCTTCTAGACCCGCCGCCGCCGTCGCCGTCGCTGCCGCCAAGGAACGACGCCAGTCAAAGCTTCCTTACGGCGTAGATGAACACAACGCGGGCTCCATCGCTGACCTTTCCCACAGACCACCACACCACATCTCGAGGAATTTGCCTCAAGGTCACCTACTACTATCTCCTACTGCATCACCACTACTATCTCCCTCCATCATGTCTGACACTGGCGAGACCGCTCCTATGCGCCCGCCTCCACCTGTCATGAGCGAGGAGGCAGTCGCTGCCCGCAAGGAGCAGCTTGTTCAAGATCTTGCTCGCGCCAAGGACGCTGGATGGTGAGTGCTACAGGCACCGATTCTATTCGAGCCAGCACTGAAGTACACAGGAACAACCCTATTCCCTTCAACTACGAGACTGTCGCCAGCGGTGAGCCTGAGCCGGACGAGGCTCGTCCAGAGAATCGTTGGCTGTCCGACGCTGTTGTCTACCAGTGGGATGATGAGTTTGGTGACGTTGGCGAGCCCAATCCCGAGTTGGAGAAGGTTCTCTTCGACGATGAGCATCTTCAGCGCGCTGGAGGTGCAATCAAGGCTCTGTCGTACGAGGTGGTGGTCGAGGGTCCCGAGAAGGTTCTGCCAGTCCGCGATGTAAGTTGTCCGCTATTTAAGCACTGACGAGCATGTACTGATCACAGCACAGTTCGACGACGCCGGTCTCCACCCGGTGATGCTCGAGAACGTCAAGCTCTGCAGGTACAGCGTACCCACGCCGATCCAGTCATACTGCATGCCTGCTGTCCTAACAGGTCACGACGTCGTCGCCATCGCTCAGACGGGTAAGTATTCACGGATACCAGCGTTATTTCCTACTGACTCTCTCCAGGTTCAGGAAAAACAGCCGCCTTCCTCATCCCCATCTTGTCCAAGCTCATGGGCAAGGCTCCTCAGCTTGCAGCTCCCCGTCCAAATTCGGCACGCTACAACCCTCTTACCGACCGTGTCCGCGCCGAGCCTCTTGTCCTTGTCGTCTGCCCGACGCGAGAGCTGGCTTGCCAGATCTTCGACGAGGCACGTCGTCTCTGCTACCGCACGATGTTGCGTCCATGTGTGGTTTACGGTGGTGCGCCCACTCGCAACCAGCGTGAGCAGCTGGAGATGGGCTGCGATATCCTCATCGCTACTCCGGGTCGTCTTATGGACTTCATGCAGAACCTGAATTTGCTCTCGTTCCGCCGCCTCAAGTTCACTGTCATCGATGAGGCTGACGAGCTTCTCTCTTCCGGTTGGGAGGAGGCGATGGACAAGGTATTCTCCGGCGCTGGTGAGTCGCTTCCTCAAACTTCTTATATTGCGCCGCTGACAACGTCTAGATGTTAACGCTGATGCCGACCATACTTACTTGATGTTCTCAGCCACCTTCCCCAAGTCCGCTCGCCGCCTGGCAAAGGAATACATGGAGGATGGCTACATGCGCATCAAGGTGGGACGTGTCGGCAGTACTCACCAGAACATCACACAGACTGTTGTCTACGTCGACGAGCGCGAGAAGGACCAGGCCCTGTTCGACCTAATCTTCTCTAGCGAGCCCCAGCGCACCCTCATCTTCGTAAACTCGAAGCGTAAGTGCGACATAGTCGACGACTTCTTGTACAACAAGGGTCTGCCATGCACATCGATCCACGCCGATCGTACGCAGCGCGAGCGCGAGGATGCTTTGTAAGTTGTCTCATCTTCGAGATTGAATTGGGACAATGCTGACTTCTTCCAGGCGTTCCTTTCGTACGGCGCGATGCCCTATCCTCGTTGCCACTGGTGTCACTGCTCGAGGTCTCGACGTCGCCAACGTGAAGCATGTGATCAACTACGATCTTCCTTCTACCCAGTACGACGGTATCACCGAGTACGTGCACCGCATCGGTCGCACTGCTCGCATTGGCAACGAGGGCAAGGCAACGTCCTTCTACAACGACCGCAACGAGGACATCGGTGAGGACCTTGTCAAGATTCTCCTAGAGTCCAAGCAGGAGGTTCCCGACTTCTTGGAGCAGTTCAAGCCTGAGAATCCTGAGACAATCGAGTGGCGTGACGGTACGGATGATGAGTCTGATGACGGCCTTGCTGGCGGCTTCGGCACTGAGGACGCCGGTGGCTTCGACGCTGGAGCTGGTTTCGGTGGGGGCGAGGATGCTGGTGGATTGGGCGGTGATGCCGGCGGTTTCGGTGCTGACACTGAAGGTTTTGGTGGCGATGCTGGCAGCTTCTCCGGCGGTGGTGAGGACAAGGTTGGTTCCTGGTAAGCGATCTGGTGGTGCGTCGCTTCTGCCGCACAAGTCAAAAAGTGATTCGGTGTTCAGCCTTTGCGACCGCCTATGAGCAAGCCTCATAGAGAGCCTCCAGGGCTTATTTCGAGCCGCAGCAAGCGCGGCAACGATGTTTCGATCGACAGTTAAGATCTACGAGCGGACAGCATTGCGTTCCCGGTGGTTTGACAATCTGCCTATTGGCTGTCACTGCCACCAGATTAGCAGCTTCCAGCTTCCAGCATCATGATTAGATAGCTCCAGAGACGACAATCACGTGCATAGGATTTCGAGCCTCCAGTCCTCTTGCTAGCGTTGTGTGTATATGTATGCACGTTTGTTCTCCTATCGCGAGTGGTCATATCGGCAGCTGATCCAAAGACTTCAGCCTGGCCCTCAGAGTCGCAATGCAGCGGGGAATACAGTTCTTGCGGAAAGTCTGAGCTATACAAGATGACCCAAGCACAACAGTGTTGAGCTACCACTTGTGAAGGGTTTCAAAGAACTCCCCACGATGGTGGTGAGCGCGGAACGAGCTATGGTAAGATCATGGCTTGGCGAGCACAGACGTCGACGATCCGAGGCGAGGCGAGGCACGAATTGAGCTCGAGCCTGGGTTTTTGCATCTTCGCGCCCACTACCGGCTCTCACCATCACTCTCTCGGAGCCATCGCATCCACCCCCAATAATCACCAGCTACCATCGAAACGAGTCGCCGCTCACACTTTTCCTTCCGTCAACAATATCTGGTTCGGTACGCCCAAGCACACGTGCGCATAATTCACAAGCTCAAGCTGCGCAAACAAAGTCGGTTACTAATAAACCTACAGCTTCCTTGCGCCTTCGATTGACTCAACATCCGCCGAAAGAAGCCTTATTTTCTAAACACACTTTATCAAGATGGCATCCACCGAGTCATCCGCGCCCACCAACGGCAATTACGCACAGGACTACAGCCAGCCCGCGCAACAAGCACCGGCCTCCGAGATCCCCAAGGATGAGGTCGGCTGGTACTTCGTCGAGCAATACTATACCACCCTGAGCAAGAGCCCTGACCGCCTTTACGTACGTACAAAATAGACAGAAGCCATTGAGAAGCTCAAGCTAATGACTCTCTAGCTTTTCTACAACAAGCGCTCGCAGTTTGTCTCGGGTATTGAGGAGGAGAAGGTCAATGTCTGTGTAGGCCAGAAGGTACGCGACTCATAGTACGATTGCTCGCACATGGTGCAAAGCTAACAATGAGACAGCCCATCAACGAGCGCATCAAGGAGCTCGATTTCAAGGACACCAAGGTCCGAGTCACCAACGTCGACTCGCAGGGCTCAGATGCGAACATCGTCATCCAAGTCATTGGTGAGATCTCCAACCAGGGCCAACCCCACAAGCGCTTCGTCCAGACTTTCGTCCTCGCCGAGCAGACCAACGGTTACTTCGTTCTGAACGACATCTTCCGCTACCTCGCCGAAGATTCCGAGGAGGAGGTCCAGCAAGAGCAGGCTGCCAACGGCATTGAGGAGCCCGCTCCTACTGTCGCTGTTCCCGCTGAAGAAGAGGTCCCGCAGGGCGAGGTCGCCAGCAGCGAGGAGGACCTGACCAAGGTTGATGAGAAGCTCGAGGAGGTTGCAAAGGAGGAGCCCTCCACCGAGGAGACCACCGCCACTACTCCTACAGAGGAGACTGCTGATGCTGAGAAGACTCCTGAGGTCGAAGAGACATCGGCTGCTGAGGAGGCTCCCAAGGAGGCCGAAGCTGCTGCTGAGCCTGTCGAAGAGGAGAAGCCAAAGGACCCTTCGCCTACTCCTGCTCCTGCCCCTAAGAAGGAGGTTGCTGCTCCCGTCGCCATGCCATCCGGTCCTCCCAAGCCCGCTGCTCCTCGCACATGGGCTAGCCTCGCTGCTTCCGCTCACAAGGTTGCTACTCCCGTGGTTGCCGCCCCTGCTGCTCAGCAGGTACCCAAGGAGGCCAAGACCGCCGCTCCTGCTCAGCCCGCCGCCGCTGCTTCCGCCCAGACGTCTGCTTCCACTCGTGAGCAGTCCCCCACCGCGAGCCAGGGCGAGGCAGGCTGGCAATCCGTTAGCGGTCACAAGAAGGAGCAGTCTCGCGCTCAGAACCAGACTCCTGCCGCTGATGTCGAGCAGAAGAAAGCATACATCAAGAACGTTTACAGCCAGGTTCAAGAAGGCTCACTCAGGGCCGCTCTCTCCAAATTTGGCGAGGTTGAGTATCTCGACCTCAGCCGCCAGAAGGTCAGTTTATACAGCGTGATTTGATGAATGTGGGCTGACCCTGTGCCTAGAACGCTGCTTTCGTGGACTTCAAGACCGCCGCCGGATACCAAGCCGCCCTCGCCGCCAACCCCCACACCGTGGACGGTGTTGAGCTCAAGGTCGAGGAGCGCCGCCAGCGCCCTCAGGGTGGTTTCCAGGGCAACTTCCCTCGTGGTGGTGGCTCTCAGCGTGGTCGCGGCGGTCCTGGTGGCCCTCGTGGCGGCTTCGTTCCTGGCCGTGGCCGTGGTGGTGCCCCTCGTGGCCGTGGTGCCCCCCAGGAGTCATGAACGGAACAGCTTCTGCTGCCTTGTTTCATCTCCGCCGTTCCCGTTCACTCTTCGTCGAGTCTTTAGCGACTTTCACCGTTCCATAACGATTCACGCCTTCTGTTATGTGTTCCGTGTTCGACTCTTTTCAGCGATTGTATAAAAGTCACATCTCCCGCGGAAAAGTCCGGGCATCCGCATCTCTGTATGAGATTTATGAGCCCTTGCATAGCGAGTCGGTTCATGTTTGCATTTCCCTTTCTGCACTCGTATGTACTCGTTTCATCCACTTCTTTTACTTGTTTCTTTTGGCCCATTTTCCTCGGTGACCTAATGTATGTGGATGGGTATCTGAGTACATGCGGGCATGCGGACATGGGAGGCGGAAAAAGGATCTGGAGTAATGGGTTATGGGTACTTCGGGCTCGCCTGTACATTGGTCTTTGGTCTTGCACAGCATTATTCGAGAACAGAACAGGGGAAAGAGCGCGATGCGTACATGAACGATAGTATGAGTATGATGCAATATGCATATTGTGCATGCTTGAACCACGGTCAGGTTGCTGCAGATTGGTGATGCACTTGTAACTGATAACGTCACCCAGTGTTGACGCGTGATTCGCCAGGTAAGTGAGCCTGCCGCGCAGTCAGCAAGTCACGCTGTCACGCTGGCAAGTCGCGGAAGCTCTCCACTTCCCTCTTGTGATCTCCAAAGATACTTTGACACGTACGGATCTGCGCGTTTGTTCCCCCTTCCTCACTTCGACGACCGTTTGGTCTTTATCGCGAAACCGACCGGGGTATCTGCGGGGTACCATCTGGCAGGTGTAACACCGAATATCACATCACCTGCCCTCCGGCGTTCGCAAGTCCCCCGTGACTTGTTCTTAGGTCGACTTCCAGCTTGACAAATCCAGTGTACTTCTTCGTCCACGACACACTCGTCGACTTTCGGAAGCATGCGACCGCTTCCTGGTGGCAGCGACGCGCTGCCTGCGCCTGTCAAGCCTCGGTCCCGCAAGTCGAGCATGGATCACGCCGCAACGCCGTCGAACAATGGCCCCACCACGTTCTTCATGAGGAGCGAGCACGATATGGAACAGTCCATGTCTGCATCACAAAGCACGCAGTCGATAAGAAGGCAGCGAGACAGCACATACGGCGTCCAGAGTCTAGCTGATACTCTGGAGGCTGCATTTGGAGCTGAAAGCACCGCTGTTGGCAAGAAGGCAGCGGACACGCGGAACAATGCAGACAGCCATGCCAGACACACTGCGCGATCAGGGTCGCATAGTTCGTCTGCAGACTCTGCAAAGTCACCAGGGAGTCCTGTTGCCTTGCCACTGCGCAAGCTGAAGAGGAAGCTGTCCAGCCGCACCACATCCACGCCTCTGACGCCCCTTACTGTCGAAGCGCCGTCTCCGCTGCCCACCCCGGCTCTTCCGAGCACGCCAACCTCAGTGTCGCTGCACTCGCTCAAGCTGTCTGAGGAAGGTTCCGTTATCGATGAGACTGGGAGTCAAGTCATCACTTCAAGTGGTGAGGAGGAAGATGATGTCGAGACGCAGCAGGGTGCGTCCATGAGTTTCCCGCAGCTGGTGATGCCGAGCATACAGATGCCAACAAGGAAACCTTTCACAACCAAAGGCAAGAATATGGGCAAGCTGAAGGTCTTGGTTGCTGGGCAAGCAGGTCAGTATCCTCTGGCCAACCATCTTGAGCATCATTGCTTGACAGACTCTGAGTACTGACGTCTTCATGTAGGTATTGGTAAGACCTCGCTCATTCGATCGATCATGCAAAGCTGCGAAGACATCGTACACGTTGACTCCCTCTCGCCCTCACAGTCGCTCTCTCAACCACCGCCCAGAAGACCGAAGTCTCGTAGACGGCAGACGGATCAGGGTGCAACAATGCGCGTGACAGAAATACATGCCAGCAGTAGACCTTACCCACACTGGTGGACCGATGTTGAGGATACAAGAGTTCTACGACGGAGGAAGAGTAGTATCGACATAATACTGGAGAGGAACATCTGCTTCGTGGACACCCCTGGCTACCTCGAGGGGAGCTCAGAACAAGATGATATGAATCTCGTTGTTGAGTACATTGAGTCACTGCTCCACCAGACAGCCTCTATCTCGAACTTAGAAGACGGAGAAATCGTTGGCGTGATCAGTGGAAGTGGAGGGATATTGGTAGATGTAGTCCTCTACATGTTGCCGCCAAGTGAGTAACGAGTAAACTTTGGCAAAGGCAAGATGGTTACTGACTTCGGGAAGACAAGGAGATTACTAAGGACATCGAGTTCATGCAGCGTCTGTCAGCATACACCAACGTCATTCCTGTCATTGCAAAGTCGGAGACTTTGAATGCGCACGAGCTAGTCTCACTGAAGGCATCTGTACTTGCTCGCCTACAGTCTACAGCGGTCAGGCCTTTCCTCTTTGGAAAGCCTATCGACGATGCATTGCTTGCAGTCCAAGGTCTGGACATTGTCTATCCGTTGGAGACACCGAGGACCGCAATTCACTTAGATGAGGCGAAAGAGCCTAATCAGTTCCCCTTCCCTACACCTACCCATCCGTACGCGGTATCGTCGGTCCAAGGATCGGACGCCGACATCATGGATGCATCCCTGCTGATGTCCCCGGACTACGTTCAACCGCTTATGCCGTCTGAGCTTACCAATCTGGTCGAACAAGTCTTTGACCCTGAGTCCATCACATGGCTAAGACACGCAGGAGCTAAGAAGTTCCTCGCGTGGAGGAGAAGAACGAAGCTACCAGGCGACTCATTCATCATGCATAGTCTCCGGCAGCCACGCAGTCCCACTACAGCATCGGTGGGATTGGCCGGCACCATGGCGAATCGTAAGTCATTGTTACCTGATGTTTACACATCCATACACTAACATCATTCAGCATCCGCAACGTCATCTGTGTTCTCCGCCGCCTCGCTCTCTGGCGTCCTCGTCCCTCGCCCCACTTCCCCCTTCTACTCGAACGTACATTCACCTCTCTTATCCTCCATTGCCGGCTCCCCCACCGACCCAACCGCTTTCTCGCTCACCCACTACATCAACAGCAACCCGCAAGCTAGCGATATTCGTGTCGCCAAATGGGCGACCGACCTTCACAAGAGTCTGAGAAACGAACGCGACCGGTTCGAAGATCTACAAAGAAGTGAGCGGGCCAAATGGCTGCTCGAAAGGGTTGGCGAAGAGGTCAAGAACGGCACTATTGTCACTGCGGATGGGCCGCGAGCGGAGTGGGCTATCGTGAGACACGGCATCGATGAGAAGGTAGTCGGCGGGCAGAGATATGGGAGCGGGCTGGACTCGAAAGACCCTCTGGGTCTCTGTGGCTTGAGTGACGAGCTGAAGAAGAGAGGATTCGTGCTGTGTCAAGTTGTGGGCGGTATGAGTCTGCTGGGTGCTGTTGGTTTGGCAGTCGTCAGGGTTGCCGGCTGGGAGACCCCCGAGGGTCGTGTTTGGGGTTGGTTCTTTGGCGGTGTGGAGTGAGTTATCGCTTGCGAGCGATTGCGTTGGATATACCCTTGATATTAGTCGTGTATATATGCAGTAGTAGCTCGAGTCTATTTAGCTCAACGCATACTCAGCTCAGTGCGATTCCCGGGTTCTATGAGTTGCATGGCGTGGCAACGAGATACAAGGCAGCTTCGATGCACAGGCCAGACATGGCATTCGAGTTTCTGCTGACGTATTTGCATTGGTGTCTCTTGAAGGCCCCTTTTCGTCCTTATCTCAGTTCTCCCTCTGTGAACGCGAGCAGTACCCAGTATTGTTGATAGTTGTCTAGATCATGAGATGAACCAGCGGTACATTTACGAGGGTAGGGATTGGGCAAACGAACATTGGTTATGCCATATTAAGTTATTACACAGCTTGCGCTGATAATCTATCGTCTAATCGTGATCTACCTGCCTCGATAATTCTCGTAGCTAGTATCTTCTCTCATACTCCGGTTGAAGTATCCCCCCGCCGGCGACCCTGCTCGTGACCGGTCCATCAACGGTTGCCTGCTGTTGCTCGTTCTCAGCATCTCCTCAGCATCCAACGGCGTTGCTGGAACATCCACATCCACCATGTCCTGCTCCTGGAACGTATCCGTAGTAGGCGTGTGCTGATACCCCTTTGCATAGCTATGTCCTTCGCCATCGCTCCCCTTCTCACCAAGTCTTGTTAGGCTTGAAGCCCTACTGCCCGCAAGAGAAGCGCTGTATCGCTTCTGTGCCGGGCTGCCATATGGCGAGTTTTCGACGAATGTTGTGAATGTGCTCGGTGTCCCTGGCCTCGAGATGAGATCCTCGGGTCTTCCGTATAGCTCTCCATCGCCGCCGAATTCCTCTCTAAACTCCGCGCGCCGCTTGAAATTCTCGAAGTCGAGATCTCCTTCTTCGATGACTTCAACGTTTGGCATCGCTGCATTTTCAATGCTGTGCCCTGGAGCAGTGTGATCCATGTCGGTCAGGTACATATCGCCGTATCCCAAGTTTGCAGGCGTTGCGCGGTCGGTGGAACGGCGGTCGGCGAAGATATCGTTTCCTGCGTTGGAGCGGTGACCATAGACTTCCTTCAGCAGGTGCTGCGACTTGGCATGCACCATTGGTGTGATGAGCTTCTTGTAGATGGCCGGGTTGCCAAAGCGAACGCCAACTTTGTCGGACCTGCGGGCTTTGGTGGAGTTGTGTGTGTTTTCGAGGTCCGCGTAAGGAATAGTTGAGTAGTAAAGGAGCTTGTCGTCGAAGGCCTTCTTGCAATAGAGCTTGAAGCCGATGAGAATGAAGGGCAGAGGAACCATGGCGTAGAGCATAGTGCCGTTGCGGAATACGTTCTGGTTTCCAACGCCTTTGGCACCGACTGCAAGGGCAATGACAGCGTTGCCAAAAAGCACGGCGAAAAGAAGGCGATTTACAAGAAGGCGCCAAAAGCGACCTCCAGACTCGGTCTTGGTTATGAAGACATATTGCAAAAGGTACTTCTTGAAGATGACGTCCATGCCGACGTAGAAGGCAGTGACCGGGAAAATTATGGGCTGTAAGCATCCCATGCAAAGACCGACTGTGGTGACGAACAAGTAGTTGTTGTAGTACTCGGCGTACGCGAATGGCGGAGGCGCACTCAGCTCGATCAACTCGCGGGGCGTAGGCGAAAAGAAGGTTCGCTGGCACCACGACCAAGCAAATGTCCAGGCTTGCGAAAGATCTATGGCCGCGCCAAGGTTTCGTTGCATTTGCCAGGTGAGCCAGAAAGTAGAGACATTGCAAAGTCCAGTAACAAGCTGCGTGAACGGTTGGCCCCTCTGCATGGCCTCCCATACACCAATGTCGTGTGCTCCAACGACGGCTGCCACGAAACGCCAGACGGATCCAAAGACTGAGAAGACCACAAGGTTGTTGAAGACGTAGAAGGCGTACAGACGAGATGCAACATGACGCTCACGGGAGGTCTTTGAAACATCACCCGAGTGAGTGAATAGGCGGCGGAAGATGACCGGGATGCCCATATACATGAGTGTCTGTACGAGGGGAGCAAGAATACCTTGAGCAATAGCCCATCCTGTTGGGTGGGCATTCAGGTTGGTCTGAAAGTCCCTCCAGACAAGGCCCAGATTAGCAAAGTTTGATAGAAAAGCCGAAGTTAAGATGTTCGGTACGACAAAAGCGACCGTCAGCAGTACCATCCAGAGACCGTCCCAGAATGCTCTCGCGCGCCGCGTCTTCCTGCTCATGGGCAGATTCTGCCACAGAAGATCATGCGGTTTCGGTGCGAGGTAAACATCGCATCCTTTGGGTCCCTTCTTCTTCGTGGCGTATGCAATAGCATGGGCGTCTTCGATGCGAGCGAATGAGGCGAATCCGTAGGACATCGGATTACGCATATCCACTCCTTCTCGAACTTCCTTGATCTGTGACTCCAATCGCCCAATTCTATCGGTCAGATAGTCGATAGCATCAACCTTTCCTCTGCCATGTGCGGTGGTATCATCCTTCTTGACCTTGCAGGTGGGGCGTTTCACAGGTAGCCGGTTCGGATTGCTGAGATATTTGGCGAGGTGTTGCTCGAGCTCCCGTACAGTTTCATCGTGCTTCTCGATCGATTCGGGCAAATCCTTGACATTGCGGCCAACCACGGATCGAGGAACATTGTCGGTCTGCTTGGCCGATTCGATCAACTCCGCAATTCCAGCGTCAGTCCGAGAGGATTGGGGAATGTGAGTAAGCTAGAACATGATCAACTATGAACCGTAGTTGAGATCTCGTTCTACTCACCAGCAATGTCCGTGAATGTAGGCTGGCCTTGTACTCGGAGCTTTCGAAATATGTTCGCCTGAGCTTGTAGACTGCCCGATAGTTCCACCAAATGAGACCACAAACAGTGATCTCGACAAGGTAAGCAAAGAGAACGTAAGCCCAGAATTTGCTTCCCCCGATGTATTGCGGCGTGAACTTCATGAGAGTCGCGATATTGCTGTACTTGTCGTAGAAGTCGCCTCCTCCAACAACACAAATGGGGATCAGAATGCCACAGCCGACAAGACTGAGAATAACGAAGATGTTCCTAATCATCCGCAAGAACCTCAAAAAGAGGACGGCGTCCAGGCCAATCTTGTCTACAAGCTCCTGTTCGTTTGAACGTGTGACTGCCTTGATCCAGTCGAATGGGCCGTTGCCCAGTGGCTGCGGTCGGTGTTTCTCGTCGGCATGTTTCGCGCGTGGTGCGTATACGCGGTTGTTCTTTGGTCGAAGGAAGCAGAAGACGAGGAATAGTAGACCGGTGACGACGAAAGAATAGACGATAGCGGCGTAAATGGAGCTTTGCTGGATCTATGAATACATGTCAGCATTCACATAATTCAGACTCGAAGTCAAGCTGCATACCGATGTCGAGAATGGATCAGCAATCAGATCCAGGAACTCGTCTCCAGAGCTCGGCTGGTTCTGCCGTGTGTACACACCCATGGTCGCGTGTGGGAGCGGCGGAACCGCTATGCAAAAGGAAATGACAGGCAAAGGTAAAAGTATATGCAATGATGGTCGAATTTCGGTAACAATTGGCCCTACTCTAAAACAGACGTCGCAAGCAAAGAAATGTGAGAGGTGAGAATTGTCGAAGGAATTCGAAATTACGAACCCCTCCGGTACGCGCAATACCGCCGGGATGACATCTGGAGGTTGCTTTGTTGAGTTCGTTCTCGAACACGAGCCGCCGATCGCCGGTTGCTACGTCACGAGTGGACTGGGTACGAGACGCCGCGATCTCCAGCAATCATTAGAGGAAGTCTCTGGAGCTTGTCTGGCAGCGCTTGCCCGTCTTGAGGTTTAGAGGGCAGCGTTTGCAGCTAACGGCGACTAAATTTAGAGTGCTGACCTGGATGCTGAAAAGCTTTGCTGGGCCAGGGTCTGGTTGACGTGCATTTCTTGCGGTTGCCACCCAATCACGGCCTGCACAGTTGCCAATTTCGACAAATTGGCTGTGCAAATAGCTGTACCTAGTTGAACAGGACTGGATCATTCGATGCCAGGGGGCTACTCGCAAACAAGGGATGATGCTCGCGCGGACTGTTTGGAGAGACCGTTCCTGCGCTTTCTGGTAGAAATTGACGTCACGCAACTCGATTCGGCATGTGGAGAGCTTTGCATTGTGCATACCAAAACTGGAGATAGAGTACGTTGAGAACGCACGCCTGATGCAGATCGTGCGGAGGATCGTCCGTTTGTCTCGACAGGGCTACGATGTTTCACGCGTCTCCAATTGTTCACCGCTGGGCTCTCATTTTGCGAACGAACCCGGATGTAAGCCTATAACACATTGGAGGCTTTGTAGGATCCAGGGCCTCATATGATGTGTTGAAAGCGTCCTAGAAGACACCATGAATCTCGGATTTGATTGGCTACATCCAGTTTTGGCAGTGACATGAGAGCCAGGCAATCGTCCGCGCAGCTTAAAAGAGAATATGTGTTGTGTGGCATGAGATGTAGGTATCTTGATATGTAGGTCTCAATCACCCTATATGCCATTTTCGCGTTAAGAAGATAGTAAGTCTCAAACTTCCCAAAGTACACTCGAAGTAGCTACCCTTCTTGTCACTCATACACCGCGTTGCTCTTCTTTAAAGCATTCTTCAGATCGTCTTTTCCCCGTGGTATCTTTATTGAGGTATAGGGACCCTGGCGCCCCATACACCTCGGCCACCTGCAATACCGATCCAATCTCCTCCCTGCCCCGTCAAAGCACTTTGAGGTGCCCAGCTGATATTGCCAACTTCGTAATCGCATCGCCAGCTGGCCCATGGACCTTTCTGTCCCACAGGAACACTCTGAGCACCTGTGCCGTTCGCCGGTTGTGTAGTCACTGGAGCTGGCGGCGCTGCAGCATGTTCGTTGCTGATCGTAGCTCCCGCCTGGGCATGCAGAAGGTCCCACACAAGCACAAGAGAATCGTCGCCACCAGAAGCAAGCATGCCGCGCCGTGAGGGGTTCCATTCAATGCTATTAAGCGCTGCTGAATGCCCACGAAGTTCGAGAAGAGCTTGCCCCGGTTGCCGCACGTCCAGGATGCGGACAACATTTGAGTCTTGAGCGAAGGTAGCGAGGAGATGCGAGTCGTGGGGAGACGCAGCGAGACGCAGAAGAGGAGGTGCATAAGACATAGTCTGTTGTGCTTTCGTTGGAGACATACGACCTGTCGGCGAACCTATAGCATCGTCAGTCAGTTGGATTGGCTTTGCCGCAGGGATCGACGTACCTTTGTCCTTGTCGTTGCCCTTGTCGGATGGCTCATAGATGATGGTGCTATGCTCCAGACTTCGGAGATCAAACATACGCACACTGCCGTCAGCACCACAGCTCACAAATACGTCAACACTCCCCGCGCAGAAGCGGACGTCGAAGACCTCCTTGTCGTGGGCAATAAGCTGAGTCTTTGCAGTGAGTGTTGGGATATCCCATATCGTGCATGTGGTGTCTATGCTGGAAGTGATGATAAGCTTAGGTGACATTGTGTTCCAATCGAGAGATGTCAATGGCGCAGTATGCTCAGGAGTCTTTGAGTTGGACAAGAGCGCAAGTGGTGTGAGCTTAGGCAGCTGGGGTTCCCTGGTATTCACTGACGACGTCCGTGTGATCGTGTTGCTCAATGTGTTGCCTGAAGATTGAGGGAGTGACCAAAGTCGCAAATGGTCTCCGGAGGTTGCGAGAAGATCGGTCGATTGTTTCTGGGACGATGGCGGCTCCCACAAAATGCGAGTAACGGGGAACGAGCAGGTGGCTTCTGCAACTGCGTTGTATTCGAGGCCATATGGTGATGTCCCTGGCGCAGCATCGTGCTGAGGTGTGATCTGAGTGTCCAAGATGCGGATGAAGTTGTGATTGTCCTCGATGTAGCTTCCCACAGCCATCTTGCCAGCGCTGTTACCACCCGGCACGTTCCACTTGCACCAGTCGTATGCGTATATGCTCCATGGCGCAAGATAGTTGCTGTTTGTGGATACCTTGTTCTGCTCGCTGGCGAAGGTGTTGGAAAGACCTAGGCCACCTTCTGGATCCATGCTAGAGTTTGCGCGTGGTCTGATGTCAGCCAGACCGAGTGGTGAATGCGAGGCATTGGCTGTCGGCGTTGAAGGGTAGTACTTCTGCGAGGGTGTGGTTGCTGTGTACTTGCTTTGTTCGGGAGTGTTCGAAAAAGGAATGTACTTCTGCTCAGGGCCCATGCCAGCTGGGCTCGAGCGCGAATAGGTGTGTGAGGAGGACTGCTGACCCTGGCTTATGGTGTTGGATCGCGTGGGAAGCGTGTACGAGTTGGCGTTGCTGACGATATTCTGGGTAGGCACAGTCGGCGCGGTGTTCGCAGAGGCAGGGCCGGGGCGCTGTGCGGGCTGGAGGCTGCCAGGTAATGCTGCTGACGTGCCGTAGTGAGCACCCTGAGGTGTGGCTTGCTGAAGGCTGATGTTGGGCGCGGAGCCAGCATACGAGTCGGCCTGATTGTACATCTGCTGCTGCTGCTGCTGTTGCTGCTGGGCAGATGCTGATGTCGCGCCGTGAAACTCGTCCTGCGCTCCCCCGGGCGTGGAAGGCGCGAAGGCATCAGTGCCTGCTGTAGTCGTGCCTGCGGTGGCCGTTCTCAGGTTCCCTAGGGGAGATGCAATGGATCCCATCTGCTGCGCGGCCTGACCTAGCCCCGCGGCCAGGTTGTACTGCTGCGAACTGTTGTGTTGGAACGGCATTGCGCCGCAAGGAGACAGCTTCGAGCTGTTGGTGAGAGAAGTGGACTGGCGCTTGCCGTCAGAAGGCTGCGGTCATGAAGGCCGCGGTTGCTGTCTTGGGTAGCGCGCGATGGTCCAACCACCTTCAGCCCCTCCCCCTCACCATGTCTCCGCCGAACTGCTCAACATGGCCTCATAGCTTCACATCTGGGCTTCTGACTACCTTCACAACCACTACAGGTGTCACATGAGCCTGTTCACAGCAGCGCGCCGTCTCAGCCCTGCCAGCACCTCCCCCCCCGTAGCTCGTGTTCACCTACTGAAGCGTCACCTCGCGAACATGCCTCCGCTGCGCAAAGACCCAAAACGTGCCTTATTGCTGCTGCCGCCCGCACCAAAGACGCCCACATATGCTTCACTGAAGGCTGCATACAATGCCCCGCTTTCAATCGTCCTTGGAGAATTGCGACGCGCTCAGAAGCCCACGCTGCTTGAGATTGCTCTCCAATGTCCACATCTGTACGGACATCTCAGCGATGCAAGGGGCCCACTGTACGAGATTACACAGCAGCTTGTTGCCGACCTATACAAGCTAGTAACCATCGTGGCTGCTAAAGACGCAATTGACACAGAAGATGCTGAAGGCATTGACGCACGCATCCTCCTGGTAGCGCATGCACGAGATGGCAAGCTCCAAAGTGCCACTGAGTTTTCCACTCCAGAGCAAGACCTACAAGGCCCTGCGATTGATATACACACACTGTCTGGGAGTACGAGGCAATGGGAAACCGTATATTCGGTGGAAAGTGAGGAGGGTGAACGGTTCTTGAGGAGCTTCTCTGTGCTCTCAAAGGATCCCAAGGTGTCAAAAGTACGAGGTGGTGTGGTTCTGAATGCTGGCGATACCACCCTAAGCACATCCAGCAGCTTCGAGAACTCACCGAAGCACCTCGCGGTTGCGGTGGGTGGGACATTCGACCACCTCCACATTGGTCATAAGCTGCTGCTTACCATGTTTGCCTTTGTGCTAGGTCGCCGACAACAGTCAGACAAGCCGAGTGTCCTTACAGTGGGTATCACTGGCGATGCTCTCCTTGTGAACAAGAAATTCGCTGATCAGCTCGAGAGCTGGAAGGCTCGTCAGGAGTCGACCCACGACTTTCTGCACTCGATCATCTATTTTGGTCAGCCAGACGATAAACGCATCCAAACGCAAGAGGTACATGAGCCAGGTGCAAATGGGCATGCCGTGCATGTCAGCTATCCATTTGGACTGACCATCAAGTATGTCGAGATCTGGGATCCTTTTGGTCCTACAATTACCGACAAGGATATCACAGCTCTGGTTCTCTCACTTGAGACTAGAGGTGGCGGCGCTGCTGTCAATGAGAAACGCAAGGAGCAGGGCTGGCACCCACTCGAAGTCTACGAAGTGGCTGTTCTCGACACCAGCGAAGAGGGCGGCGTCGATGAAACGTTTCAAAGCAAGCTGAGCAGCACAGAGATCCGTCGGAAAAGGAGTGAGCTCGTCAGGCTCAGAGCGAAGGCTTGAGGGCGGCCCATGACGTTCGACTGACAGTCTACCTGCCACGTCGCTGTGTGCTTGCTCATGAATGAGGCAGGACCGAGGCAAGGAGTCTAGATGTGTTTGTAGTAGATTCGATAGCTCAACAGATGCGCAGGAAGTTTACAAGGTACATGTTGCGTGGAACGGTACACAGCCTCGTGTACCTATGGACCGCACGACAGCGTGGACTAGCATATGCACCTGCTGTAAATCTCGTGTCAAGGTATAAATGCTCCAAGACGGTGGCGTCTCTTAAATCGGCAACGAGCAGCACGCCAGCATCGATCTTGCGTCAGAGAATTCCTCGTACGTACATTGACTTGTGAGCGGCGCTGCAAACTTTTGCTTCTGCGACAAATGTCATCAAGGCGGGCACAGCGGGACAAGGATCGCGGGACCGGTAATCGGGCGACGACATGGAACATTATATGCAAGCAATCGGTGACAACGCAGCGGTCTCCCCATCATGCTTGAATGGGAGCAGAGACTGCTGCGTGGAGCCGCGTTTAGTAGCGCCGAGTATTACACAGAGACACGCCATGCTACATGTTTCAGCCTTCTAGGGTTATGGTCGCTGCGCGTGGCTATCTCCCCGTCAGTGTCGTCACCAGCGCGCTTTTCTACGAACGTTCCGTTTGATACAGATCCAAGTGCACGGCAGTGGTATGACCCAGTTCACGCCAGGCGGGGCGGTCATAGGCGTCCGCAAGCGCTTCTGCTGCATGCTTCGTTGGCAGCGCATTAGGCCCTGATTCGAAGGCCTTGGTCGCATGTGGTGTGGAGCGAGAACGCCTCGAATTACAATGCAGCAGTCTGATCCACCCCTGGACGGCGTGCAACCGTGTCCAGCAACGAATCGACGTGTTTTCGCTCGCGGGTCCTCCCTTGGATCCGCCTCTCTACTAGGACGCCCGCATCACTAAATGAGCACGTGACGAATCTGCACGCTCTAAACCACGTCGAGTATGACGTGCACCCTGCAATTGGACAGACAGGCAACCTGCATCACTAGGGCAAGCTTGGTTGCGTATGGGTGCAGGTTTTGTGTCCAGTCGTCCTCTGCAACCTTCAGCAACGCTTAGCTGACCGCTGGAGAGCCTGGAGAGGTCATGCTTCCTTTATTTTCCCGAGTGTGCCCCTCCGGCTGGCCTGCGTCCACAGATTGACAAAGCACCATCCCCGGACATCACCACGCAGTCCACTGAAACGACCTCGGGTCTCTGCCGCAGCACCCTCACACTACTTTCCGCCACGTCTGCACTTCACCCCGTGCCGGCCCGAGCCTTCGTTCATCTCTGTTTTCGAGTATATATCTGCTGCTAGACTCGGATCCGCGCCCGTGCGGTCTAAGAGCCTTTACCTCGCATCTTGAGACTCAGATGGTCTCTGTGCAGTCGTCATGGGCATCCTCGATCTCGCCGACGAACTCCTACGGATTATCCTTGAACATGTTGCGTCAGAGCCAGAAAAACTCATCAGCTTGGAGCGTCGCGCATACCTGTCACAAGAGAGCTTCAAACCACCCCCACCCATCGAACCGGACCAGGCCGAGACAATTGCAAATGTAAGACTCACGTGCAGGAAGTTTGCAGACCTCGGCGCGATCCACCAATTTTCGAGAGTGACGACTCGGTTCTCGAGAAGAGGCTTAAAACGCCTAGAGAACATTGCAAGCCAGCGGCATCTGGCCGAGCGGGTGAAGAAATTCAGCTACATGGTACCCTTCTTTTACGTAGAAGGTTGTGTGCACTTCGCTTTCTGCTAGCACCATCGCTGACTAGGCACAGGGCGTGAACGAGTACAAGACCTTCTACCAACGCTGCCAGGCGATCTAGGGCTTCTTGACGCAAGCCACTTTGTGCAGAAAATAAAAGAGCAGAAAGATATCGTACGAACACAAGAGGATGCTCGAGTACTTACTTTGGCGATATCAGCTTTCACATCACTTCAGCACGTCCAGATACTCAGGCTTCAAGACCAGGAAGATGGCATCCTCATGCAGTATATCCGGACACATCACGAGGTCAGCCAGATGGTTGAACTTAAATGGCCACCAGCTTGCCTGCACTCGACAAAAACCATAGGAGAAGCATTGATTGCCTCAAAGTCGCAGTGCTCCAGGTTTTCATCACCTATGCTCAGTCCAGTAAGCGTATTAGGTGCAGCAAACAACCCCCCGAGCGCGATGGCGCTGCTGGCAGAACGACTAACTTGTCTGGAATTACACTTTGACGACGGTATAGATCTGGATCAGCGAATGAGGGATCTTTCATCGTTATCGAAGGCTGTCTTTACGGCTGCAAAGAACATAGAAGCGGTTCACATCGGCTTCCCTTCGCACCGGCCCCTCACATTGAAGCTTGAAGAGATCTTCCACAATGTCAAATGGGACAAGCTACAAGCTTTCGGTATCCAGGCATGGCGCCTCGATGCGGACGAGATCATCGCGCTTGCCAGGAGACACAAGGAAACTCTGCGCGGCTTAAGATTACGAGATGTTTTATTGAAAGAGGGCAGCCGGTGGAGAGACGTTCTTTCGTTTTTGCGAGAGAACATGTCACGTCTGGACTGGGTCAGTCTGCGGCGGATCGATTACGAAAAGCACTTCGACGATGCCTGGATCATGGGTGCAGAGGTACCGGACGATCCCTTGGGGAGCGACAGCAGTGACGAGAGCGACGACTGGGATCCTCATGACGACGACTACGATCATACCGATGATCAAGACGAAGCATACGTCAGTGACGACGGATCGGTGGGCGACTCCGACTCGGATGCAGGTACGGACGAGCCCGAGGAAGGTGGGAACCTGCATTTTCCACCGCTGTCTCCGGATACACCCGCCTCGGTACCGTGGTGTACTTGCAACGGTCACATGGATAGCGCAGACTTTCTGAATGACGATGGAGAATTAGTGTCATTACAGCAGCGGAAGTTCTGGGAGAAGTGGGTCATTAGAAAGGCGTGCACTGAGCAACATGGCCACAAATGAGGCCGCGATTGTCAGCCGAGCCCGAAACGGAAGTTGCGCAGGGAGACCTTCGTATTGCGCGTCAAAAAGGAAGACAGTAGCGAAAAGAGGAAGCGGAGTCTGGCCCGTTGCTGCACGAGAAGTCACGCTGCGAATTGTGTATGCGGGCGATATTGCTTTTATAGAGGGCATGCCGTCCTTGCAGCAGTGCGTTACGACCTTCCTCTGCGCGGGCGCTTATGCACGACCACCAACGTCTTCACACCACTGCCGCCGGACACCGCGACATCGCGTTCGAACGTCATCAGCGAGAATCGGCCCGCCAGTGGTTCGCAAACTGTTGGAGTTACTAGAACCAGGATTCACTGCGGCTTGGTGCTGTTGGTTCACGAAGACCTCGATCTCTTGGCTCGTTCATGAATCAGCATACTGGTCTAATCCGCATAACGTCCGCACTTCGGATGCATCCTTCGGCGCAATATTTCTTTAGGCCTCCCACACGCATTTGATAGCTGCAGAGTGGCAGCAAACATCCGGCGTAATGTGGCTGCATCTGCTTTTGTCCATCTATGTCCAATCACGAAAATCACGAACATAACGTAGCGTGGGAGGAAATCTTGTTCTATCCTTTGCAATAGATGATAGTACAGCATTGCAGTTGCCTGGTTTGGGGGCTATCGCGTATGACTCTTCTCGCGTTTGATATCTCACATCAACAGCAATAATGATGTATTCAGCCCTTACCGACTTTTCTCTACACAATCTGTCACCTGATGCATTGAATCTAGTCCGTTTGATGACCCATGGCTTTCTGCCCGGTAGGCAATGGGCAGAGCAAGACGCCCCAGGGGTCCTTCTGCCTGCTCGTGCAAGTTTCCTTTCGTATACGACGCCTCCTCCATCGTATCGAAGATCTCCAAGCGGTTCAGACCTTCCAAGGTGCAGCGAAATTAACAATGCAGTCCTAACAGCTTGTGATCGCTCAATTCGTGTAAGCGCCTCACCTCCTCATCCCTCCGCAGCACCTGACCAATTCAACAGCAGAGTGAGACACTACGCCATTGCAGCTTACTGAGGCGACTCCGACAGAAACGACCAGGTAGCAGAATGAAGAATGTCATACCTAGGATGTTTGTATGGTGTGAGCCTATACTCGTCTTTGGCTGATATCTTGCGTCTGCGCCACATGCATTGGACTCGCAGTCACCATCCTCTCACTCTCATTCTCACCACACGTCACATCAGACACGCCAAGATGGCATGCCGGCGTGTTACGGTCGACAATGCGTCTTCTGCAGAGCGTCAGATTTTTTCCGCTGTTTACCTTCGCGTTGCAGTAGTTCCGCAGTACTACAACTTCACCGCAACTTTGCCGTGACATCACACTCACTTGCCTGTACCGTACCACTCATTCCCTTCTTTTCTATTACAATTTCCGTTCTTAGGAGAGCTTGTGAGTGAACATCATTCAAGATGCGATCGAGAGCAGACTGGCAACCGGCGCAGCCCGGGGTCATGTTGTATATACCAACGACGCATGTCAGCATTGAGGATACAGAGCACTCGGTGTCTCAATTGAGCATCACAGATGATTCAAGTCACGGTCAGTCTGCTGCTCGATGAAAGGCCTTCTTATTGCTGACAGCAAGAAGCCGGTCAAAGCCAGCTGTCTAATGTTGGCGACGCGATCCTGCCGTCATGCGATGACGGACATACCCGAATCAAAGAAGAATCTATCGAATCAGGCACTCTCTTTGTTGTGAGAGATGATTCACTAGATACCCTGACGGGCGATACGGAGGAGGAGATGCTGTTCGATGTCTCGCCTAGAGCGATGTCGACACCTAGGTCATCAGTGAGCTCTGACATTTACTCACAGCTGGTGGAAGCCGCGGACAGCAATGCCACTCGACCAAGCACCTCTTGCATCTCGACTGCAGCTGTTGATGATGCCATCTTAGCCACTGAAAATTTCCTGGATGTTTGTTATGATTCAGAGCGGACGGATTTTCGAGAGTCACCTTCTCCATCAGTGCGCAAGCCAAAGAAGGTAATGAGTCGTACCGCCGGGGCAGTCAGTCGCCACTTCAAGAGACAGGCACAGTCAAACTCGTTTGAGCCGCTGGTTAGACGTCTTAACTTTGGCAACAGGCTTAAGGAGCAGGCGACTAAGAAAGTGAAGAAGAGCGCCAATGCGCAATCTCTCGAGAACCTCGCTACCATCGAGAACGCACCATCACATATGTGGGATGAAGATGAAAGAGAGTTGCTTTGCGTTCTGAACCGATGGTACTGCGGCCGTGATCGTACCGCGGAGCTGGACATTTTCGGCAAACTTTTCAATTCGATCACAGGCCTTGACATACCGGCAAAGAGAGTTCGTGTGCAGTTCGAAAACCATTTGCGCCTGTACGGCTCAGAAGCCTACCCGGTCTTCGGTCGGGTCTTCTCTGTATCTTTCGACGATCCAGAGGATCGGTACGCTGAGATACGCGGATTGATTGAAGCAGAAGCTGCGACACTTAATCTTGAGCTGCTGCAGCGCGAGTTCGAAGCAGTGGTACGATCCGGCACGGCCAAATTTGCCAAGTCGCCAAAGACGCGGAAGGTTTACAAGTCACTGGTGCGTCGAGCTTCTCAAGAGGTATTTCGGCAAGTAGCTCATGAGGATGCTACGATATCTTCAGTGTCAGTAGCTACGATGTCTAGGGCGATCCGCGTGCCTGTAGAAGAAGACTGGGAGATTTTCACCGATCTCGATGAATGTGCAGGATCTGTCGTCCAGCAAAGAATGACACCTATCGTTCAAAGTACTGAATCAGTTGGGTCTGCGCCGACACGACCGCACCTGACATTCCGCGTTTGGGATGCTGCGAATCAAACGAAGTTCGTTGACGGTAGCTTCGTTGCACAGACATTCGTGGACTGGCCACGACCTTTTCTTGCACCCATCGCTCTCGAGGATCCTTCAGGAGCCGCCAAGATCTTAACCGTCCTGCATTTGAGTAAGAAGGGAGACACTCCCGTGTTCATCTCGACTGCCAGCGTAAGAGACATGTGTCACAAGGTCTGAATCTTTGCTTACTGTTCGTAGTCTCTACTTCAGGCGATATCCTACGCAATGACAATGCAGAGACCACAGATCGCTATGATAGACCTCGAATCACCTAGCCTTCAGCAACAGCACAAGGTTCATCATGCCGCCGAGGTACTTCGATGGCTGAAATCTCAGGGTCTGGCCCGTTGGGCAAGGTATAGGGGTAAGTCAGCATTCTAATGTGGCCGACAACATACTAAAAAGATAAAGGCGAAGGAGAATATTTTGTCTGGGCCGAGATCCCAAGCGACGCAGTCCTGCATACCTTGGATCTTGAGGACCTAATCCGCGAGCTCAATAACGACATCGATTGCTGTGACCTATTGAGCTTTGATGTCTTCAAGCCTAACACCAAGACCAGCAACATCGCTGGGAACCTTCGCGAGAGAAACGTCATGCTCAATACTGCGACTGCTCGTGCGTTGGGCAAGGCTGCCAACATGTTCGGCATGAACCAGGGCAACATCACGCTCGAGCACTTACAAAACTTTGTGGCCCGTCTTATGGACGGCTGGACGGTAACTAAGCCTGACACGATCGACATACACACGATGAGTTCGCTTGCAGCAACCTTTGCGATGGCTTTAGAGTCTCACGCCAGCAGCTACACTCGACAGGAAGTTATGGGCGCATTCATCGATGGCGTGGATCAGGGCACACAATGTATAGCACACTGGTCCCGCAGCCGCAGCGGGAGTCGATGTCAACGTTTTCGTGATGCGTAGGATGTACCCCATTTCGTGATCCTAGAGACGGATGATGCGAAGAGCAACTTTGCCAAGGGAGATGCTTAATGTGTGCTGAAAGTATTTATGTTGTTTGTGCAATACCTGGACGGAATCATCAATGTATTTCACGTTTCCTATCAGCACCCTCCAACGTCTTACCTATGACACTGTCTACCACTTCTCGAGCGCCTTTCCAACTACACACAAGATGTCGTCCGCTCTTTCAATAGCAACCTCATGTCCAGCTCCCTGCACGATCTTAAACTCTACGTTCTCACTGCCCAGACAGTCGCTCGCGTCTTGTATGATCTCATCCTTAACAATGATAGGATCCGTCTCACCCAGCACAACAAACACCTTCTTCAGACCCCCTTTACCTTGAGCAACGTTTCCTCCTAACACTCTCCACCTCTCATGCTCTCCATGCACCGGCGCATACCTGATTGAGCTTATGAACGCTGGCACAAAGCCTCCATGGTTTGTGATCTGCCAGTCCACAACCGCACCAACAGTGCTATACGAATTTCCCGGTAATAAAGTGTGGTGACTGGAAGTGTACACCGCGTCCCCTCTACTCTCCCTCTTGACTTCGGCGTTCTCGACTGTGTCTGGCTCTGGCTCGATACTTCTCGCTTCCTCAGGGCCAGTGTACAGACGTTGTGCTACTAGGCTCTCGATCCATGATTCAGGAAGTAGGCCGGATGTTGAGTACAAGAGGCGAGATTTCCAGGTCGTGTGTGATCGGCGGATGAGACCTCCAGGAGCTATGAGCACAAGACCGTTGATCATGTGCGGGAAGTACGAGGTGAAGTCTGCGGCGAGGGCGCCGCCTAGTGAGTAGCCGATCAACGTGAAGGATGACCAGTGAAGAGGGGAGGATGTCAGGGTGAGGAGGATCTGTGAAGTATAGAGGCTGGAGTCATAGCGGTGCGTGTGTGGCGAAGGACCGGAGGAATAGCCTCGGGAGAAGAGGTCTGCTGGTCGTTAGTGGGACTGCACTTCGTGGAAGCATATATGCAAATATCCGCGAAGTCGACCTCTACAAGGCCATGCTAATCATACGTCGTTAAAGCAAAGTAGGGGGAGCTATGATTCTCCGCCAGGATACTCTCACAATGCAAAGGAGCAACATACCAAACAGCATCACGCGACAACCTTTCGCAACCAGCTTGTAAGCGAGGTCAGTTAACGCTACACTCGGTGTCGATATGCCATGGATGAGCAATATCTTCTCCCCATCCTCAGGGCCCCACTCATACACTCGAATGCTGCCATGTGGAGACTCTACGTCTCGTGCTCCTGGCAAGGCATCCGGAGGGTATGGTAGCTCCTTAAGTTGATCTTCTGAGAGTCTAGGCAGAGCAGTCTCTCGCGGCGATGGACACGTCTTGAACTTTTCAGCCCGCAAAGAGCTTGACACATGTCGCAGAAAGAGCAGCCCGCCGAGGGAGGCCCCTGCAATTAGGTACAGCTGTGGGGCAGGAACTCTGAAACCCAGAGCAGACGTCATAGCTTGTTAAACGTCTTTGGAAGGCGAGAAGAAGATGTGAAGTACCACCAAGTCAGATGTACGCTAGCCAATGAGATGATTTAGCCGCACCAAAATAGACCTTGGGCGATGATGGCTAAAGGACCCTGTGGTGCAAGCAAAACGGTAAGCCGATCGCCCAGCTGGCGCGCTAGTTGCACTCCCGGCAGCCGCCACGGGCACCGCGCACAGCAGCTGCGTCTGACTGCGGTCCAACCATTTCCCAGCCTGCCCAGCGATGTCTCGCGGGCAGTCTCAGACCGAGTCAAATGAAAGACGCGCAAGACATGAGGCGCTAACGGTGCGCGAGGGCGGGATTCACGGGAGAGCCAAGCATCAGCGGGCTTGGACGATCAACAGCACGACAGGGTTCGCCTTGGTGCTTGCGCTTGTGTTCATCAGCTCCTGCCCTGCGCCTCACAGCCATGCTCACTGCCCTCTCCGCTGAGCACGCTGCGCCCTGAGCAACTAGTGCCCTGTCGGTCCTTCCTTATACACCCCAGACGTCCTGCCAAGTGCTGCTTTTGCTCTCTTTCCCTGCTTTGCGTCTCTCCGGGCGAGGGCGCTTGCTGTAACCATTGAAACTGCGAGCCCTGCACCAAAACGCTCGACGTCTATTTGACAGCGGCATCCTTCGTCAACTCCCGCATTTTATCTTGAAAGCATCGCGATTGTGCGTCGGACCTCCCGGAGATTTTTGGGCGCGTTCGAATGCAGTAGTGCATCATGGAGGACTGGACATCGAAACAGCTCCCTGAGCGCCTGCCCTTCTCCAAGAAGCGATTGCCCAAGCGCGTCATCTTCTCGTATGTACAAACGCTGGAGAGCATTATTATAGTTGGTGGCTAACATCTACAGGTATATTGTCGACTACCTCATCATTGTGTAAGGGCTCCAGCGCTCCTTCCTGAAGCACACGACCACCTTCTGTAGCTGACACAGCTAACCACAATCGTCCACAGGGTCCTTATCGGCGTCTTCACCATCATCGACAAAGTCCCGCCTTTCCACCAGCCCTTCTCGCTGCAGAACTACACCCTCCACTACCCGTTCGCTACGAAAGAGCGCGTGCCCGTCCTGCTGCTATGCGTCCTCGTTGTCGGCGGTCCAGCGGTCATCATCGCCTTCTACACGCTCGTCATTGATGGGTTGTTCTCACACTCGACGCCCATGCCCTCTAGTAGGCCTGGCGTCAAGCGTCTGAGCGGCAGGTACAGATTCAAGGACCGCCTGTGGGAGCTGAACTGCGGTATCCTTGGCCTTGGACTGAGTGTGGGCGCAGCCTTCACCATCACAGGCGCGCTGAAGAATGCTATTGGAAAACCACGACCAGATCTCATTGATCGGTATGCTGTTCGGATCAGCCAAATGGTCGCCGAGCTGACAAGGCTACAGATGCAAGGTCCGAGATGGCGTACAGATCAATCTCCAAAGCCTGACACTCGTCACCATCGACATCTGCACGCAGACTGACAATTATATCCTCCAGGATGGATTCAAGAGCTTTCCTTCGGGGCATAGCAGTGGTATGTTGGGCCAAATATAGCTGCCAGTCTGAGCTAACATACAGGAGTTTCGTTCGCCGGACTTTTCTACCTCTCCCTCTACCTCGCGGCGAAGCTACACGTTATGGACGCTAAGGGTGAAGTTTGGAGAGCATTTGTTGTGATGGTCCCCACCCTCGGTGCAGCTCTCATCACTGGTACGCGTATTATGGACGCTCGCCATCATCCCTTCGATGTCATTTCTGGGGCCAGTCTTGGAATGCTCGTAGCATGGGCTGCATACCGTCAATACTTCCCATCGATCTCTGAGACATGGAAGAAGGGCCGTGCGTACCCGATCCGTGCCTGGGGTCGTGGACCCGCGCCCCCACCCGCTCCCCAGGTAATTGTTGATGAGGACGTTCAACCGCTCCGACAGATGGGCAGGCCATTGGGTCCAATCGACGAAGAGCGTGGAGAAGCAACAGGTATCGCCGTCAGCACCGACGAGCACGGTGGCAATGTTTTCCGACAGCAGATTTCCAATAGTCAGCGAAGACGTCAGGAACACGCTCCGGAGGGTGTGGATCGCAGCGACACATTGGCATCTAGCAACTACCGCTCTGACACACTGGGCTCCACCTATCGATCTGATACCATAGGTTCCTCGCTCTCTACGAAGGTCGATCGCTATCAGAACGAGATGCCGACGTCGAACCCATTCGCCACGAGTGCCGCGCGCCAACGCCGGATGGAGTCGTATGACTACTCATCCTCAGAGGACGATGAGCCGTATGAGCTTCAACCGACGGAAGGAGCGTACAACCAAGTTTCTGGAAGGTTGACGGATACAGGCTATCACCCTCCGCGAGGTATCTCACCGAACCCTACACCTCCACCCCCACCCGTGAATACTTTTGTTCCGCCGCACCTCAACACGATGTCACCCACAGGAGATCTAAGTAACAGGAGAGATGTCGCTCCACCTCCACCGCCGCATGCTGCAGGCACAACGCCTCAACAAATATGAGATAGAGGCAGCAGACACACCAGCAATACGGCCTCCACTCCAATATACCCATCTGGTTCACTTCCGGGGAGGCAGTAAGGGGACTATCACGGCTGAAATGACATCGCACTGGGACGCTCCAGTAATGAGCGAGGAGCAAGGCGTTCTTGTAAATTGACATTCAGACCTACCGAGACGGGCTCCACTACGAAAATTGGCGACATGGACCGAACAGTACGATATATCAAATTATGTGTAAAAATCGAGGATGTTCTTGGGTGATGCAGGCTGACAGCAGATGGACTAATATAGGTATTGCCTTCGCAATGACGCGCGACTTCTCTCACCTGAAGCATGACGAATCTGCCTTCACCTAAAATGCTCGGCACAAAACAACATTGGGATACAGAACTCACTCTTCCACTCTACACGAAAACACCTAGCATCAATGGGCAGGCATTTGCCAACAAATACCATGGTTGATATCTCTACCGTCTCTACAGAAGCGCTCCAACGGGAGTTGCGACTTCGCCAATCCCAGGCAGTCTCAAACCTGGAAGTTCCAGCTTCTGATCCATTAAATGCTGGTATTTCTGGCGAAGACGTTGAGGAAGAAAGCGACAGTAACTCTCTGTTCGTGCCGGAATGGCGAGGCGGTCATACTAGCTTCGGACTCACAAAGCTAGTCGAAGGACCGGCAACGCTGAGGTCCACCCTTAATGACAATAACACACCAGAAACGTACGGCTCACTTGAGCAGGCGCACAAAGAACCGATGCACAAACCTGCAGCCTACAATCTCACTTCGGCCCGTGCCTCGCGAAAGAGACAATCAGGTCCAAGCTGCGAGTTCTCGGATAGTGAAGATGAACTCAACTCGTCCAGGTCGTCGTATAGCGCCATTACACATCAAGCAAGCGCGTTCTCTAGAATCACATGCGCGAAGAGGAGGAAGACGACCACGCAACAAGAAAAAGATGACAGTCGCCTTGCGGAGCGCCTGGCAGCAGAAGAGGAGGATGATCTATTGATGCTAATAGAGGGTCAATGGACAAAAGCTCGACCTGGCACGAAAGTTCGTCTCAACAACGTGGACCAGAGCATGAGTCGTACTAAAGATCGACGGGTAAGTGCAGATAAGCCGTCTTTCGATGTCGGCCGCCACAGTGAGTCATCTCTGAGGGACTCAGCATGGCGACAAAGCGAGAGCTTCAGCGCAGCAATCGCCCGCCAACTCCAGAAAGAAGAAATTGAAGCGCAGGAGGCCAGAATTCGCGAAGCAGCACCGCGTACAAGGGACTGTGCAGTCTGTGGCGACGCAGAACTCATCATCGACCTTCCTTCCCTGTCTTCTTGCACTCATGACGCTGATGTTTGCGCTGATTGCTACACCGCCTGGCTCGGCTCGCAATTGGAGGAGAACGGCTGGCAGGAGGTCAAATGTCCCGGACGATCTTGCAAAGTCAAATTGACCTATGATGAGATCAAAGCATACGCCGGCAACGATATCTTCGAGAGGTACGACGTCATCCAAGCTCGCAATGTGCTCAGTGCCGATCCGAATTTCCACTGGTGCAGGGCCGAAGGATGCTCGTCTGGACAGATACACGATGTCGAAGAGGTGGGCAATGAATTCGTTTGCTTTGAGTGCCACGAAAGTTTCTGCACTGTTCACGAAGGGCTGCATGATGACGACGAGACCTGCGAGGATTACGAGTACCGCACCAGTGGCCAAAAAGATCGCGATGAACGCAAAAAGGAGGACGAAGCCAGTGAGGAGGCAGTCAAGAGCCTGGCGAAGAAGTGTCCACACAAGAGATGTGGTGCGCCCATCCAGAAGAATGGTGGTTGTAACCACATTACTTGTGAGTTGAGAGCTAGGCTCTCTAGGGTGGTATCGCTAACTAAAGATAGGCTGGAAGTGTCGAGGCCACTTCTGCTATGTATGCTTGGGGAAGAATTGGGACAAATGCGGGCACTTGCACATGCCAGTGCCGGCGTGAAGAGGCTGAAAGACATTGGGCTGGGATATACCATGGGGAAAGTTCGAAAGATAGGAGCTATTAAGGCTGAAACTTCTGCCCCTCGCGTCAATCCGCATGCCTCTTCATCTGTCAATCTATTAATCTACTAGTTGCTCATGAGATGACAGCGGGGTGTTCTACGGTCTGCTGGACGAAGGATGTAGGCCAACGGAGCCTCATGGAATATTGCTCCAAAGTTGTCTGGCGGCATACATAGTATGAGCTGACCCCAAGCCAGAGTTTGTCTGCAAAAAATGCCTATTCCTTTCAAACGTCCGACTGCACAAAATTTGGTCGAGATCTTGCAGCCGAGGTTCACCAGTCATGGATTGTACTACGGCAAGTTGAGAGCTGGTTTCAACATTCCCAAAGCACCGAAAAGTAGGTTATCTTGATGCCTTCGAGCCACGATCTGCAGGCCAATCGGAGCTCCCTCGAAGTTGCTCTCACCCCAGAGCTTCTTCACATGCTCACATTCCTTACTCAAGGGTGTGTAATTCTGAGGATAAGCTTCTCCAGATTTGGCGCGGATCGGAGTAGGAACAACTACGCCAGGATAGTCCACGAAATTGTACAAGCTTGTGTATGTCCAATAGAAGGCAGTATCGTGCGCAGAGGCAGGACCGACAAACGCGGGTCCAACGACCACGTCGACGTCCTGTTCTCGCCAGTGATCTGCGAATGCGTGCCGAAATTTATCGCGCTCGGATCGTAGCTGGTTGACGTCCTCTGCGGTGAGCATGCCATAGGGCTCAGCATCGCTGCACACATGCTCAGTCAGAGGCATAATCGGTTCTCCGGATTCCCGGAGGGCGGCCTTCAGCGTCGCTCCTCCCTGAGGCCAGTACGTACGACGAATCTTTCGCCAAGCTTCTTCCGCGTTGTACGGCTGGAAGGGCTTCGCTTGCAGAATGGAAGCAAATGCGGGGTCGTTGAGCCTCGATCTTGCCCATTCGATCGCTCGCTGTACCGGCGGCTGCGGAACGATAAACCCGTCATGCTCGATGAGTCCGATCTTGAGTGGCTTTGACATGTTGGTTTTTAAGCCTGTCCATGGGAGCGGTACCAGACTCTGATCCGCAAGCCAAGGCTCTGCGTTCTTGATTACACGTACGAAAAGGTCCATGTCTTCGAGACTACGACACATCGGTCCGGTACTACATAAAACATTCACTGCAAAAGAGACACAATGTCAGCATCTCGCATTCCTTTAGCAGCATGTGGGCTCCTCACACTCTCCCGCAAACGGACTCGCCAGGAAGTCTTTCATTGGCAAGGTCTCCGATGTTGCTTTGTATCCATAGATACCGCAGAACGCGCTTGGTCCCCGCACGCTGCCCTGTAGCAGGTCAACCATAACCCCCCACGCGCGTATGCACTTCACTTACTCCTATGTCTGTGCCTACCCCGAGCACGGATCCTTTCAGAGCCACAAGTGTGGCCTCTCCGCCTGTAGAGCCGCCTGCACTCAGCTGAATGTTAAACGGGTTCAAGGTTCGTCCGAAATGCGATGTGGACTCCAGGTGCATGATAGACTGAGGCTGGTTCGTCTTACAGTAGAACACAGCGCCAGCTTCCCTCAGTATATTGACCATGTGCGAGTCTTTTTCGTTGAAAACAGTTGAGGCTAGTGTTCCTTGAGATGAAAAGGTACCTGCGACAGGCATGTGTTCCTTGATGCTGATCGGCACACCGTGCAAGGGTCCAATAGGCCTCCCATGCTCTTCGAGATAGTCATCCAGCTCTTTCGCTCGTTTCAGCGCGTGGTCCATAAACCATTGTGTCAGACAGCATGTGAGCTGGTGGGCGATGATAGCTCGCTTGGCAAATGCTCTTGTAACCTCCACTGCAGTCAAGTCTTTGGATGCTATCGCCCTAACAAGCTTGACCGCGTTATAGTTTTCTGTGATGTCAATCTCTCGATCAGTGAGTATTCCGCATGTGGTCGGTATGCTCGATACATCGTTTGGGGGGTTGGCAATTAACGAAGCCGGCAGAATGAGGTCTGAGGGGACATTGAGTGCAAGCCTCTCCAGAATCGCGGCACGCTGCTTTTCATATCCCTCTGTGCCGGCAGGTAGAGCCTTTACTTGAACGATTTGAAGTTTGTTATTTCCTCTACTCATGTTAAATTACGTGTTTGCAAATAGATGAATGGAGAATGGATACGTGGTTGAAGGTAGCAGCAACTATAAGTCCCCCATCTTGAGCATGCAAGTCCTGGACCAAATGCCCAGGCAGTCGTTCCTAACGCGATGGTGGGGGCACGGCACACGTACCTATCGTGAGCGGCTGTCACGAGCGCGGCTCATGCATCGAATGTTGGAGGCGTTGGGGTAAGGCAACGATAGGCCGTGATATGCCTGCCTAAGCAGGCCCTCGCTTTATACGAATGCGGCAATTCCGAGTCTGCTCCATATTGTCAGCTACTCCAAAAAGGACGCCCAGCGTCGAACATGCGCGATACGACTGTTGGAGCTTATCAAACTTGTTACCGTCCTGTGCCGTGCATGGAAGTTACGTTCACTGACAGACCAAGGGTGGGGCCGTGCTACCCCGCATCCTCCAGTCGTTCAAGATCGACGTGTAAGATAAGACATTATTTTGTGGGTCTTGGAGCCAGATCAACTTGCATTCGTACCAGGTTCAGTTATCTGTCCGCTATGGACGAGCGACATGCCCAGTTGCCGGCGTGTTGTGCGTCTGTTCAAGATGAGCAGGACTTAAGAAGCGGGAGTAGCACCGCGGTCATCTACAGCACCCATTGGCAAGCCTGCTTTTAGCCTAGACATACGAAATGGCTGAAAATATTCACTCTGGCGTCAATTCGTTGCCGGGCACTGTGCACCTCCTAGATCTCGATCACTCGTCGCACGCTCGACATCAAGGCACCGGCGAAATCATCTTACATCCAGCGCCTTCACCAGATGTCGAAGATCCACTCAATTGGGCTCCGCATCGGAAGCACATGTCCACTATATGCATCGCTCTGTTAGTTTGCTAGCTCGCTGTGAACAATGTTTGCGGCTGACCTTGACTAGCTACACCTGGATGACTGGAATTGCAGTGTCTACTGTATACTCAGTTATCGTACCGCTTTCTAAGGCGTCTGGAGTATCGGTCAGTACCCTGAATGAAGGCACTGGGTACATGTTCCTCTTTCTCGGATGGGGTCTGTTGTTCTGGCAGCCGTTTGCCTTGAGATTCGGGAAGAGATTGACATACCTCGTATCTGTATTGGGTGTGATCGGTACCAGCATTTGGAGGTGAGTCAGAGGAAACAGCCCGCAGAGTATTGGCTGATCGGATACAGCGCGTATGTCAAAAGTAATGGCGAATGGATCGCACGATGCATAGTCATGGGCTTCTTCACAGCGCCTGTCGAAGCTCTACCTGAGATTTCGGTCACTGATGTGTACTTCACACACGAGAGAGGAACATACATGGGCGTGTATGCACTTACCTTGGCAGGTAGCAATTACTTTGCGCCGATTATCTCTGGATTTATTTCCGAAGGCCAGGGTTGGCAATGGGTGTTCTACTGGCCGGCTGTCTTCAATGCGGTGACTCTGGTGTTCTTGTTCTTCTATCTTGAAGAGACGAACTACAATCGCGCACGTTATACTGAGAGCATCGATGGAATCGACCCAAAAGGAGAGGACAGTTCCAAAGAAGCATTCACAGTCCAATCGTCCATTCCATCGGACGCCCTAAGTGCGCAGAAAAAGTCACTGGCACAAAAGCTGTCAATCTGGCATCCGTCTCCTGGCCAAAACATGTTTTTCCGAGCAAAACGCAGCCTGAAGTACCTCGGCTGGCCAGTCATCTTCTACGCTGGATTTAGCTACGGCTCGTATCTTATTTGGTTCAACGTTCTGAATGCCACAGCCTCGATAATCCTCGGCGGGCCTCCGTATAACTTCAAAGCCTCCATGGTCGGTCTGAGTTACGTGTCTTGCTGCATTGGCGTCATAGCAGGCTCGATCATCTCTGGTCGACTCAGCGATTGGTTGACTATCAAGCTCGCAAGACGTAACAACGGCATGATGGAAGCTGAGCATAGGCTTTGGCCATTTGCAATCTGTCTAATAATGGTTCCTGGATCCTTGATTCTTTGGGGAGTTGGCGCCGCACATGAGGTCCACTGGAGCGGCCTCGTTATTGGAATGGGATGCCTCGCTTTCACATCATGTGTGGGTGTCACGATCAGCGTGAACTACCTCATCGATAGCTATCATGATATCAGTGGTGATGCGATAGTTACGGTGATATTGGTTCGCAACACCATGTCTTTTGCCGTTGGCTATGGGTAAGATGTCTTCGTAACCGCACGTACCTGCACGACTGAAACTGTACAGGATAACTCCCTGGTTAACAAACCTAGGTTACCAGAACTGCTTCGTTTCAGCCGCATTCGTTGGTTTGGCTGCATCTTCGGTCTTCCTTCTCATGGTCAAGTATGGGAAAGCTTTGCGCAAGCGAACCAAACCGCGATACTGGGAGATAGTTGAGGCTGAAAGTGGGAAGAGATGATGACAATTTCGTCTTTCTACGATGCCAAGAAGCTCACGGTACGTGGACGCACTTGAAACAATGATATTTTATGTAGTCGCATTGTTACATGATGTGGCTCGATCCGGTGTAGGAGAGACAGAGACTGAAAACTGTTCTCTTACTGTTTGATTGTCCGGATCAGCTTGAAAGTCTTCGCCTGCACTATATGTATCTGAATGATTCCGTAAGCCTTCTTCATGTCAGCGAGAAAATTAGCAAAGCAGTCTCCCATCACACGAGGATGACCTTCGTGGCTGTCTCCGACCATTCCACGTGCTCTTCTATTGACAAGATCTGTTAAGAAACATTCTCCCATCACGTATGTTTCTTTCGATAGTCGTCTGACGTTCATACTGTCTTACCCAAATTGTGTAAGAATAGGTCTCATAGTCGACTCTTATAGATGTCAACAGATCCCTCCTTTTGTGATAGCACCTCCATCTTGCACGTCTATCGCGAGCTAGCCTGATTGGTGAATTGGGCTAAGGCTGATGGTATGTACCGTTTTCGAGTCCACAAGACAAATGACAAGCGAGCAAATTCAGACTAGCTCAAAAACTCCCTCCTCAATCCCGCCCATTCCAATCATCTCGTATACCTCGCCTCTCGCAATGGTCGATACATAGCAATCGCCCATGAATAGAAACTTCCCAGCGTCCGTAGGTCGAAGTATGTATGGCATCGGCCCGCCATCCAGCACCACCAGCACATCATCTGGCCTCATGCATCGCGGGCCAAGTCCCATCCATCCTTTGTTGGTGCGGAAGATTCTGCGGTCATTACAGTAGAGCGTCATTAGTCTGATGGAATTGTTGATATCCGCGCCCTCAAGGGCGATCCAGACCAGACCAGACCGGATGAGTTGTTTCATGAAAGCTAAGAAACAGAGGAGAAATTTGAGCTGTTCTGCCTTCTCCAAGTCGTCAATCATTGTATGGAAGTCCAGGTGACCACCCGTCAGATTTAGTCCGAGCCAGTAGGTGGATTCTATGTCTGTAAAGTTTCCGGCAGAATCGAGGGGTTGAGTCTCGAACCAAAGGTCGACGAGGTATTCTAAGAACTTCCGCCCCGTGTTGACCACTCTTCCATGAATTAGGTCCTCGGGTTCGAATCGGATGTAATCTGTGACGCTAACGGTGTCGCATCGTAGTCCTGACAACCTCAGGCTGCCTGTGGCCGTGAGAGTCGGGCATACCATTGGTCTGGATCTTTGACGACTGAGCTGGTTGTCTCTGGGAAAGTCATAAAACCTGACTTTGTTGGTTTCCCTGTCGAACCTTGGCACCCAAGACAGGAATGCATCGCTCCAGTCGTATTCTACAGGATGGTAGACATGACTCAAGATCTGTAAGTCTCGATCAAGCATGCTGAAAACGAACGAAGAGTAAACCTCCAGAGTCGACTTCGTGTAATCAACCTCGATGATCTTGCGGTCTGTAAGACCAAGCAGGCCGTAGATCTTGTCCCTCGGATCCGTTGCGGACAGACAACTGTAGACATTAATGAACGTTAGAATATCCGAAACGTTGTGGTTGGCCCGGGCTAATCTATTGCGAGCCTCAGTAATGTTGGTCAGAACATCTTTGACGTGCGGCGGCGCGATTTGATGGGTCAAACACAATTCTACCAGCCATTGTGCAAGGGCTTGAATGATATGGAGCTTGAATTCTCCGAAATCGAACAGAAGTGTCGCATCACGCGCCAAAATGATCTCTTGGACACACCAAATTCGAGTGAACCACGTACTCGCGAACAAAATGCTAACAACGGCCCAGGCCTTCTCTTTCACGGTAAAGCCACGATCGGACATCAGCTGCATCAGGTCTCTGTGAGTGAAATTGAGCTGAGAGGCGTCTGGTCGCTCGTAACAAGCTTGCGAAAACAGAACGAGCTCGAAAACCTCGACAGCGACGATGACCGCCGCGATTTGATCGGTCTGTATTGCCGCATCACCCAACCACACGATGACTCGTTGGGCCTTGCTGTAAATGACGCTCATGAGCGGTACCTGGTGGTTCCGTTCGATGACATCCGCCTGATTGATACAGATAGCATCAACCCACAGTAACATCAAACATGGTGACATCTTCGTTACCCGAGGGATATTCACGTAACAAGGCCATCGATTGGCGATACCTACGTCATTTGTGTCTTGCATGGATCGCGGCTTTGATATACCAGAGCGCACCCTTCTCAACGCCTTAGCGAGATTGGTGGTGACTTGAATGATTTGGCCATTGCATTCGATCGGCTCGGTGATGCCTGCGTCGCCCCAGACATACGACAGTGCTTCATAGGGAGGTAAGTGGTCGATCGAGACTTCGATCAAACAGCACACCAGTGGAGCATTTGCGCTGGCTGTTGCTAGTTGCAGAAGGCGTATGTTATGACCTGTCAATCGTGCTCCATACACATGATCCCCGCCGTGTTTCTCGCTTCCTGTGTCAATCTCACAAGGTGGAGCGTCCGCATCGTCATGGTCGGTGTTGAAAGACATCTGGGTCCTAATGCCACCTGGTCAAGGGTGGTTCCAACACGCAAGGCTGAGGCTCCTCTTGGCTATTAGGTTTCTCGAGCGGCTCGATAGGCCCAATCAGGCTGTTGCGCGTTTGGCTGCTAGCAAATGATGTTTGAAGTAGGTCTCGGCCAGAGCAGCGACAGAAAGTGTGATTATCGTCCACGGTTTCTTGCACAGCTGAGCCCCTCGTCTGCGCTAACCCTATTCGTATGCTGAGGCAGCAGCGAAGCAGCATCGCAGGTTTGCACGGACGATATACTATTCTGATTTACATCGTCTTGTTGTCACAATGTGTCTAAGGTGAGGAATCCTCTATCAAAGAGTCCTATCAACTACTCCCGGCGAAAAAAAAAGCTTTCCTTTTTCCACGTGCCTGCTCCTCTAAAGCTGGCGTTTCGTTCTTCGGTCGCCCTCTCTTACTTTTCTTCTGCGCTTGTTTCGATATGCTAGGCTGTCGATCAAGAGGTAGTGATGGTGGCGTTGGGGCTGTGGATTTGACTGCCTCCTTGATCGTGTTACGAGAAAGGCAGAAGTCGATGTGCGCATTGAAGGTACTGTCTTCAGGGGCCTGCGGAAGCGTGCAAATTGGACATGTCCACTGCTCTTCTACAACAGGCCCTGGCTGCGGCGTAATATTGGTTCCGGTGTCTCCCGTGATCTGAGCTCTTTCGTACTCTTGTGAGAGCTGCTCCAACTCGTTCATCTCATCGTTGCGTTCACGTGCCGCAGCCTCCTCGAAGTCCTGCTCTGGCCAGACCTCCCACTCTCCGCCAGTCCGATTGACCCGCTTCTCCGTTGGCGTGTTTCCGTTGAGCCTGCTGCGCCCGAAAAAGTCAATACCGGGCTTCTTAGTACTGATGATATGTGTGACTCGCAAGCCCATCAGTCGAAGCTTCATATTCGGGATCTCCTTCATCAGCTTCTCAAGCATCGGTAGACTGTACTTGTACAAATCATCTGCTCGCTGAACTGCAAATGGAGGAGTGGTCTGACGTGTGTGGACTTCGTACGTAGCAAGCTTTATCTTGATGCATAACGTCCGACCCTTATATTCCGTGCGCTTCAGATCACCTTCGAGTTCTTCCGCAACCCACCGTAGCTTCTCACGCAGAGCATCTGGAGTACCTAATTCTCTGAATGTGGTCTCGGTGCCAACGCTCTTGCGGTGAAACTCCTCGGGCTGTTGTATCTTGGTGCGTCCAAGACCTAGATAGCACTGCATCAAGAAGTGGAAGGCTTTCTGACCAAAGAGCTGAGCTAGATAACCTCTAAGCTCGTAGATGTCTCCGCAGGTCTTGACGCCGATTGCGTCTAATTCACGCTCGAAGACACGGCCGATGCCGTTGACCTTCCGAGTTGGCATCGTCTTCATGAACTCCATGATGGTCTGTCGATCACTGGGTAGGAAAAATTGGCCGTTTGGCTTATTCTTGTTCGAGCCGATCTTGGCCAGCTTCGCATTGGCAGCAATCCCAGCAGAGACGGTGATCTTTGCCTTTTCAAAGACATCGGCTCGTAGTTGGCTGACTACGTCCTCAGAGCTCATGTGGTGATCCTTACAATATTGTGTGATGTTGAGATAGGCTTCGTCGCAGCTGGCACTTTCGAAGTTGGCGTCATACAAGGCCAGGACTTCACGGACCTCGAGTGCTTTCGCCATGTATTTCGAGAAGTTCAAAGGTACACAGATGAGCTGAGGGCAGAGTTTCATGGCAACAAAGCCTGCCATTCCCGAACGACACCCAAACTTTCTGGCATGGTAATTGCAGGTGGTGAGAACGCCCTTGCCAACAGCCATGGGTACTTCCTTCAACTCAGGTCTGTCTAGCTCTTCGACGGCTGCGTAGAAGGCATCGCAGTCAAGATGCACAATCGTCTGACTCAAATCTCGGCTCATCTCGAGCTCTGCAATGTGGTCGTCTGCACGACGCAGATCTGAAGATAGATCGATTTGCTCTAGCTGAGCTTTCTTAGCTAAGATTTTTGCAATCTTCTCGGTGAGGTTCTTGTCCTTGGTTTCCTCGTTATTGAAGAATTTCGAGCCTTTTGACGCGTTGTAGATGATCTCAGAGACCTTCTGTTGGTTGACTGTATCCTGGCCCGCCTTCGTGAGCGAGGGCCCCAATAGGTGGTACTTGAGGGAGTCATGTTCGTTCGTAGCAGCAGCCTGTACGCAATCCGATGGTTGAGCCGCAGCCCGCAGTGCTCGAGTGCTCTGGTGCAGGTCTGCCGGCGGTGCAGGGGTGCCATTCGACGCGTTCATGGTGGGAGGCGCCGCTGTCCCGGACGCGTCCGTTGCGTCAGTGGAGACATGTTGGGCAGGAGCATCGGTCGACGAAGGCTGGGCGGTCAAAGCAGAAGGTGGAAGGGTAGACCCTGGTGCGCTATTGGTCATGTTCAACGTGGCGGCATCGTGACGGTGAGGTATGGTGTTGAAGTTGCCTATGGCGAGTTGATGGCTCGACAAATGACGCGCTATAGGCGCTAAGGCTGCAGTAGTGACTTCCCTGCAGAACCAGGGATCACCCGCAACCACAGAATCCATCTAATCATACGACAACAGACACAATCCCCGTCCCGAGGGCCCTCGCTGACTCCCAGGAGAGATGGACGCGATTGCATCGAGACACAAGACACATACTCTCTCATTATAGCGCGGGGTAACCACACTCACGCCTCCACCGCCATTGAACCCTAGTCCACCGCCTTGACCCGAGAAACACCAAACCAAACATTCGACCATCACAATCACCAAACCCCTAGCAACCGCCTCATTGCCACCTTTCACGGCCATGATCTCCCTCTGCAACGGCACACCTCTACTCCAGTAACACCACCAACCACCTGGAGAATGCCCACCGACCGAAACACCCCTAACAATTCACGGCCTCTGAAGCCCATGCTCGCTAGCAACCGGACCGCCGCAAACGGGAAGACGCCAATAACCCCACGCCTCGCTCTCGCCCCCTCTACACCCTCCGCCAGCTCCTCGCAGACAAGTCGCACTGTGCGCAGCGCCAATGCAGTCATACCAAGGCTCGCCGCCCCGATCAAGGAGGCCACACCCTCCTCCTCCAAGTCGCTCCTCAGCGCGAATGTCACACCGCGCACAACATCGCGAAGGTCGCGGGTAGGCGTGAGTAGCACCTCGTCTACGCCCAACATTTCTCCTGCGACTACCCCTATTACCTCGCGTCCCTCATCCACGGTCGATTTTGCGCACAGAGAGCACGGTTCCGCTCAAAGTGGGCCTGTATTAAATGCGAACCACAGACCCCGGAGCACGGTGGGGAGCAGCAACTACAGCTCAACACCTACGCCGCGACTGCCGTTATCGAATATCTACAACCACACTCCACCGGATAACAATCAGGCGAGGGATGCATCACCAATGTTCTTTCACGCAAGCAGTATCAGGTCGCCCAAGGAGCAGGCTCTACCTCAGCGAGCACCACAGAAGAAATCTGCTGTCTTCTTCCACGCGAATGGAGATGAGGTCAGTAGCCCACAGAGGCCTTCTGTCCCATCTCCACCCTCTTCGGCTATCGGCAGGCCCTTATCGACTGTTGGGCCTCGATCAAATGTTGGAAAACCTTCTTCGACTGTTGGCAGGCCGCAGCTCGAGAGCAAATTTCTCCATGCAGATTCGACCCCAGAAGTGCGTGCGCCAATGCTAAGCCCAACGCTCACAGAATCAGATCTGGTACCGAACCCAACTGCTGCTCCCCAGGGTTCCGCCGGTCGCGCAGCCTCACCAACCAAGGACTGGGGTCACTTATCGTACCGCAAGGGCGCTTCTCAAATTATGCGACCGAACCTGCATACCCGCAATTCTGCTCTCTCGGTACTGTCCGGTATTAGTGTCTCCGAGGAGCCGGACAGTTCTCGAAGACGATCCAGCGTCACATCTTCGCTCAGCAGACCTGGACATTACAAGAGCGCCAGTCTGTCATCGATCGACTCTGTCGCAGATCTCAGAAGAGCACCTTCTCATGAAGGCTACGCTACCACACCGATTCCCACGCTCCACGGAAACCGCATTGTCAGCAACGGCTCTTCAATCGGCGACAACGTCGCACCTACACCATCTCCTTTAGCCATCAGCCAGAATGCCCTGCCTTCACCTGGACTAGCTAGTCCAAGTAAAGAAAAGAGCGCACTCGAGATCATGAATGAGCTAGCAGCGAACGCTCGGCGGGAGCGCAAGGTCCTTGATCTCGAGATCAGCAACTCATCCCTTCTCGCCATCAATCGCTCATTGGAGAAGGAGATGCGTAAGCAAAAGGCGGAGCTAAAGCGTCTGCGTCGAATGAGTCGCGCCGGCCGCTTCTCAATGGAAGCTATTGGCTCTGCCGTAGACAGCTTCCCTGCAAAGAAGGCAAGTGACCTCTCCGACATGTCCGAGGTGGAAGAGGATGAAGAAGAGGAAGAGATTCCTTCGGAGGAAGATATGGAGAGCAGTGAATCTTCTTTCGATGAGAGCGTGCTCGAAAACGGTGCACATGCAGAGCGCGATGAGTCCTATCGCATCAAGGACGAGAAACGTCTTCAGCTGGACCTGGCGAAACACCGCGACCTGCTTATGGACAGTCAGAAGATGAATGAAAGTCTCAAGCGTTGCCTTGGTTGGACAGACCAACTAATCAAGGACGCACAGAAGGCACTCGATTACAAGGTCAACGTCAGTGACATTCGTATCGGAGGGCGTGTTCTGGTCGTCGAGGATGACGAGGAAGAGGACAGCGCTGCTCACGAAGAGGCACGTGGCCTCCTCAGCCCCTGGAGCCCACCGCAACGTGCCGCCGATACGCTAGACGCACCAGTACCCGACTTTGCCCGAGCAGAGAACCGAGACAGTGGTGTCGACGTCGGGCGCGTGAAGCACGACGGCCATGACCTTCCTGGCGAATTCTCACCACTCGAATCACCCTTCGGCGACAAACTCTCTTACCTTCATGCTGCTATCGATGACCTGAAGGCGTCGTGAATCATTCGCAACTTGATCTTGTTTCTTTTGTCATCTCTCGCATTTACTTCGGCGCTCTTTACTCGGTCTGGCGTTTCCTACAGCTTCTTTGTTTTTCTGGGCGGCGCACTCGGCACACTTCACCACTCTGCTACGATGACATATTTCCTTGGTCCTCTCGTGCTATAGAGTTTCACTCTCCAGGACTTCAGGTTCTTGATCTTCCATTTGACTGTTAATGTATTACGGGCGAGTCACTGGGATGCATGTTGACACAACTCTACCACCTTCACGTTTGGATTCAATAACGGATGGGCGAGCAGCACTGCGACTCCAACTGTTGCTCTGCTTGTGATTCCGTTCCTAGCTTCGGCATTTATCAGAAGGTAGATCATCGCTACTTCATTGTGTGTTTTCATGAGATACCCCCTGTCGATCAGAACCCCTTCCGTAGTCTGGAATACCATCAAATTAAGCTCTGCACTTGAAACGGTGCATTTTTCACTTTTACGAGGTTCCGAAGTTCAAGAGTACATACCGGTAGATGATTGTGTATGAGCACAGGCGATCGAACGCATAAAAGCAAGTGGTAAATGGAGTGTGAATATGGTACGTCACTATTCCTGACTGCTCGAAGCAGTCCTCTACGTCTATGAGCATGAAGTCATGTCAAAAGCAATGCAAACAGTCTCCTCCACCACGATCTAGGGTATCGTTTTCATTAAGCATAAAAAAGCACAAAGTCATCCTCCCCAACGTACCATCCAGGCCGCTGTCTAAGCCCAATACCCAAGCAGAGCCATCAATCCAGCGCCCAGCATCATCAGACCAAATGCGTACAGCGTCCTGCTGACGGGACCGTTCTGCATATACGGACTGAACATGAATTCGTGTGCCATGAGCTCGACGAGACCAGTATAGATCAAGATTCCAGCACTGATGGAGTCGAAAATACCGTTCACGATCAAAGTAGTCTGTGACTCTGGCGCGAACGTTGTCCTGACACCGAGTCCGATGGCAATGGCAATTGGGGTCGAGATACCGTAGCCGAGGCCGAGCAGGTAAGGTGTCCAGCGCTTACTGCGAGGCCAAGGTACCTCAGCGAGACGAGCGCCCAGACCGAGACCTTCGAATGTCTGGTGGAAGACGAGGACGATGTAGAGTGTGGTGAACTCCTCACCAGCGACGGCGAGGGTGAGACCCACGAAGACGGAGTGGAAGATAACACCGAACTCGAGGATGAAGACGGCAGTAAGCTGAGCAGCGTAGGTCTCTGGGACAAAGCCTCGGGATTCCCAGTTCTCACCAAGAGCCGAGTTGTCTACGTGATCGCGCTGGTGGCCAAGATGGTCTTCGCCGCGGACGTGGGAGGCTCGTGGAGGTGCCTCCTCCGGTGTGGCACGCTTGTCCTCCAGACTGTGCTCATCGTGACTGTGCGAGTGTCCGTGGGAGTGGCCGTCGTCATGGTCATCCCCTCCGAATTTGGCGTAGCGCATAGTCATCAGCTCCAGAAAGAACATGACGAAGGCAGTCATGAGAGCGATCGCCTCAGGCCATGGGTAGGTGTCTGAAGAGATGGTCTGGCCGACGAGACACGGGTTACCGAGAGCCTCATTTGCAGGAGCAAGCAGGTGAATGAAGGCCGTAGCAATAATGACTCCTGATCCGAAGTACTTGGCCACGAAGAAGGTCCAAGCAGGTACGAGCTTAGTCTTCGCACGTTTGGCGAATGTAGGGAAGACGGCACCTTATGAACGTTAGTGGGTGATGTAGGATGCCGGTCAGGTGTGAGAAAGCAAGGGGCTGAGGTGAGGTTCAGGTGTCTTGATCTGAGACACACGTCCACCAGCATTCAACGAAGTACATGTCATAACAAAAGGAAGAGCGACTTACCCCATAATGAACCTACGAGGATGACAAAGATTGACGAAATGCGCACGCCCATGCGTCCATCATATTCGTTAGAGCCCTCACAGGTAGGCGTTGTCTCTGCCTCGGAACCTGCGTCTTGTCGTAGCACGAGTCGTGCTACTTCCATAGCTGCTGCGTCCATGGCGAAGGTAGTCGGGTGTCACTGAGTTAAGGTATGACCAGACTGGGTTGGGGAGATGAAGTACCACGAGATCGTCTTATAGCATGCAAATGGCGCGCTTCTCTAGCTTCCGACCTAGATCATAAGCAATTGTCGAGTTCCAGGCGTCCGGAGTGACAGGTACACGAGCTTGGTTGGTCGATCCCAGCGTGGTGGTTCTTGTCCTGCAGATCAAAAAGCTTGGGATGCAAGAGATCTTATTGCGCCGAGGGAAATAAGCTTGAGTACCTCGATGGACGTACGGAATATTGCTTCTGCTTGAAAATTCGGCAGGCTCGAACCATGGGAGCACCTTGATGTCTACGCTAAAGGCCAAACCCACCGTTTCCGTCACCAAGAGGGCTAATGAGCAGGGATGGCGCAAACTCCGCGCGCTGCTTATCATGCCGTTCGACCCTTTTACTCAATCGCAAATGCACAATCTGTGCTAGGACTGCGCTTTTTCGATGCCTCGTTATATTGTGAGTTGTTCGCGTGTGGTGTTGCAAAGTACAGTACCACGTTTTGTTAGCCTGCATGGCAGGCGGCAAACAACGAATAAGCTAGCCGCATTGCCGAAGCTGCCGTCCAGGATAGCTCCGAATCTCCGATTCTCATAAAGGACCCTATGCCGGCGTGGCCGGTCCAAGTTCATGAAGTAATCGTCCGTCTGCGACTGCAAACTTGTGTGGGTGGAGTAGACGTTCAGTACTCAAGACTTTCATATCCACCCTCCTGCGGCGACTTCGATGCGCTACAACACAGGCCTCCTTCGGCTGGGCGCCGCACGCTCGTGTGTGATGGGTCTGTCGGTTCAGTCCGATGGCATTACAGAATCTCCGTGGTTCGGTGGGGAAGCGGTTTTATTCATGCTGTGCCGCCGAGGATCTTGATCAAGAGTCTAACATCAGGAGCTCTTGGTTTTGCGCCACACCACACCAGCTGGAAATAAGACTGTCGCCTTGACATGCACGAAGGCCTTCCCTGGAATGCCAAAGAAACCTGAGTTGCGCGGTTCGTGTCGATTTGGCCTTGGTGATGGATTCGATTTTGTGGATAAGGTCCAAGGACTGGAATGCGCTCAGAGACCGCGCACTTTACAGGATACCAAATCAAACACCATCAATGAAATCTAACTGAAGTCTGAACGCAGAGAGAATTGTCAGAGATGTCTTACATGCTGAGACCACCCTGCGTCAGGGCGGTTGATGGTTATTGCGAAACAACAGAGCCTCACGACAGCTCAACTCATCATGCGCAGGGACTTATACGAGACAAAAGCCGTATAGTCATTCAGGGCAGGACTACACTGCCAATGATGAGACATGGAACTTCTCAGATAAAGTGTGCGACTGGAGACGCGTTGGCTTTCTTCTCGTCTCCTCATTCTCCTCATTCTCCTCATTCTCCTCACTTGCGCGTGCTTGCAATCGTACGTCTTGGCTGGCGGAGGACTTTCCTGTTGGCTGCAAAACCCTGTTTCTGCCAGTTTCGCAAGGCGGACGAGACGCCTCACCCTGCAACGACAGGCGCGCGAATTGGTTGACTTGATGTCACGTGCTGTCATACGAGACATCCAGAGTGCGATTCAGACAGCGATCCATGACCTTGGTACCGCCCAGGTGTGGGGTACATCGGTCGATGGCGATCGATGATGGCATTTGCGCTTTTCCATGGCTGTGCACAACGCGCATCCTCCAGATTTCAGCAACGCAGCACAGCAGCCACGAGATGTCTCTTGCGAAATATGCACCTAATGGATTGACCATTGTATAGGTACCAAGAAGCTTCACACCAGTCGTGTACCTCTGCATCATGTTGTTTGACGGCGCTTGGACTGACAATTCAGCTCCAACCGTCCCGTCGCTAGCAGCCAATGACCTTTGCATGCCGTGAGGGGAGATGACGTCGTGACTTCCTACTTAGTACAGCTCCTGCAGGAGCTCGGGGCAGGTGACAACATAAAGCCCTCCGAGCTGTTGCCTGCACTCCTCTTTATAACCTCAGCTGCCGCTGGTCTCTTCCGACTCTCTACACTTCAATTGAGGTATCGCTGTCAATCAATTAACAGCTCCACCACCGCCATCATGATTGTTGACGCTTTTGAAGAGGTTCTTAGGAAGACTTCCGCCATTGCCCTTCCCACCGCTTCGCCTACTGGCGTTGCTCCCATTCCCACTGTCATTCCCGACCATGCCGAAAAGCAATTCGTCGGTGAGACCGGCACGAAAACACTATGGGTCGTCTTCATCATCATGTTGATCTCCTCCGGTGTCTTCTCTGGCCTTGCTTGGAGGGTCCCAGTGGTATGTATCACGCAGGCTCATAACAAACATCAGTCAGCTAATAGCATTGTAGCAAAAGCGCCTCTTCTATGTCATCACGACATTGATCACCATCACTGCCGCGATCTCCTACTTCGCCATGGCCGTCGGCGAGGGTGTTTCCATCCACAAGATTCACGTTCGTGAGCAACACGACCACGTTCCTGATACCCACCACGAGATCCAACGCCAGGTCTTCTGGGCCCGCTACGTTGACTGGGCTATCACCACTCCCCTTCTGCTTCTCGACCTGGGTCTCCTGGCTGGCATGAATGGTGCTCACCTTACTCTTGCCATTGTTGCTGACCTCATAATGGTTCTCACTGGTCTCTTTGCTGCTTTCGGCTCTGAGGGTACCCCTGCCAAGTGGGGATGGTACACCATTGCCTGCTTCGCCTACCTCATCGTTGTCTGGCATCTCGCCGTCAATGGTCGCGCCGCTGTCCAGGCCAAGGGCCAAAACGTCTCTTCGTTCTTCCTCGCCATCGCCACCTACACCTTTGTCCTCTGGACCGCCTACCCCATGTACGTCTCCCTGCACTACTAGTAATGAGTAACCACTAACATTAGAAAGCGTCTGGGGTTTCGCTGACGGTGCCCGCCGTGTTGGCGTCGACGGCGAGATCGTCGCCTACGCCATCCTCGATGTTCTTGCTAAGCCTGTCTTCGGTGCTTGGCTGATCATCACCCACGCTAAGCTACGCGAGACTGACGTTGACCTGGGCGGCTTCTGGGCTAACGGCCTCAACCGCGAAGGTGCTCTCCGTCTTGGTGATGATGATGGTGCTTAAGTGTCTCAACGTCATCCAGCGTCACCGATTCGATATGAATAACATCATCAACTCGAATCTTCGATCAAATTGAAAAGCGGGACATGTTACGCTCAACGACGTCCCTGGTGGAAAAGTGTTGATGACAGATTGGTAGCTGGAAATGCAATCATTGCTGTCATCTTAAGAGTCTCTATACGAGTTAAACTTCTCAAGCGTGGAGTAGAGGTCTCATATATTAGTGCAGGAGACCTGTGATTGGTTTTGGTATATGTCTAATGTGGTAATGAAATGATCTTTATACAAACGTCTTCTTAAATCACCGAAGTGACGCGTCCCCAGGAATGTGTACCGGTGCACCGTTGCACGCCTCCCTTGCCCCACGTTGACGTTGGACGGGCTTGTCGCCAGCATTGTGTATTGGCCGCCTTCACCTACATATTAATGAATGGCGCACAGGGCATGAGCTTGGTGAGGGATGGCAATGCTTGATGGTATAAAGCCTTCATGAATCGTGCAGGCAGTGTATACATAGGCTCTGCAATACCCGACGAGAGCCCAGACTTTAAGATGCATTCAGCCATTCGCAGCTTCGTTCTTGCTATCTTGTCAGCACAAGCGTGCGTTACCCATCTACATGTGTTACCCTATAACACTGACACGTTACCAGGCTAGCAGCGCCCCAAGTCCAACAGGCCGCAGCATCCTCACCAGCAGTAACGGCTGCACCGACATGCACACTTACTATCTTCAAGCAGCCCTCTTTCAAGATTACATGCACTAGTTATAGTACGACTCTGACTCTCACCTCATATACCGATTGTGGTGTTGGCTGCACGCTGAAGACCAAGCATCTCGGTGTGGCTCCCGTAAGTTACAGAGGTGAACATTGCTGGCGCTCTACTGACAGACGCAGCCTTGCCGCACTGTCAAATTCAATCCAGGTGCTACTGCAGAGATCGTGACAAGCTGCAGACTGTCCAAGGCAACGTTGACAAAGACCGTCACCAAGCTGTACACTAGGCCTACTGTAGCTACAGGTAAAGCCTTACTACCTTTCGGGGGGTACCTACTCACACAGTTCAGTAAATACGCGCTTCTAGAAAGGTGGCAAGAGAGGCCAGACCAGAACCCACACAATCTACAATGCAGCCTCCGAGCAGCTAAGGCCATAATTTGCATCTCGCGATGTGTATAAATGAGCCGTGACAGTGACATGCACCCCATGTACATTCCAAGCTGATATGGGGACGTCTCAGACTTCCAAGTCTATGTATGCACTTGGATCGAGAAGAACAGGCCCTTTATGTGCACAGCCTCGCCGCACATTGCCGCGGCCCTCTGGTGCTCATTCGCATCCTTGACCAAGCTGGTGATGAAAGCGAGCGGCCGTGCAAGGGTACGTCATGTCCAAAACCAAGCTAACAGCAAGCTCGATCGTGGGCAGTGAACGTGCCACCAACACTGAAAACGGAAACATCGCATCATGATGGACAGCGCAGTGATCTTTCTGTTGCTCGTGAGACCCGTGCCTGACCAAGACGCGGCGTATGATGGGCGCTGTTGCTACATGCAGGGGTGCTGCCCAGCTGGTTGCCCCGCGCGTAAGGTTCCTGGCAAAAAGGTGCAGGCGTTGTTTCGACGCTTCCAGCCGCCGCATTCCCCTCATCACAGCTCCGCGAGCTCCTATAAGTACGCAACACGCGCAGGCTCCAGCTGTATCCGCAACTAATTACCCCTTTGAAGTTACTGATCCCGCTGTTCAACGCTCAATATGGCTTCTACTGACCCTAGCATCGTCGATGCTACCCCCATCTCGCCTGTTCGCAGTAATGAGAGACGCAACAGCTTGGAGAAACACCTGCAGCACCGTCCGGAAGCTCAGGACTTGAAGAACAGGCACATCCTGCTCGACACTACTACCGCTCCGTAAGCTGCCCCCCTTGCCTCGCCTCAGGTCTCTCACCCCCAAGCCCGATTCTGCGCAAAGCTCCAGCTGACCATTATCACAGCGCCCTCCAAGCCAAAGCTCTTGAGCTCGAACGCCAGCGCGCGACCGACAACCTTAAGAAAGGCCTCAACGCTCGCCCTGACCGTGACGACCTCATCCAGCGAAACATCCTGCCTGCATCGAATGCTGCACCTGCCCTGCAAGAGAAGCAGAAGGAGCTCGAACATCACATGAGAGCCGACAGCCTTGAGAAAGGGTTACAAAGCAGGCCCAACCCAGAGGAGCTTGTCAAGAAGGGCATCCTTGAGGCTGATGAGAACCCGTTGAAGGACGCTTAGAGTTTGACTAGCTTCTGAGTGGACAGACATATGCACAGGACAGACCCGCAGTTACAGGCTGCGTACTTTCTTCTTCTTTTGGGACGCTTGATTGCTTTGCAGCAAGTCAACGGAGTTTGTACGGATAACGCAGTCACGACTATGCATCACACTTTACAACTCCAAGCTCTCTTTCTATTGAGACTTCGTTGTCCATGCTACGTGCGATCTCACAAACCTCAGCACAATTGAACTATGGCACAGACATACAAAGAGCGACGCGAAGTCGAGACTTCATTACTAATAATGCTAGGGCTTTGTACACCCAAAGATAGCAGACCCAAGGTCTATCGATCTACCGAGTGCGACCGAGCGACTCCACTAAGATCTAGTGCGAGTTAGGTGCTACCTCCTTGCGTTCCTCACGAACGACCTCCTTGCCATCAAGACCGACCTCGTTGATGGAAGCGCGACCCTCACGGTCGGCCTCGATGTTCTTGATGAGCTCGGTGATACCGAACAAGTCATCCATCTTCTCAAGGGATAGACCCTTGGTCTCGGGAACGAGGAACCAGACAAAGAAGAACATGGAGAAACAGAATGCGCCGTAGATGAGGAATGTTCCGTAGCCGTTAAAGCCAACGGTGACCATCATGTTGGGAGTGGCGCGAGCGACAACTGTTTTCCCTGTTAGTATGAAATCAAGGGCATCGAGAGGATCTGCTTACCGAAATTGAACAACCATTGTGTGGCCGCAGCAATAGCGACATTGAGTGATCGAAGACGCGCAGCAGGGATTTCAGATACGTAAATCCAGCAAACTGGTCCCCAACCGAACTGGAAGAAACCGGCGAATAGGAAGACGCAGACAAGAGCAAAGTACCCTGCGGCAGGGACGTTTCCGGTTCCCTTAGGAGGATCGAATCGCATGTAGAGGCCGATGTACAGCATAGCGAGACCCTGGGCGATCGATGTCCATAGGAGCGAGCGACGACGACCGAGAGAATCAGCAGCGAAGATCAAGAAGGCGAGACAAGCGATCATCTTCACAATGCCGTAGATGCCGGTGGCGAAGAGCTTGACCTCGTTGCCCTTGAGACCGAGCGCAGTGAAGATCTGTGGGGCATAGTAGTTGATAGCGTTGGTTCCGGTCATCTGCTGGCAGATCATGAGACCGATGGAGAGCAGAGCACGCTTGCGGTTACCAGGGATAGTGAACATCTCCCTCAACAGGTCCTTGACGGAGGCACCGGCGATGAGCATGCGCTCGTGCTCGAGCTGATCGGCGATGTCCTTCAGTTCAGCGGCGACGTATGGGTGGCTTGCAGGCAGATTGCGGACGCGAGCAAGAACGGCAGTGGCCTCTTCCCAACGATCTTGCTTGGCAAGGAAGCGAGGAGACTCCTTGTTGAGCGCCATGCAGCCACAGAGAAGGACAGCAGGAAGAGCCTGTAGGACAAGGGGGACAACATAGACAGCCTGAGAGCCAGAGATGTGCATCAGAGAACCGTAGTTGACCCAGAAAGCCAGACATGTTCCAGTGGCGATGAAGAGCTGGTAAAGACCGGTAAGACCGCCACGAATGGCACGAGGAGCGTTTTCAGAGATGTAAAGAGGAACAACCATAGATGCCTCACCGACACCAACACCGGCGACGAGGCGTCCGATATACATGGCAGCGAGACTGCCGGAAGCAGCAGCTTGAATGACACAGCCGATGATGGTGATGAGACCGGCAACCTGAAGGGTGAGCTTGCGACCCCATTTGTCGGCCATCCAGGACCCCAGAAAGCAACCAACGAAGCATCCTGCTTGTAGAGTCGAAGCAATATTGGCGCTGAGATCAGCTCGCTGCGCTTTGGTCTTAGTGTCGAGGTTGTACTTCCTTCAGTTTTGTTAGCCAGTTAGAGACAAGTTGCGGTGAGTGACATACTGCTGGAATTCTTTCAACTCAAGAACACCTCCGATGGTACCGATATCAAAACCGAAAAGCATGCCTCCGAAGCACGCGGAGCCAGCCATGGCGAAGGCACGCCATCCGTAGATCTCTGTAGGGTCGGTCTTGACGGAGTCGTTCTTGACGATAGATCTGATGATCTTCGCCCCAGTGCTAATCTTGCCGCTCATGGTTGCGGTAGTTAGGGTCGTTCGATGTTGGTATGCTGGTTGTCAGTCGAGTTCGTACCCCGGTCCAATGCTGGTCGTCGATGCCAGTGAATGTGAGGAAGGGGGACTTCCACAGATTGGATGATCTTCAACAGCAGATCAACGACATCTAAATAAATGCAAGTACAGCGGTCCAAGCTCCCTGTTAAGACGGGGTAACCAACGCCGCGGTCCTTGCCCCAATGTCTGCCCCGGACTCCAGACTACACTGAACCCTCCACATGCACGTCGAACAGGCCATCCACATCCCGAAGGAGCATCGCCTGAAGATCCAGATAGCGTTTCTGTTTGTTCCGTCCAGTGAGATGCCGCTCACGTTCATCCCCTTGGCTCCCGCTTGCAGACAAAGTTGCTTGGCTCGGCGCAATTCACCACCCACCATTTGTGGAAGTGGGAATGTGCGTCTTGGTAGAGCCAAGCACAGCGTGAATTCCCGCCAACGACTGCAGGACGTGGCGCCCCCTCATCATCAGAGACAACGTGCGAAGCAAGTCTGGGGTCTTGGCTTTTCGCGGGAACGTCTTGGCTCTCAAATGATCAATCGGCCTCGTCCCCACACTGCCAAATCATGCAGGTCGCTGACTTGAAGGTCGATGCTGAAGCAAGTCTGGGGTAGCGCAGACGGAAACGGCGCGCTAGTCTGCTCACATCTCTCAACGCCATGTCCCGTGCATTTATCCGCAATTTAAACCCATTATGAACGTATCCACAGCCGAACCAACCGTATATGTAAGAATTGTGGATGTTCCTTATGATGTTGCCGAACTAGCGCTGTCGAGTGTGTCGACATCACCCAGAATTCGTCATTAGGCAATGAGGTCAAACGCCGACGAGGGGCATGGAGGGGCACTCAGTCGGCGTCTGGCAGCGAAATCGCGCTCCTCGCAGTCGATCCCTTGAGAACCGACGGCTAAAGGATAATATAAAGGAAACAGGCAATGTCAATCGCGCGCACTGCTGAAGCAGCCAGTGGCATTGTAAGTTTGTAACCTTGTCGTCTACCCCAGCCACATTCAACCCTGCCCAAGTCAAGCCTTTTGGCATCGTTCGATCCAGGACCTCTCCCACCCCAAATTCTTGGAATCTCTGGGCTCCGGCACTGCACTGCACGATCTCACGCCAGGCCTGCGCGATCCGCGAATCAGCCACAAGTACAAGCGCGTGGTCTTGAAAGTCACTGCGGTGTTGCGACCGCGGACCGGACCTCACGGAACCAGACGCAATAATTATTGCGAAGGGTCAAGACTCGCAAGGTTTCCATACACCGCTAGAAGTCGGAGCGAAGGTTTATTGGAAGTCGAATCATGAGTGCCGCCACGGCAAACGCCAACCGCGCGTTTCCCCTTCATCCTTTCTCCACGAATCCCCTGCGTGATAGAGAAGATGTCGTCAAGGCTGTAGCTTCGCTTCTCGATCCGCTCTTGGCGGGCTTCTCGGAGCACAGTTCCATTGTTAGAGTTGGATACACTGGGACTCGCTTTGATGAAACTGCTGCTGGTGTCGAGGGCTTTGCAAGACCATTATGGGGTCTTGCTGCTTTGTTGGCTGGAGACAGTCAATACGCTCACACCGATAAGTTTGTTCAGGGGTTGATCAATGGAACGGATCCTGAGAGCCCTGGCTTCTGGGGCTACATGGAGGATATCGATCAGAGGATGGTCGAGGCTTGTCCTATCGGGTACACACTTGCTGTAGCGAACAAGCAGTTTTGGGATCCGTTGAACGACAAGCAGAAGAAAAATGTTGAGACATGGCTGGGTAGTATGAACGACAAGGAGATGCCCAATACGAACTGGTATGTGCTGCAACTACTCGCTCCGTCATCTTGTCACACGGACACTAATAAATGTAGGCTGTGGTTCCGTGTCTTTGCCAATCTTGGCCTTGCGAAAAACGGCGCGAAGTGGAACAGCGACCTTGTCAAGTCAGATATCAAGCAATTAAACACCTTCTACCGCGGCGACGGTTGGAGCAATGATGGGCCTGAGTACTATCGCCAGATGGACTACTACAGCTCCAGTTTCGCAATCCAGTACCTCCAGCTACTATACTCTAAGCTTGCCGCTGACATCGATCCCGAGCAAGCTTCAGAGTACAAGGAGCGTGCACGATTGTATGCTCAGGATTTCGTTCACTTCTTCGATCCCGAAGGTCGCGCTATCACCTTCGGCCGGTCGCTCACCTACCGATGGGCCATGGTTGCATTCTGGGGATCTGTGGCGTTCGCCGATGTTGAGCTTCCCGAACCGCTATCCTGGGGTGTCGTCAAAGGCATCTGGCTTCGCAACCTGCGCTGGTGGACTACCCAGCACGACATCTTCCAGTCAAACGGCATGCTCACAATCGGCTACTCATACCCCAATTATTACCTAGCAGAGAACTACAACTCCCCTGGCTCGACCTATTGGTGCATGCTTGCTTTTGCCGCGCTCGCAGCGCCAAAAGATCACCCCTTCTGGACCGCCAAAGAGAAAGCCCATCCATACGCCAATACTCGCATCGTCCGACCGCTCAAACACCCCCGACAGATTGTCATCCGTAGCGGTGGACACTCATTTCTTCTCAGCAGCGGCCAGTCTTGCCACTACGCCATCAAGAACTCGAACGCAAAGTATGGAAAATTTGCCTACAGCGCAGCCTTCGCATACTCCGTATCGACAGGCTACCAAGAGCTTGAGCAATTCGTCCCCGAGTCCTCCCTGGCTCTATCTGACGACGGCGGCGAGCTGTGGAAAATGCGACGTGCGCACAACGGCGACTCGACTATCGAGACCTTTGACGGCGCGCCGGTGCTGGTCAGCAGTATGAAGCCCTGGTCTGATGTCGAGATCACTACCTTCCTAGTCCCTCCAGCTGAGTCAGATTCGAATTGGCATCTCAGGATCCATAGGATCACCACAGGCCGTAATGTGCTGACCGTCGAGGGTGCATTTGCTGTTTATGGCGCGAGAACGGCTGATGGACGAGTCTTCAATGGCTTCGATGAGTCGCTTCCCGAGGGCAGGAGCGATCGGGAGCGCAGTTCGCTCGCTGCGAGTCCGAAGTCAGGCGTGGTCGGTATTGTGGAGTTGTCGACTGCGACTCGCGACGGGCATGTACTGCAGGCGGATGCGAACAGCAATCTTGTTGAAGCTAGGAGTGTGGTGCCCCTGCTCAAGAGTGAACTCAAGGCAGGCTCGACCACGTGGTTCATCACTGCCGTTTTTGCGCTACCGGGCAGCGCCGAGGGGTGGAGGACGAGCTGGAAGGAGGGCTGGGAGAAGAAGCCGAAGGTGCCACAGTGGGTGCAGGATAAAATTGATGGAAGGACCTAGATCTACGACACGTGACAATAGAATGTATAGATGATCGAACATGACGTTGAGAAGAACGGGGGCGCTTTGCTAGAAACTTCACATCCTTCATCATATCCATAGATCTATAAAGCATTGCCTTGCGACTGGGTATCTACGCACTTAGCTGACCGTGTTCATCTCATATTGGAGAGTTGTTCTTCGTCTCTTCACTCCACTGGCTGAGCGGAGACCGCGGGCGGTGCCTCCTGGCACCCTCGATCTCGTCGAATTCCTCATCGTTCGCAGGTTCACTAGTAACATGTGTCGTCATGACTAGCTTGATGTCCTTGTTCCCCACAGGGAAGAGGTCGTCCAAACTCTCTCTTCCGGATACTATCGCACTTCTGCTAGCGTTTCGTCTACTTCTCTTTGTATTCAGTGCTTCAATGGTGGTTTCGCCGCCAAAACGAGTTGGCTTGCCCCAGAAGGGAGAGAAAGTGTCGAAGCCATTGCCATCGGAGGGGGGTTCGTCGCTGAAGATCATGATTCGTCGAGTGCAAGCGTACAAGAGGACATCGAGCCAGCCGTTCGAGGTGATTATCGCGCCAGCTAGGCAAAGGCGTGCAAGTGATGGCGGCTCGCCAGTCATAGCTGCCATACGAGCGGAGGCAAGAGGAAGCGTGCATATAACGTAGACGGCGGGGTAGACGACCATAAGGTTCGATATCGCTCGGACTCGCTTCGACTCTTCTGGGGTGTAGTAGCCGGTATGAATGCGATGGATCAGTATTCCGTAGATGATGGCGTAAATAAGGACGTTGCCAAATTCGCTGCTGCCGTCAGACCATTTCCCACGGTTCTTTAAGCGACAACTTACAAGAAGAAGATCCAAATATAGTGAGTCCACAAGCGGAGATCATTCAAGTCGTGGTGGATCCAGCACCATACTCCAGATCGTACGTAGAGGTCCTGGCCATATATGCCGATGCCTATGGAAGAGACCCCGATGATGAACACCCACGCCGCTGCAATGGCTCCATAAAAGGCCTTGGGCTTCAGTCTATAGTCCAGAATAACCGCTGCGAATGTATGCAACCCAATAGCGAAACACCACACGCCGCTACCCAAGTCACCAGTTGATACCAGCCATCCTTGAGCGAAGCATATCGGGTTTCCGACTTGTAATGAACCCAATCGTAGCCACTCCACGTTCAGGAGAAAAGCAAGTGCTTGTTGAATGTCTGCCCACAGAAGGTTGAAGATGAGGATGACGAACTGGTTGCTTCGCTTCGACTTGATGTGCCACGATATGAGTTTGTAGGTGAGTACGAAGAGTAGTGTGACCGAGGCGATGAAGGAGACGAAACCCAGTGCGACGACCGCTCGCAGCCAAGGGTGGATGTGTGTTGGTAGCTCAAAGCTGTTGGATGCTGCATCCAGGTTGCCAAAGTCGACCATCTCTTGGACCTGCAAGATGAGGTTTCGTTAGGGGTAAATTGCCAGGAGCTGTGATCCAGAAGAGGCCGTCACGATATGCAACCCGGTATCATGTCGAAGTGTTGGTCAATGATCGAAGAGTAAAGCGTGGTGCGCCCACGAAGGGACAGAAAGAATCAAAGAAGAGGCGAACCCGGTAGACGTCCAGGATTATGGTGACAATATACAGTGCTAGCGGCCAAGTCACGGCCCGGGCGCATGCTGAGTGATTCTCAGGGCTAACAACTCTTCGGGTCAACAACTCCGAGCAAATGGTACCCTCGAGCTGCATGCGAAACCCACCCAAACCTCGGACACGAAGCATGATTCAGCCGTTAAACTCGTGCTCGCGTGGCATCGAGGGCGGCAACGTGCAACCCAGACCGATCGCGCGAACGGTAGCCAAAGCAAGTAAGGTGCCCTCCGCTACGGCACCTAACGATTTCAAACAAGGCCGGTGGCAATACGGGTCTCAGGTGTTTGACTTAGCCGGATCGCGATTGTACGCGCTTCTGCCATGCCATGCTCACCATGATTGGGTGACACTGGGCGTCATCTGACAAGGTCTTTGTTTGCATGCACTTAAAGTCCGTGTAAGCCCTGTATTCCGTTATGAGACAGCTAGGGTGAACCGTGTTGGTGGTAGACAGCGGTACAGTGCAGGATCGCATGCAAGGTAAGTACGTGGCAATAGCCAGTGACAAGAACTTTATAAGGGACCACGTTGCTCGTGCAGGCTATAGACGAGCAGTGAGGACGTTTGGGAGGCGCTCCCCCGTTCGTTCGAGCGAGTGATTGGAGAACACACTCAAGGTGGAATACCTGCTATCTTTCCGGCCAGTGCCGGTGCGCTTCGAGTTGCTCCTCCGGTCGAATGCAGCAAGGGTACGCATTTAGCCGGATATTTGAGTCGAACATTTTCGAAGCTTCTTCAGCCACGCTGTCAGCTGCAGATGATCCAATGTTAGCAACTGCCGTGCAGCACTCGGAAACCTGGTCCTAGAAAAGCCATGGCTTTGAAGGCACCAGTGTCGCATTTACAGATCAGCGTGTGCTCAACGAAACATTGAGGGCCGAATTGAGCGACGGTGTTGAAGGCGACGAAGGACGTTTGTCTCGTGATAGGATCGATGAACCCCGGTGGAAGGCCCCGCTAGCCACAGCGCTAGCGGACCCCTTTCTTCTGGGGTCCGGGGGATAAGCAGAGGTTCAGCGATCAGAGTCCAGCATGGTAATTTACAAAGTAGAAAGGTCCGGGACCGAGACCGAGCTTCTAAGGCAGTTTGGCACGTTCGGTGACACCGACCAACGGGTCGTTCTTGTGAGATGCTTAAGCCACGCAATCAAACAGTCAAGATGCGAATCGTCACCCGTGCAAGATCGCGCCGAAGGAACGCCGTTTTGATGAGCATGATCAAACTTCTATCATCAAACCATGTATTCAGCAGCGCCTCTCGCTGACGCTGACTCCATATCTGGTATTGCGATACACTCTGCATGAACCAATGCCCCAAAGCAGGCTCTCCTTGCGCAAGACTTGATCGTCCCGCACGGTTTCCTCGTCCCAACAACCACATCTCCGGCACATAACAAAGAGCATTCCCTACTGGACCTTAAGGCGCTTCCAAATCTTGTAAGTTAGACTGATTCGAAGTCTTTAATAAGTTGAAGTAGTCGCCGACTTCATGAACACTCAGTACGCGCAGCAAGCGGGCCGATCCTGTGGCTCCAGACGTGTAACTGGAAATGTTCCGATAGATTATGCGATGCTACTTACAGGGCAGGTGACTGAAGGCAAGCTTCGTCAAGCATAGCGTCGGCTCTGTGGAAGGTCTCAGAGATTGGCCCAGGAAAATGGTCACTGAAGAAGCATCGATTCTCAGCTATCTACAAGTACCTTTGCGAAGCAATAGACTACTCCAATGGTACAAGGCGGGGGTATGTGTCAACCAGTCGCAACTGCAACAAAACGCCAACAGTGCAAACGTAATAAGAAGATGAGGAAGCGTGTAATGTATCGTCGACGAGGCCCTTCACTAGGCACCATTCTCCAAGGAGCTTACAATATCTCTGCAGTCTCCTATCTTTGCGTCCTTGCGGGCTCAGTGTAGTACCCAGGATCCTGCGTGTACGGCCCGCGTTGGCTAGCATCAAACGCATACTGCATAGGCTGTTGCTCAGCAAGTTCCTGACTTGGCTGGAGGATCTTCTGCATTTCTTCAATGTCTTCGATGATGACGTTAAAAGTGTCAGCAACGGCACTGATGAGCTTGTTACGGTTGTATTCTCGACGATGTGCCCAGATAGTGTCCATGAGCGCAGCGTTGACTTGCTCAAGTTGCTCGAGTGAGCAGCCTGACGAACTACTAACAAGCTTGCTATGAAGCCGCATCAAGGATGCCTCTTCGAGGATGACTTGAGGTTCAGGCTGAGGTTCGGCGAGGATATCGACGATGTTTGACTTGTGCGCTGGGGCTGCTGGAGCAGGCATTTGTGACGCTTGCGACGGCTGTGAGTTCTGGGATGGTGGCGATCCGGAGCGCTGGCTGAGGAAGTGTTGTTCTGTATCGAAACTCGAGTTAGCCGAGTACTGTGGAGAAAGAGGAGGGTCGAGTTCAAATCGACGGTAGAAGGATTCTGGCGCACCTTGTGTGTCCGGAAGCTGCGACCCGCCAGCGGGAGCAACTAGATCTGGCAGACCTGCGTGGCTTACGCCATTGCTGCTCTGAGTGCCAAATTTATTATCCGAAGAACGCTTTGAGGTCTGATTGCCTGATGTGGTGGTGCTCGCACTATTGTAGTAGTCGTGAGGAAGCATGTTGGGGTTGACAAACGTGCGAGCTGAAGTTTGCGACTTCTGCGTCAACTGCGTGTTTTGCCTGCTAGGCGTCTGGAAGTGAAGGTCGGCCTGTGTGCTGGCAGTGACATCCTGCTGGCTGTCAGGCATGATCAAGTCTTCATCAGCGCCTCGCGATAGCACCGTCGACCCATTCTGCTGCGATTGTTCCCCGCTTGTGCCGTTGGACAACAAAGGCTCATGAGGTACACGTATCGGCGTGACAGGAGGCAAGCGAGGTATAGGCTCGCCTAGTACGATCGGCCCTGAGGTGGTCTCTGTTGTGGTGAGCGATTGCTCAGGTGGGACCGGCGCGACCTCAGGCGGCACCTCCTCGCCGTCCGCGATTGCTTTCTTGCGCTTCTCTTGTGCCTTCTTAGCGCGCTGCAGCTCCCGCTCATACAAGGCGTCACATTCCTTCGTCAACCAGCCGTATTGAGCATCAGCAGCGGTGAACCAAGAGTCAATATCGACCTCTACATTTGCGACCATCTCGTTCGCTTTGAGGGTGCGCTCTGCATCTTGGAATGTCCTTGAGTCCTTCGCAAGAGTCTTAACGTCAAACAAGAAATCCTTTGGTCTCTTGTAGTACCCGTTCGACAGACGTTGCTCGATTTGTGACAAATCAAGATTGTAGTACTTGTTGCCACTCTCGACATGAAGCAAGACGCCTACACCCTTGCTATCAGTTGATGCTTCCCAAGGTCGAGTCATGCCCTCGGCTTCCTGTTGCTCTCGACCCAAATCACTCGTGATCCTGTTAGGGTTCTGTTCATCAAGCAAGTACGACCACCAAGCTGGCTCGAGGATGGGCTTGAAAAATCGTCGGTGCTTCTTCTTCAGGTTGTCCATGATTGGCTGAATGACACTCTTCAGCTTATTGAGCGTTAAAGCGTCCTGCTTCCTCTGCGCCTTATCCCTGGCAGCAACCTCCTTGGGATCCAGAACAGGTTCGACAACAGGTGCAGGCTCAAGGACTGGCAACACTCGCTTCTTTCGGTTCTCAAGATCCGGGAAATCGGCAGGCGACATCCGGATGTACTGGCTGATCGAGCTGAAGAATTCGGAGCGACCTTCATGGTCAGGGCGCAAAATTTCGAACTGGTTGTGGAGGGAGAATCCGAATAAATCAACCATCATCTGTCGATCAGGCCTGTCTTCCTGGCTTTCAAGCTCCATCACACCCAAGACCATGATCGGCTCATTAGCACCAATGCTGCGTAAAAGCAGCTTGAAGGTCTTTGTAGCAGCTGGAGGTAATGTGTTGTACCACACATCTACAGCTGGAATGTATATAACACTGGGCTTGTGGCGGCGAACTTCAGTGAACAGCTGCGTTATGGCAGCTTCAGGAGAACGTGTGGAATCCTCTAGAATGGTCGGCAGATCGAATGACTGAACATGCAGACCTTCAATCTTGCTGAGAAGTGCAGCGCCCAGGTACTGCTGTCCCATTCCTTGTAAGCCTGTAATTAAAAGACGAGGCCGGAAGATCCTGCTGCTTTCGAAGTTGCGCATGGTCGTTTCACGCTCGAAGCCCTTCTCATCCTCACGATCATCGTACTCTGCTTCCTCGAGCGCAGTGAGCACTTTCCTCCGGGGAATGAGCTCATTGATGCGCTTGATGATGTCGGCTAGTGGCTTTCGCAGCAAAGGTTCAATGAGCTTGGGTAGCGGGTTCGCAGCAGCTGTTGCTGTTCGTTGTGAAGAAGGTACCATCTTGTTCACTGACACCATAAAGTCCTTGGCAAGGACCTTGATCTCGCTAGGGTGGATGAGCAGCTTCTTCTCGGACTGATAAATCTGTGGATATGTGCCTTGTACAGCGTTCAGTGCGGCTTCGGTACAGAGCGCACGTAGGTCGGCACCACCGTAACCCTTGGTCAGATCTGCTAGTTGATCCTTCATCTTGGGATCGAGTGGCGGGTCCCAGTTTTTGGTGTGAATATCAAGGATGGCACGTCGTCCTGCGACGTTGGGCAGCGGAAAGTAGAACTCGCGGTCGAAGCGACCAGGTCGACGCAACGCATTGTCGACAGAGTCAGGCCTATTGGTTGCGCCAATGACAACGACCTGTCCACGACCGTCCATGCCATCCATAAGTGCAAGTAAGGTGGCGACGATGGAGGCGTGGATCTGCTCCTGTTTACTGGATCGCACGGGTGCCAGGCCATCAATTTCGTCAAAAAAGATGATACTGGGCTGAGTCTTGCGAGCTTCTTCGAACAGTGTGCGCAGTTGCTTTTCGGCTTCGCCAACCCACTTACTCAGAGCATCTGCACCTTTACGCATGTAGAAGGTAACCTTTTGACCGTGAGAGCTGACGCTAGAAGCCAAGGCTCGAGCAAGAAGTGTTTTACCGGTGCCCGGTGGACCGTGGAACAGCACGCCTCGCGGTGGTGTAATCTTGAAACGCTGGAAGACCTCAGGATAGAGCAGAGGAAGCATGATCATCTCCTTGAGCTTGTTGATGTGATCGTCCAAACCACCAACACCGTCAAAATTGACATTAGGATCAACTCCAAGTGGATCAGCGTCAGCGAGAGCTTTCTTGTCTTTGATCTTGCCGAAATTCGCAGGTCCGCCGCCGGCGCCCTTTTCTTGTGCCGAGTTATTATGAGCCTGGGGAAATGCGCCAAAGCCGGGCGCCGTCGCTGCTGTGGGCGTCATGCCAACAATGCTTCCAAAATGCTTGGGCATCTTCTGCACCTCCTCATCGCTGCTGTCAGAATCGTCGTCTTGCCCAAAGCCAACCTGGCCTCCACCAAAGGGACCCTGGTTGCTGAACAATGATAATGCTCCGGCGCCAGCCTTAGATCGTGACTTGCTGGCTGATGGAGCCGGCCCATCTTCGTCCTCGTTCTCGAACACTGCGTTGAGTTCAGGTCGAACGACTCGGTAGTCAACAGTTCTGCGCTCTCGCCTCTTTGGCCCAGAGTCATAGGAGAGATCGTTGTCCGGCACACGTCTGCTAAGACGGCGACGCTTGTGTGTGCTCAACTCCTGAAGTTCATCTTGTAGTTCATCGTCGTCGAGAGCAGACTCTTCATCTGATGAGTTGCGCCTGCTTCGTTGGGACTGTCGTGTTCGACCTCTAGTCTTACGTGCAGATCCTGAGTTGCTATCAGATGTAGTAGCCTTGCCTTTGCCGTTGTCGGACTCTGACATCTCTTCTTCCTCGCCCTCGGCGTCGACGTCGACGGGCTCGAAATCGCTGCTCTCGTCTGTTCCGCGCTTGCGCTTTTGCGACGTGGCTCGTGATCGCAAGTTGCGGCCACCTCGTGTGATGGGTCCTTCTTCCTCGTCAGAGTCCTCTTCAGCAGCGCGATCGTGCTGTGACTCCTGAACGACACCCTCCATGCCATCATCATTGTCCCCTTCGTCTTTCGTGCCTTGATCATTTTGCTCTGACGGGTCAGGTGCGCTAGATCCCACCTGCATTTGTGCGCCTGCAAGAAGCTTGTCGAGTGGTCCTGGACTGTCTTCTTCGCCTTCAGCGTCGTCGCGGATCATAGAAACTTCCTGGGAGGCTTCTTCGATGGTGCTTGGTGCCTGGACTCTAGGGCCTTTGCCACCTCTAGTAGCATGGGAAGTGGACGGCTCCGGCGTTCGCGTGCCTTCTCGAACAACGTTGGCGTGTTTGCCAGAGTTGGAAAGGGCCACCATGGGTGCTTCTATATCGTGCGAGAGCCGGCTGCTTCGCCGTGTGATACCAATTTCCGGTGTCCTTCCGCGTGTAGTAGGAACAGTAGACTTGCTGCCAGTACGGGTGCGCAGAGAACGACCAAAAGCATTCGCAGGCATCTTGAGCTTGACGATAAGTGATGGCTTGTCAACTTCTTCAATCGATTGCTTCGCTGCTCGCCGTCTCCCTGTGTTTCGAGGCTTCTCGTCGTCGCTATCAGAGGCCGTGTCTTCTATCTCGTCTTCGTCGCTCTCTTCGTACGTGACCTGCTTCTTCGTCGCGCGGCGCACGCTGCGGCCTGTTGCAGGGTTGACCTCAGGCTCCTCAGACTCGGAGCGCTCAGTGAAGGAGTCGTCTTCGATCACGTCTTCGTCGTCGTCGTCAATGTCAGAGCCGCCGTAGCCGCGGCGCTGTCGCTTGCTGCCTGACTTCTTCGCACCCGGTGTCCTGTTGGCGCGGCGACGCTGTGGAGGCACACGATCGACGTCGTCGTAGTCGTCGTCTTCCGGGTCGGAAGCAGTAGGGTCAAGATCGAACTTGCGCTTCGTGCGGTTAGACATGGGGTTGGGCGGTGAGCGTTCTTAGGCAGCTGTAAGTGAGCGAGCGCACGGTGCGGCCACTGTGAATGCGCTTACACCGCTGTGACGATGTTTCCAACCTCAGATTGACATCAGAAGTGCACCAAGCTACTCCTGCATTCGACGATGGCGCGAAGACACGCGCGCGCACTGTTCGCTGGCACGGGTAGTGATGTCGTGTCGATGCAGCTCTGCGATCGAGTACTGCGACGATGATGCACGTCGATATGTGGATCGCCAGATAGAGAAAAGCGACCGCGAGATGCACGAGACACCAGATGAATGTAGCGAGGGACAGAGCAGACAAGACCGCGCAGATGGCTCTGGATGAGGGGGAAGGTTCTTGTTGTTGTTCTGCTGGAGCGGTTCTTGTCCAAGCGCCAAACGCCGGCGAATCAGCGACATTCTGACATATTTGACTCCAAGGAAATCCATCGCAACTTCAATGCGCAACAACAACGACGTGCACAATAACCCATCCTATTTGCACCCTGGAAACAATTTGGAAATTACGAGTACCTGCAGATATAGTCTGCGACAGCATTCCGCAAAATTTCGGGAGTCTCCAGGCACTCCGGAGGCACTTATCCGAGCTTTCTTTCTTGTTGTACTTCTCATCGCTGCCGGCGATCACCTGCAGGAACATTGCGGCTCCAAAAGCTTAACTCTGTTTGACAAGTTCACGTCATGGTCGCTGTGGGGAAGGCCAGGAGCGAACGATGCACGTGCGCCACGTGTGGTTTCCACCGAACTCAACAGCGCACACAAGGGTAAGCTTGACGTCCAAGATTTCCCCCGAATTTGCTTTTCATTTGATGCATTTGATGTTCTGCTCGCCAGATCTATCTCTGTGTCGTAATGCTGTTGCTGGGCGCGTCAGGATCATCTTCTGAGGCATTGCAGTCGATGGGGGGTGATGTCTGAATCGAAAACTGCCAAATGTGTCTATTTCGGTAATTCCACGTTTATTCCACGATATGCGAAATCTGTTCGTGGTTGTTGTGGATGTGCTCCAACGTGACTAAGCGGGGGTACGTGGTGTTGACTGTAGTAAGCTAGGATCGACTGGCCTGGATCCGCACCATCACACGGGAAAGAACGTCGGTGGTGGGATTGCGATCATTCCTTGTCGATGTTTACTTTGGTTTGTTTTTCCAGTCCTTATTAAGATGGACAAGCATGTCATTCTGTCCGCGTTCGTACAGGAAAAATTAGAGTTGCGTCGGATCTCGAGGCAAGTGCTTAATGGTCACCAGGTCGCAAAGACAAAGTGTGTTGGAAAACCATGTGGTCAACCAGCAATAGTCTCGAGCCTGTCGAGTCATTCGTACGGGTAAATCTGTATCCGACTGTATCCTACAAGAACCCGTGAGATTATTCTATACTGTACATAGTGTCGCTGCCTGCTGCAATTGACGAGAGCCTAGCAAGCCGGACCACTGCAACACTGAATCTTCCTGCTATCCTGAGGCCCTATTCTTCCGGTATAATGCGATCGACAGCTATTCAATGTCAGTCTCACCCGTTGATTTGCTTTTGTGTTCAAGTCCTGCAACATACCTCTGCCGTTCTCCAACAGATACCCTGAGCAGTCGATCTTCCACTTTTCTCCTTGCACCTCAACCTTCGCAATACCAAACCTCAGCACAGCGAATTTGAATTTTAGGAAGAAACTGGTCCACTTCTGGTGCACCCAACGCGCCGACCCTTCCCACGCCTTCGACAGCATGTTCATGTTTTCCATGTCCTGCCATACGCTCTGGCGTCTCGCACGTTCAGCTTCATGTAACTCCACTGCCATGGGCTGGCACTTCTCGCTTATTGTTGCACCTCCAAGATTTGTGTAGATGATCCGCTCCTTCGACCACGGTGCCTGCCTGACAGCCATGCGCAACTGTATTGGTCCTCCCATCATGCTGGGTACAACTTCCAATGAGCGCATGCGATTTGTAGGTGCACTGCAAATATAGGAGCCGATTGCAATGAAGCCCAGGCCAACTACGATGTATGTCGGCCGTACGAAGAATGGCAGATCTGGGATGTCTTTCACGTCTCCCTGGAATTTTATCGAGTATGCGCCTGTGCCAATCCATATCGCTGCAAGTCCGTAGACCTTCCAGTAGTACCATTTGCTCTTCGGCGCCTCGTACAGAACGACTGGCTGCCGTGTCTGGACTACTTGCCGCAGTACCGGGTCGCTGCTAACAAATGAAGAGGGTTTGTTCAGCGCTGACTTTGGGTACTGATATCTGCGCAGTATTGACGAGGAGAATTTTCGAGATTGGCGAATACTGTTTGGCTGGAAGGACTGCTCTCGGAGACCGAAGAGGGCCGCGCGGAGGGAAGAGGGCAGGCGAAACGATGAATGCTGCTTGAAGGTGGCAAAGCCCCGGGAAGAGGCAGCCATTGCGCTGAAATAGTTAGCTTCTCAGGAGGTTGCGAAAGATATCCAAATTGCAGCTTACATATGTGACTGATCGGTGTTGCGGTCAATTGGCAGAGGCGCGCTCGTAGACCAGTCCCAGAACTGTCGAGACATCGGAGAGTCTGTGCTTCGCCGACAGCTTTGCGCGATCCCAACATTCTACATCTCGACAGTCCGCTCTCTCGCACCCCGCCCACCTCAGCCGCCAATCCCCTCCTCTCGCCAATTGGTCTCCCATGGCTTCTCTCGCTGCGGCATGCAGGGTGTCGGCTCGTGCTGCGTCCCAGCAGCTGCGCAACCACGGCGCGAGGAGAGGTGAGCATCTCGCCGATCGGACTTGGGAAAGCCGCTGATAACAATGCGTAGCACTCCATGCTGGGCAGCCCTCGCTCGCTGCTCAGAACTTCAACATGCCTGCACTTTCTCCGACGATGACCGAGGGCAACATCGCGACCTGGAAGATCAAGGAAGGTACGACCGACCCACCACCACACCTGAAGAGACGGAGACGGAGGCTCAGAGTGGCTGTTTCCAATGCAGCTATGAAGGCAGTACTATGGACTGGAAACATCAGACTATGAGCGGCGACAGTGCTGACCTGATCAGGCGATTCCTTCTCCGCTGGCGATGTCCTCCTCGAGATCGAAACCGACAAGGCACAGATGGACGTCGAAGCGCAGGACGATGGAATTCTCGCAAAGATCATCCAGGGAGACAACTCTCAGAAGGTTCAGGTTGGCACCAGGATCGCCATCACCGCAGAGCCCGGCGACGACCTCAGCGCCCTCGAGCTTCCCGCGGAGGACTCCGCGCCCAAGCAGGCAGAAACTCCCAAGGAGCAGCCTAAGGAGGAGTCGAAGCCAATCCCCAAGGAGGAGCGCACCTCGACACCACCTCCACAGCAGTCTGAGAGAAAGGCTTCCAGCAGCAAGGCCTCCAAACAGACATACCCCCTCTACCCCTCCGTTGAGCACCTCCTCAAGACCAACGGACTGTCCAAGACAGATGCAGACAAGATCCCCGCGAGTGGACCCGGAGGAAGGTTACTGAAGGGAGATGTTCTGGCTTACGTTGGCAAGATTCAGGAGTCATACCCCTCTGAACTGGCAGATCGCTTCACGAAGCTCTCCCACCTCGATCTGTCCAATATCAAGGTGATGCCTAAGAAGGAGGCTCCTGCCAAGAAGCCTGCCGCAGTAGCAGCTCCCAAGTTTGTCGAGAATCTCCCTGTTGAGATTGCTCTGCCCATCTCTCTCACCGCCGTCACAGAAGTCCAGAAGCGTGTCAAGGACTCTATTGGTGTCTTCCTGCCTCTCTCTACATTCATCGCTCGCGCCACAGAACTTGCAAACGAGGAGCTTCCCAAGTCGAAGACCGCCAAGCCTACAACTGATGAGCTGTTCAACGCTGTTCTTGGACTCGACAAGGTCGCGGGTAAGAACTTCTCTCGTGGCAGCTATGTGCCTCAAGTGACCTCGCTGCCTCCCACAACAATCGGCACACGACCATCGAGCTTCAAGAAGCCGGATGTACTCGAGATCCTTGCTGGCAAGAAGTCAGTAGCTCGCGGAGCGAAAGCAGTTGGTGAGGCGGAGAGGGCCGTGGGTCCCCTGAACGTGTTCAGCGTCAGCGTACCCAAGGGTGACGAGAAGAGAGCGCGCGTTTTCCTCGAACGCGTCAAGGCTGTCTTGGAAGCCGAGCCCGGCAGGCTGGTTGTCTAATACCCTTGCACTCGATTCTGTAGCGTTGTAACATACTGCATATTACCACCTCTTAGACTGGCAGGAGCCGAATAGGGCACGCCTTGATAACTATCCATTTCTAGCAGTTGTACTGAGTATCTATTTTGGGTAATTATTCCCACTGCGTTGCGCTAGGCTTGCTGCTCCGATCGCGCCCGCAAGCTCGAGGCGAGCTGCCTGTGCATCATTTGCACTGGAAAACGACCCACAGTCGGTGGGTCAGAGGGCATGTGATAGTCGCCGTTCAGCCGCGAGATGTCAAGATGGCAATAGCAGACAAGAACAACCAAACCCTCATGATTGTGAATAGTGACAGACCATTGACGTATCAGGTACCGATGACACAGGTTGCCCTGTTCCTGGGCGAGCGGCACGCTAGAAGCTTGACCGCTGAACTTTCTTTGGTCCGGCAAGCACAGAGCCTCACGGACGCTGGCGGCTGGAGCAACCAAGCTGTTGACTGAGTCTGTACCCCGGATTCTATGGCTGAGCACGCTCGAACGGCTCAAGTTCAATGTTGATTTCTGCCACCTCTAGGTGCAAGTCCGATCATTCGATCGTAGACTGTTAGCAAGCGGTGAAAGGCATAGTGCAGATAAGTCAGCCTCGAAAAACCAAAGATTTTGCGCGAGCCTCGTGCAAGCAGCTGCCGCGGAAAAGCAACGCAGCCTGCACAGCGACCGTCACGTAGCAATGACTAGAAGGTGATTTCAGGTCCTCAGTCAGTGCCCGGAGTCGAATTTGCTCCGCCCGCGCTTTCCCCACGTTTTCGCCGCTTAGGCCTTGAAATTGTTAGCTCCGAAGCTCGCTGCAAGCTCCATTCAATACGGCGCGTTGGCCGACTCACAACTTCCGCCCTTCCCTTTCTCCTAACATCTCTACATCTCCATCCAAGACCGTTATCGAGCCAATTGTACGCTGGCATCGCGGTGCAGCTCACCCTTGATCCACCATGTCCGCCCTTAAGGAGCAAGTGGGCGAGGTACTGCTGGGTACTTCCGAGGAGCCGCAGCTGTCGCAGCTTACGCGCTCCGCGTTCATGAAGCACGCCCAGAAGGACGATACAACCGGCGAATGCTTTCTCAACGAGGACGGCTTCATCGAGGCCGTTGCCCCCGAGAGTGAAGACTACGTAAGCAATTGCGTCTGCAGTGTCACGGTCGAAGGCAGGGCAAAGCTAACGGCGCGTCCGCCAACAGCACAAAATCAAGCGCTACCAGTATGGCATCCTTTTCCAGGTTGCAGACCGCGAGCGAAAGGGCAGGGTCGACATCCATGACTGGGGTGTCTTTCAGAACCTGCTCGCGAAACCCGATGCCGAGTACGAGGTCATTTTCCGCTTCTTCGACAAGAAGGGCACCGGCTATATCAACTTTGACGAGTTCTACGACACATGGAAGGCCCACAAGACCGAAGACAGCCTGCCCTTCAACTGGGAAGCTGAGTGGGCGACTTTGTACATTGGGTCCAAGAAGAGGAGGCACGCAATGACGTACCCACAATTCGCGCAAATGTTGCGCGGGCTGCAGGGCGAGCGTGTCCGTCAAGCCTTCCTGCATTTTGATGCCAACAAGGACGGATACATTGAGCCTTCGGACTTCCAGCGCATCATCCGCGAGACTGCAAGCCACAAGCTCTCAGACTATCTTCTCGAGAACCTCACAACTCTTTGCAACATTTCTGTAGGGAGCAAGATCTCGTACGCCAATGTTCGCGCTTTCCAGAACATGATCCAGCAGATGGATATGGTCGAGTTGATTGTTCGCAACGCAACCCAGAAGAGCCTCGACGGCAAGATCACACGAACAGATTTTCTCAACGAGGCCGCCAGGATAAGCAGATTCAACCTCTACACTCCCATGGAAGCAGACATCCTCTTCCACTTTGCTGGGTTGGACGAACCGTCAGGGAGACTGAGTCTCAAGGACTTTGCTCGTGTGCTTGATCCCTCGTGGCACACAGCTTCGCATCTGGGAGCTAGCGCGATCGCTGATGTTGGCCAGAAGGTCTTTGCTAGCACCAAGTCAATCTGGCATGACGTTCTCGAGTCTGTCCATCACTTCGCGCTTGGGTCTCTGGCTGGAGCTTTCGGAGCTTTCATGGTCTACCCCATTGACCTGGTCAAGACACGAATGCAGAACCAGAGGAGCACTGGGGTTGGAACTGTCCTCTACAAGAATTCTCTCGACTGTGCCCAGAAGGTGATCAAGAACGAGGGCTTCAGGGGATTGTACTCTGGTGTATTGCCTCAGCTTGTCGGTGTAGCTCCCGAGAAGGCTATCAAGCTGACGGTGAACGACCTAGTACGAGGAAAGATGACGGACAAGGATACCGGAAACATCAAAATTCCAGCCGAAATCTTAGCTGGTGGCATGGCTGGTGGATGTCAGGTGGTCAGTAGCTGTCCAAGAAGATGTTTGATGTACATGCTGACTGTGTTGAACAGGTTTTCACAAATCCTCTCGAGATCGTCAAGATTCGCCTGCAAATTCAGGGTGAGCTTGCAAAGAATGTGGAAGGTGTTCCCAGGCGATCCGCCATGTGGATTGTAAGAAACTTGGGTCTTGTAGGCTTGTACAAGGGAGCTAGCGCCTGTCTGCTCCGTGATGGTGAGTGCACCGAACACAACCTTTGGCAGTGCTGACAAGTTCCAGTTCCCTTCTCTGCCATCTACTTCCCAACATACAGCCATCTGAAGAAGGATTACTTCGGCGAGAGCGCTCAGAAGAAGCTGGGTGTTCTTCAGATGTTGACTGCAGGTGCCATCGCCGGTATGCCCGCTGCTTACCTGACTACACCGTGCGACGTCATCAAGACGCGTCTGCAAGTCGAGGCGCGCAAGGGTGATGCTACCTACAACGGTCTGCGCGATTGCGCAAAGAAGATTTGGCAGCAGGAAGGCTTGAAGGCTTTCTTCAAGGGTGGGCCGGCCCGTATCATGCGATCTTCGCCTCAGTTCGGTTTTACTCTGGCCGGCTACGAAGTGTTGCAGCGAAGTAAGTCATCCCTAGTCTTTCGCGATCACGATAATATTGACATGTCCGCAGCTTTCCCTATGGATGGTGGTGCTGATGCCGAGGCCAGCCTCGAGCCTTCGGTCGGTCTTGAGGAAGCCACAGCTCCTCTGCCGTATTTGCGGAGCCGTAACGCTCTAAAGGTTATCCTCGACCTTGACGAGAACTTCGGTCGCCCGAGACTCCCCGCTGGTCAAGCTTTCCGTGGGATTCCGGGCTTTGGCAGCAAGCAAGAATAAAAGCATGAAGGACAAGTGTATGACTGGCGATGCCACAATATGTGGGATGAAATCAGCCGATTCTTAATGTGGAATACCTCATTCGGCGCAGCATTACTTCAGCGGCGTGTTCTTGCTTTTTGGCGTTGGTGTTTCTTCTAGCACGACGTACTCGTCCTTTCAGCGACGGAATGTGGGGGGCGGTGAGCGTGCGCTAGCGAGCCGGAGGTCTCGTACCTCAATGCAATGCCGTGGAAGGTTCTTCAGGCCGCGATAGACGGGATCATATACAGTCAAGACTGTGCGATAGGCCAGCATCGTTGTGCTGAGCCAGAGAAGTGCGCAGTGGTGGATGAAGGTGCAGGTACGACTGTACTATGCACAATTTGTGCGGCAAGCTTCGTCCGCCCACACAAACAACGAGCATTGGTACAAAACACGGTATTTTCCTCGGGCCTTGTTAAGTTTTCATGAACTTTGACCCACCTGCTCCCACCGCAATGTCGGCCCGGCTTGAACGCTTGATTGGTGACAGGCAAGCCATCAGCACATGATGACTGGCGGATAAATTACTACAAACGATCAAGCAATCAGAGAACGCGGCCGAGGGTTCAACCAGACCGCTGCCGACCGAGGTCATCGCCGTCATTTTTCATGTTGGAAAACGGGACCGCGAACTTTTCTCGGTACCATCAACCCACAATCCCCACATGGGGAATGAGCGGGGTGCACAAACGTGGCTTAGCGCCCAAACGCACCTGCCTGCGCTCCAGGTCTGGCTCTGGTGAGGGGGAAGAGCCTCATAATTGGATTGTCAGCCGCAGTGGCCTGTCAGGCTGCGCCCCCGAGTGAACGGGCGCGGAGCTCGTGTAGAGGGCAGCTGTTGGGTCTCATCATGGCAGGCTTACTCTCCTCTTCTCCACACTGACTGCAGCCGCAGCCTCGCGATTGTTACGTACTGGATTGCGCCCTCCGGGAAGACCTCTGGCGAAAGACCACGCGCGTCCAGATCCCCGCATCAGCCTCTCACCGCGCCAGCCCGGGAACATCCTTTCGTCTCGAACGGCTCGAGGGTCGCCAGCACCTGTTGCTCAGGTCGCACGCAGTCTCGCGACACTGACCAGACGCTCGAACAAGACACCAGCGCACCCGTTTCCCAGCGCTGTGGATGAGGGCTGATCGGCGCGCTTTCTCCACCGACTTGAGGCTGAAAAGTAGTCGTTGCACTGACACTCGGGTACGTTTACACCATGCAGAGCCGCCTCTTGTCCGCGGCTCTGAGCCCACTTCCAAGTTTCTCCACGCACTTTCTCCACAACCCAAATCTTATGCTGTCATTTTCTCCGCTCTTTCCAGGAGCCGCCTCAACACACGACATGTTGTAACATTCTGCCTTTCTACATCCTTGCACGCCCAGGTTGCATGGGCAGTCTCCGTCACGAGCCGCAGCCTTGGACGCTTCTGTCGGCATTTGATCAGCCTCGATCCGTCGTTTTCTTCCCCTGACCACCTCGGAGTTTTTCCGAACCCTTTGACACTACCCAGCGCCTCTGAGTTCTGGCCTTTGTGTACCAGAGAATGCGACACTCGGTCATGCTGACCGTCTTTCAGAGCTTCATCGACCGCTGGTTCTTCTGTCACGCTTCGTCTCTGCACCGCGGCCCGGGATTATTCCTCGGTGCTTTTGAGGAGGTGTGCTTGGGATAGACACCGCATTTCCTCAGCACTCGATCTTTTTTGATTTTCCGGTGATCGCGGCCAGACCCTGGCAGAGCCTCAAGCCCGGTCCCACCCCCCAATGCCTGGAGACTACTATACGGAGGAAGACGCCCTCGGTCCACGGTCCCCCGGCTTACAACCTGTTGTTGTCGACGCAAAGCCCCAAGAAGAGCCGCCGCCTATCGTGACCCAGATCTTCGTCAGTCCCCCCTCCAGACGCAGTGACAAGTCTAAACGTCGAAAGCATCGTCCTACGCAAGGCGACTGGGTCCTCATCCGGGAAATGGACCCCAACCGGCCGGATATAGCACACGCTGTTAGCCAGGAAGCCCTGAATTCTGCATCTGAAACGGAGCACTCATCGTCGGACGAAGAGATGCAGGAGGCATCCGCTAAAGATATGCCGGCACCGTCCACCGGTCTGAGGTCCGACTCTTTGGCGGCTGCCAACAACGACTTCAATCAAAATGCGCTTCTTGCAGAAAGACGTGAATCACATGCATCGCACGCGTCGTCGAATGGATCGGCCTTGCAGAGCGTGATCTCCAACACAAGCACAAATACGTCTGTCAATGGTTCGACCTACACACCGTCCTACCCTCAAGCCAATAGCGATCAACTGGACCTAAACAACCTCAGACTATCGTCGCCGGCTAGGGAAATTCTAGGGACGAAACTACCATCGATCCAAACGCAGCCACCGCCATCGTCAGCAGCATCGCCAGACTCGGCGGCCTCCCCGAATCAACTGCCATCGATCACACAGTTTGACGAACTTGTCCGCTCGGCAACGAATGAATCTGAGCCAACCGGTGTTTTCACACATCGACAGTCCATCTCTTCCTCGGGGCAGTCGCCTTCCGCACCATTCCGGTCGCTATCCATAAGCTCACACCAGTCTCCAGCTGCACAGTCGCCTTTCCCGCCGTTCCAAGCCTCCTCGCCTGCCAGTGCTGGGCCTGATCCAGCCCGGGGTGGAGATGTTTTTCTGCGACAGAGAGACCACATGGCTCTCTTTGGGCCAGGGGCCAACAGAAGGCCATCGCAGATCGCTGACACAACCCTCCGCTCAGCCTCGGTGGTTGAATACAATAGCCCCGTTGGGTACAATGCAGACACCCTTCAGACATCAATCGAAGGTAGCCGACAGCGTGTGCTGAGTATCGATGGTGCCATGGCATCGAGGCAGCTACCGCCTCCCATAGGGTCTGGCATCCAGATACAGCAAAACATTACTGGTAGCTACAAGTGTGATACACCAGGCTGCACCGCCGCACCGTTCCAGACTCAATACCTGCTCAAGTAAGCCAAGCATTATAGTGCATTCTTGGATGATGCTGATCACTCGCCTAGCTCACACATGAACGTCCACTCTCAGACTCGACCTCACTTCTGCCCGGTCAAAGGATGTCCACGCAGCGAAGGCGGCAAGGGCTTCAAGCGCAAGAATGAGATGATCAGACACGGTCTGGTGCACCAATCTCCAGGCTACGTCTGTCCTTTCTGCCCCGACCGGGAGCACAAGTATCCAAGGCCTGATAACCTACAAAGGTATGTTGGGTTGCAGTCAACATGTGTACGTAGTGACTGACTTGCCATTCCAGACACGTTCGCGTTCATCACGTGGACAAGGATAAGGACGACCCACAATTGCGCGACGTGCTTGCTCAGCGGCCGGAAGGCGGCAGTCGCGGGCGGAGAAGACGAGTAGGTCGACTAGTCCCTTCCTCTGTGACCTAAGCTGACACGATCAGATCTCTGCCTGCTAACGACCTTTTACGAATATCGCTCGCTTTGCTGCAGCAGGTCCGCAGCGACCGACATCACGTATCGCACAACAATATCTCAGTTGTTTTCTCTCTTATGTCATCTCGTGGAAATATTAGCGCAGAGAGTTCTACGGGTTGGATGGGCGCCAAATGGCAGGCGGGCGTACCGGGAAGTCTTTGGGCAAGCATGGCCACGGGACTCAGTCAGGCACGACTGGAGCACAGGAACGGCTCGGGCGGCGTCTGTCGTCTCACTTGCTTTCTCTGCATCACTACCACTTTATGCCCACTTATAGGTGGAGAGCAGATCGTACAGTCTCGATTTAACCTAACATATTCTCCTTCCTTCCACCTCTTCTCCCCCTCCTCTTCTCGATGTCTTACGGCGAGCATAGTCTCAGCATGTACCCGAAGCAGGTTTGCTTATAATTTCGTGTCTGCGCCTGGATTGCTTGGTGTTCGCACTCGGTAGCCTTGACCACCATACTAACCCGGACTAGGTCTTACTCCCTGACCACCACAGATGTCGATTGGAACGGAGCAATGCACTTCGCAAGACTGCCTCACGTAAGAAATTAATCCGGCCATATATATACGTTGTGTAGACTGCGCATTTCACGCGATCCATCGGCCATTTCATGCTGCGGCGTCGAAGCTTCCGCACAGGAACTCAACTAGCACCCGTCCTCTTTACCTAGCCCTTCAGCCGTGAGGCTTAGTAACTCCATCACGACAATGGCCACACGCAAGTTCGAGATACCCGAAAGTTATACCTCTCAGCTCCGCTATGTCGAAAGCAAAGACCCTCGCACCGACGCCGAGATCCTGCAGTCTCTGACCCGGCATGCCCCCGTCACCTCCGAGAAGAACATCTGGACATACTGGCACTCCGGAGTCCTATCGATGCCCAAATGGTGTCAACGCAACATCGTCAACTGGGTCCGTCTCCACGACTCCACCTGGACGGTCCGCGTCCTCGACACCGTTCCCAACTCACCCAATCACGCGCTATCCTGGATCGACCCATCTGTCCTGCCCAAGACATTTGTCGACGGCACAATGACAGGCCCCTACATCGGACCCCACAGCGCCGACTTCCTGCGCGGCGCAGCACTGCACGCATACGGAGGCGTATGGATGGACGTCGGCAACATGCTCTTCCGCGATCTAAACCGCGTATGCTGGAACCAGCTCTCCAACCCATCGACCCCTTACGCAATCTGCGTCCCCTGGATGCTCGCCCAAAACCTTGCCAACCACTTCATCGCCGCGCGCAAAGGCGACCCGTTCATCAAGCGCTGGCACGACCTCTTCGTCCACCTCTGGACAGACCGCACAGACTTCACAGGCGTGATCCACAACCCCCTCATCACCTTCATGCAGGACTTCAAATTCGCCGAGGGCGAAGCCCGCGGGTTCAAATGGGACTTCAAAGTCGACGAGGCGACGGTGCTGGGATACATCGGGCAATGCGTGGCATGGATCCGGATGACGTGGTTGCAGGAACCCGGCGGGTTCAACGGACGCGAGTACTACGCGACTAAAATCCTTCTCTTTGACGTGTTGCCTGAGGATTGGGCCGCGGAGCAGATCGTGGGGTACAAGGGCGAGGATCTGTTCAGGGTGTTTACCACAAGGGTATATGCTGATCCAGAGGGGGAGGCGTACAAGACGGCCGAGAAGGTGGTGTGGAGGTTGTTGACGCGGAGCACGATGCAGAAGATTACGCATGGGAAGGGACTGACGCTTTCGACGTCGTGCGGGACGCTGTTGGATCGGCATGATGACGAGGAGAGCGATCAGGCGTCGGGGACGTTTGGGGAGTTGTTGAGGTATGGGAGTGTGCATTTTGAGCAGGTTAGGGAGGGGATCGAGTATGTTGAGCCGATACTTGTGGATGATGAGTTGGTTATTAGGAAGGGGTTGCTTGAGGCTTAGGGCGGGAGTCTTTTGTCTCTGCTGGGAAGACAGTAATTGATGCTGTGGATTGATTCGTGACTTGTTCATTTTCTTCGACGCGCCTTCTGTTACTCCTGGGTTCATGTAAATTGAGGGACAATAGGGCAAGGCATGGTCGTGTGTAAAGTTTACATCATCATCAAATTATCATTATAATGATGGATCAGGACTTTTCCTCCTTTTGCGCCGTAACGGCCGGGGTATCATAGGCTTCTAATCCAGAACTCCAGGGGAAAGCATACACGGTGAAGTACAAACGAACATCAAGTCCAGCCCTAACACCCAACGCTTTCTCTTGCCAATACAACCACATCGAATTCCTCGTCAACGCTCTCGGAGCTCTGACCACACAGCTCCTGCAGTTCATCGCTGTACCTGCCGCCCACAAAGGCCCAGCCATCGCCCTCCAAACGCACCCGGTGGCGGTCGCGGTTCGACGATGCAGCTTTCTGGAGCAGACGCGACCATCTGTTCTCGGTCGTGGTGGAAGTCGCAGTACCCAGATTGGTCTCGAAACAGGAGGAACCGGGCAGCATCCAGAGGCTCGACTCGCACATGGCGGCGGGGCTGGTGGTGAAGCTGCTTTGTCTGATGGCCATGTGCAGGTCAAAGTGCACCTTGGAAGTGATGCGGTCCTTGTGGGCGATATTGCGGGTTGGCGTGGACATGGATGAGCGAGGCGAGCGCGGTGGTGTGGGTGGTGGTGTGAGGATCTGCGACTGCTTCATCGTGTTCTGCGGATAGTGCTGGACGGCGCAAGTTTTGCTGCTGCAGGTGAAGCTGCTGCGACGCGGCTTTTTGAGTGCGGGGGCGTCTGGGTGGTGGCTGTCGTCCATGTTTGCGAGTTTGGGGAAGGTTGGACTTGGCCGTGTGGAATGTGGTAAGACCAGCGCAAGATTGTCGAAGACAGATTCTGGGGAAGCAAGTGCGACGGGTACAGCTGTGCAGCAAAGAGTATGTGTTTACAAAGGTTGTTCATGGGAAAAGTTTACTGTGGGGCTGCCAGAATAGGTCGAGGTGAAGTCCAGTATGGGACGAGCGTGGCAGGTGCAATTGTGGCAGCCTATACGGGTAGCAACAGTCAGTCACGGTATGACGTCGTACAGATGGCAGGTGGCGGAGCCTTGGACGAATAGGACGAATGTCAGAGAGGAGCGAGGACAGAGAACTTGGACATGGGCTGACTATAAGGAGACGCCAGCACACAGCAAGAAGGTCGGGGCCACGATGCACTCGGTAGCCGCGCTGCTGACTCTGCATCCGGACGACATTCCGAGACCTGCGCGCGACGTGGAGCGTATGGAGGGCCGGCAGCGGTCGCACAGGTGGCAGTCAGAAGGTCACGAAGACGTCCACGCTGGAAGCGTTGGCGTGGCTGGATTTTGCACCCCCATGTGAAGCAGGAGCCGGGGCGGAAGCATGTGAAGGAGAGACCGTCTGACAGTGCTCGCGTGGTGTTGCGGAGCTGCGAGCCCGCCGGCGCTCGGGCCACGCTTGCTGACGTCCGTTCGTGTGCGAGCTCTTTGCTGCACAGCTATCAACACCTCCGCCGCCCCCATTTCTCCCCCCATCCCCGCCATCCGGAGGCCGTCCAGCATGCTGCGCGCTTCGATCCTCGCGGCCCGTCCTGCTGCCCGGCCATTGGCACGCGCCGCCCGCCCGCAATGGCGCGCCGCCCAGCGCTGGTACGCCGACGACAAAAAGCTGGACCAGACGGCCGTCCCCAACCCGGCGCCCGTCGTCGAGCCCTCGGTCGACCCCGCGAGCCTGCCCTCGGTCCAGCAAGCGACCATCCCGCCCTCTGAAGTCCCTCGCGCCCCGCCTGCGCCCGCGACGACCATCGTGAACAGCGCGGCCAGCACCGCATCGCGCTCTGCCCCCGTCATCCAGCCCGCAACCACGCCGCCGACCGGCCCCGGCACCGCGAGCGTCGCCCCCGACCCCGTCCAGCCCAGGCCCAAGCCCAAGAAGCGCAGGTTCCGCCGCTTCTTGCTGTGGCTCACCATCCTCTCCGGTCTCGGCTACGCGGGCGGCGTCTACTACTCGCTGGTCAGCGACAACTTCCACGACTTCTTCACCGAGTACGTTCCCTTCGGCGAGGACGCGGTCGCCTACTTCGAGGAGCGCGAGTTCAAGCGCCGCTTCCCTGCTAGCCGCGACCAGCCCAAGCTCCACCAGCAGATCTCCGGCGAGAACAAGGTCACCATCCCCGGCAGGAGCGGTCTGACCTCGCGCATCGCCGAGGACCCCCACACGAGCGCCGTCAGCGACAACAACCCCAAGGCCAAGACGGACGAGCAGCCCAGGGTCGGCTCCAACGAGCACACTGCGCCCAAGAACGTGCAGGAGGCGAAGAAGGTCGACGAGCAGCGGGAGAAGCCTGCGACAACAAAGGCCGAGCCCACGACCATCGTCCTCGATGCCCCGTCCAAGCCCGTCGCTCAGATCGACCACCTGAGCGTGCCCTCGGCGAGCGAGCCTGTCGTTCAGGACGTCGTCAAGATCGTCAACGACCTCATCACAGCAGTCAACGCCGACAAGACACACGATGGAAAGTACAACTCGGCTCTGGACAAGGCCAAGTCTGAGCTCGCCAAGGTTGTGTCTGACATCAACCTGCTGAAGGACGGCCTGAAGAAGGAGTCCGAGGACAAGGTCAAGGCTGCCCACGCCGAGTTCGACGAGGCCGCCAAGGAGCTCGTCAAACGCCTCGACCATCAGATGCAGGAGCAGGAGACACACTGGAAGGAGGAGTACGAGAACGAGCGTGAGCGCCTTCACCAGGCCTACAAGAGCAAGGTCAAGTCCGAGCTCGAGGCTGCCCACAAGGTCTACGAGGCCAAGCTCAAGAACGAGCTTCTCGAGCAGAGCATCCACCTCCAGAAGAACTTCACCCAGACCGTCCGCGACCGCGTCGAGGCCGAGCGTGATGGCCGTCTGGGCAAGCTCAACGACCTCTCCAACTCCGTCCATGAGCTTGAGAAGCTTACCGCTGAGTGGAACTCGGTCGTCGACGCCAACCTCAAGACTCAGCACCTCGTTGTTGCCGTCGAGGCCGTCAAGTCTGCTCTGGAGACACAGGTCGTTCCCAAGCCCTTCGTCACCGAGCTCGCAGCCCTGAAGGAGATCGCCGCCGATGACCCAGTCGTCAGCGCCGCCATCTCCAGCATCAACCCCACCGCCTACCAGCGCGGCATCCCCAGCTCCGCCCTCCTGATCGACCGCTTCCGCCGCGTCGCGTCTGAAGTCAGGAAAGCCGCACTCCTCCCCGAAGACGCCGGTGTCGCATCTCACCTCGCCTCGCTCGCCATGTCCAAGGTTCTGTTCAAGAAGTCCGGGCTAGCAGTCGGCGGCGATGTCGAGGCTGTGCTTGCGCGCACCGAGATCCTGCTCGAGGAGGGCGACCTCGACGCCGCTGCACGCGAGATGAACGGCCTGCAGGGGTGGGCCAAGGTACTGAGCAAGGACTGGCTGAGCGAGTGCAGGAGAGTGCTCGAGGTCAGGCAGGCGCTGGATGTTATTGCTACAGAAGCGAGGCTGAACAGCTTGCTAATCGACTAGACGGGTTGTGAGCGCTTTTGTAATGTAGTCATAGAGCTGTGAATGTATCCTTTTCGTTGTATTCAAGACTGGTTCATCTGCTGCTTGCAAGTTAATCCTATAGTTGCAATCTCCCCGTCCGACCAGGAAACACTCGCAACGGAAACATCTCCACTCAATCCAAGCGCGGATACAGCACAGTGCGCCTGCTTTAGACACTCCTCAACATTCATCACCACGCATCCCCACCTCCCCAAGAAAGACAACACGCACCATAGGCACCACCCACACAATCCGGCAGTGACAAGTATACCAGACTACGAAGACAAAGTCTCTCCCTTTATTCTACGACCACAGGACTTGTGCCCACGACATCAAGCGGACGTTGTACAACCACCACCTTGATCTCCATTGGAAAAAGCAGGATTGCCTGATGAAAGAAGTAGTTCGGTGCGCTGGTTGTACAGCTCGCGCAGTAGGAGTCAGACTGTGTGAAGGATTCATAATAGGGGTATTAGCGAGGACGTCGGTTTCGCGAAGACGTGGGAACGCGACAAGGGAGAGTAGGACTTGAGAACGAAAACAATGTCGAAGTTGTATCTGGCGCCAAACTAGCCTCGCAGCGTCGTCCAATCTTCGACCGCGGGATCGTGTCCTCACTCAAGATCATGCACAACTGTCATTTTCGGTATGTGTGCAAATGTAGTCATGATGGTATTAGACGTGTATGTCCTATGTAATTACCGGCTGTCCAACTGCCGGCTGGCACCTAGTATATGTCGACACATGCGTCCCAATGCGCTGCTGACATCCAAGCAGGCAGTCGCTGCTGCTTCAATCTCTCGCTATGCTATCGTAATCTCGTCTGTCGATCTACCCAAGGTGATTGTAATATGTACCGCTAAATGATAAAATGATGTGACGCTGAAGCGCTAAATGGCGTGTAGATTTCAGGAAATAGTGCATCATCTGAACGAGCTGGGTGGGTTTGGATCGATCGGTGTTGGCTCGGTGGTCACCACTCGTATGCTGGGCAGCCTCTCTAGGGTAGGCAGGCGTGGTAACTGCGGCGCCCTTCGTTCGACGGGACTCGTGTAATCTGGGGGATCTTCGTACGCTGGCGCCTCCTCAGCCGGCACTTCTGGACTTGGCGTTGCGCCTCTACTCCTGCTTGCACTCCGACTCCTATCCTGAGCGCTGGGCACGGTCCGGAGGCCGTTGTCAGCGATATCGTTACTCCAGTTTGATCGACTCTGCACGGCTTGTGGAGAGTCAAACTCATTTGAGGCGCGCGAATCGACGGATGACCGGGCGATGGATGTGACCGACAAGCCGCGATGATGTGTGTCGAGCGTGTTCGTAGACTGATTGGTGAGACCTCTTGAACGGCCGCTGATGCCTGAAATGGACGCCGCGCTGTCAAGCAATGGGCGATTGTCGCTGTCGTGCGAGTTTGCGCGCACTCGGGTGCCATCGTGTCGTGCCACGCCCAGGTCTCCGTATGCTACAGAAGACACTCGTCGGTCGCGGTTGCGGTGCTGGTGCTCGGCGATGAGCATCTGGGAGACAGACAGGTCGGCGGCTTCTTCAGCCCGGCGGCGGATCTCTGCAAGAGCGATGTTGTCCCCTCTCGCGCGGGCGTCTCTCCTCGCCTGCCGTCTCGCTTCACGTTCCGCTGCTTCCGCTCGCCGTGCCAGACGGATCTGGTAGAGCGACTCCATCTCCTCGTTGCGCTGCGACTCCTCGTCTTCGGCCGTCTCTGGTAGCTCGACGACGTTGTCCATGCCTGCTCTCTCGCCTTCGCGCCCCAGCACCCGCTCGTTCTCGCGCACCGACCTCGAGTATGCTGGCAAAGTCATGACGCTGCGCACAGATGTATTTCGATCTACTCCTGCGGTTCCTGCTTGCCTCTCGGCTTCATTCGCCCCACTCATCTCGCGGTCGCGGGTGCTGTCGCTGACGCTGGGGCCGCGGTATTCCGTGTCTTGTAGCGAATTTGAGTATGCATGACGATTCCTCCCGAACAGCTTCTTGAACGAGAACAACGACGGTAGCTTGCTGTCCTTCGTTGATTCGCCTGTCTTGCGTAACGCGGAGAAGGGCCGTCGGAAGCGCAGGGTAGCGAAATATGTGGTGACGAGGATTGCGAACACTGCTACGACAATGAGTGCTATCTGCACAATGTGTTAGGACACGTGCTATCCAGCAACATGTGCGGCGTGCGCTCTGGCGGGGTGTTGACGTACGATAAGGAAGCTCTTGTTTTGTTTGTCCAGGCGGCGCTCGAGGGCACCTGCCCTCGCTTCTAATGTAGGTAACCGCATTGTACACGCGACTGCCCTGCGGTAGGTGACAGGTCGTGTCGACTGTCAAGAACACCCTTCAACCAAATCTCGACACGGAGATTGGTTGGAAAATGAGATCACCGCCGGGAGGAAGTGGAGCTCTCAACGCTGGTTCCTCGGAGTTGAGACACGCTAGCAGGTGTCAAATCGATTCACTGGGACCCCCGAACGGATGTGCAGGATAATGCAATTGCGCTCCAAGGTGCGGCAGCGAGCAGAAGTACGTAGAATGTGGGACGAGGAGGAGCTGTGAGCAACATCCAGGCGCAGCTCAGCCTAGACGATGCCTTGGCGCAGGCTGAGGGCAGCATGCAGCTGCAGGGCTGATGGCGGATCGACCGAGCTGTGGCTGGGAGGCGGTGCAAATGGACTATGGCGCCCCGGCTTCAAAGCAACTCGGTGACCATACATTCAGAGTGCAGCATCTGTTATGTTTGTATTCATACACAATCCAACACTTCATTCCTGTGAGCCCTCGATCGCTCACATTAGCAGCATAAAGGCGACATGCACATGTCATCTCCCAAAACCTGCTGCTATTCTTGGGGCCACGCCAGCCCGCCTTCCGCATACTAGCGTGGTCGTTTGATTGGCACCCAAGCGCTGATCAATCTCACATCGCGGGTCATCATGTTTCTTGGACATGAAAATGTAGCTTTCGCGAATTGTGAAATTGAACGAATGAGTGGGTATATGCTCGAAGATCGCTTGCTGGCTAAATCGCACCATGTTGCTGCAACGCTCACCACTTACTGTCTAGCTTTTTCAGAAATCGACCGACGCCCTTTTCGACCTTCACGACTCTCTTGCCCATGTTCGAGTTGGGCGTGTGCGGCGTGTGGTGGTCTACGACACCAGCTTCCTGTTCAGTAGGACGGTAGAACTGCTTGTGCAGGTCGGCGGGATTCGCTCCTGGAGTTTGCTGGGCCGTGCCCTCGTACTGATGCTGTCCGTACCCTAGATAATGCTGTGGTGTGTTGGGCGCTGGTGATGGCAGACCAGGGGACTGTGGTCCCGCAGAGTAAGCGGGCGAGCTATTGTAGCCCGCATACTGTTGAATTGGTATCGACGATTGCCGCTGTACACCTGGCTGCTGTGGAGCTTGACTATAAGCTTCCGCTGGTGGTGCAGACTGCGGCGGGCCTGCAAACGACGGTGGGCTCTGAGGTGGCCCTGCGAACGAAGGGGGGCTCTGTGGCGGAGGAGGCATGGACCCTGCTGTGTTGGTACGCTGCACGCCTGGTGGTCCACTGAAGCCCTGACCGGACGCAGGAGGACCGGGTATGTATGGTCCTGAGGTCTGTTGAGGTGTGAAAGAGGTCTGCAAGGGATTGCTATACTGCTGGGGCTGCGAGTCATGCACGGCTGCACCAATCAGACCTGTTCCTTCAGCAGCATCTGAAGGAGGTGGAGTCTTCTCACGGTGGGCTATGGGCTCTGGTGCAGCGGGTGCAGCAGGATTATAGGCGGCCATAGGTGCGTAGCTTGGAGTGGCTTCTGCAGGACTTGTGGTAGATGTACGAGCAGGAGGACCAGGAAAAGCAGCTTGTGGAGGACCGGGGAAAGCTTGCGTGGAACTAATACTGGGAGTGCGACTCTGGTGTGAGATCGCGACTCTTTCCAGGTTCGCAATGACCGGGCTCATTGTGTCGTTTTTGTGCTCGTGATGCTGCGAGGTTGGCAATATCGCATTCGGATCTGCGATGATCTGAAGCTGTTGTGGCTGCAGGACGCGTCGTAGAGAGTCCAAAAACATGCTGGCATCGCTGTGTGTCCAGAGGTAGATGTCGATTGTATGCAGCTTGTACATGTATTTGCCCTGGTTGTTTGGATCTGCTGCAGGAAGGTGCCATTGAGATAGGTCTTGCTGAGGCGAAGCAGCTGGACTGCCATGCTGACCACGAAATGCATCCATTGTCAATGTGAATAGACACGGGTGATTGTAGGTTTGTTCAACCCTGACTGATTCCAGCTCTGAGGTAGAATAGGTCAGCCTGGGCCCTCATTGTAGGCTGCTTCCAGTGAGCACTCACGACCAGCGACCGCATCTTGAAGAGGAGTGCCAGCATTGTTCGCGACCTCTATACGCCCGCTCTGGCGCATAGGGTCATGGTAGAGGTAAACATAGGAGCTCTTGTCAAAGCGGTGATGCGGGGGTTGATAGGTAGGCGGGGAGAAGTAATAGTGGACATCTGCAAAGCTGCGGTCATGTTAGCTTCAACTCAATGTCTTATGTGCCCAATCAACCTACAGCGTGGTCAAAGACACCTCGCCCTGCTGTGGAGGCATTATGCTGATGTATGAGTTGGAAGCTGTCAGCTCTCTCAGAATTTAGTAATGCAAGCTGTCACACATGCACAAGGCAGCAAGATTCCAGAAAAAAATGTAGCACGCAAGAGTCACGACAGGAGATCAAGGAATATATAGAAGCTCTAAGCATAGCCATCTGGGCACGCTAGGATGTTGGAGCCGTTGTGAGGACGAGGGCGGTATTGGTCCTCGAAGCGCCCGCGTTCTTAGAGCCCTGGCAAGCGCGAGCGCTGCAGTGGAGGTTGCGCATGGGCCTTCTGTGGCTCCTGTGGCTCCTGTGGCTCCTCCGCCGGAGGCGCGACTTCGAAAAGTTTACGACAGCAGCCATCGCCGACAGCACGCACAATTGCAGCACCACGCACCGCTTGCATCGCCAACAATTCGTCATTTGGAACGTGCAACCGCTGCTGGATATCTGCTGCGACCGGCGTAGCTCCACCAATCTCGCCGCAGCCCCTCGAGGGCAAACACTGCATCAACACCGGCAACATGTCGCTCGTCAACCTTGCACACGTGTGCTCACATCTGCAAAATGCCTCGAAAGCTCGCCTTGGTCTCACATCGATTCCCGTCTCAAAGATGCACGTCAATCTTGTTCTCGGATTGCAGCGCGAAGGATTCCTCTCCTCCGTAACCCTCGGCGGCGTCTCACCACCTACGCCATTTCTCCAGCAAACACAGCCTGATCCAGAGGATCTGGAACAACTGGCGCAGAAATTCCAGGCTGAGCCCTGGCAAGCCTTCAACATCCATGGCAAGCACAAGTCGGCAGACCTGGGCAAGGAGAAGCTCGAGCACGTCAGCGTTCCCCAGAACCCTGCGAGGCGAAGGCTCTGGCTCGGCCTGAAATACTGGAACAATGAGCCGGTCCTGAAGAACATGAAGCTCATTTCCAAGCCTACACGACGGATATGGCTTACATCACAGGATCTGGGCAAGATTACACGGACACGAGAGTCGAGCTACGTCAAGGGCCTGACGCATCCCGGAGAATGCATGTTCCTTACCACAGACCGGGGCATTTTGGAAGCGCGCGAGTGTGTGGAGAGGCAGCTGGGTGGAATGGCGCTATGCAGGGTGTGGTAGAGAGAGGAGGTTGGGAGAGGTTCACCATTGTATAAACAATTTGGGCGCAGGGACGCATATGCCAGTGCCACTCATGGCTCTGGCGTTGTAAGACAGCTTGTATCAGTACGAAGATCGAGACTCGGTGTACAGAACATTGCATGTGAGGGCATCTGGCTCTGAATCTGTAGCAGTATCCAGATGTTTGACGCAGCCCCGCGTCTCGACAACCAATAGATAAAGAGACAGCTTGGCAAGCAAGATATTCGACCACTCGAAACCCGGAAATGGCTGTGTTCTCTACAGTCAGCGTTCTCTGTTCGTTGAGTCGGACCAGTTACGTCCCACGCATCCTCTGTAGGCTCGATCAACTCAGCATATGATGACTAATGATCCAACCATAAAACGTGATCTTTTTCTCAAAATCCGAAGCTCCCGGGCTGCCTCTCCGCACTATCAACTGAGTTCCATGTCTGGAGAAACTGTCACTGGCCTCTCTGAAACCACCATCTCGATGACAGTCACATTCCAATCTTGCAGCCTGAATGCACACATATCCAAGGAAGGAAGAACGTTATATTGCGCTACGTTCAAACAGACAAAATGCTCTAGATGATGGAGAACCGCCTCAGTCCAGCTCGTACACCGAAGAATAACCCAGTACCAATACACGTCAACAACGGAATGCCGTATAAGCCCAAACCTATCAGGATGCCCTGCTCAAAGAACCCAATCGCGATCCACTCCGCCCGCTTCTTCTCCTTGATCTCCTGTGTGGCCTCGCTCAACGCCTCGGCTGAAGCTTTCCTTGCGTCCTTGCCGCCGAGCACCTTTACAAGCGCGACCTGTGAGCTTGCTGCTGTGATGAAAGCCGGTGATGGGCGCGTGAATTGCGCTTTGGTATAGCGTGCATCGATGTCGATGGGATGGTACGCTGGAGCTGCCGGCCCCAGAAGGAGACGGTATGGGACGTGGTTCACGAATGAAGCATCTACCTTGATGGACTGGCTGAGGTACTTGCCAGTTAACGGTGTGCCGAAGTAATACCCTGCAAGCAGACCGGATGCAGACTCGCTATCCTCGTCAATAAGGCTAATGGCGAGCTCGAGCGATGTGATAGCTGAGACCGCGAGGAGAGGTGAACTCGACTTGGCTGGGAGTGCGGAAAGACTCGACAGATCGACAATAGCACCTTTGGAGCCTTGTGTCACTACGCTCGCTTGCCATGCCTTATTGTTCTCCACCGATCTCAGGGCTTCCGTGGTCGTCTTTGAGCCCAGTTTCTGTCCACCTGAAGACGGTGACTTGGGCGTGCCATTTGAGACACTTTCTTCCGAAGAAGCGAGATACGGAATCGCGAACTTGAGAACATGCTCGAGAAAGTCTTTCTTCACGTATTCGTTCACGAAAACCAGATCAGGCGCGTATGGCGAATTACCGCCAAAAGCAAAGCGCGCTGTGACTAGCTGCTCAGCTGCAGAGACGAGATCAGCCGTGCGGTCGACGATGGCAATGGTCTTGCTCTGCGGCGAAGCAAGTCGAGTGTATGTCGGCTGTTGGACATGGGTCTCTTGGAGCACTTGCAAGCACGTTGCCAGCGCATCATCTGATGGCGAGGATGACACGAGGACGAAGGTATCCGGCTCGAGGGCTTGTGAGAGAATACCACGAAGCAGCGAAGGAAGAGCGCGGAGATTGTTGTCGAGCTGTGCGATATCAGTATATAATAATCTTCGCTGCGCGTTGTCAGTGCTCACCTTCAAAGCCACACAATTCCCAGCCGCCAGCGCGGCGCTCAGTGCTATGACGATCGAGAACAAAGGCGTGTGGTTTTGCTGCGGTTCAATGTACACAACACCCCATGGCTTCGTCTGATCTTGTGCATCTTTGCCTTTCGACAGCTGGTACTCTTTTTCTAGCTCTTTCGCCGACTTGATTGAGGCATAATGCTCCTTCACAAGGTCCAAAGAAAGCGCAACTTCAGCTGTTGCTTCCTGTTCGGAAACTCGAGTGTCTGACTTTATTGCGTCTTTGATAGTATTACTATCTTGTCGCAATGCGTCGTGCAGCGACTTGAGCTGCTTCTGACGGAAGAATGAGTTGTGGCAGCGCGCTGTGAGGGCGGTTGCTTGGAGCTGTGCAATTGCTGAGTCTGACATCTTTACGCGCAACGAAACTAATAGAAAAAGCTTGGAAGAAGTCAACGGGCAAAGCAACAGTAAGGAAAAGGGACTCTCCAAATGTTAAGCTTCCATGCACCGCAGGCACCGGTTCTCAAGGTCCTCTCATTGGTGCGCGCCGGCTCGGGACGGATGTCCTCCACATCGGGCTGCGAGGTTTCACCCCCATCCCCAGATTCCACACTGGCGCGCCCCACAAGCGCCGAACACCGAGATGACTTGTCAAGGTACGACCGCAGGTCCTTTCTGATCCTATGAAGTGCTTTCGATTTCGAGCTCCTTAGCACAAGTCCCTTTGCCCTCCTACACAGCGTCAGCAAATATGTCCGTAACCACAACATCCAACCCCGTCACCTACGCCTCCGCCGCTGTCCTCCAGGACTACGAACTCACACACTCAGATGAGGATTTCGATCCGCGTCTGAATGCCCATCCAACGCCCTCACAGTCGACTCGGAATCCGGCGGATTGGCCTACAGATTATCGTCGTGTCCCTGCGTACCGCCCGGTAAACACAGAGCTTGATCAGAGCCAGCGTAGGGTGTACTTGAACGTGATTGAGAGGGCGTTCGTGGGGACCATGTTCTCGGGTGTGTTTTTGGAAGGGGTAAGTTTTATCGCAAGGAGGGAGATGGTTCCTCGACGAAATGGTAGTTCAGATATGCTGACTGGATATTAGACGGCGGCAAAAGTGTGGCACGCGACGGCAGGAAGGTTTTGGAATGTTGGGTATAAAATCGGTGGAGAGTGGTGATGGATTTCTGCCAGGACGACTTCAATTTGAAAGATGGAGATTTGAGGGGCGACTCCCTTGGAAGCACACGGGGAGAGGCGGATTGTTGCAAAGACCCATGTTTTCATAGGCGCACAATTATGTTGTCATTAGCTTACACCCAGCTCCTTCTCAAGTCTTGAATTGATATGTCATTTTGACGTTGCTCCTAGGACTGCTTGAGTAGCAGCTTCCCTGGCCAATCATGACGCACCTGTGAAAAGCACCGAGACCCCTGTCATCCTTCCCGCTCGACTCCATTAACATCACCGCACAGACCATCCTGTCCGTAACGACAGAGTGACAAAGTACGTCCGCGACACAAAGGCTTGCGCAGTACGGCTCATGGAGAATATGGACGCCGACGTTAATTGTGAAGTGCAGCCTGCAGCCCCCGACTTTTGGCAAGATGGCGGCGCATGCCCTCCACATCCCGCAGCTAGACGCCACTGGGCCGCGGCCTGACAGTGCAGGATTAAAAGGCGGAGGCAAAATCAACTGGCTATTTGAGTTACTCACCATTTATCTTTCACCGAGGCTGTCTTGCTACGCCTTTGACGTCAATCTGTCACCATGGATTTTACAAAGAGCAAAACAAACGGCATCAACGGCACGTCAAGCGATGAGACAAGACCGTTAAATATCACCATCGTCGGTGCTGGTATCGGTGGTCTCTCTGCAGCCATTCTACTTCGCCAGCAAGGCCATGCTGTCACTCTGCTCGAGCAATCACGATTTGCAAACGAGCTTGGTGCAGCGGTGCATCTCGCACCCAATGCTAACGGACTTTTGCGTCGCATGGGACTCTTTCCCGAAAAGCTCGGCGCTGTACAGTGCAAACAGTTGACCCAGCTGATGCCCGACGGCAAGAAGATTTTCAGCATACCACTCTGGCGTGAAGCTCACCGCTGGGAGCACCCGTGGCAGCTTGCTCACCGTGTTGGCTTACACTCCGAGCTGAAGAGACTGGCGACCACCGAAGACGGACCCGGAAAGCCTGCAATCTTGAGGACACGATCAAGGGTCGTGGACGTCAACACTGCGGAGGGTACTGTCACGCTTGACGATGGCGAGATCGTACAGAGCGATGTCGTCGTTGGCGCTGATGGTGTGCACTCGAAGACAAGGCCGAGGATCCCTGGTGCCGAGAATATCAAGACATTTGGGTGTGGAAAGAGCGCTTTCCGCTTCCTTATTCCAAGAGAGCGAGCTTTGAACGACCCGGAGACCAAAAAGTTCGCAGAAGATGAAGGCCATCTCGTCATGGTCTTCGGGCGCGACCGCCGTGTCGTCGTATACCCGACGTCAGATAATACACTCCTAAACTTTGTCAACATACACCCTACATCCGAGTCTCAAATCAACTCGGACGAGCCCGGCAGTGGTGACTGGCAGAATCAGGGAAACGTGGATAAGATGTTGGAAATCTACAAGGACTTCGAGCCAGCTGTACTCAAGTTGCTCAGCATGGCTGATGCGGAATCGCTGAAGGTTTGGGAGTTGCTTGACATGGAGCGGCTGCCTACATGGACGCATGAGAAGTTGGTACTCATGGGCGATGCAGCACACCCTTTCACGCCTCGTAAGTGTAGACAACTACTCAGCAGCAGACGACACTAATGGAGTTGCCAGATCAGGGACAGGGTGCCGCTCAGGCTATTGAAGACGCCGCGTCGCTCGCAGTTATGTTGCAGAAGGGCACACCACTCAGCGCGATCCCCGATCGTCTCAAGCTGTACGAGAAATGCCGTTACAAACGTGCAACACACATCCAGGAGATCTCACGCATCGCTGGCATGGACTTAGGGTCCGGTCCACCACTGGACGGGTCCCGCTTCACCGCATACAACTTTAGCCATGACGAGTGGTATTTCTCGAGTCAGGCGCTGCGGCAGTATGAGTGGGAGAATAGTCAGGGTTTGTTCTGGAGAATGCCTACTTCGTTTGGTCCAATGCCTGGTCCGCGACAAGATGTCTTTGGTCGCCCACGCGATGGAAGCAAAGCTACGTTCAAGACCACAAGCGTCAAGATCAAGACGAGTGGTACAGTGTTACGCAACCTGTTCCCTACAGACAAGCTCAGGTTTGCCTCACAAGACACGGCCGTCTTCGCCACCTTCTCGGCAACACAGCTCGACAACCTGGAGTGGCTCGGCGGCCGAGGTTATTCTCACTTTGGCCTCTACATCCACGGAGTGCAATATACCAAAGAAAATGGTGAAACAACAACCGGTACATATCTTCCCATCCTTTTCGAGAATCTTGCAGATCCTATTCTTAGTGGACGAGAAGAGCTCGGCTTCCCAAAGCTGTTCGCCGACCTCGACGTACAGGAAGACACCAACACCTGGTCACTGAACGCCAGCTGGATGGGTTCCAAATTTGCCACCCTAACTCTCTCCAACCCAACAGAGCATCTCACAAACGGCGATACTGCACCTACGCCAACGCCAGCCCAAGCTCCAGGGCAAGGTCCACCTCCCGGGCACGGCCCACCACCTCCGCCTGTCGAAGAGGGCCTCTTCATTTCCAAGCACATCCCTGCCACCGGCAGTATTGGTAGCAAGGAACGTGGCCAGGCGGACGTAGATTACACTGCATTCCTGCCAAATGACTTAGATGCAAAGACTGTTGAGAGGAAGGTAACGAAGACGCTCAAGGCGAAGGATGCGCGTATCTCATTCGATGCGCTGGACTGGCACGCATTGCCTACGTTGCATCACATCATTGCGAGACTGCAGGAGATACCGGTGTATGAAGTTATCGACGCGAAAATTGTGGAGGGCACGGGCGTGAGTGACGTTAGTGCAGTGCGGAGAGTGGAGTAGTGGATGCATAAGCATTTGAAATTCAGCGTTTCATTCAGAGCCTTTGGTCGCCGAGTTCTAGTGATGTGGAGGGCAGTTGCCGAACTTGTTCTGTCGTTGACTGAGGACTGGGTGATGAGACCGAGTCAGCCACGGTAGCATTGGTGAGAAATTGCAATGGACGCAATCATCCTTGCAAATATTGAGGCCCTTAAGCTCGAGTTACGATGCATGTCACAAACAGGAGATTTACCTGCAAGCGGGCTTGCGCGTGTCATTGATACCCTGGAGAGGATACGATGTAGGGCGTTAGTCTGCACTCAGCATGAAGCTTTTGTCACGAGAAAGCTTCAGATGCTAGCGTCAGGGCGAGAACGACATTTGATGCGGAACTTGCATTTTGAAAGTCAATGGCTCACGATTCTAGATGCTCGCAATGATAATACATGCTCAGAGCTTCTACTGAGCGGACCCCTCTGGTACCCACTTCGCAGTCCAGATCCTGAACCTCTTGCCCCAGATCAAGAATGGAATCGTCATCAGTGCAAACAGTCCCATCAGCATAGCAAAGATGCCGAACGGCTCCGCAGCACCTCTGTGTTGCACCCACTCGCCCACAAAGAATGTCCACGCAAATGAAACAATAGACCTAGTGCTCGTAACGGCAACAAAACAATCACCTGCCATGCTGGTGTAGGCTTCGATGAGGTAGTTGAAGCCGACAGATGGTGCTTGCATGAGTCCGAACGCCACCATACCGTATCCGAATGACAGGCCGACCCAGCCCTTTGGGCTCGGGTTCTGGGCGACAAAGCCGAAGATGAGAGCACCAGCCGTAGCGAAGAAGAGCGCAGGCAGGGCGGTGACCAGACGGGCCTCAGGCTCCGCGTAACCGTGGGAATTCTTTGTCGCGTCGCGCTTGGTCGTCCAGTCAGCGATGAGGTAAGTGTAGATGCAGCCAAGGAACGCTCCGATGGCACCACCAATGTTGATGAGACCGACTTGGTTGCCCCAGAGGTATGGTGGAGAGGCGACAATCTGCGGGCTGATAGTGCTAATCGTCACAATGAGGCCAACAAGGCCAGCGTACCAGAACGCGATGAGCCAAACACCGGGAAGGCGCATGGCCTTGTACGGAGCGATGAACTTGTGACCGATACCGGGGCGGTAGGTGATCAGTCTGAGAGACTTCATGTACGAGTGTGCTGGGTAGGATGTGGGTGGCGGCCCGGTGCTGGAGACGGCTTCCTTCCGCTCGACGTGATCCTTACCGTCCTCAGCTTCAAGATCATGAAGGAACTGTGGGCGGTCGTAAAGCGTCTCAGCTTGGAAGACAAGGCAGAGAACGAATACAATGGAGGATAGAAGAACGTTCATCCAGTGAAGCCAGGAAAGACCCATGGAGCTGACGATGTAGCCACCAGCGATACCTCCAATGAGCGAACCCAAGCTCAAGAAAACGGTGTAGACGGCCTAAAGTATGTCAGGTTTGTAGTTGGCAGATCTCTCAAGTACTCACCATCGCACGTCCGCGTTGGTGCACGAAGAAAATCTCTCCGACAACATCAGGAGAGACTGCGTCCGCAGGACCTCCTCCGATTCCCATGACCAGACGCGCCGCAAGCAGACTGTTGAAGTTCGTAGTCAAGCCGGCCCACATGCTCGAGAGAATGAGGAGCAGAAGGCTGCTAAGGATGACTGGTCGACGTCCGAACGTGTTCGCTAGAGGCACCCACCACAAGTTCGAGAAGCCCAACATCAAGTTGTTGACGGCGATCAGATAGCTGAGTTGCGAGAAAGGCTTGGGTGGCAGGCCAAAGATAGGCGATGCAGCGTAGATTGGGATAGCGCTGGAGAGCGAGGCGCTTGTCACGTTCACCACGAAAGGATGTACAGACATACACAACAGAATTGCCAACTTCCGCCACATGGGCAGATTCAGGGGATCGGCAGGGTCCGCCGACGGCTGGGGGACGAGGCGGATTTCATCATGGCTCGTCTGTGATGCTGTCCATTCGAGATGCTCTTCGCATCGTCAGCAAGTGTGGTAAAGGAAAAATAAAGGAGTACTGACCAACGAGCGTTGTGGTGCCAGGCGGTGTGGCATTCTTCACCTCATCCTTTGACAGGGCAAATGCCGCTCTGAAAGATGTCATTTTGGGCGATGATGAAAGTCCGTTGAGGTCGCCAATATCGTGATGACTTTCATGAACTGTCGGGTTGGACCTTGCGTGGTGTTGCTGATGCCTTTAGATTATATAGATGCACTTGCGACCCGAGGGTGCTGGAGTGGATTTCTGTGCTCGGTTGCATTACAGCGAATCAGCATCCGTCTCGATCTCATTGACTGGCTGAGACACAACAAGCATTGACCAATTTACCCAGCTTGATCGGCCGCTTTGTGGAGACAACTGGGTTGTCCGATGTGGAGGAGGTTGTCCGCTCGTCGGCCTAAGACTAACATGAGTAAGACACGCGGGGTATAGCAAGGGCATCGCTGCTACGAGAAGAGAGCTAATAGTAGCCAATCGTTTCACTTAATCCGCGATCAGCTAGTCTCAAATTTCTCGATTGAGGAGGAGTCCGAGGAGCTGGAACATTGGTCTTGCACGTGAACCGTGCAGTAGGGCGAGTCGTTGTACGCACAAAAGTGCATCGTCTGTGAAGATATTTGTGAGCATCCGCTACGGTCTCTAGATCTGAAGCCGAGCAGCGCAGGGTATCAGCTTATCTGGTCCCTGGTCGCAATCCTTCCAGTAGTTGAACGAGATTGCCAACCAGAGGCGGGCATGATCCTTCAACAGACTCATAAGGTGCCAGCAGGAGCTGGACTAAGCCATCCATGACCGCACCAACATTGCCTAGCTGAATCGCGTCCTTCGATCTGGCCATCCTGATTGACGGTAAGCCTCGATCCAGTGTAATGAATCTTCTTGCGCTGAGGTTGTCGTCGCCGTTGAGCACCACTACTGCCTGTACGCCTTCGTTAGGTGGGGACTTCTCTGCGCTTGACCGCTTCAAGAAACCATAACCCCATATTACGAGTCCTGCATGATAGACGGCGATCGCATTGAAGTTGCACAAGAGTCCTTTTGGTAGAGCCTCAGCAGCACGCAGTATCTGCCCGGCATTCCAAAGAGCTTGACGGGCTGCAACAGTCTTGGTCCAATCACGCAAGATCGGATACGCGGATCGCGCCTCTTCCTGACCTTCTATTCCAGCGAAGAGCTGGATATCGTCGAAGGGAGCGTTGAGGTGTACCAGCATGAGTTGCATTGTGATCTCCGCAGTCTTGGTCATCGGCGGGCTGCTGAGGTGGAAATCTTCGATCTGTTTCGTAAGCTCCTGGTAGCGGGACGACAGGATGAGACTGTTGTGTCCCTTAGCGGGAGATCGCCCACTGAGCGAGTTCATCTGGCGGAACTCCCAAACCAAACCCCACATCATGTGGAGGTAGGTGATGCAAGCGCTGTCATTTTGAGCTAGGTGGTCGAGGTCAAGAAGGCAGTCGATAGCTGATGGACGCTTGCCCGTGTTCCGGTTGTTCTCCAGGTACGCGGCCTTCCAGGCGCTTGCAGACTTTGCCAGCCAGAGGTCTATTAATGTCAGCCGCGGGCATCCGGTAGGCTCGAGGCAAGGAATATGGAGAGACTTACGATTCGAGCTGGGCAAAGGAAGATGCATCTCCGAGTATGCCATCAGCGGCGGTTTGAGAAGCGCCATGGAAGACTGTCTGTCGAGCTCGAAGACACGATAGATGAGACGAAGGTACGACTCTTGCTGCACCCACTCCTGCCACTTGGCTTCCAGAGCTGACCCCTCTTCTTCTGCAGTCGGAGCAATATCGCGCCATGTCGATCTTCGCAATCTACCTCCTCGCCGGATCATCGTCACAAGCGGTTGGAGGAAGCTCTCAGCGATCTCCATCTTGCGACTCACACCGCTCCACATACCAACGAGTTCTTGCAGTAGAAACGTCCTCAGATGCTCGATGTCCCTAATCGAGGAGTTGTCTTCCTCGAAGGACTTTGATTGACCCACGCGAGCTGCTTCATGCAAAGCGAACCCTAGTTTCCGCAACGGCACATCTGGTGTAGAAGCAGCCCCTGCTGAGATGATACAAGCTAGTAGCTCTGGGCTCAACTTGGCTAGGGATAAAGTTGGAAGGTGGAACCATGATTGCACATCGAGAGCTGGTGATGTAAGGAAAAACTGTATGAGACCGTCCAACAACTCCACGCTTGGGAACGCAGAAGCTATTCGTTTGACGTTCTCGGGACTACATGTGCCTAGGATCAGGGCCATGACTCTGTCACGGCTCACACGACCCAGCCTTTCGTTGAGTGCTCGACGTTGCGGAAGATGCGCTCGCCGGTTGCCGTCTTTATCAGAATCCGGAAAAGCAAGATTTGTCTGCTCCATCGCGCCATGGTCCTTTTCTCGACGTGGCATGTAGCACCAAATGCTCTGCTTGAACGCCTCGGCACGCACTGGTGCACTATCATTCTCCAGAGGCTCCTGTTCAAGTCCTTGAGCGTCTGTTGAAGGTGTTCCTGCAGTGAAAGGCACTTGGAAATTGTACTGATCAAGCAAGCCAAGGTCGAGATCTGTGAGACCGACATCGGTGTCAAAGTTGAGGTCCAGCAGCCCTCGTGGAGTGGCATGACCAGACAGAAAAGACTCAAATGGAGGCATGGTGCGGAAGTAGTCTGGCAGGAAAGGGTCAATACTCGCAGTATCATCGAAGTTCGACACGGTGTTGTCGAGGAATGACAGCGATGTATTGTCAGTATTGGTGTATAGCTGATCCATGGCCAAGCTGCCTAGGGCCTGCTTAGTATCGTTTGAGATGCTCATTGATCGCTGATGCGCAGAGTGCGACAGGCTCGAAGGCGTCATCTGAGCGACCGGTATTACGGGCTGCAGGAAGTTTGTCTTATCGCCATCGCTCAACTGAGGTGTCATGGATTGACTGCTTCCAGGCATTGAGGAGGTCAGGTCGAACCCATTCGACAGATCAAGCAGGTCTTGTGCGGCATGCACAGCATCCAGCTCATTGACTTCGCTGTCGTCTACGTTGAGGGTCTCTGGTACTTTGCAAGGTATGTTCCTTTTCCTACAGCGACTGCATGGCTTCTCGTCCTCGCAGCGGAGGTGACTTTGCGAGCAAGCCTCGCAGGCCTGCACGACCCGCGTATCGCGAGCGATCTCTCGCTTTTGGCGTTTGGCAGCGGAGTCAGAGTTGTGGTTCGTGACGTGCCGCTTAAGTAGGTCGCTGTGCTACAATCAGCATCCTCGGAGAGTGGGCGTTGATGTGGGGAAGCACGTACATCCTAGCGAACCCTTTAGAGCACACGGGACAGATGTAAGGTTTTTGCCGTGTATCTGAGTGCAGGTGTCAGCAATGCTAGGGAGCAGTACGTGATCTGAAGGAGAGCAAGCGCGCTGCATTGCTGACGAAACAACGTGACGTTGACGAAGTCGCGTACCTCGAATGTCGCAGGTATCACGCTTCTCTCACACAACTGCCCAAATGACACGTCTCTTCATCTATGCTATAGCGGAAATAGATACGTACGCGCTCGAACGTGCCGCGTGAGATGGTCTGCTCTGGTGAAGGATCTCTTGCACGTGCTGCACTGGAAAAGTCTCAGGGATTCCGGATCGGGTATAGCGGGGTTCAATCGGTCCTGCGGCGGTGTCACATTCGCCTGCATTGCAAACGCATCGAACGACAATGGCTTCGGGAGAGCGAGGTGGAGGAAAATCTGGGGAAGCTGGATTGTGGGGAGTGTTCAAGCCAAATCATTCCCGGCACGCGGGCACCAAGCGGCAACGGAGTGCGAGTGAGGCCGAGAGTGCCCGTTGCGCCCCCACATTACGAGACTCCCCCTTTGACCACCACACAACTTCCTGTTGAAGATATGGCCGGACACCGAGCCGGCGTGGTCTTTCCTTCGTCCATTTCTCGACGGACAAATACAGTCCATTCGGTGATTTTGTCGTGCCGCGTTATATCTTCGTCCAGCGTTGGCTTAATTGACCTTTTCTACGCCTGCATTCGTCGGCTTCCGTACCGCATCCATCTCGAAAGCAGACAGATCCGTCAAAATCAATCCAACAGACATAATTAACCCTCAAACGAAAGCAGTTTGTCAATATGACAGTTCCACCTGTTCATTTCTTCTCGCATGGCTCGACCATGATGCTGGGCGAGGAATCGCGCTCAGCAGATTACTGGAAGGCCTGCGGCGATGAAGCGCTCCGCCGAGGTATCAAGGGAGTCATCATGATGGGCGCACACTGGGATGCACGAGGTACGAACCGTATCGACGTGGCCATGAACCCAAAGCCCGATAAATCGCCTGTTGCATACGTCCACCCCAGCAAATACGTCAACTACGAGTTAGTTCCTGACCTACCCACCGGCAAACGATGCATCGCAGCGCTCCGAGAAAAGGGGATCGATGCACGACCGAACGACAAATTTGATTGGATCCACGACACATACCTCATTGCGATTCGGATGTTCCCTGAGAAGTGTCCGCCGACGACAATCATCAGCATGAACGGACGCTTCGATCCACATTTGCATGCGCGCGTTGGCAGTATCCTCGCTCCGTTTCGCGAGGAAGGATACCTCATTATTGGCACTGGAGGTGCGGTGCACAACCTCTACCGCAACCACTGGCTCCAGATGATTAGGTACTCTGACAACTTTGCTCAGCCGTATCCGCCCGAGGCGCCGATGCTCGAGTTCAGGCAGAGCTTCGAAGACGCACTTGTCAGGAGTTGCAGGAAAGGAGCGCCGAAGGGTGCTGTTACAAGGAATATTACGCGGCTGATGAAGCATCCCATGTACAGGGAGGCTCACGCGACGGATGACCACTACATGGCAGCGTGCTTCGTTGCCGGCGTGGTGGACGCGAGTCCACGGGACGGGGAGGGTTGTGAGCTCGGAGCTGAGGATTGGGAGTTGGTGAACATGTGCAACAGTCAGTTTACAATTGGCAAGTGGGCACAGAAGGCTTGAGTGTTGCTGCAATTGGCGTTGGTCTTGAAATAGCTATACCATACATCAACATTCAATTGATTAGAAAGTTCAAGCGACTACAACAGACATACTACAATACTACGGTGAACCTAGATACAATCGTTGTTGTCAAGGTCAACCCGATCGATGAGAGGTACTGCCGAATTGGCTATAACATGTTGAATTTCACTTGATTCCAGACCGGAACCAACTACTCACACCTTTCTCGCAGGCTTAATGACACCAAAACACGCTCCGAATCCAACACCCGCACTCCCATCTCCAACAACGCCTTCATACGTCACCTCATCGCCATCCGCCAGATACCTGAGCTCGCTCCCATCGACCAGCTTGCCAGCTTTCTTCCCGTTCTTCGTTAACTCAAGCAGACAACCATGCTCATGCTCCTTCTCTCCACTAACCGTTCCGCTAGCGATAAGATCACCAGTCCGCAATCCACACCCACCGATAGTATGGTGAGCGAGCATGTGTCTAAACGTCCAGTACATCGTCTCAAACCCCACCCTACACGTCTCTGTCTTCTTCCCGTTCCGTGTGATCGATCCGGCGAGCTGGATATCGTAGTTCACCGCGCCTGCATCATCCATGAACGGAGCCTCAGGCCCCATGCGCTCCGGAGCGGGGACCTCATGCGCCCGGAGTGCTTCGAGCGTGATGATCCAAGGGGTTATGCTGGTGCCGAAGTTCTTGCCGTTGAACGGACCTAGCGGGTTCATCTCCAGCCCTTGGATGTCTCTCGCGCTCCAGTCGTTTACCAGTACCAGGCCGAAGATGTGGTGGTCTGCATCTTTCGCGTTCAGGTATGTGCCGGCCTCGACTGGCCGTCCCACAATGGCGCCGACCTCGAGCTCGTAGTCGAGTGCTCGACTGGGGCCGAAGATGATGTTTTTCTCGGCTGCTGTGTAGTCCTCAACGTACTGACCCAGCGGTCGTGTGATCGGGTTGTTGGAGAGTTGGATTGAAGAGCAGCGCCCGGCGTAGCCCACCGGGTACTTGTGGAATGCAGGCGGGAAAGATCGGACGCCTTGTATCGCTTCACCAGCGTTGAGCACGTGTTTTGCGCTGGCAGAGTAGTCGGTGAAGTCGCCGATTGTGACAGGCAGGTGAAGGGTTACATGTTCGATGTCTTCTGATGAAGACGAGTAATTTTTGGCCTTTAATGCCTCCCGGATGGCAGTTCGTACATCCTTATGAAATTCTTTTGTTCGTGCTGCGAAGGCGTTGAGTGATGGTTGAGTGAAGACAGCCTGAGCGTCTGCGCGGACTGAATTGAACGACTCGTGATCTGCGAGCTCAGCGAGGAAGACCACATCGTCGCCAATCCTTGTTACAGCTTGCGGTTGTTGCCTTTTAGACGAGCTTGCAATGCCGTAGGGAATGTTGTTGATGCCAAAATGTGATGCGTATCCGTCCGCCATCTTGAACTGTATTTGCTGTCGCCTCGATTGGGTGGAGTATGCGTGAGTACCTAAGTATGCACATGCACCGTGCAATTGAGTTCAGGATGACACAGTCAAGCACAGTTTATCGACATCAATATTATCTGTTGTTTGTAAGCAGAAAATGAGCGCTTGAGGCACTCTTCAGACATTTTACCCTCCACATCGCGAGACCTGCAGAGCCCCGGACCGCGGCTTAGGTGGGCGGCACCGTCATAATTTGGTATGTCAGAGGAAACAAGGGTTGAGGCTCTGCTGTTTCTATCGTAGGGACAAGGCTTGCCATGATGCTGTTCTGGTGAGATTGGGATGATTCTCATGGTCGTTGCTTCATCGTGAGGCTGCATTCCAGGCCAAAAGCGGTAAAGCCCATTCTGCTTTTCTCTTAGCAAAACAACATCTCACCTCCTACATTCTACCGTCGGACTTATTCTCAACGGGGCACGTAAACACGGAGACGCGGAAGAGGGGTTCATGACCCTGCAGATGCCATGCCGCGGCAGTTGACACACCGGACCCTGAGGGACCGCTGGCCCTCCACATCGGAAGGAGCATCACCTCGAAACCATCCAACTGAATTGCCAAAGAATCCGTATAGACAGCACGTACTCTTTCACGCATCACCACCTCCATTCACACTAAATCCACCCCATCTCCTCACCACCAACCCCCCACCCCCCAAACAACCATGTCGTCCAGACCCGAGCTCGACAACAAGCTCCCCAGCCTGAACCGCTTCATCACAGCCCACGACCCCTCTACAAAAAAGGCCGTCTTCTCAACCACCATCCCCGAAACCATAAAATGGGATAAAATCCCCACCGCCGCCTTCGGCCTCCCCTACGTCACAAAAGGCCACCCCGTCGACCTCAACAACGACGCTGATCTAAAAGTCTACAAACCCTTCCTCGACAAGGCGCCCGGGCTCGTCACATCCGGCGGCACAGTCCTGCGCTTCGTCGACATGGAGCCCGGCGCGCTGTCGCCGATGCACCGCACGGTGTCGCTGGACTACGGGGTGGTGATTGAGGGGAGTGTGGAGTTGGTGCTTGATTCGGGGGAGACGCGGGTTTTGAACCGCGGCGATGTGGCGATTCAGAGGGGAACGATGCATGCGTGGAGGAATATGAGTAAGACGGATTGGGCGCGGATGATGTATGTGCTGCAGGAGAGTAAGGAGGTGGAGATTGATGGCGAGACGCTGAAGGAGGATTATGGTACGATGGAGGGGGTTCCTGCTTCGCATTAGATTAGGGGGGGTGGGATAGAGATTGAATGTATGGTGAAGTCTCCACAGGACGTGTGGTTGCGCTTGCATCGTGTGATCTTGTAAGGGGTGAACGTTCCACTCATCAATAACACCATTCATGAAGACGTATAGTTTCTTGCTCTTGAACAAATCAAATCACCCACCATTGCAGAAACCGTGCCCCTCTACACTCTCTCGTACCAAATTCGACATTCTGCTTGCTACCAAACCCACCATCCCACCACCAAACCTCAGCCCTCCGACGTGGGCCCCCACATCCCGAGCCACCCCCATCATCCACCCGCACATCAGCATATCCATCAGCATATCCATCATCCCTACTCCTCCCAGCCCTAAATATCCTCTGCACCAGCAGAAAGTCCGCCCTCGCATCTCCTCACCCAAGAGGCAAATCACCAACCATGTCCGAGCAGCTTGAAGTCAAAAGCGCGCACAAAATCGACTCCACATCCTTCCCCTACATCTTCGAGGAAAACGCCCAAGTCCCGCTCAAAACGAGCTCAAAGGGGATCGTGAGGGTCAATGTGTACAGGCCGAAATCTACAGCCGAGGGGAAGAAGCTGCCGGTGTTGGTGACGTATGGGCCGTATGGGAAGGATATCCACTACAAGGAGTGCGTACGCTGGTATCTCGCTGGAGGGAGGAGGTGAACTGACAAGGCTAGTTTCCACGCAAAATCATACTCGGAAGTTAACCCCGAACACCACTCCGACCACTCGGCCTGGGAGACGCCGGACCCGGGGTTCTGGACCAAGCACGACTATGTGGTTGTGCGCGCTGACGAGCGCGGGCTGGGGCAGTCGCCGGGGTTTCTTGATACCATGTCGCGCGGTACGAGCGAGTGCTTTTTCGATGTGGTTGAGTGGGCAGCCGAGCAGGCGTGGTCGTCTGGGAAGGTGGGTTTGCTGGGGATTAGCTACTATGCTGGGTCGCAGTGGCGGGTTGCAGCGCGCAAGCCGAAGGGGTTGGCGGCTGTGATTCCGTGGGAGGGGATGAGTGATTATTATCGGGATCGGTGTCGGCACGGGGGGATTTTGAGCAATAAGTTTATTGACTTTTGGTGGTGAGTTACCCGGTGTATGGGAGATTGGGAGTGGAGTTGACGATGAAAGGAACCGCCAGGTTATTACGAATCAGTACGGACGCCCCGGCCGCGCAGCACGCAACTGGGGACCCGACACGGTCGATGGAGACCTCTCGGAGGAAGTGCGTGCGAAGAACCGTCAGGATCAGACCATCGACACGAATGCTTCCAAGTTCCGCGACGAGATCTACTACGCCAGCAAAGAGTACGACATGAGCGACATCGAAGTGCCGCTGCTGTCGGTAGGAAACTGGGGCGGTATACTGCTGCACCTGCGCGGCAACATCGAGGGCTACACACACGCGGGCTCGGAATTCAAGTACCTGCGGATGATCACGGGCCGACACGATCTGCCCTTCTTCTACAAGGAGGAAGTGGAAGTGCAACGCAGTTTCCTGGATGCGTTCCTCAAGGGCGAGGACCGCGTCGGGTGGTCCGTCAAGGGCAAGCTGCCTCCCGTCGACATCGTCCTGCGGAAAGGCGACGTGGGCTTCGACAACTCTGAAGCGGAGAAGGTGTACGAGCGACGCACGGAAAACGAGTGGCCCATTGCGCGAACGCGGTACACGAATTTCTTCCTCACGCCCGCGCAGAGCCTGACCGCCGTGCAACCCATTACCAACCGCCCCTCGAAGCTCTCGTACGAAGCGCTCGGCACGCTCGACGACCCGAAGCTGCTGCAGTTCACGACGGCTCCGTTCGAGGAGGAGACAGAGATAACAGGCCACATCACCGCGCACCTGAACGTCTCCCTCTCCCCACACGCCACCAAGCCGACGCCCTCAGATATCGACCTGTTTCTTACCCTGCGGTACATCTCGCCCGAGGGAAAGGAGGTGCACTACACAGGCACAGCCGGCGACCCGATTCCGCTGGCCAAGGGCTGGCTGCGAGTGAGTCTGCGCAAGACGAACCCGGAGCACCCGAAGCACAGGCCCTACCTGCCTCACCGCGATTACTTCAGCACGGACGTGCAGCCTGTGGTGCCGGGGGATGTGTACGGGGTGGATGTCGAGGTGTGGCCGACGAATGTGATTGTGGAGAAGGGCGGGAAGATAGTGTTTGAGGTGAGCAGCGGGGATACGCAGGGAAGCGGTATATTCCAGCACAATCACCCCGAGGATCGGAGTGAGGCGAAGTTTGCAGGGTGGAATCACCTGCACTTTGGTGAGAGGTTTAGCAATTACGTTACGCTGCCTATTGTGCCGCCGAAATAGACGGTGCTGGGAGAGTATAGAGTTATAAAGAGCGTCGAGTAGTGCGCTGAGGACTGCCCAAATAGAGAGTCTTTGCTTGTACGATTGAAGCACATGATGCGCGGGAAGACCTTGAAGTGATCCTAACGAGGCTGTTTTCCGTCAATGCCGGAGTTGCTAATGAACACTACTAAAACCGCGCAGTAGGCAGCAGATGCCGCAAACAACTCGTGCCTGTTGGCCTTTGTGAACAGCGACATAGCCGCCGAGAAAAGCAAGGTGAAGACGACCAGCACGCCGATTGCCTCGAATGTCGAGTTTGCCCTCCCGACTGGCGTCAGCTTGAGCATGGCAACCACAGGCAGGACCAGGAAGACGAATATGAAGATGGTGAGTATGAGTTGCATTAGCTTCTCGACCCGCTCTGGCGAGTAGAAGTGCATGAAGTCGTCTGCATTAGCCTTCGTGTTGGTTGATGAGTCCTTGGGTACTTTGTGAGCATTGCTGGACGCGCGGGGATTTGAAGGTTGACATACCGTGGCTTTCACCTTGCTCCTGAGCGTCTTGAGGGATTCTACAGCTTTGTTTGTTAAGGTTCGAACCCATTGCATTGCCTGTTTTTGGTAATATGAGTTGGCCCAGGCTTGACTTTCGGGGTCGTAGAATCGCCGGTTTGCTTGAAGAATATGCACCTCTTGCCTCAAGCCGTCATTTTGCACTTGTAGTGCCCTAACTCTACTTTCCGATTGAGCCTCGGTGAAGTAGGATATGCGGCAACAATCGGGAAATATCTGATCTTCAGTGTCCTCCACCATCTTGTTGCAGAGGCTTATACGCAACACGAGATCGTCGATCCGAGGTCGTTGCTTGGGAAACCGTGAGAGCATAGCCCGGACTGCGAGACAAAGCTGGTGTTTCATGGGATCGAGATCTTCTGGCCACGGTAGCCACTTGTCGAGCTTGTCGAGGCTCTCATGGTACGCCACTCTCACACTCTGTGCGTCGGGCTTAAGGCGACGCAATGACCCGTCTTCGTCGAAAGCAATGACTTCAAGAAGTACGCATCCAAGGGAGAACACATCAGCTGCTCGCCCACTCTGCTGGAAGTCTGCCACCTATCGTAGAAGACAAAATCAGCGAGGACATACTCCCGAGGATTCTCGACTTACTTCCGGGGCCTTGTAAAGTACTGTTCCAACTCCGCCATCTGTTCCGCTCTGAGTGAGCTGGGAGAAATCTCTTGAGAGACCAAAGTCACTAAGCCACAAGCGGCCTCGCGAAAGCAATATGTTGGACGGCTTTATGTCCTTGTGGCGAACATTCTGACCATGTAAATAAGCAACCGCTGACAGCAGACACCCCAGCTGGGAATAGATCGGCCATGCTTTGTGCTTGGCTGGTGACTGCGCAGGGTATCCTAGCTGTTGGAGTAGCATGTCTTGACAGTCAGTGGCACTGTCCTGCCAATATGCCTCAGCATCCTCAAAGAAAGCTCCCAGATCGCACACTGCTACTGGATAGAGCAATAGACCAACAGATCGCTTATGAGTATATGAGCCGATAAGCCTGACCAGATGCTGATGGCTCAGCTTCTTCAGGATCTCAACCTCTTGTCTGATACTCGTGTTTGGCTTTCGAGGGCGCGAGATTTGCTTCCAAGCCAGTCTGGTCTTGTGCAAGGTCGTTTCGTACACGATTGCATCACCGCCGAGCCCGAGACGATCACCTGTGCGTGGCTATCAGCGCTTGATCAATAAACAACAAAACCGAAGTACCCGGCTGCAGAGGTATCTTCTCGTTCAACCCAAAGTCAATGTGTGGTCCTCTGCCCAGTCGTAAAGGACTCTACTCGTCGATGCATCCATTGCTGCCGTCGTTGATGTGTCCGTGAGTAGTGGAATGGATGCATGGAATAGTTCAGGGCAGTGGGGGTTGGTTCAAGAGAGACTGGAGAAGAGGCAGAGCAGGCTGAAAGTGGGGCTGTGCATGATGCACGCGCACCGTTCAGCAGAGTGACGCACGGACAGTAAGCAAGTATTAGGCTGAGGCGCATGCACTGCTTGTGGATGGGAATGCCGGTCGAAGGGACCGCGACCGTTGAAATTCGCTTCATTCGTCGTCTCGTCTATCCGTGACGTGTTCCTTGATGCACCGTCAGAACCGTGCTTGTGAGCTCTTGCTCTTTTAATGCCAAAAACGCTCATTGTATATGCCACCACGCTTCTCACTTCCATCGTCTTCTGGTTAGTCTATCTCAGTCCGGCCAGGCGGCGCTCCTGGACCTCGGACAGGGCGCGACTACCGCTCAGAAAGGCGACAACGGCGACAATAGCCGCGGCAGGCAGCGTCTGGAAGAGGTTCCAGGTGGTGTAGTACAGGAAGAAGACACCCTCCATGGCGATGATGGAGCCGTAGAAGAGGGCGTGGGACATGGGAGCGGCGCCGAGGGCCTTGCCGGCGTGGCTCACGTTGGCACCGAGGGTTGCCCAGAGGCCGAGCAGAACGGGCAGGGCAGCAGCGACGGCGGCAGTGAAGACGATGGTGATGAGCTTGGGCGGCGACTTGGGGTCTTCGCGGAAGATGTGGTGGATCTCGGCGTCGGCGGCGTAGCGGAGCGGCGGTTCGGGGACAGCGAGCGGGACGTTGGGGTCGCGGGAGACGGTCAGGTCGAAGACCTTCTGCTTGTAGGGCGTGGACGAGCCGAATGCGCCGATGACGATGGAGGCGGGGATGGGCTTCGAGGCTGTGAGGAATTGGTGGGGCAGGTCCTTGTGTGTCTGGGGGGATTAGATGTGGAGGGTGTGGTTGGGGGTGCTGCGTACCAGCGAGACCTTGGCCTTGCCGCTGTCCTTGACGCTGAGCACAAACGACTCCTCGAGTCCGCTGGCCGGGTCGGTCAGGGTGAGGAAGGCCTGGTGCGGCCGCTTCGCCGTCGTTCCGTCGACGGCTGTGAGGTCGAGCTTGAGCGAGTCGGTGGCGCCCAGGGTGACTGTCTTGGAGAGGGGGGACGTGGCGCTGAGCCTGGGGAGGGGATCAGTCTGGAGTTTGTATGGTTATGGCTACGAGCTTACTTGTTCTTCGCAGCTCCGCCGACGCCAGCGCCTTTGCTGGCAATGCCAACGGTGGCATCCTGGAAGCTCCAGGCGGCGGCCGAGGCAATTGACGCGCCGGAAAGCAGCAGCGAAGAGACGAGGCCGAGAGAGAGCTTCATGGTGGGCGTGGAGAGTGATGCAAGCTCGAGTGGTGCACTGGTGCCAGAGCCCAGAGGAGCCAGAGGACAGCTAAGCTGCGTCGCAAGCGCGCACGGGCGTGGTCGGGTGGTCCGGGCGTCTGACATATCCAACTACCATATTCTGAACGTCGACCATATGAACCAATCATATAACTGATCTACTATAGATATTGAATGACTGACCATGAAATTCAACGACTGATCTACTATAAATATTGAATGACTGATTACCATGAAATACACCACAAAAGCACCAAAAAATAAAAAGCTCAAAACACAAAAGTCAGGACGAGTTCAAATGCAGATTCCAACGCCATGATAAAGTGAGGTATCCTTGTCATTACCAAACTCGTTGTGTCCCTCTTACTGCCCGCTATTCCCACCTACGCCTGCGCAGGAGGGCCATTCTCGCCACCGCCCGTCAGACTAGCCATAAATTCCTGATAGCGAAACACTTCCCCCCGTCCCAGACCCTTCCCAGCCTTCGCAGCCTTCCCAAAGGCCCTGCGGCCGCTGAAGCCTTCAACAACAATGTCGATCTCGCGGTCGGTCAGGCGGTGGTCGCCGGGATCGGGGGCGGTGTGCAGCAGGGCGTCCTTGAGCTCGGCGAGGTCGATCTGGCCGTCGTCGGCGTCGTCGAAGGCTTCAAAGGCGGCGGTGAGCTCGTTGGGGCGCGACAGGCCGCCGAGCAGGTCGGACAGGGTGTTGAGGTAGGTGGCGAGGTTGATGGAGGGGGCGCCGTTGAAGTAGGCGGCGAGGGTGGAGGGGGTGGCGGAGAGGCCGAGCTGGGAGAGCATGTCGGCGACGTCGGCGGCGTTGACGTGGCCGTCGTCGTCGCGGTCCATGACGCTGAAGGACTCGCGCATGCTGTGGAGGAGCGGCGGGGGTAGTTTGGAGAGGGCGTCGCTGGTGGTCTGGCGGATCATGGCGGGGCGGGCGGGGCGGTGGACTGTTGGCCCCGTCTCAGCAGGTGCAGATGCAGGCGCAGGCTTGGGTGGTGAGATGGGTGTCTCGATGGGCGGTGAGGTGGGCGGTGAGATGACCTTTTCCGTGACCTTGTCGACGGGCTTCTCGATGGTCATCTCGACTGCTTTCTCGACGACTGGCGGCATGCTGGAGCGTTCTCTTGCATCGGACCTCGCGGCGAGTGGCGGTGTGCTGGATCGCTCCCTCGCCCCGTCGAACCTCGCAGCGAGCGGCGGCGTGCTCGATCGTTCCCTCCCCCCCTCGAACCTCGCAGCGAGCGACGCTGTGCTGAGGGGCCGTACTGTGGCGCTGGTAGAGCCTGAGTTCGTGCGTGCGTGATCAAAGGGAGTTCGTTCGCGGGCGGGCGAGAGCAGCTGGGGCCCGGGCGACTGCGGCTCTCGTGACGGGGAGCGCAGTTCTCTCGACGGCGACTGCGTGGTGCGGGACGGCGAGCGCAGCTGCGAGGGCGAGCTGGGCGGGTCTCCTGCATTGGGGGTGCCGGCCGTCTTCAGCCAGGGCGGGGCGTGCTGCGAGGCATTGCTCGTCGTGGGCTGGCGCAGCGGTGCGGGCGTCGGCGTGGCGGGCTTGAGCGGCGAGCTGTTCGGGGTCGAGGGCCGGGCGGTCGACGGCGAGCCCTGGCGGATGGAGCCCGGACGGCCAAAGGGCGACTGGCGCGACGCGCGGGCGCTGTTGAAGAAGAGCGGCGAGGGCTTTGCGTCTGTGGGCGCCGACTGCAGCGCGTCAGCATTTTGCGTGTCTGTGTGGGCATGCAAGGCGCGGCGAGTGCATACCATGGTGTTGTGTCTCTGGCCGGGTCGTGTGGGTCGTGTACGTCGTCTCGATGCGGCGGCGGTGCAGCGAAACACTGTTTGGGCGCGTTGACGTGGGCGTGTTGACGTTGGCGCCCGCCCCAGCAACCGCCCGCCAAGCGTCCGCGCGATAAGCCCCGGATAAGCCCAGGGCCCACTGCAGCCGTCCCCTGTCCTGTGTGCGGTGTGGGGCTCTAGCGCGTCGCAGCGCTGACGAGAGGACGGCCTCGGATGCAGGAACACTCAGGAACACCATGGCCGACGTCGCGTCGCAGAGACCCCCCGCGACGAGCCCCGCGCTGCCCGGCGGCCTCCAGCGGCAGCCCTCGTTCTCGTCGTTCCCGCCCTCGCGCTCGCCGTCCGTCTCGGTGCGCAACGACCGCAGCGACCCCAGGAAAGCCCGCTCCTCGCAGCCGCAGAGGGTCCCTGAGCACGACGACCCCGACCAGGCGCCGCCCTCGACGCTCTCGTCGGCCCCAGAGCACCCCCCCGCCGCCGCCGCCGCCATGAGCAGGCTGCGCGCCCAGTACCCCGCCGACTCGGTCGAGCGCCATGTCGAGTACATCCTCGTCGCCTCCTTCGACATTGACCGCGGCTCCGTCATGGAGAACCAGTACCCGGCCGCCATCAGCGGCGACGAGACCACCCTGGCCGAGCTGATGCTGCCGGACCAGGTCCACTCGCGCGCCCAGGACTGGACCATCTTCTTCCTGCACAAGGACACCACGACTGAGGACGACGAGAAGGAGGCCCGGAGAGAGCGCCGCCGCAGGCGCAGACGCCGGAAAGAGGGGACCGATAGTACCGCGGGTGGTGAGGAAGACGCCGAAGACGCTGAAGAAGAGGGAGTAGACGACGACGACGACGACGACGACGACACCAGCGACGACACCACAGAGGCCACAGACGACGCAGATCCCGACGGCCCGCCCCTCGTCTACGTCCTCAACCTCGTCAACACCAAGCAGGACAACACCGTCAAGCGCGGCGCCGTTGTCAAAGCCATGGCCATCTGCACCCGCCACTCGTTCCTGCACATCTACAAGCCCCTGCTCCTCCTAGCCCTCGAGGAGTACTTTCGCCATCCCGTCATCGACACGCTGGCCTCGCTCTACAACGCCCTCAATGCCATGGATCTGTCGCTGCTGCCCAAGCTCTCCACCCTGGAAACCTTTGTGCTGCACGCCACCGACGCCAAGGACATGTTCATCGAGAAGTTTGAGCACATGATCCGCCACCAAAAGGCAGTCGACGCCGAGAGGACCTCGCTCTCGTCCACAGACTCGCACCCCAAGCGCATCCCCTACACACTCCCCCGCGACACCCACGAGTTCGAGTCCAAGATCAACTACAACGGCATCCCCGTGCCCGTCAAAGTCCCCTCTGCCCTGAGCCCGGAGACGGTCGGCGACTTCTCCCTCATCAAGCTCATCCAGACCTTCTCCACGCCCCACGCAACACAACCCCAGCCCTTCGCCCTCCACCCACACCTCACCACCAGCGGCGCATACACCCACCCCATCATCGTCCTCGTCAACGCCCTCCTCACACAAAAGCGCATCATCTTCATCGGCCACAACCGGCCCTCCAGCGAGGTCGCCGAGGCCGTGCTCGCAGCGTGTGCATTGGCCTCTGGCGGCATCCTGCGTGGCTTCGTCCGCCACGCCTTCCCCTACACGGACCTGACCAAAGTCGACGACCTCCTCAAAGTCCCCGGCTTCATCGCCGGCGTCACGAACCCCACATTCTCCTTCAAGCCCGAGTGGTGGGACGTCCTCTGCGATCTCCCCACCGGCCGCATGAAAATCAGCAACCGCATCGAGCCCGCCTCGCCCACCGACGGCTCCCTCTACTTCCAGCAGCACGGCATCCCCGTCAGCGGCGCCGGCGCCGCCATGAGCAACGAGAAGCAGGGTGGCGTCGACACCACCGGCGACAACGCCTTCATGGAGAGCATGCTCCAAGCCATCGCCAACCGGCAGGGCGAAAACGCCATCCGCGCAAAGTGGCGCTCCTGGGTGCTGAAATTCACCCGCATCGCCGCTGCCTTCGAGGAAACCGTCTTCGGCGCAAGCGCCCTGTACGTCGGCTCCCACGAGACCGACGCCGGCGCCTACGCCGTCCAGGGCCACGGCTACGTCTGGCCCGACGACCACGCCCGCCTGCGCGAGCTCGCCGCAAACGTGCACCGCATCGAGGGCTGGCGCAGCACCCGCAGCTACTACACGTGCGTCCAGGACCTCGCCCGCTACTGGAACAAGCGGCCCGTCCGCGGCATCGACCTGCACCACCAGCACGACAAACTCAGATGTCTGAAACTCTCCCACGACCAATCCGCAGCCATATACCTCGCCCTCGCGCGCTGCGTCGAAGAAGCAGGCACACCGAGCCCGTCCTCCGACACCCATCTCCCCACCGCCGTCCACCACCTCACCCTCCACAACGACCCCGACCGCCGCCCGGGCCCCAAGTTACAATACGACACCATCCTCCAACTTTTGTCGGTCATCCCAGAGTCCAACACAGGCCTCTTCTACCTGAGCCTCGGCCTATTCCACCCGCGACCAGACGTCAGATCCGCAGTCGTCAAGCTACTGGAGCGTATATCAGAACACCCCGCTGGCCGGTACTTCTGGGCTAGTCTAGGCCGGTTCGCGAAGCTTGCGTTTTTCAGGGTGAAGCGCGAGGAGGGCCGGGGTGGGTGAAGGTTATACTATACCGTACTGTGGTGTTGTTTAAGAAGTGTAGATGTGGATTCGAGCACAGTCTGGGTGAAATGAGCGCGAAACGAAGTAATGATACCAGGAGTGACGAGCGCGTCTCCCCGTTTCCACTCCCTTGATATTCTGTGATCTTCCTGAAACCACAGCGTTCCAACCCTCCCTCCTCACATCCATCCCATCTACATCCATCTATACACAGTAACCAGAAACAGAAACAGAAACAGAAACAGAAACAGCACATACCCCATCATCCCTCCTCATCACCCTTTCCTTTCCTTTCCCTTCCACATCCCCATTCTATCCCACCACCTCACCCTAACCCAACTAACCCAACCCAATCTCACACCTCTTCATCTATACATATAAACATACACTTCAATCCCACATTCCCCACGCCCAAGTCCTACACACTTGCATTGTATAAAGCTATGCATGCTTATTGCTACTGCTACTGCTACTACTGCTACTACTGCTACTACTACTACTACTACCACGAACACAAAAAAAGCAAAGCAAAGCAAAGAGAAGACAAGATATCCACTCAAACAACCCAACAACTTCTAACAAAGCGTAGACTAACTAGCGTGAGTGCTTGGAAGCTGGAATGCTGAAATGCAGGGTGTGGGTATGTATAGATGAATGGATGGGATATGGATAGACGAAGCGGAGCGAGGAGTGGAAAAAAAGGTTGGAAAGGTTCTCGGTGTTGGGATAGGATACAAGTACACAATGTCAGACTCTACACCAGCACCAGCACCTTACTGCACCGCGAGCAAAGCAGACTTTTACCATCCCAACGCACCCCACCCCTCCCTACCACCCCCTCTCCCTCCTCCCCCCCTCTCCTCATACCCCGGCGGCTTACTCGCGCTGCGCTCCCTCCCCCGCCCCGCTGCAACCTCGCTCCCGTAGCCAGGGGGTCTGGACGCACTCCTCTCGCGCCCATACCCGGGGGGACTTGGAAACCCCATCTCGAACGGATAAGCGGCCAAATCCGTGCTCACGCTCGCGGGGCTTTGAAGCGGGCTGCGCGGCGGGGGAAGCGGGCGATTCGCGTACAGATCCCTGAAGTCGTCGGGGGTCCTGTACGACGCGTCGGTGCGGGGGTGTTTGAATTCGGCGGCCATTACTTTTTCGTTTTCGCGGCGCCGCTCGTATTCCTGGCGGAGCATGCGCGATGCGTTGGTGGACATGGAGAGGGAGGAGATTTTCTCGCTGATGCGGGAGATGTCGTTTTGGACGAGGGTTGCGCCGTCGAGGTCGAGGGGCGAGGCAGGGAGGGGGCGTTGGGGCGGGCGGGAGGCGTGGTGCGTGGGTTCTGCGTTGCGGGGGGAGGCTTCTCTGTCGTGGGGTGGGGTTGCGGCTTCGAGTTCGACGGGCGCGTTGCGGATTGGGGTTGGGTCCCAGGCGCGCTGCCAGCACCAGGAGCGTTGCTGGGTGGGCTCGAGGAAGTCGGTTTGTCCGTTTGTTACCCACTCCGGGCAGCGCTTGAGGTCGGTGCAGAGGAAGTAGCGTACGCCTTCTACGTGCTTCAGGCCCTGGACGTCGACGGAGAGGGTGGACAGCACCTGCAGGATTCCGTAGAGAAGGACCCAGCGGCCAAGGCGAGCCTCGCGTGGGGAGATGTTCTTGAGGTCGGTGGTCAGTTCGAACTGCTCGAACTTGTCGATCAGTGTTGATCCTATGCTGTCAGCAGAATACTCCACAGTCATCAATTGCGCTTACCGTTGAAGTTCACATCCAGCTTCTCGATGTTCGTTGCGTCGCTGAACACAATCGAGAGCTGCAGATGCGCCTTGGCGTCCTTTGTGGCGTCCCTCGTCTTTTCCTTTTTCAACGACGAGAAGAAGCTCTTCTTCTCCTTGTCTTTCGGTGTCTTTGAGACTTCTCGTGGCAGCAGCGGGTATGGATGCGGTATATGCGCGTAGCCAGCTTTCGCGTCGAACGTCACCAGCATGTCTGTGATTCCTAGCTCCGGTAAATCTGCCTCAAACTCATCAGTCTTGCGGTGCTGCATCTCCCACTTCCTGCTTGCGCGCTCCTCTCTAGGATTCCAGTATACATCGCGGTTGACAAGGTAATCGTAAAGAGACCCAAAGTCGTTCTGCATCGCGAGAACAGTCTTGCGGTTGAGCCACGTGCCTTGCGAAGACGGAGGCCATGTTCCATATATCCTCCCGTAATGGTTGATGAGGAACTGTCGGAAAGCCTGGTAGCTCTGCTGAACAGGTCCATTGATCAGTTTCGGGCTGTCTTTCCACAGTTCAGCAAAATCGAAACTCGCTAGTTTCTCCTCAGCCTCCATCACTCGAAGCTGCAAAGTCTTCGCAGCGATGCCAAGATTGCGCCTTGTGACGATCGAAAGTCGCTTGAACTCAGCAGTGTCCTCAATCTGTGGTGTAATTGCACCTGCAAGATGCGTGAAGCACTCTAGATAGCCCTGTCTCCATCGCACGGTGTCCTGCTCAGCCCAGGCCAAGAGCGCCAATGCATGTCTTGTATCGTTGCGGACACTGTCGATGTCATACCACCCGAGATAGCTGATGATCATTCGTGTGCTGCGCTCTGCGGGCGATGTGGACCTTACGTCGTTGTCCAGATCATACATGACTTGGATCTGCGTCTGCAATGTGCTGAGCATGTCAAATACGTCTGCCCCCACTATCGGCTTGCCATGTAGCATTGCGAAGAAGTTTCGAATGGCGACATGGTGCAGTCGCTGCGCCTGCACGGTTCGAAGCTCTCCAGGCGCAGTAAACCAGATTTCGTGCGTCGGGTGGCGCTGACTGTCATATCGCAGAAGCGCAGACGATGGCGAGCGTGTGCTGTTCCCGGACATTTGCGGCGTGCGAGTGGCGCTCCTGGATGGCGCTCGTAGAGAAACATGGTCTATGTCCAAGGGTGGCGGCTGCATACCCCCAAGTGTTGTTGGGCCAAGCATCCTTCCACCGTGCGCATGTTGCCGTGGTGGTGCCATGAACTCATCTGCAGCAGTCAAAGCCCAGTCGTCTTCGTCTTCATCGAGACACCCCATCATCAGGGCATTGGTGAGCCAACTTGACCCGGAGCTTTGGAGAACATCAAGCTCGGCGCGTATCGAAGGCATGGGATTGTTGCATTCTAGCTGCTCCTCTTTGAAGTAGATCAACACACTGCCGTTTTGCATATCCTCATCCTACAAGTCGTCAGATCATCATTAAGACAGGTGCCATCTTGACGTACAAACGCAAAACCACCGTATGGTCGCATCTCTTCTTTGCTACCATCCCATATTTTGAAGTCAAGCCATGTTTTCTTGTGGCTCAGGAGGCGTGGGGCAGGTGATTCAGTTCGGAAATGTGGAGGCGCAGGTGTCGGCGCAGCCGTGGACTTGATGGGAACGCCTCCTCCTCGACCTCTTGGGGCCTTCGTCTCCTTTCCATTCGCCTGAAACTTCGTCTTCTCTTTGCCTTTGGCTGAATGATCAGAGATCGAGGCTCCGCCACTCGTGGAACTCTTCGACGGTCTCCCGTGACTCGATGTTTCGGAATAGATTGTGTTCATGCGTAATCGGTTGCCGCTGCCATTCGTACCACTACTATGTGAAGTGCCACGACTCAAGTTACTGGTAGACCGGGACAGACCAGCATTGCGAGATCCATTGCTGGTAGGTGTTGCTCGCCAGTCTGCGAAAGTATCATGGACCTCTGGAACTTTGCCTTGTACCGCGACCCTCTTCTCTTTCTTCTCAATATCTTTCTGCTGCACCTTACGACTTCGAGCTCCTCGTGCTGACATCTTCACCAAGGCCAGCCAATGCCTTTGCACTTGGCGAACAAACGGGCAGAGTATGCAATAAGCTGATCTTGACGATCAGGACAGTGGACTCTTTGACCAATTCGATCGGTCACTGCATCAATGAACAACCGTGTACGGCCCAGTGCAAGAGACAAGCGCCAAAGTGCGAGACGTTGTTGTAATCTTCAATGCTGAACGATAGCCCAGCTTCTGCAAGTCCGGATCAAGCGAGCGAACGGTTGGACTTCCGCAGTAATGTTATGTCTGAAAAGAATGATGTAGAAATGAAAGAAAGATTGTACATGCAGAAAACGAACCCAAGGAGCGGAGAAAGACAGAGCGCCCTGTACTTCGCGGTAGTAAAACCTCGAGCCCATATAGGTTCTCTTTCTCGAGGACCCTTGTCCGGACGTCCCGCCCGTCAGGTTGTGGAGATCAAAACGTCCTAAACGGGCCATAGTGGACCGTGTGAGCGGTGTTGCTGATAAGGAACCATGCTCGTCCCACCGCATTTACCCTGTCTTCTATTTCATCGACGAGGCGAGTGGCAGATCTGCCTCCACATGGAGATCACGCTGTTCGGTGAGATCCATGCAGTGCGACACCCAGTCGCGATGCAAGGTCGGAGATCTGGAGAAGCAAGCCGCTCCAGAGAGCACGCCGGGATGTCCAAGCGTGATAAGGGATGGCGGGATCGTGTGGTTCTGGGCGTCAGCAATCCCATCACCCTGTAGGCGAGATGAGGAGGCCGCTTCATTGACGGAAGTACCGGCGGTGCTGCTCGCCTGCGCCGCACGCACTGCATCTGCAGGTCTTAGGAGCTGCGCTTTACAGTCTCCTTCACAAGGGCAGGAGGCACGTTCTGCTCAAGGCTAGACAACATCGCTGGTCAGTGCTGGAAGATAGGGATCCTTTCGCGCGGAGCTCCATCCTAGCTTTAACATCAGACTGACTGCGCGCATTGTGCAGAGTTGGGTTGCGAGATGAAGCCTAGGATGTGGGTAAGTTGAAGGTTTCTGAAAGGCCCGGTTCGACCAAGGCAGCTTTCACAACTAGGATGACGAGATAGAGGCATCCATGAGCACGGAAACTGCAAAGAAATTAACGGCAAAACTTTAGTCCAATGTCGCGGCGTCTTCAAGTAACCTTCCTTGGCCCATGTCGATGATTCGTACACTGACGATGCAAAACAGGCGCAAAAGTTGGAGGTTGGGTGTCACCAACCTCTCAGCCCAGCCCCCGCGTTTCGACCATATGTATGCCGGCAGCCGACTCACACGTCATTCTGCTTCCCATCACGAGTCGTCCCTGCACTGCTGCGTTGTACTGGCGACTGCAAGCTTTAAACAAGCTGCATCCTAGTCCCTGCATAAGTCAAAAACTTGCGCTGTCCCACGTTCTTTCTGCGCGCAGCCATCGTCACCTTCTCTTGAAGCATCGCACTTCCTATTGGAGCATCGCAGCTGCTTTTGGCCGTCCCAGCACTACAGATTACCCGCAAACCAAAGAGTAAAACAACCACATTGTTCTCCACAGCCGACTTCGATCAGCACAGCAAAGCGACGCAGCCAAGATGTCGATTTCCGGGCTCTCGTTCGTCTTCTGGCGCATCTTCCAGATCGTCACCCTCATTCCCACGCTGGGCATGCTCGCCTGGTTCGTCTCGTGGTACGATGACCGCAATCTGCTCACGCCGCGGTCGATCCTTGTGCTCTTCATAGTCTCAGTGCTCGGAGCAGCATGGGCGATGGGGACGTTGTTCCTGTACTCGCGCGCACGGCACTCCGCAAAATTCGTCGCCTTTATCGACCTTCTCTTCGTTGGCGCATTCATTGGCGGCGTCTACTGCCTGCGTGGCATCACCAATGCGGACTGCTCCAACTGGTCGGCGAACGGCTCGTATAGCGCTGATCTGGGGCTGTTCAACGTCTCTGGTAGCAGCTACAGCCTGAACATTGACAGGCAATGCGCTATGCTCAAGGCGTCGTTTGCGTTTGGCATCATGTAAGTTTTCTGATCAGAGCACAAAAAGTACCACGCTGACAATCACCCAGGAACTGCATCTTCTTCTTCATCACCTGTCTTCTCGCTCTTCTTGTTGCCCATCATCACCGCGACAGCCGTGACCGCGTCATCGTTAAGCGCGAAGTCCACCGCTCCCGTCACGGCCACCACTCGCGCAGCCCGCGCACCTCGCACTCGCGCCACAGCCACAGCCGTCGCAGCTACGTCTAGAGCATCGTCAAATCCACTATTTGACGGAAGGGAGAATACCTACTTCCTGGCAACCAAGTGTATAAGATATGAATTTCTTTGGACCCCACTGGCTTTGATATAATACTCTATGGCAGATTGGACATGATCAAGAGCATTCACGGGATGTGCATGACGATATGGCGAGGAGAGCTACGTTTATACGGATGATGAGATACCACATGCAACTTGCGATACTTTGTACATAGCTTAATGAACAGCCAGAAGGCTACGATCCATTTCTACAATGTCGCCCGCAATTCACCTCCGTGCCTTCTACAAAGAAGAATGATCTGGAGGCCTTTACGCTCGTCGACCTGAATGCGCAGGTCATTTTGTACTACCTTGGTGTCTCCACACAGAAGTTTGGGTGCTCTCGCTTCCTCTTATCTTGTCAGAATTAACACTGTTGTTTACTTGCCTAGAACTACGCAGACATCGAGCTAGTTGAACCTGCGAGTATCTCTCTGGCGATTCTTTGTGGAAACATCCTGAAAGACGTCTTCCTGTGCAATTTGATTCTATTCACATCCCGAAACCCTCGTCAGTAATCTGCAGCTGCCATACTGTCTTGGCGCTTGAGACTCTGCATATCCTTGCTCCTGGCGCAACCAAGTCTTTTCTCTAGTCTCTGATATCACCCCCAATTCATCTTGTTGGATTCCATTCTTCTTGCTTAGACACAACTTCCATGTTAGCAGCGCCTCATTAGCGCGAGCGTCTTGTCAAAGGCTCTTCATACACAACAACATGAAGGATTGCGGATATGAACTTCAGTGCTCCGTCCAAGAGGTTCTTACGACTTCAAGTTAGGCTCAACACTGCGGTATATTATATATAGGTCGAAGCTAATGGAGACCAGGATACTTATATAACTTGATGCTACGCTCGATCTTGTGCTAGCGCCATAAAGACCCAACATTTGGTCCCGTTATGCCTTGTGAGATGAAGAAACGGAGGTCTAAATGATCAGAGCATGCAAAATATTGAAGCAGAGAGCCTGTTTCACACCAAGTAGGCAATCAGACAAACACAGGTTCCGGGCACCCTTGAAGCTCTTCTTCACTTCATTCGCGAAACTGACGTATTCCAAGCTTGCTACAAAAGCAGTCTCATGTATCACCTCATACGCTAGCTTAAGTATTGCCTCGGAAGTACCTCGCATATATCCCGATCATCTGCTTGACATGTGCATCTTCTGCAGCCTTCTTGCCTCTCTTCTCTTCCGCATATCTTGTTTCGTGTTCCTCCTCACGTCTAGCCTCTTCGACAGCGATCATGAGGTCAAGCTCCTCATTCTTCTATGCTATTGTTCCTCCAATGTACGCTGTCTTCATATCGCAGACGCACCTGATCCGTGCCTGAGTTTTGGAAGGCGCGGATAGCAGCATACCTAGTATCTACAGAGTTGCGGCCCGGGCTTCGAGGCAGACCTGTACCTTTGGTGGTCGCTGCGGAGTTGCGAGAGCCTTTGGGCTGGTCCCGTCCTCTGTCACGTTCTAGTGCTTCATATCGAAGCTCCAGGTCTCTGAGGCGCTTCTGCAAGAGGTTCAGAGTAAGTCCGACTCAGCATTTAATCTTCGATCGTTCGACGTACCTTGATGGACTCGGTCTCTTTGCGAGACTCGGAAAGCTCAAAGCTCTGCGCATGATTTTGTTGTTGTAGATGATCACATGCTCGAAGAGCTGCCTGGTAACGCGCCTTCTTTGAGTTAGTGTGGTCATGGCTTCAACAGCAGGTTGACGCACACCCATCTTGCGATTTTCTGACTTCAGACTGTCGTGGAGACTTGTCAAAGCCAGTACGTCTTCCTTCAATCCCGTTACTTGGATGTTGGCGAGGACCAAATCTTCTTTGGTGTTTCCCAAATCGGTTCCAATTGTACTCATCTCTTTGATGTGGTCCACTTTGGTGATGTATTCTATCCTGCAGCAATCTCCGAAGAGCGAACCACGTGCGCGCTGCATCATCTGATCAGTAAGACTGGCGCGGGTCAGTATTTCTCGCGCACTAGGACGATTCTGGGGATCCTGGGACAACATGTTTCGTATTTCTTTCAAGATGAGATCTCTCCTGAAGGACGGGGAGTCCAGTATTGATAACTATACATCTGTTTCGTCGAGATGCGCGTGGAAGGCAGTGTTCTTGCTCCACCGTAGGCTCTCCAGTGATACCTCCTAGTTGACTACGAGGATCTCGAGTAAAACGCAACCCAAGGAAAATATGTCAGCAGCGCGTCCACTTAGCTCGAACTTGGAAGGTCTTAAAGACGCAGCCGTGTGGCTGCTGATTTGGGCGCATTATTTGCGGCTGAGCACGGAGAGGGGAGGCGCGAACCGCGGCATCCCACTATGCTCAACAGTGAATCCTCTAATGAGACTCTGTGTGCTCCATTGGATGCCTGTTGGCTCTATTCGCGTTCAAAATCAATACTGTGCTTCATGGCGTCGCAAGTATTTCCATGGCATCGCACAGCTTCACCTCAGAAGGACACGATTCGAAACTCAGTTCGCTGAGCATTTGAATTAGTTGCTGCCATAATCCTTTTCATACATCGCATCCACGATCAGTAGGTACTTCTCATGTTCAAAGCATCGACATTGCTGTTGCTCGTTCGCGAGACACGTCATTCCCAATATGAATCCAGAGCTTTGAGGATGATAAATCGCGAATTGATTCTCAACTCGAAGAGGTGACTTTGATACCATCTTAAGCCAACATGATATGCCATGAGTTCGTCGTTTCCCAATCATAAAACTACCACCTCTCAGCTTTGTTTGGCAGAGCTCTGAGACGGGCGAGCCCTACTATTTCAGGTGCAACCCACGCAGGAAGGTGCAGCTCACTGACAATATGAGTACCTTGCTGCAGTTCTTAACGCAGAGTGTATGCGACAGAGTTTCCCTGTGAGATCATCGCAACGCAGAAGAGAAAAAAAGGAGCAACTACCACTCAAAAAAGTCGAAAGTTTCACTCCCACAGCCACAGGGACATAAATCCAACATTACCACAAGCACCATTACCCACATCCCAGCTCGACCAGTAACCTTGCTCATCAACCGGCTCGTAAGGTACCTGCACATCGACCTTGCTTCCACTGGTGCCGTTCACACCAGCCCCAGCAGGACAAATCGCCGTATCGCCTTTCCAAATCTCACAGCCCTGACTATAATCACTTGTGTACCTCCAGAAGATAGTACTAGGGTCCACAACAGCGTGCGCACAGCAAGCTTCGGTCGAGTCGATGGAGTCCGTCCCCCAAGGGAAGATCTGTTCCTTGGTGTAGTTACCGCCGTCCGGAAACCAGGAGGATGAGTCGCGCAGCCAGTAGCCGTCGTAGGAGTCAACAATATTGGCGGAGGCGCAGGCGGCCAGGACGGAGGTTGTAGAGGGATATACTGTCTCTGTTGCCTATAGAGTTTCAGCATGTCTCCAGATAGCGGGGGGCGTTATATGCAACTGCAAAGCTCTTATAGCCTCCAGGGATCTGGGTGAAACCAGCGGCTTTTTCCTTCAAAATGAGAGCATACGTATCTGTACGTACCGTCTGAGTCGTCGTTACAGTCTCCGTGACGTAGCCGATGTTGGTCGTCCATAGAGGTGCTTCGATGGTGTACACAGAGGTCGGTGGAGGCGCAGTAGGCTTCGTGCGGACAGTGAATATCGAAGTCTCGATAGTTGCAATCTCTGTAAAGGTGAGAGTTGCGCGTGGGCCTGACAGCTGAATGTAGGTTGTGGTGTGGAACATGTTCGACTGGACAGTCTCAGTGCAGTCAACCTTCATCGGCTGGCCTGATGGTTCGTCACGCCGCGATATATAACCACTGAAATCCCAAATGGGGTTTATTAGACTTGTTGTGGAAGCAAGAGGGGGATTGGTAGTCCAGTATACGTCGTGAACCTCCCAGCCATCGGGTACTGAGTCCGCCCTACTGTTCGTCTTCTTGGCTGCATTGGGAGAGGCCGACGCAATTGCAACAAAGCCATCGAGTGCCGGTACAGTAAGTGTCTCCACTTGGGAGACTGTGATCGTTGTCGTGGACGGCACAATCTCGGTCATTGTCGACTGATATGTGTCATAGTAGGTACTGGTGTATACAGTGGTGGTCCAATTGTCAGCGGGATAGAAGTAGGAGGTGAAGGTTGATATAGCTGACACAGTAGTAGTAGAAGGCTTTAAAGTCAGTAGCTCTGTTTTGCTGAAGTAAGGCCAGGTGGAGGTGGTGTAGGTGTCGGTCGACACATAGTCGAACCACGGCTCTGATGTGTTCTTGACGGGGCCATACTGCGTTGTGCACGCAGTGACAGTCTGGACTTCAGTGTTTGACCAGCTTGCAGTCGTCAGGGCAAAAAGTGTAGTGATTGTCGCCAAGAAGAGGGCCATCGTATAGCAGTTGGGCCGTAGAAAAGTAGAGACTCAAAGAAAGCGCAATGGTGCTTGGTAGGATATGCTTCGTGTTCACTACATCGAACTTTACCTTTGTATGCTCCCAGAAGGGCACCATAGCAAAGGCACATCCATCACAATGGTGATACCGTAACGGACGGATCTTCCAGCGCTTTGACGGAATGTAAACTTCACAAGTAAGGCCCCGAAGATGAAGGAGCTGGGAGTTAGATTCTCGCTAGGACAAGCGGATTCAGATGAGGTAGAGCTTACTCCTCGGGTATGTGGCGAGTCGAGTACACAGGGTCATTCGATTGGCCCGGAGAGGGAGATGGGTGGTACAGGAACGAGGACCTGCGTCCTAGAATGGTCGAGGTCCAGGGTCCTCTCCTCGTACCAGCTGAGGTGGTGGTCTTGCTCAGAAGCTGACAGATGACCTTGGGCCATTGCTCGTGCCTTCTGAACTGAGGTCCCGTCTGTGCGACTGCTAATGTGCGCGAGCGTATGCTCCAGGTAGGAGGCAAGTGCTCAAGGAGCCTAGGATACTCACGTCTATACAAAACTTCTCTGGAATGTGCTATCTGCTTATGTCAGTGCTGCCAGATTTCAATGGTTCGCAGGTCGTGGGTCGATGCTCAGAACCGTTCCTCGACAACCCGAACAATGTTAAGTCTGAACTATACGGAAAGTGATTATTTTTTCCTACCGTAGCCTTAGCTCAATCTCAAACCATACTCTTACATGTCGAGGTATGTACAATCAACCGGGAACGCCAGCGAATTCAACCTGAGCTACCTCAACGCACAGCATTTTGTTCGCATACAGTCTTCCAGAGTCAACCCTGATAGGTCTATCCTCTCACTTACCCACAACCTGATCCTTCAGCTCTTGTGTCTTCTCCGTAACCTGCTGTGTGACGCCCTTGACCTCCTCTTGCACGCCCCTCGCCCGCTTCGCCATCCTATCCTTCCACTCCTTATCTTCCTCATCACGCGCCTCCAGCTCCCGCAGCCATCTCTCCCTCTTCTCCATGCGCTCTTTCTCAGCAACCTGCTTCTCGTAATCCTTTCTCTTCACGCGATCCTTTTGCCAGTAGAGGTTACCCGCAACGAGGACTGCAATGGTAAAGCCTTGGGCGTATAAACGGCGGCGGAAGTAGAGATTGGTCATCTTGTGGTCGCCCTTACGCATCGATCGTGTCGCGCCTACAATCGCCCATACTGTGAGACCGCAGCCGAGGGGAATGAGGGGCTCTTCGCGCAAGCGGCGCCACATCTTGTCGAGGGTGTTTTCGTTGTAGAAGTCGCTGCGACTTCAGTCAGAAATGCAAATTCGTAATACAGGCATGGATGTTGCAGTATTGTGGGAGAGATCACATACGCATTCTCGTCGAAAGAAGAAGGGAGCGGCGCCTTGTTGGGTGGTCCCGCCATGGTGAAGGATGTATGGGGAGGTGGCGGAGGTGTCGTGTGCCGTCAATGGTGGTCTCAATGGGTTTAGAGGAGGTGTGGAGGACGCTCTGATATTAAAATACAAACTGAAGCTATTCAGAGTCTTGGATTGGCGTGACAGAGCTCTCAGCGCGGTGTTGCGGCGATTCGAGCTTGCTAGAGCTCATCTATTATCTCACCACTTCCATCATCCCGAAGTTAACCCGAGCGCAGCTTCCATCATTGCACCGAGGCCTGACATACAACCAACAAACAACCTGGAGGTCAACAACATCGTCGCGCCGCCGCATCACAGCGTCGCCTCCATGAGTGATACATCAATACCCCACAACTCTCAGCGGCGTCATGAACGATGAGGCCGAGTCGTCTCGAGCTGCATTGCGCCGTGATGACAGCTTTCCCGACCGCATCGACGACATAGAAGACATCGACCCAGAGGAAATTGCACGTGAGCACGCGAAAGCTGTGAAGGAACGACGACTCGATGCCAAAAGGAAGCGCATTCGGATGCTGGGCGATCTGCTGCGCGAGCTGGATCTGGTGGTGTATATGGAGTTGCTAGCCCTCTATCATCTGGAGTATGCCTCGCCCCCTCTCATAGTAGTCCTTAGTCTAATACTGCGCAGCTGCTCATTCTTCTGGTTTGCAATCCGTGCACTGGCTCATGGCAGCCTACTCACGCCAGTCTCAGACCCAACAATGCAACGCCCGCCTGACGAGCCTCGACCGTTTCTCCCCGTAGTGGCAGGACTGTTCGCTTTGAACTTTCTGCTGCATATGCTATATCCAGCCCCTGCAGCTGGCGAGGACACCAGAGGTTATCTGCATGGTGGCTTGATAATAGACTTTATCGGGCAGCAAGGGCCGACGAGTAAATGGAAGCTCGGAGGCTTGGACGTATGTATTACGGCCCTGCAGCTGGTCATGGTGTCGGCGCACGTCAAGCGCCGTGACCTGAAGAAGCAGTTGTCGCAGATGACTGCAGGTGAGGCATTAGACAGCGCTGCAGACACAGCCACGTCAGAAGCTACGGATGAGAACACTACACTGTCACAAACACCCACCTCGAATGCGGCCCGAGGCCAAGATGCCGACGACGAAGAGCGCGGGGTCCTGCACCGGACCGACACCATGTCAGACATAGGAGCCGAACCCGAGGAAGAGGATTCACTGCTGCAGTCTACCGCCGAGACAGGTCACGTCGATGTGCTGGACCTGCTCACCTCGGGGCAGTGCGTCATTTTATCTGCTGGCGTCGTTAATACGATATGGCACGAGAACGAGAATTATCGAGCGTTCCGCCAGACGCGCACAGAAAGCAGCCTTAGCGGTGACATGCCAGAGACGCTGCGCCGTCTAAACACGCTACGCGCCCGCTTTGGTGTCGGTGGGGGTTGAGAACGACAGCTCGATATCTGATCTTTACTTTGGTCATTACCATCTCCGTGCCGTCAAACACAACAAACATGTTATCGCAACTCAAATCTTCAAGGTCCACGACCTGCTGAGCCGCGTTAGCCGGCTTGGCGAGTAAAGGCCGTGAACAGATTAGCATCTCCACATCGGATGAGCCGCCACGTGCGATCGCGTGGGGCCATACAGTACCTGGGGCAGGGTTCGGCGCAGCAGGAAAGCTTGATCGCCCAGCCAGGAGATCCCAGGGAGTGTACATTGTCCTGCGCACGAAACATCAAAATGAAACGCAATCTCGATAGATTGTGTTGATCGTTGCAATCGCCATACTCCAGCAAGTCACACCGATGTTTCTGACGCTGACGGGCTGGCGCGCACCGCCCGCACCGATGCGCTTGTAGAACGGCATCCCGTCCCCATCCCGCACCCGCGCTGATGACGACCGCATCTTCAATCAAGGAAGCCCATCACATCCCACGCGGTCGCAGAACCAGGATTTGATCTGTGAGCTGCCTAATGTAGAACTGTTGCAACTTATGTCCCGGTCGCGGCGCCCTCTAAGCTCAATAGCAGGAACGCACACTTGATATTCTCGTCCGAGCAAAACCTCCTCCGGCAAGAGCTGGACCTACGTGCCGATGACATCGCGACACCGCCGGCGGCACGCATGCGAACTTGTGCTAGGTCGGGATCCGCTTGCTACCGCTGCATTGATCGGTGGTTGCACACAATTGCCGTGAGGCGTGCGTGCGTCTCACCGTTCGTTGTTATGACTCGATGTGGAGGGTGCAGGAGATCACTACGCATGGATTTAAACCTGGTCTTTGTAGGTAGAGGATCCGATACTCAGGGCGTGAAGAGCAGTTACTGATTAGATGGTTGACCGCTTCCTTGCTCATTTTGATCCGTGTGAACCGAGATTAATGTTGGTAGCAGAGCAGCCCCCTCCCCGAACTCATGTACATTGTTCCTCTTCTGTATCTCGCGCATACACGACGCAAGGAGGCAGGCACCTGCACGCCATCTGCAACGGAAGGGGCTAAGGCGCATGAAACGGTGCATCTGTACTCGTAAAAGCAAGCCTGCGTGCCTGCGTGTCAACGAGGATGATGTACCCGCCCTCGCATCTGTCCGTATTCTGATGAAGGTGCACGTGGTACACTTGCCATCATTTGCTGTTTTGGTAAGGGGGCATGTGCTCGTGTGGAGACGTAAGGCCCTCCAGCTGCACATACTCACTTTCGTCGCACTAAGATATGAGGCGTTGAGGCGTTGAGGGGTGTGCTGCGTAACGTCCAGTATACACGTCGGCATTCGAATCATCAGTAACTGATGATTGTGGATAGTACGAAATTACGGAGAAGAGCGCAATGCATCAGCTCGTCACGTTCCTGTCCCCGACATCGTGTAATGATAATTGTAGCACAACCCGTAAAGTCCATAGATTTAGGGCCCACCGGAGCCGTACGGGTGAGGTATGGGCATGGCTATCGACTATTAATCCTGCTGGTACGAAATGAGGCCAACCTGGAGAAATGCAACGTGAGCGACGAATGAGAAGCCTCAGATGGTCAGCATGCTGGTAGTATCATAGAGAATTGTATCTCGCACTCCCCATTGGTCGCATTGCGGTGGTCCTCCATGGCCCGGGCATCGAGAAGGATTTGGGCAGGACGAAGCAGGGCGCATCTGTGGCGCCTTCTTTTCCACGAAGGGAATCCTGTTTGAGCAGGCTTACATGGAATTGTTCGTCAGGCTTCAGAGACATTATGGTACGCCGTGACATGAATGTAGGACGCACTGCCCGGGCACCACCGTCAGTTCCTGACGCTGCAGGAGATGATCACATTGGACCTCGTAAGTCTCCATCCTGGAAGGAGCTTCAAGGTTGAACATAGCCCTTTCGTCCGTCAGGCTCACAGTAAAAGGCTTAGCGGAAGTGCCGTTGGAGGACCAGTTTCCTGCAGGATCTAGTATTCCGTCTTGAGCAAGAATGAGGCTCGGACACTCGGATCCGCGCCCTTACTGCGACATCATAGAGGGCCATGCTGATTTGCGGTCGTACACAAAGAGACGAGGCCTTGGACCACCATAAGTGGCTCAAAAATGCCCAGGTGCCGTCAGTTGCCTGCATGTCGCTTCGCCTCACCTTGCTGTGTGACTCACATGACGCTGCTCCATCTGCGGTCTCTGTGCAGTCACTTTCGCACTTGTCATTCAGTAATTGCTATTTGCGTGGACTTGCATAAGTCATGTCATCTGTCGTCCGTGATGTGGGGCAGCGGGACCGGTGTGGTGGGTGTTGGACGTAGCTCCGCTTTCGCGGGATCCAGTCTCTTGTGACTTACCGCGGTGGCGTCTCGCGTGCAGAATGAATGCAGGTAGATACGCAGCGGTGGAGAATGTCCTCGGCGATCGAGAAACATTCAGAGATTGAGGCGACGAAAAGATTTAATTTTCGCGCAGGCTTGCTTTTGGTTGGTGCTCATGCCGGTAATGGAGCTCGAACACTTCGGTTGTGTGCTGATGTGTTCATCGCCTACCGACATAGTTCGCGGGTATCTCTCATCCTTGCTCAGTACGTGGGGCCGACTTCACCGGAAGGTCATCTATATTGCTCAAGTCAAGATGCTCTCTCTTAAGTCGGGTGCGCATCGCACTGCCCGTGGCGCGGAGTCCGTGGTCCGGTTTGGAGCAGTCCAGTTGAAGATGACGAATGCCCGATTGCGGAACCCTGATCTCTGTCAATATCATATCAATTAATGCCCGAGTCAATTGCTCGAGCAGGCGAGCTATGCGCATTTTCGGTTTCCGTACGCCTGGCCGCGATTGTTTCTGCAGCAGGTACAAGTGTACTTGTGACATGTCTCAACAAACCTCTACATCAGCCTTCTTGATGCTGTGTAACATGCGGCTACAGTCCAAGGTGGCTCTCGCATGACGGCTTGCGCAAGGCGGGCGGTTGCGGCCCAGCATCGCATGCATAAGCGCTGACTGGGATGCCGTTCTCGCCCCGCGCTCAATCAGATAGTCAGATCCATCTTGATCCTCACGTCCTGTTCGTACCGTGTTACACAAGGACTCGAACTTGCCCTGTAACTGTAAGAGTCCTGTTCTGGCAGTTGGCTCAGCCTGCTCAGGTGCTACTTTGGGCGGCAGGTTGAGGCGGCGCATGTGCTGATTTGAGGGTGTGGCGCCGACGCTGTGCAATGTGTCTCCTCGTGTCAAGTGCCGATCGTTAGATCATTGAGGGTATCGTTTGAGCCGAATGGATCGCTTGGGAGGGCCGTGAATGGATATCGAAACGCCAACGAACCATTTTATGCAGACGGAGAAAGGCGCGGATGCATGACGTTGCAGTAGCGAATCCAGCTTGAGGTGGTCACGAACACCAAGTCTCACCTGATGGCGGCTCTATCTTAATAATCGGACTTGCGGTGAGGTAAGTTTACACGTGTTGAAGTTTACGGACATGGACACTGCAATGTCCGCACGCTGCCAGAGGTTGCGTTTGTAGTCAGAACGCAGGGAGGATGCTCCGATACTGATCATTGGAACTTCAGCTGTGTTGTAGCCTACGGAAGCGTTTGAGGCGCCGGGTATTTAACGGTTTGAACCAAACTCCGTGTAGGGCGTAACCTGCCTCGAACGTTGGCCGGGCCGAAGCATGCAATAGCCGTAGTATCGAATGGCGCGCCCTGTTGCTCCAGGGATCCAAGTGACAGTCAAATTCGTTGTCAGCTGGACCATGAAGTCCTTACTGCATGGCTGACCCAAAGGCAAGGAAGCCGGTGAGGGCGTTGCATCGCGTGTTGATCCCATTTGGTGGATACACCACCGATCTCGTCGTCCTGCACGTATTGTGCGATCCACAAGGATGCTCAACATCCGTGACCAGCTGCTGACCGCTTCTAGAGACGTTGTTCGTTTCTTCTGATGTGGTCCCTCACTGCCCCACATCCCGGGTCCCAAAGACGCGCATTTGGGGTGGGGTGCAGGTCTTCGCCAGCCAACCTGTGAGCAACGAGGTCTCTGACACTAATGATCACTTACACGAATGGGGACCTTAGAAGTTGCAGCTACTCGATCAAGATGAAGAAGCGGTGAAGACATGTTTCGGGGAAGCGGTAGCATGAGCTGCGGGGCACGATCATATCCTTATTGCGATTCAAGACGATCCATCTCAAAGACTGGATCTCTTTGCAGCAGACAGGCTTCCGATTCTCAGCAAATTCCTAAGCTCTCGCTTGCGATATGAGCTTCCAGCCAAGATCGACGCAAGCTAACATAGTTTCGCAGAGTCATCATTATAAGGATATATGTCAGCATTGGACCCAGGTGTTCGAAATTACATAGAACTTGGGTGACCACTGCATCTTTAGTTGCAAAAGGACTGTCATCACGAGATTGTTGCAAACTGCGAGTCATTTTGACCTGCGTTATCGAGCCCAAAGACTCTGCTCATGTCGAGGCTCTCGTCTGAAAGCGAGCGCCCAAAAGCGTTGTATTCACTACCCCGATGTGGGTGTGTGGGGCACGGCAATCCGACGATGCTCGGGGAATACATACCGACCCCTTCTGGGATATCGCAGACTGATTTCGGGCAGCCAGGCAGACCATAGCCCGGGGAAACGCTCGCCGAACTCGAATGCGACGCTTAGTGCGGTCAGTACAAACAAGGATTATTGAGTCTGACGCAAACTCGTATTTCGTCCCATATTCGGACCGGTTGTAATGTGGAATACACTTCGTTACATCGCAATTTCAAGTCCAAGGTCCCAACACCAAAAGAGGCGTTTGACGCAGTAGCGGCTGCTGTTCCCAAGAGTGGTATCGCGACAACGTCCAAGCTGTAGCGAAATGATAGTTCAAGACGGCATCTTGACGGTGAGGAAGGCTGAAGCCACGATCTATGATGGGGCGATTTGCGGAGGTTTATAGTTTGAGCTTGAGCAATGGCAAGGTTTAGGTTTCGCCCGTTCTTGACAATCCGTCCCCAGCGCCTTTCCAACGGAGTAATCTCCGACCTCATGAGCTCCACAACACGCTTCAGGGGTCCCAGCGCGGAGGAACGGTGGCTTCCAAAGTCATGATTTTCCACTAGTGACCCTGATGTTGGGAATGGGATCTGCTCGAGGCATGCGTCATATGAAGCGCAGTGGGCGTGTCCACGAGGTCGAAACGTGCTCTAGGTCGCATACGTGGACAGCTCTAAGTCGTGCTGGCCTGAGATGGTGTACTTCAACACGCCAAGAGGCCTGAATTGATACTATTGATATACCACGCGACAGCACCATATGAGTGAAGGTGTGAAGACTGTTCGATAGTGTGTCCCATGGAGCCTTGTCCGGTGGTCGTCTGTACCTGAGTCGGATATTGCGATGAGGGCGGACTCTGAGATCGGGCCATTTCTATGATCGAGGGGCTTTTGAGCCGTAAAGCCAACGCCTCAATTGCACTTACCTGAACCAGTGTAAACTGCCACAGCTGTCTAAACATTTTGCTCGAGACGTGGACCGGCTGAGACATGCGTGTATTCGAAGCCGTCTTCCGCTGTGACAGTGGATACGGCAGGTGCTCCTGGCCGTGGACCGCAGGTTAGCCGCAATTTGCGGTCTGTGATGGCTTGGAGAGAGTTCTACGACCCACATGGCTCCCTTTAGCTTTGTCGCCCACTTCCGCGCGCCAGCCCTGTGATTCGTTAGCGGAGGATGGGCAATACAGCTGATTGGTGAGCTTTTGATTGCTTTTCTGGACGCACATGTAGCGTACAGCAGGTTTCTTCGAAGAATTACGAGTGAAGATCAGGTACCGCTGGCAGCCCGTGCCTAGGCCTGGAGTTCAAGATCGACCATTGACGAGGTTGTCTGGGAGCCGGTGAAGCCTTTAGATACTTCAGGCGATGTAGACAGACGCTCCGGAGTACATCAGATGCGTGCCATCGCGGAGGGAGGTGACGTGCTGCACGATGAGACCATCCGTGGCTCACCTGGGCAGAGTCGCAGTTGGAGGGTCTAAAATTTACACAATTGTAGTACATTGATGTATGATGTGTCCGTCATATGACGGCATAGTTTAGACTTCTAGATGTAGTGGTTATGCGTAATACAAGATTGAGATGACTCGCAAATAAGCGTCTAGCGCTGAACAGGGTATATAGCAAATGTTGCTCGGTCTTCTATGAGCCGCTAAGTAATGTGAAGAGACGTAGATTTGATTAGGGAATAAACTGGTGATCAATCATCGGGAGTAATACGAGCCGATTTGAGATGCAAGAACGGAGAAATGTGAAAGAGACTACACCCTTGGCGGAGTGCTGCCCAGGCTCTAAGAAGTGATCTTTCAAGGGAAAGCATCACGGTATTGGGACCGCTCCGGCGTGGGCTGCTGCAATACTGGCAGATGCCCTTGTTCGGTTGGAGCATACCGTTGACCGTGCGAAGGAGGGCCATGTGACGGCGGGTAGCCGTGGGAAGAGTAAGGTGACGTATTCGTATCGATCGGCGAAGGCCTGGGGCCAGGCTGGTAGCTGCCAGTGCGTCGTCGTACGTTGCGGTCTGTGTCACGTCTATCGTCCTCGTAGTCACCGTAAGACTCGTCCGAGCCGCCATCCATGGGGGATGCCGCATGTGAGGGAACGGATGACAGGCGTCGAAGCACCGGAGACTGCGGTCTTTGGTAATGTCTCTCGGCGCCTGGCTGCTGATTGACAACGGACCTAAAGAAATCCCGCTCTGACCGATAGAACTCAGCTGTGTCTACCGCGTCACGAACCTGCTGCTCCAGTCTGGAAATGGTCGTGGAGGCCTCTCGCTCCTTCTCTTTGCGGCGTGCACGGAAGCGAGCTGATGCGCCTGCGTTTCGCTTCCTCTTCTCGTCAGCAACTTTCGAGGCAGCCTGTACTTCAACCGGGATTTGTACGTTATGGCCCTGTTGACTCTTGATCGTCATAATCTGAATACTGCTCTGGCCGCTCGGTGCGACGGGGATCATGCGCTCGTGCTCCATAGGGTGACCGGGCGTGCGAGTCTCATGTGTATAACGAACTTGAGGGCCATGGCCTTCGTACCCTGATGCAACGGATGCCGCCTGGCTATACGGTGAATACTGTGTAATCGGGCTGGCACTGCCTGAAGGCAAGAATTGAGCACTTGTGCGTCGCCCATCGGTACGCAGCATGTTCGACGTTGGGGCCGGACTGGTCAGAGATGGAAAGTAGCTTGTTCTTGTTCCAGCAGGGGGCGTTGGTAGAGCAGGATACGTGGGTGCTAGTTCAGATGGACGTAGGGGAGCGGTCAGGAATGGGGACTGATGAGCATCAATTGTGCCTGTGGGACGATTCAGTCCCCCGATGCTTTGAGTCCTGTGCATACTAGGTGATTGGGGAGTCAACACGTGGCGTCCAGATGGTCGACCGGGTGGTTGGAAGAGCCCTTGAGGCCTCTGTTCATCCTGCGTCGAGTCCACGCTCGGTGGTCGACTAATAGAGGGCAGACTGCTTGAGTAGTGCGTGTCCACAGGGGAAGAGGTTTCCATCTGATGTCCACTACGTCTCAACTCTCGTTGCTGTTCGATGAGTTTGGCTTCGGGGTTCAAGATAGACTGGACACCTAGAGGATTGCCATGCCGGTGATTAGATGGAGTTGGTGGGGTCTTGGACAATTGACGAAGAGGCGGCAGCGAGAGCGACAGATGGCCTGGATTGTATGGCGGATGCATCGCAGGTTGTGACTGGATAGGCGATAGTTGAGGGGTATTTTGCTGTGACCCTGCAGAAGACCGGTGAGACATGGGGTAGAAGTCGTCAGTGCCCCTCTGGACACGACCAGCCATCCATGAGTGATCAGATGTGGAGTCGTTATGGTAAGGCGGTGTCAGACGATTAGAATAGTGAGTGTGGGAGGGTTGGATAGCCGGAAGTGCTTGAGCAGCCAGGATGACAGCGTTAAAAGGGTCGCCTGAAAGACAACCCTAAATTGGAGAAAGTAGATACTGCAGGAGGTGTTGTAACAGGTTTCAGGTCCCCGACAACAAAAATGTTAGAATGTCGGTATAGTGGAATGTGACGAGTCTTGAATTCCAAGTGTGGATTTGTGATGTCCCGATTAAGGTGCCTTCAGTATGGTGTGCCTGCCGTATCAAAGTGGTGATGACAATGGGTTGTGTTATTGTAGATGTTTGGGTTGAAGGCAAGGGATCAGAGCCACGAAAAGTGGTAGCGGATCTGTCGAGTATATGCCAGGCCGTCACCGGGAGGAGGCGCAAGGACCCGGTATGATATAAGAATGTGCGGTGTAGTATTCATGTCGGAGGACCGCTGGCCGGGCACGAAATCATAAAATCTGCAGCCACCCCTGTCCCCCTAGCTCGATGTCCCGCGAGAGGAAGTGGACAAGTACATGAGGCCCTGTCACTTTCGGCGCCTTTGACGACAACGCTAGGCGGTGCTTCTAGGCTTGCCAGGGATATGCTGGCATACTGTGCACGTACGCACTTGGGCGCTACTGCACGCTCGACCATGACCACGCGCAGAAGCGGAATCCAAGACCCCACCGTAGGATTGCGCAGCTAAGACACGACAGTGCGTTCAAACCGACGCAAGCGCATGGGCCGTGGCTGACGAACCCTGCGGCTCCCGCCTGAGCCAACGGAAGACAGTCCGGCTGTCATTTCTGCACCTTGCCGCGCCGCGGTTCGCTCCTGGAGCCCGCTGCTCAGCTACCGAGCCCGGTAGCCCTGGTCGTAGCGGGGCATGTATGTGACGTGCACGAGCATGTCTCATGTGTCCAGCATACTTTCGCTTGCCGCTGTGCACGAAATGAATTTACACAAGATTTAATTCGTTTGGTATCGCTGTTGGCATTTTCCTCCTGGTCAACATCTTAGAGCCTTTGCCTTGCATGTTGTGCCTTAGGAAGATAAAGCTTCAGTCCCAGAAACTGCCTGGATGATTCCACATTGGTGGTTTTCATGCGTCGACTTTGCTGCTTCACACCGCAGCCCAGCGCAGGGAGAGACGGCGTTCTTGGAATGCGATCAGCGCACGAGTGGAACACAACAGCAGACATATGCTCATGCCGTGCGTTCGCGATTGCAAGACAGCCTGGAACAAGTGTCCCGTCCAATCAAGAAAGGCGTAAGACACTCGCCGCAAGTGACAGAGTCAGTCTCTGGACAACTGCATCTGCCGTCTTGTAAATCATGTGGCCGGCAACGGGACGAGTGTTTCTCGGCGGCGGTCGCAAGTCAAGTACGGGCCGACGTTATGGACGTCTACGTTCTGATGAGGCTCGTGAATTTGCAGGGTACTGAGAGCCGGAGGACGTCTGACGGCTCGTCCAATCTGCATACTGAGCGGTTGGGCGCCTCAGGCCTCAACGCTGGCCCTAGATCGTATTGCTTGCGTTATGCGGTGCGCACTCAGTGCGCTTAGATGGTTGTAGCGCCGTTTATAGGAGTATGCGAATAGCACTATGCTGTCATTGGATCGCCAGATGAATAAGTGATGTGCATTGTTCCGTGCGTCGCACGTGCCTAACTCTCGCCTTACCCCCCCCCCCCCCCTCCCCCCCCTTCGTTTTAGGCATTGATCTCGTCGTCAAAAACAGCGCCTGTTCTCGCGAGCATGGTGTATCCTTGTGGCATCGTCACAAGTAACAGTCGGTTATCAACCCACATTGCGCACTCTATAGCCTACTAAGTGTTTCTTGAAACTCGCAAACTAATAAAGAGAATTTCGGTACCAAATCGCCGACTGTGATGTCCACGCGCAACAAGGCGCTGCCTGTCATCGCCAGGGGTAGTGTCCTAGAGTAAGATAGCGTACATCCAACGCCGCGGTCAGCGCAGCGCCGTCGATGGAGCCGAGCTGATCAGTGGCTGGCTTTCTCCACCACCTCCCGGGCCCACGCTGTCGGTCGAGAGAGGTCACCTCACGATGCCAGGATGATGACGCTGGTCGCCGAAAAAAGCTGCCCCTGTCCCAATGGCACGGGATGGCATCCTAATCTCAAACCAGCAAACTGTTTCAACAGGCTCACTGCAGGCTGACTCGCAGGAGTCGTTAGATTCGTGCTGTCGATTTGCGGTCTTGTGCAGGTTTCGGTTCGTGCTTCATTGCCTTTTCGTCCCGTTCGGCGCTTTGCAGCGGGAACTTGCGTCAGTGTGCGATTCCCAGTGATTATCAGCGATATTGGCTTATGACATCGGCGTTCTCAGGGGAAATCTCATGTGCGCGGTTGAGCTAGGAAAAACTTCTTGCGAAGTCTGCCTTGCTTCCAGAGGCTATCGGCGGTCTCACGTAGTCAATCACCGCAGCAAATTCGTATGTGCCGCCATGAAGATGCTTCTGTGTATGTTTGGTGCGACGAAAGTTGCCGGCCCATCAGTGCACCAAAGGACCTCGGAGGAACGAAACAGGTGGCTTGGCACCATTTTGGGAAACAAGCAGTCTCGTTGGAGCATCGACACCCACAACACGAGCCATCAACCTTGGGCAAAGTTATCGCACCGACTGATTGATTTCCAATAGTCTTCGTTGTATTGATAGCTTGCATCGACATGCTCGGTGCTTGAGGTCCCGTCAATTGGTGCAGTACAACTCTGTTCAAGTGTCTATCAAGGTCTCAACTGGGGCCACTCTTCAAGCACATAGGATGGACCGAAGGGATCCCCCACGTAGGGGCTCCCCAAAAGATTACCTAGGTATGTTTGCTTTTCGCTCTGATGCTGAAGTCCATAGTTAGCGTGACAGCGAGCTTCTAGCTTGCGTAAAAGCAACGTCGAAGGCGGCCCTCACCGCGCGGCCCTCGTCAACGGCAACGTGCACTCGGTGCAACTGTCATATCAATGTTCAAATGACCATCAGGTGGTCAGATACAACAGCCATCAGCCTTCTGGTAGAGCTGCCGTCGGTACGACCTTTCACTCGATTGGCTTTACGGGTACAGACCATCATTCACACTCCCCACAAGTCGACCCAGCACTTCGGTATGTAGTCCGCAGCCAGGCCGATGTAATTCGTGTTGCACTTCGACAACAATACGGAAGGAAGTCGAGTGATCATCCAACGGCTGGCAGCAGCCGCTGAAGCGCTCTATCGATCAGCCTTCTCCATGGCTAGTACCGGTATGCCCATCTGCTAGCGACCCATGTGTGATTCGAGCCTGTGACAGAAGAACACACGGTAGATCCTTTGGTCTGGATTTGGACGTATTTATTGGACCCTGCGCTTTAGCCGCTGGCAGCAGAATGGGTAGCGGCTGACTTGCTCGCAGTTGTTGCCCTGATAAAACGCATATGCAAATAGCGGGTGCAAGCCCGGCAATCGCGCAACGTGGACTGTTGCTCAAGAAGACGAACGCACGAGCATATACAACTTACTCGCTGTGGCCACTGATCAGCGTGCGGAGACAGCCGTATTCACAACGTTGAGCTCCAAACGGGGGTGAAGCTGCACTGCGCCAGTGCGCAAAGTTTATAGCATGCCCTTCCCCTACCTCTGGCCTTCTAGTCACGCAATGATCCCAAACTGATTCCTGACGATCCTTGCTGTCACATGATTGTCTGCAAGATACAGATCGTATTGCGCCGATGGATCGCCGTGTACCCGACAAGATCGTGACGAATGGGATCTCAACCGAGTGCTCGTTCGGCGACGCGGACTAAATAGTGATCAAGTCATTCGTAGAAGTGCCGAAAATCACTTCGCCGTTGACCGCTATCCCGGAGTTTTTACGGCGCAATATCTCCTTTGGGCATTGACAGCCCGCTTTGAGTCCGACATGGACTTGGCAAGGGCCCAACCTCACGGCAAGGCTCTCGCGGTGGTCAGAGCAGTAACGGGCGTCGGTCCTCTTGGTCTCCGAGGGGTGTCGTGAACAAGAGGGGTCAGACGCTGCTTTGTCGACCAGTCACTCCTCCGCAACTATCAGCGTTATCACGGTATGTATTGACCAGCTTGAAACCACACATGCTTGTCATGTCTGGGGATACGGTGACGTTACTTTAGAGTACCCGTTCTCATACCGGAGAAATTTACGTTAACATACTCGTTGCTTGTTGTGTCACGAAATCGCCAACTTGGAACTAAGTAAGCCTCACTTCACCACACTCATGACCGCCGACCCATCCCTAAGAACTGGAAACTTCAAGAATGAAGCATCGTCATATTTGCTAGATCTTTCGCCCTCAGATATCGGTCTTTTCTTCCAAATTGAATGTCTGAGCACCCCTGTCTGAACCATGAAACCTTGCAGCATCTATCGCCGTGCGATCGCCATGCTCTTTTCAGGTTTCTCTACACAATATGTTTCGTTATCCTCCCTCGCTTGCCGGCAAACCTTCTGCTTTCATCCACGATCGCTCTCTCTTTGACAAGTAGCTGTCCAAATCGATGGAGTCAATCCCGACCGCAACGGAGACCCAGATTGCAGTTATGCATAGTTCAGTATTACGTGCAGACGAATTATGCCCACAGCATTCAGGACGTCATTGATAACTTGCTAAACTCCGCAAGCAAGCTGTCAAGATACCGTTCTTTAAACATTGTCTTCGTCCACAGCACGCTAAAGCCTCCAGTCGGGTGCTTGCTTGCTGAAATTGCCGCGCGCTTGAAATACTTGCGCGCATCTCGCCATCCCTTACTTCTTGAAGGTCATGATATGGACCGAATCATTCAAGTGACACATATTCACGCCACACCTTGGCTCTCATCATCGGCATAAAAGTCCGAGTGCGACCAGCAAAACGCTGTATCTAGCGATGCACGCATTTCTTCCATTTAGCTGTCCATACGATGGAACATGTTGTGGTGGTACACAAACATCTGCGCTCTGTTCTTTCACCGATGAGCCGGCGTAGACTTGACGAGCGTTTGGTAGCGAAACCGAGCGTGCGACGTGAGGTGATTGACTGCGCACCGAAAATCAGCATTCTTGACCAATACCGGGTGATACACAATCTTAGATCATCGCTTAAACCCTCTTTTGACGGGAAGGATCTTTCAGCCGCATGTAGCAGCATACCTGCCACAATCATTGGTCTGGAATACCCACACTTAGCGTACAACGGCCGCCCGTCCACGATATGCACCGGACGACACCCATATTTGTCACGAAGTGAGAAAGAGCTTTGACAGCTGTGGTCTGTAGCATCAGCTGCAAGTCAAGTGTGACAGGCTTGGAGTGCTTCTTACACCCTGCTGTGCCCCAAGACATTGTAACCTGACCGCGCACTGATGTTTTCTGCTCCCCAAGGGTTCGCGAAATACAAGTTCCTTCGCGGATAGATGCTGTGGATCTCGATCCTGTACATTCTCGCTACGCCTGTTGTCGAGACAACTCAATTGTATGGGCTATCATCGGTAGCGTGTTCATTCTTGCCTTCCGATCGCGGTTGTATCACACTGATGTGAAATCGAAGATCGAGGTGCTTTTTCTGAGTCTTCGTCCTACACGAACTAGGAGTCAAATCCGAACTCGAGGATGGCACGGAACAACTAAGAGGATGGCTTCGTGCGAGTCAGCATATCTGTGTGTGGCTTGAGGCTGTGACGTCCATTGCTCTGAGATGCAAAAGCTGTTGGTTCTGTCCTGACAGTGCATTTTGGTGCTCGTGCCAGACGCATGTTGTCCTTGTGCATTTGCAGGTCCGAATCTCATCTCTTGCCGCAGGTCAGCTTTGACGCGCACTTGGTCGTTGTAGTAAAATTCGCTACATACGACGCATGGAGATTGAGGCCATCGTCGAGCTGAAAGCCAAAGCAGACTGTCAGCTTAGATTGACTTTGAGCAACTTCAAAGTGCACTTCTGTCTTACGTCTGATCGCTAAATCGTCCGATATTCAGGTTCCGTCTTCTACAAAGAAGATCTCACTGTGTCGACTAGTGTTCAAACATTCAGCTTGAGCGTTATCTCTTAACCTCAGCCACCCGTATACTGCCTCACGACTGGTCGAGTGATCGTTCTTTATGTCCAACCGCCCTCCTCGAATCTCGCAGTGACAGTTCGCCGCGGGATTCATGGCTCGATTCCATGCTTTGTGTAACAGAAACACAAATGAGAGTCTATTCCTTCTTACAGTTCCCTATAGGATAGACCCAGGTCTCTCTAAGCTACTCGCTTCTCTGGTATCTTGCAGGGCGAATCGCTGCAAGTTTTAACACATTTTCTGCTGCATCAAGTCTCCTGCATGTGGCAAGGGGCTTTGCATGTAAGCATCGAGAATTGCCTTGAGAACTACCGCATTGGGCTCAACAGTTTCGCGTTCTTATCATGTAAATGGAGTATCTCTAGATTGTATGAGGGCTTGTCGAGTGACACGCGCCAAACGTTCTCCAGGGCCAGCAGGTTGAGTGAGTCTTTGAGCTGCAGAGGCGTTTGAGACTGGACATAATGTTCTCCGTTTCTTAACCCTGTACGTCAATATCGCTTGCTTCAAGGCGCTGCAGCTTTGAGCAGTGTTCTCCTAGCAACCCGACGAAGTTCTCAATGTAGTCAGTCCTAGGAGTGCTCATTTCCTAACGAATCCAGCATTCCACATTTGGTTTGCCTCTACCATTACAGAGCTCAATGATATTCTCGACCTCTGTTCTAGAGTTCCTTGTAGTGACGGCACTGAGACTCTCTACGGGATATTCTTTAGGGGCGAGCAGCCGAAGATTCTCAGCGAAGCTGACTATGAGATTTCCAAGTGTAGGAGGGATAATGATGCAACATAGCTCGAAGACTTCGAATTCGAATCTTAGGATTCTCTTGGGTTGGGTTGCAAGGATGCTGAAATGGCGGTTCATGTACGGTGCTGCCACATAGCGGTAACATATCAAGTTTCGAAAGACAGCACAAAGGCCGCTACGGTAGAGATATGTCAACAAGCGCTTATCGGGCTCGATCAGTACTTGAGACAGACATGAGGTATCGACTTATGTGCGCGTGGTCTGCTTCTAACAATCATCTGTCGACCAACTAGCCATAAATATCAGATCTAGTTTCATCCAAATGCTCGAAGGGGCCCGTTTGATAATCCGGCCAACTATGCGTTTAACGAGGATGACTGCAGTGCCCTCCTCGAGCCACATGAGATGCTTCCACCTAAGCTGACAGCCTTCCATCTGACACGCACCAACGCACAAGGATTCGCCCGCGATTTCAATCGTCATCTGGGCCTCTTTGAACAAGGTACACTCATTGCAGCCTTGATCGAGCTCTTGTGTGCGACTTCGATCAAGGAGCTTAGCCTGCACCTCGAAGAGGATTAGAGCGACGTGCTTGTTAGGAAGCGCCTGCTTCATCTATGGTCTCCAACAGCTCTTGTATCTGCTGTATTGGAGCAGAAACGAGTGTTCAGTCGTCACATACGACTGTGATGATTATGAGCTGTTCGATCTTGAACAAGTTCGGACCGGACGAGATAACTCGGCAGGTCAGGAGTGACTTTGGGCGTCTTTCGGCATATGGAAGCCTGACCCAGCGTGAGGTATGGAGGGGCGGCTTGAGAGCAATATACACCCAATGGAGCGCAACGAAGGATGTGGAACCTTCAAGCTTGAACGAGTGATGTGGTTCACGTTTACTTCAAACGGAAATGTCTACCGTAATCATTGTAGAAAGCTTTACACCCATGTGCCCCTCGCTGATATGCGCCTTTCACGCCATGCCTTTGAACGCCTACAATGCTCGTTGCTCGTTGCTCCAACTTCAAACACCTGCAAGAGCACCTTTTGCGGATACCTCTTTTCCTCAATCTGCAGGATAGATTCACATAGAGCCCCTCCTGAGACTCGCAGATGAGATCGCCTCCTAGGTGAAGCCTATCTTTGAACCCAGGCCCCTCAAGCTTTCGCCTATGGTGGCTGACCTGTCATTTGAACCCTTCTCTGCCTTGATCTCCATACCAACAGCCTGCAGATTCAGACGTGTTAGACGCAACCTGAGCGTGTGGTCGTAGGTCTCAGCCATTTTCAAAGCGTTGGCGTGTACGTCGTGGCGAGGGTTCGTCGGCGGGGAAATGAGAAGTCGGTCAACGAGATCTATCCGTGCCTCGAGTGTCTTGTCGTTGATCATGTGCTCCAGCTCATCCTCGATGGTGCTTTGCCCTGTGGCGGGAAACTTGGATGACATCTCGTCGAGTGTGACGCAGCTGAAGGGGATGAAGTACTGTACGATGCTCTTGGTACGAATACGCCCATAGATGGTGTTCAGAACCTTGGAGAGGTACACGTCGAGGAGATAGTCGCTGCGGTAGCCTTCAAGCACATCGAGGCATGCGCTGTACTTGGAGTTGCAAAAGAGGTTGATGGCTTGGCGAATGTGCGGTTCGAGCTCGAGAAAGTTCCTAAATTCGCTGTTGCCAAGCACCTTTGCCTGCAATTCGCTGCGATCCATCGAGGCAAGCGCACAAAGACCACCGTATACGGCCACATCATTGCCAGAGATTACTTCTTTCTGCCATGTGATGCCAGCCGCAGGATCGGTCGTCAAGAACGTGGGCAGTGTGCCGAGGAAGTTTGTTGCTGCCTCCTTGAAGTTCCCAACGCTCATGTGCGCGAGACCCGTGCAGGCCGACACGATAGGTTCCAGCTTGCTCTTATCGTCGCCCTTCAGCTGTGCAGCATCAACCTTGGCGAGGTTGGATTGCACTGTCAACCACGACTTCTGCGCAATGCTAACGTATACAAGACGGAGGGTCATGTCGGCGAGGTGTTTGTTCGAGGTGCAGCTTTCACGCATCTTCATGTAAGACTTATGCGAATTGCTGTAGTCGCCGGTGTCGTAGAAGAAGTGACCGAGGTCTTCGGTGCCCATCTGAGGTGTCATTAGCTCGGCGCCAAAAGGTGATCCCTTGGGCGCATCCATACTCTGATAGACTCCTTGATCAGGTTGTTCTTGTACGACTTGAGCTCGTGCTCCAGCCTGTCTTGCTCACGCTGGGTCTCTTGTGCCTTCTTTTCTGCCCATGTTGTGTCCGTCAGGGCCGCGGGGTCTTTTGGCGCAATGCTGCTCAGCTCTTCTACTAAATGCAGGTAGAGATTGACGTTCTTGCCCTTCTTCGCCTCCGCGATCGCCACGCGGTACGCATCAAGAGCGAGGTATGGCGAGTGAGAGCCGATGTGATGAAGTCGATCGATTCTTGTGTGGCCTTGAGATATATTAGCGGCTGGTCATGTAAGAAGCCAAAAGACACGAAGACGTACCGGCATAGTTGGCAATATATGATTCAAGGTCGAACTTGGGAGGGTCTGTGGAATTAGCAGAGTTTGTCTGCAGTGAGAGCAGTTTACGAACCCTTGACGACCAGTTCACCCTTTGCTATCCGCTGCTGAAAAAATGACGACTGCTCAGTGCTCGACGTCATGGTTGTAGTGGTGAGTTTGTCTGCGATGATGGTTGATTGGAGCTGTAGCTCTCCAGGCAACGCCGCCCCGCGCCCCACTTGCCGTCACGCCAAGCCAAGCTTCACGCGTCTTTCGCCTTCCCAGCGTCTGGCACACAGTATCTCAGTCATCAACATTGCCATCATGCAGTCTACCCATATCTCAATTAAGAATAACGTCTGCGGTATCCACTCAATCGAAGAGAGAACGACCTCAATGCAGGCGTGCCTTCCCTTTCACTTATCGGATCATCATGGCTGAGGTAGCTGTCACACCAACATTGACGCAATTTCTTCTTCTTTCATTGGCCTTGACAAGTGACAGCTACCGTAGTTGAGTGACTGGACACATGTGATGAGAGGAAGGCGGGTGCTTGCTTGGTTCCGCCCTTCAAGGTCGCCCTTTCCTTGCTGTAAAGAGATGCTAGCGTCAGGCAGTCAACATAACGTGACGTGACTGGCAGGATCAACATTACTTCTTAGGCACTCGTCCAGCTGTACCGCAGCGTCCAGTACATTCATCAGCAAAACTCGATATGGGAGACGTTTCAACCAGTTTGACCGCAGCGTCGCCAGCCTCCGTGGCAAAGCAGTCAGTACTGAACTCTTCCTTCCCGGTCCTTGTTCCTGAGTTTGCAAAACTGTCCGCGCTCACAGCTGCCTTGAAGCTCAAGCCTACCCTTGGGAGCTCTGAAGCGGCTGCCAGCGAGCAGAGCCTACATCGCATCATAAACGAGCTGGAGACGCTCCGTACGCACACCGGGGGCTCGCCTGAAAGAAAGGAAGTGAGTCACAATGCTCTGAAAAGATCAGCTCCGTTCGAACCTGACAATCCTCGCCTATTAAAGGTGCTCTTTGATGAGAACAAGACCTACACAGAGAACGCTGATGTCACCAACATCTCATCCGAGAATGCTCTGGTCGACTTGTTCTACGACATTGGTGAAGGAACTTCACGTAGCCAACTCGACAAGGCTCTCACCTTGGCTTGGAAGCAAGACGCACTTCTGACTCTGAATATTATCTTTAACGCCCGAAGCATACACCTTGGCAAGGGTAGCAGGAAGGCCGCCTATGGCGCATTTGGTTGGCTTTCCGTCCATCATCCAAACACCTTCCTCGCGAATCTGCCGTGGCTGGTCCGCCCGGTAATCTCAAGGAAGCCTTTGGATCCTGATGCAGATGACGACTTCGAGATTATCTCGGCCGAGGGTGCAGCAGTTGCATCCACGGAACCGAAAGACCTGAACGATGTCCGACACGGCCTTTCTCACGGCTACTGGAAGGATCTCCTCAACCTTGTCGTGTTCGCAGCACATGACCAATTGAAGGTCGATGGCGATTTCGACTCTCTTCTCAACCAAAAGCCAGATGCTTCCAATTCGGGCAAGCGGAAGCGGTGGGAGAACGATCAGGACACCGCACGTGAGCTGCGACGCAAGAATAAACAAGAGCAGAATAAACGGATACACCACAAGCTCAACGGTGATCCCTTCTACCGCGCACTCCACGTCAGAGTGACGCAGCTCTTCGTCGACCAGCTCAAGACTGATAAAGCCGTGCTGGACTTTGGCAAGCGTACAGATTTGCGTAAGCTGTCTCTAGCTGCTAAATGGGCCCCCACCTTTGGTGGATTCCACGACAAGCATACCTTCATCCTCTCCTCGATAGCTGAAGCTCTCTTTCCAGACCCAACACTGCAGTGCTCAGACGCGTCCAACAGAGAGCTTTACCTCCGCCATGTCCGCGAGCTCTACCGCAGGCAATACGCCTCTCCGTTGCGGAGAGCCCTCGAAGTTGTAGAGCGAGACATAGCTGCTGGAACATTCGGCAACATCGACTACGGGCATGTGCCATCGATGGCCATGAGTCGTTACACTGACCTCTTCATCCGCAAGGATGAGGAACGCTTCACAAGATACGTCAATGACGTCACGAACGGGACTACCGCAATTTCAGGTGCGACCTTGTTGCCATCCACGCTGGTACGCAAAGCCTTTCAGACACAGTCTTTCCAGGCGTTTGGAAAGGGCAAAGTTGGGAAGGGAAAGGCTGGTACGCTTCAGCAAGAAATCAAACGAAAGGTCGTCGATGGTCAATGGCGCACTTTAGTGCAGAGTGTCCGTGACGCTGGAGCACTGCAGTCCTCAATTGCAGTCTGCGATGTGAGTGGCAGTATGACTTATCCAACGTTCAGGGATGGGTCTAATCCCATGGACTCTGCTATCGGACTATCACTTCTGATTGCTGCCGTGACTACTGGACCCTTCGGCGGCTTCATCATTACGTTTTCCGAATCTCCAAATCTTGTCAGCTTCCACGACGACAAAAAGCTAGACCAGCTTTGCAGCGCAGTCGAGCTCGCACGAGGGATCGACTGGGGGACGAACACTGATTTTGACCTTGTCTTCAAGACTCTACTTGCAACTGCACAACTCAAGAAGGTTCCGCAGGCGGAGATGATCAAGCAGGTCTTCGTTTTCAGCGACATGCAATTTGATTCAGCTATGGACCCACATGGCCGGTCTTCTTCATTTGATCGCATCAAACGCGCATATGCTGATGCTGAATACGACATGCCCAAGCTGATCTTCTGGAACCTGGCAGGGCAGACTAGCAAACCTGTCACGATGAATGACCAAAATGTAGTACTTGTGTCAGGCTACTCGCATGGTATGCTCAAGGCATTTCTTGAGACTGGTGCGCTCGATGGCGTGGAAGAGGTGATTGAGGAACCCGTTGTAGGTGAGGACGGCATGGTGGAAGTGAAGAAGAGAGAAAAGATCGACCCTCTGTCTGTGGTGAAGAAGGCGGTTGGACACAAGGCGTACTGTATGCTGGAGATTGTTGACTGAGCCACGGACAATACTCTCATCCCGTGAAGACCACATACCGCGATATCCCAAGTCCTAATCGCAGACCGTAAACTTAGTCAGATGCTTCTTACAAACCAATATAAGTCGAGGAAACTTTGCGGTATACACATGCGGGACTCACCCCACCCGACATTGGGTGCAGTCTGCGACCTGGGTCCTCCCAAGGTTATCGCGTGCAACACCCTCTCAATACTTCCTATAACCGGAGGCCTCCAGATCTGGAAATCACAGGATCTGGCTCGTAATTTATTGGCGATGGTCCTAAAGATCGTGACAACGCCAGATCGAAAAGGGTAGCTGGTGTCAATGACAAGGCTCAAATGCCTTATCGGCGGCCCATCGTCAAAGAAAGGGCGAAGCTGAAAAGACTGTTGTCTGCCTAGCGACATCATGTCCAGGATGAGCTCGCGGTTGACACGGATCAGCTCTAGCCGCGTGAGCTTGGGCGGGAGCTTTGCTCCAGAGCTAAGAAGCTCGGTGTATTTACTGCTCTCCAAGAGATACACAATGTCAATACATAGCGTGGTCAGCTGCGTAAGGTATCGGAGGCCAGACAATAGCGGCCCAGACACATAGATTCTCTGGTTCGGACTCTGGATGGTGAGCCTCAAGAACTTGAGCTCTGGACACTCAGTCGTCAGCTTGTCAATAATTTCCTGGTGTCTCACTGAAGATGTACCCCGTCGATCGCAGAACATCAGGCACTGGAGGCGCGGGACGCGTTCACGGTGAAGAACTCCGGCAGGAATGAGCGGCCGTAGGTATGGAGAATCTCGATCTGAAGCAAAATTTGTTTGCATAGGCAAACTGTTATACTGCAGAAACGCGACTTGGCGGGTGTCACCGGTCTTGAGAGAGCTGAGCGATTGAAGGTGAGGGAGCTCAATGTTCCCAATGGTGTCGAAGATAAGTTTGCTCAGCTTCGTGAGCCGCTTTGAGATAGTTTGTTGTGAGGCAACTTCTACGAGAATTTCGCTGAGAAACGACTTGCTGTGTCCATTGTCGGAGTGCGGGCTCGACGTGAAGCTGAAAAGCTTGATATTGGTAGCCATACACACAATGAGAGCGGTCGTGCCCTCTATAAAATTTGGCGCGATAATAGACGCCATCCAGGCCAATCGAAGGCCTGAGTTGTCACGGTGACGCCCAAACATAGCAGCAATGGAGCATTGAAGGCTGGGTAATGCTGCATCTAGCTGGTGTATGTCCTTATTAGACCATTCTGCGCGACCTGGCTGCTGCATCCGTGGATGCTTTAAAACCTCTACTTCTTTGATATGTAAGGCCCAGCCATGGCGTGAGAGTAGAGTCAGAAGCAATCTTCGCGCGTTGTGATTTTGTCAGACATTGAAGAAGATTCGTCGATACAGGTGAGGCCCAGCTATCCTGGAGTAGTACTTTGATGCCCGGGACATGGTGCTGAGATCTTTACGAGCCAAAAGGCTAAAAATACGCTCATCGAGCTCTTTGGAAGGTGAATTGAGCGACATGCTGTGGGTTTACAGACGAGTATGGAAGACTTGTCAGATGGCTGTGAGCGAGATGCATATGACGAACATGACCTGAGGTACGGGATATTTCCTTTAAAATATGCGCTGCAATCATCTAGAAGTTTAGAGATTGTCAGCAAACCAAACCTTCCCGTGTGTGTTCACTCACGGTCAGATGCTCGAGTTCTACTTTGTCAGTAGGTATTTCCAAGGTTGTTTCCATCACGTGCGGCTGCTGATTCAACTCTCCTTTCTAGGTAGTCGTGACTACTTCCATGCCCGAGCCACGATGGCTTCATATGAGCGCAAGTGCAGAACATATACTTCTTAGACCCCAGTGTGTTATGTATATTTATGCTTATTGATTGTTCCATTATATAGCCGCCTTCTCGATTCTAAAGCGCCCTCGAATTCATTTCGAAATTCCCGCCTATCCTTAGTTGATAGAACAAAGCGATCTATACAACTCAGATACAGCTCAACTGGTATACTAGCAAGCTAGTTTAATTACGCCTCCTCAAACGTGAAACGCTTGGTTCTGCAAGAGCCTCGTACGGTCGGATACGCTACAAGCACGCGCTGGGTCTTGTACGACACCACGCACAGCATCAACACTACAACTGTCTTAAACTCGCGCATGAAGATACGCCTCATCCAGGGATCAACCTCTTTCCTCTCCACATCATCCGGATATGCCCACGCAACGGCCTCTCGAATGACAGACCGGTGTTTGTCCAGAAGGTAGTACTCGTCCATCCCCGGATCGTGCCCATTCCCCCACGGCAACGCTCGATGCGATGACTTTCTACAATCTCGGCAGCGGTTCGAGTACGTGATAGAATCAATATACTTAGCCAATATTGGGCGACGGAGGATGGTATCGAGGAGTCGACAGACACCGACGAAATCATCTCTCTGGAGGTCGAGATGGCGGTATAGAGAAGGCTCAGCCAGCTCCCAGTAGTACTTTGATACCTGAGTCATGCTGCTCAGATCTTGTGCATTGTCGATGTATTGGATGATTTGTTGGTCGAGCTCAGTGGGTAGGTCAGAGAGTGACATGGCTGAAACGACCCTGGTGTGGGTAAATTTGATGTGGTAATTGTGTGTGACGAACTTCACAAGAACATCTGGCGCTTTTATCATGAGCAGGAGTCGTGAAACGGTTGTCAATTTTTCACTCCTGCACCACACTCGCTCTTTCCTGGGTGAAAGGACGTTGAAAGGTTACGGTGAACGTGGTTGATTATTGTCGCAGCTAAACGGGCGCAAATATGCAGCCACGCGCGACTACACTAGATGCCATAGGATAGCTGCTATATAATTAGGCAGGCTGCGCGACAAATACATATTGATATCAAAATACATCTCGAGCTCAGTGACATGTGCATGACCGACTTGATGATGCACAAGCCACAATTGCCAGTGAACCACCCATAACATCTTTGATCGTTATGATCATGGCGAGAGCAGTTGATGTACTCCGATACAAAAGACGACTTTTCATGGGATGCTAGTCAGTACGAGCATCTGCTTCTGTTGCTGTCACGAGCGATCACACGTGACTTCGTGAAAGTAGCTGGATCTGTCTTGGCGTCAAGAGTCAAGAGGAGTCTTTGTGCGCGGGTTGTAACGTTCGTTCGATGGAAACAAGACGGCATAGTAAGGGCTCTGCTATCTTACGGCAGTCTTTTAGTGCACAGCAAACTATTGCTAAGTCCGGTTGATCGAGAAGCCTGAGGACATGGCGTATCAAATCTGTTGATGAACTATTGGAGAATATAACTACAATGAGACACTAAAGACTAGGAGAGCAGTCTTCGTGCACTTAAGGGAAATATTGCTAAAGATTAGCCACGACGCAATGAATGGGTCAGGACAAACGGCTCCCAGCCAAGAGACGCAGATCTTATCTGAGGTGTACTTGGCCATGTTGCATCGCTGACAAGGCTATAAATCGTATTGATTGAGTCCCAATGCGTGAGACTGGGATAGAGCTTTGGCGCCTAGCATAGTAGTCGCTTCAATGTGTGCCGCAAAGACTTACTGTTGTTATGTGTCCTGCAATGCCTTCCAATCCAAGTGAGAGATCAGAGAATAAGTAATGGTGAAGGTGAGCCTAGAATTCCCATGTATGCGCTGTGGGGTATATCGATGATTTCAAAGCAGATATCCTCCTCATCAAGCAGTCTCACCTGAAAACGTTACTCCCCCTTACCTCCCACTGGTCCTGCTGCTCTTGCTGCTGCGCATTCTGACCAGTATACGCATAATAGCCGAATTTGTCTGCGACGCCTGCCGGATAAACGCCCGGCGGCCACTGGAGATCGCCTCTCCCAACGCCGGCGTAAACACTATTCGCGTCCAAGCTCCCGCCACTCGCACGGTCGCCGCTGTTTTGCAATTGCCCTTGCTGCTGCGTCTGTCCCAGCCCAGTGCTCGATGACATCACATTCTGATTTGAGAGCCCGTTTGGCGTAGACTGTGGGACGGAGCCCTGTGTCAGAGACCGACTAACGGCTCTGTAGGGCGTGTGGTTCGCGGCGGTGAAGAAGCTCTGCTGGGCTTGCATAGGCATAGCTTGCGCGGCAGCTTGCAACTGCTGCTGTGCTGTCTGCGAGAGCTGTCGTGGGCTTTGGAGGCGCTGCGGTTGTTGCTGCTGCACTGGCTGTCCATCCAAGTTGTAAGCCATCTGCTGAGGACTGCGGCGTTGGACGACTTGGTTGAGTTGCGCAAGCTGTTGGCGATGGGTTTGGGCTGTTTGTTGGCGGTGTTGTTGCTGTTGCTGTTGCTGTTGCTGTTGTTGCTGCTGTTGCTGTTGCTGTTGCTGTTGCTGTTGCTGTTGCTGTTGCTGTTGCTGTTGCTGTTGCTGTTGCTGTTGCTGTTGCTGTTGCTGTTGCTGTTGCTGTTGCTGTTGCTGTTGCTGTTGCTGTTGCTGTTGCTGTTGCTGTTGCTGTTGCTGTTGCTGTTGCTGTTGCTGTTGCTGTTGCTGTTGCTGTTGCTGTTGCTGTTGCTGTTGCTGTTGCTGTTGCTGTTGCTGTTGCTGTTGCTGTTGCTGTTGCTGTTGCTGCTGTGTTTGCTGCTTTGGCTGCGTTTGCTTTGGCTGCGTTTGCTTTGGCTGCGTTTGCGTATGTGACTGTGTATGAGAGACCGAGTGCCGCTGTTGTGTCTGAGCATGAGGCTGCTGCTGCGGTGGTTGCGACTGCGATTGCGACCGTACAGACGTCGGCGGTGCCTGTACAGGTGTTGTAGATGCTCGTTTCTCAAGCTCCAACTGCTGAATGCGCGCCTTCGCTTCTTCCAGCTCCTTCTTCATCTTCTCTAGCTCTGAGAGTTCGTTGCTGGGTGCCGGCACCTGCCGCACTGGCTCGCTGATGGCCAACGATTGACGTCGATCATCGCCGGGAGGTGGGTCCGTGTAGTAGCACTGCCGCTTCTTGTCGATACAAGTCTGGCAGGTTGGTCGTACACCATCACACTACAACACTGTCAGCTGTGTACTGGCCTGTCAAGCATGATCTCAGCTCACCTTTGTCTTTTTTACCTTGCAGACATCGCAGCTATTTCTCGGTCGTCTCTTTACTGGCTGCTGAGCAGCCTGATTTTGCGGAAGCTGTATGGGCGACTGTAAATCGACAACAGGCTGCTGGAGAGACGGCCCAGGCCCAGACCCAGGCTCTGGTGGAGGCGGAGGCGGTTCATGCGGCCCAGAGGGATCGTCTCTGATCAGCAACAGCAAGGACTGCAGGCTCTGTGCCCTCAGGTCGCTCTCCAAGGATGTATTCGGCTTCGGTGGCTCCAGCCTCGGTGGCGGCGGCTTCTTCACTCTTTTCTGCGGTCTCGGCGTTGGCTCCACACTGTCACTCTTCGGTCGATTGATCAGCTTCTGCAATGTCTCAGGATCGTTCTCCTCCAGGTACTTCCTCCTCTTCGAATCCTTACGTGGCGGCGGTGCTCGCTCCTCGTACGTCTTGTGCACAGGGACATGTTTGTAGAAGACATCTAGGGTCTCCTTTGTTGCCGAGAACTTGATCGACAGTACGCCCTTGCAGTCATACACTGGCTTCGTTGCGCGCTTCCCCAGCTTCGCACCCTTGCCGTTTGCAGCACGGTCCTTGTTGAGCAGCGAGTCGTTGCAGTAGTACGAGAAGCGGAAGCTATCGTCCTCTCTACTGTTCCAGCAGTTGTGGAAACTATATCTGTAGCCGTCTATGTGTTGTATGGCGTCGACGCAACACTTGGCAATGGCACGCTGCTTGCGCATCTTGTCCTTGGGGTCGGCTGTGGCCTGCAGTGCCTCCATAATGCTCAGGCTGACCTTGTGCTCCAGCTTCTTGGTCCCACTGCTGCTGCTTGGTTTCGGGGTATACGGAAGGCCGTTCGGTCCGGAGGATTGCTGGAAGTTCTGCCCCAGCGCCAGGGCCACGGCGGGATCCGCAACGGACTGATACGCGTGCGAGGAGCCGCCGTACTGCTGCTGGAAGCCATTTGCAGGCTGGTAGCCGGGAGGTGGGTGTGGGTTCGGCTGGGCGAGGTGCGGCGCGGGCGGCTGCGGTTGCTGCTGCTGCTGCTGCTGCTGTTGTTGTTGTTGTTGTTGCTGTTGTTGCTGTTGCTGTTGCTGTGACGTCGTCTGCTGTGGGGTGGGCGCCGACACCATGAAGCTGGTGCCTATCCAGAAGCTCAGCTGCGCTTCTGTGTGCTCAGGCTGGTCCGACGGTGCGCTCAGGTACTCGCGCAGAGCTGCCTCGAACTCGTCCATGGACGCGACATGGTAAGGGATGATCTTTGCCAGCGCGTCGCGTGGTTGACGGCCGCGAGCAAGCTGCACCGGCGCCTGCGGCCAGAGGGCGTTGCTGTCATCGGACGTTGCATTGCTGAAGGCCTCCGCGTTAGGATTTGAGTACGCGCTCGCATTCGCAGCCTGCGCATGAGCACCTCCAGCGTCCATAGCAAGTGGGGACTGACCCGAGTCCCAGGCGTCGAATAGAGAGGATGAGGAGCGATAGCAGGTTTAGCGGTAACGTTACCTCTTGCGCACACCTCGGCGCCACGCCAAACCCCCCCAGCCCATGCCTCCCCTCCCGCCTGTCAACACCAGTGATGTGAGCTCTCGCGAGGCTGGCTGGAGGCATCGTGACTACGGGTAAAGTACATGAAGGTTTGCAAATCTGGATGCACCATCTGTCATCGTCGGTATCCACTCGTCCAGACGCGCGGCCGTTGCTGATGGCCAACAAATACATCACCGTGCAAAGTTTCGAGATTGAAATGCGAAAACGCGCAAGTACCGAAGTCTGTTGAGTTGCGAAGAAAGCTAGCCGTAGGGACCGATTTTTTGAAAGTCGTGGGGATATTCTAGGCCGTGGATAGTTTTGCACTGCTTGTGATCTGCTAATACCTCAGAAGGCTACAGTGAATTCGGGTTTCTGCAACCTCAGAGCATTTATCGTTTGCATTTCGTTAGACTCAGTCAGTGAATTGCAACGAGATTGAGATGTGCTGTTGCAATCAAGCACGCCTGCACGCGTCGATATTGCATGTACCATCAACAGGATCGTTTACCTCCAAACACAGCATGTCAACTGCTGCAGGGGCTCCATGTAACCTGGTGTTGCGTCCCAATACCATTGTGCAGAAGATGGCCAGCTAATATTAGCCGTTCCGCACGAGGTGCTGTGCCCAGTCAGATCAGCGCTAGGATTTTCACGTCACACCAGGCACACCCTGTCTCGATGATGCTCGGAATGTTGAAGGATTGCAAGTCTTGGGGCCCCTGCCAATACGTGAAGATCAGGTACGTGCCCGAAGATCTGCAACCCTGATGTCATTGCGAGGGTGTACAGATTGATTGTCAATATTGTTGATCGTCGGCGACTTCATGTCTTGGCTGACAGGATTGAGATTATCGAGGTGTAATGATGCCGAGAGCGTGCCTTGCGGAGCAGCGTCAGCCAGCGTCAGCCGGTGGCCGGGTGGCAGAGAGCCATGCCCGTGGTGCTGGGAGACCGACCGCGACATATGCGACTTTGCGGCGGCGCTGCAACTGGCGGCCTGATGACATTCAGGCACGAGTTTCAGATGTACAAGCGAGCAGAGAGATCGTCACGTTTAGCAAGTAAAGCAGTGAGGTGATGGTAATATCGTGATCAATTCCTGATTGATCTGCACAGCACTATTACTATCCCAGCAGAATGGGAAAGGCTCCAACGCCGAAGCAACCCGGACCATAGGCAGTGGTATCGATCCAACAAGCAAGAAATCCTAATCGCCAACAAGCAATGATGCTACAACCTGTACATGTCGTAATCGTGTCTGTGTACGGGTCGCCAACTAGCGACCATGATTTTGTATCCTCCTTTTGCCGTGACCGTGATTAGGATAGGAAATTCGTGACGCTCAACGACGCTTTCAAAATGCGTACTCCATATTCCTCATGTTGTCAGGAACCCACTGACCCTTCTCTTCAGGTGTTGCGTCGAGGAGATACTCAGCGCGGTGGACTGTCTGCACGTCGAGGTCGGTCACGTAGCCATTGCCCTTGGGCAGCTTCATGCGGACCTCGAACTCTGAGTCAAGCATCATGTCATCCTTCCACAACCGCCTGGGGCCATCGTAAACACACATGACACGCTTCTTCATCTTCATCTTCTCTGTTGGGGCGCCCCATGCAATAGGATAGTTCTTGCGCTTCTTGCGGCCATGGGAGGCGATTGCGACGCCGCCCTTGGAGAAGGTGAGACCCGCCCGTGGACCACGAGCAGGCTTTGTGACTTTGGAGAGGTTGCCACCCCCGACATGCTGCGATGCGCCGACACCTCGGGGATGTGTTGATTGTCAATTCGAGTTGGACTTCTTGATGCCACCCTTACCGGAGCGCGACTTGCGGCTGCCGTAGGTACCATCTTCCCGGTCGTCGACATCAACCTCCTCGTCGAAGTCGTCCTCCTCCTCCTCGTCGTTGTAAGAGGGGACTGTGTATTCGATGCTCTTGGAAAGACCGTTGCGATCAAGTGTGTCGGTGACGTCTTTGTCCTCAGCAACGGATGTCAGCAGGCGCTGGTTGATGGCCTCGCAGGGGTCAGCCTGCTGGACGACGCGCAGTACACAGTCGTCCAAGTGCTCGTAGAAGTCTTGCGCATTGGCAAATGTAACTGAGCAAGTCGAGCAGGTACCCGCAATCTGTGGGCAGAATGCCTTGCGTGTGCCGTTAGGGCTCTTCTTGCGACTGTTGGGAGGGTTCTGCTCGACACCGTGTACCGAAGTAAGGTGCCTCTTGAAGACATCGGCGCGGTTGAAGCTCTTCTCTGCGGCCGAGCCGCTACCTGGGCAGAAGCCGCATACCATGGTACCCTTGTAGTGAGTGAGGGTGTGTCGGTTCTTGTCGTACTTCCTTGCGAAGCCCTTGGTATAGTATTCGCAAGTGGTGATAGGGCACTTCTCTGGGCGCTCGGCGCGGTGCGTAAGCATGTGGGCCTTCAAGTCCTTGAATACACGTCCACATTCTGGCAGTGGGCACTGGCCCTTCGACATTGTCTCGTCATCCAATTCGAAGCTGCTGCCACTTCCGCTGCGTCGGCTAGTATTGGAGTGCTGTGAGCGGTGAGATGCTACTGAGCCCCGCCTCTGATAGGGGTGGAAATATGTCTGAAGGAAGGGCGATGCGCTTCCTTGCTTGATGCGTGGGCCTGGGCTTTGTGCTGATAATTGCGACAAAGCTGGTGAGGCAGGTTGCTCAACAACAGTGAAGTAGTCTGACTGTGATGTGCGAATCTCAGGAAAGGGGCTCTGGGGAGCGAATGTGAACGGCTGGATGATATTGGGGTCTGCAGTGGATAAGTTAGCTTATCTGCGCAATGTAATGGAGGAAGCCTTGGGGAGGAAACCGACAAGAAGCTTGCGAAAATGGCATGAGAGAAGGAGAAGACCTTGAGAGAAGCGGAGAAGAAGTGAATGAAGAAGCAGGCGATGTTGGAACCTCATTAGGCAGGATCTCGTTTGAAAGCAGAGAGTTCCTTCGGCGAGTCGACCTCATGGAAGTCCAGCTTGCTGAAGCAGGAGTCGTTGGAGTTTTGAAGGCAGTACTTGAAGCAGTAGATGTAGAAGAAGAGAAAGATGTCGTCTTCGAAACAGGAACCATCGACTTACCAATGAATGACTTCTGCTCTGCGGCCATCGTGGGGAAGTCAATTCCTGAGGTCATCATGGCCATTGGGTTCCATGCATCCATCTCGAACTGGGGAGTGGTAGAAGGTGAACCCAGGGCGGAGGAGGTCGCCGAAGCACCAGATTCGGAAGAAGCAGAGAGGATTGGAGGCTGGTCTTGGAAAGAGTTCAGGGTTGAGTGAGGAGATCCAGAAGGGCTGTGGTAGTTGTATTGTGATGCAAGCTTGTGCCCCTGGGCAAATTGTTCGTAGGTATATTGCGGCCTTGGTGCCTCGATCAAAGGATATGTGTGCTCGTACGGTGCGCTGAACGATTGCTCCATGCTGTAGGATGATGAGGGAAGGAAGGATTGATTGGTAGGAAGGTATTGCAACTGCTGCTCCTGCTCCTGGTAGAGCTCGAAGTCGTGCTGCTGCATGGTTGGAGGATATGCGTAGTCGACCATGTTGATCAACGTGATGCTGGGTGCTGAAGCTGAACGTGTATCGTGAGATGAGCAGCTCAGGTCTTATTACATTGCAAGTCAGTAAGGTTGGGCGAGAAGCGGACCGGAGCCCATCGAAGGATAAGCAGAAGCAGTGCTTGGTTCGCTAACGCATCTGGACGACAGCCCTGGCAAGGGAAGCTTACCAGCTCTGAGAAGAGGGCACAGGCAGCCACAATTCTCGGTTCGGGAGAACAACGATCGGGATCTTTCGTTATTGTAGATCAATTGCTGGATTGGAGTGATATGCGACGGCGCGTAGCGGTTCCGAGATTCGAGTGACCAGGTTGGGAGTGACAGGTCACAAGCGAGAAGACTGGATACTGTGTGGTAGACCGAGACTGTAGGTAAGGACCAGAATTGGTTGTATTCGTGCTGATCAGGAGGCCTGGATCTGAGGACCGTACCTCGGGGGCGAAGTGTGGTTTATACATAAGGCCTCAGACACGACCACGATAGCCCCCAGTGCGGACAGTGCGTAAAGCCACCGCGAACCCCTGCGCTCTGCCCTACAGGAGCGGGTCCGTGGCATGACACCTCAGATTGGGAACGACAAGTCACGCTAGCGGAGAATAAGAAAAGGCAGAAGTATACCGTCCGCCGTCTGTCGTCGTCCCCGCCTAGATCGCGCGCCCCGACCGCTTCGTGGGACGACAAGCCTCTGTGGATTGCGGTGAAGCCGGATGGTCGAAGTCACCCCTGTCTTGAGCCAAGGACCGCTCCATGCCCAATGCGACGACCGCAAGCGCACGCTGGCGAGTGAGGGCGCCGCCCTAATGAATGCCCATGCTGAGTTAGGCGAAGGTAAGCGGATGAGGGAGTGCATTCAGACGATGTGCACGCTAGACCACCGCTTTTGTGAGTGAGCCAGCAAAGGCGCCTGCCCAATCCGCGGGCGTGGGTTCGCCCTTCATCTGATTCGCAAAAGCTTCGCCGCCGCTGGAACGAAAAGCGGGACCTTGTGGCTGGTAGTCCGCTAAGAAGCGGCTGTGTTCGTGGAAATGACGTCTCATTGGACGTGGGATAGATCTAAAATTAAGACCATTACCCGAATGTGGTTTGGCCTGCCTGGGGCGGCACCCTCGTGGGCGCAGTCACCGCAGCACAGCTCGTTCAGCGAGGAGCCTCACCGCCGTCATCTCCATCAATATCATCATTTGCAACGTCACATTCAAAACGATGTCATAGTCGCGATAATGTCAATCCATGATCTTCGAAGCTCATGAAGTCACCGCCGGCTCCTCCAGGCTGCACTGCAACACTTGACGGATGCAAACAACTAAAGCATATACCTGCTGCATGCACTCCGATTGTGGAAATGGGCGCGCCCTAAAGAGGCTTTTGGTAAAGCTTCGCTTCCTTGTTCCAATCGCTTCAAGCCGCAGTCTCTGGCTGCAGCTGCCCAGCGTTCGCAATTATCGCAACGAGATGCCAGTACGTAGGAGGTTGCTGGGAAGTTGCACGAGTAGGACATGCATTACACATTTCCCATGCTATCAGCGTGTTACTGACAGGGCATGAACATGGTGTTCAAGCAAGGCCCTTCATATCTGTATTGATGCCCTGTCCAGGAGCGTCTGTGATCCCTCGTGGTCCCTGAACTAATATGGCCCGATATCATGGATAAGGTTAATGGACAAGCGTGAACCGCAGCTAGAGCACGGCGCTGGGTCCTGTGGTCCCGTAGCCTTGCCCATCTAGTCTTGATTGAGTATTCATATCTGCAGCGGGGTATCACTACTCTGCCGCATCGATATTGACTGCGTTACAATACCTCCAGAGGAATGTCACTATGTTCCCTGAGCATAATTTGGGATGGGTTCACGCCGCCTGGTTGGTTCTGTGGTCCACTATCATGTGCGACCAAAGAACGTAACGGTCACCCGTTTACGTGGGGAAGTGCTCGTCGCAGTAGCATCTGCGGGGTGGTCCTTTCAACGGCACGGTTCGCCAGATCCCCAAAGATGGACTATATATTAGGTGCAGGAAACTATAGCAGGCTTTACTGTCATCGGTCCCACGACCCGAATTTTACGAACGCGAGCCTCGTCGACACTAGATCCAAACGTTCAAGGGGTCCTGATGCGGCGTGCTGATAGTGACCTGTCTTGAATCTTGATGGTCGCGATGCGACCATGCGCACTATTTTCGGCCGTTCAAAGCAAGCCAACCAGGACTTCGACTGAGTGCTGTTTGTACACTATTGATATGCATTGCATGGACGTGTGAAGTGCACCCAATTATATTGTTGACACAGGAACCGACGCTGCAATACAGCAAGTGCGTGTAGCTTGAGGGCGGATACTTCTGAGAAATGGTGGCTTCGCACCGCCACATGTGTTGTCCAAGCGCTATATTTGGAGAGCATATAGATAGCTATCGGTCGAATCAGATGGCTCAAATCGCTTACTCATGCGTGGCTATGATATCAGAAGCCCATCGTCGAACGCAATCGTTTGAGAAGGCCGCAGGCCAGCCTGGACCTGCGATGACTGGCATTGACCTTGTCGATCTGGTTGCGGCACACTGACCATCCGCAGAAAGGCCGATAAAAGACACTAGTCCAAATTGAGCCTTTTTCGCGAACATCCTGGACATGTGTTGCACTGTGTAATCGCTTCCAACAATCAATGTGGAACACCGCATTCACCGGTCTGACGCTGTTCCTCAAGGATGAGTAGATGAACAATCTGAATGAAGGTGGCTTGACTCGTATCCATTATAGGTGTTTCCGCTTATGACATGATGAGCGCTGGTATCGTGCATTGTGCAATTGTGAAAGAATTCAATTGGGGGACGATCTCAGAGGTAAGCGCCAGGATGTGGGGTGAGGGGAAGGGGGTTCTCGCCGACGTTCGCAAAGAGTGCGAGGCTCGAATTACCTACGAAGCGACGACAAGCCTTCAGCATGGAGGTTCGAAAGTGTGACCAGTATTGGATCTGAGACACGTCTGTAGACTCAACTTCTCAAATAGCGCCAGATGCATCATAAAGGTCTCTGCACCCTTTCACACGTCCGCCTACATGTCCATGCTCGCGCGATTCGACGTCGCCTCCGCTAGATCACTCCTTTAGCCAGGCATGCGACTGGGTACAGCGCTCTATAAGAGCGATCCACCAAGACTGGGTGAAAAGCCGTACATGATCGTTACTGGAAGACGATAAAGACGAATGGTGCAATACCGAATGGTGTGCAGTATGCAGTGGAATGGAACTCCGAAAGCCACATCGACGGGTGATCAACACGAGAGGCTTTCTGGATGGTCCAATTGTCTGGGTACCCCACAATTCGTGTTGTGTTGCAGCAATTCAACGGAATGCAAGTATCTGACATGCCATGCCTGTGATTCAGTAGGGTCGTATGACCCGTCGCTGTCCGCTGTTTGCTGTTCGTTGCGAGACCGATAGCGCTGTACTCCCACGGCAATTCTTGTGCAAGCTTGAGAAGCCTCCGAATGTCGCAATGCTGAGCTTACTGCCCCATCTCCTAGGTTGACGATAGCCACATGGCGAACAGACTGCCCAAGTGCGACAGAGTGACCGTTTCGAGCCAACGTGCGCTATGAAGGAAGGTAGATTCTCCACCGTTGATTTCGGCGCGACCGCGTGGTGGCTTGCGCCTCGGTGTCGCCTGTACAAGCGCCCCGCCAGCCGACGCCACGGGTCAAAGCGTACGACTTAGCGTTCCCAGTCTGTGGTTATAGCATCCCAAGAAATGCTTCCCTTCCCGTGTCTGGACGGCAACCAGCGGGCCGACTCTCGAGATGTGAACAGCGAATGAACGGTTTAGCCTCCGTTGCTTCGCCTAGGATGTCTCAGTTACCCATGCCATCCTCAGACGAGCAATGGACTGGTCTCCGTCAGCAGAGCCTCATGCTGGTAGCGTTCGGGCGGTCAAGCGCAAGTGATGAAATCCATATGGCTGGCGTAGCTTTTTTTGCCGGATTGAACACTGTGAGGCAATCAAACAAGATCGATTGGAAGGCTTGCGTACGGTGACAAGCCCTCTCCCAATCAGTCGTGTCGTAGTGTCGCCCGCAAATCGACAGACGTGTGCTGGCAACCTTTGACCCCTCTCTCCCGAGCCGCAGATCTTCCTAACGCAAGCGGACCAATCTCTAACACCGACCGACCGACCTCATTAACCACCAAGACAAGTATTAACACAATCTTGTGACCTTGACCGAGAATTAGACCTCCCTGTTTGCTTGTGAAATGCGGAACTTCTGCGGCGGCAACTTCCGGAGATGCACTCTTTATACAGGGGAGACGTCGAGACCTTGTCCAGAAAAGCAAGCAAATTCTGACCGAGAACATCCTGCAGGATTGTTTAAGCCCTGCAATCGAGAGATGATTCAGGCTCTGGCGAGTCGATGTCCTGAAAAGTTTGGTCGTGTTGGGTGATTGACATGTGTGGTCCGTGAGGGGGTGGGCGTCTCGCCTGGATCGAGACCCTTTTCTCGCCAACCCCCGTCCTCAGTCAAAGTCGGGTCAAAAACTGACCTGACTTACCCGTTTGCGTGCACAGGTCATGAATCCAGGACCCGGGTGGGGTGAAGAAGCTGCCGGGCGCTGGACTGCATGCTGTCCCGTGTATTGCTTGTCAAAGTCGAGATCATTGGCCGCTTGGTCGGCGACGCATGCGTGCGCGGCGTGACAAGATCATGTCACCTGTGCGCTGTTTCAATGCGCAATGAGTTTTCTTGCACGGGTCGAGGTTTTCGCCTGCTTTTCCTAGAATTCGGGGTTTGGGGGCCAGAGACAGACCAGGCCAGGCTGTCAACCCCACGCTCCACTGCACCGTCTCCGACCGTATGGGGCGAGCTCCATATGATGCAAAAGATCAATTGCAGAACAAGTACAATCAAACCACAGGAAGAATGTAGTTGAAGTAGAGTTGTGTGGTGAGGACGGTCACCCAGAAAGTCGGGTGCGTCCGTCCCTCAGCCTCCGGAGACATCGACGAAAGGGGAAGGATCTCCATGGCGCCTGAACTTGGGGGTCCCTGAGCTCACCTCTTAACTTGACCGCCTGCCTTCAATATCATCAGGACGCGATTTGCGTTGAATGAAAGGCGCTCTGCAAAAGTGAGTTACGATAGTCGATCCTTGGTGATAATGCCATGGACAGTGTCCGCAGCCATGACTTCGCAAGGCGGTTTGTTCCATCACGATCGCCGGAGAAAGACAACACCTTGCCGGTATCTTGGCCGAGAACGACACAGCACACTCGCCTATGCATTGTATACGTCAGTTGACGTGTCCTCTGTGACGGGAGGATGTTTAGCAAATGCGGTCATTCTTTTCGAACAAGCTAGAAGCTGTGGGAAGCCGTGGCATAATGTCACAAATCAGCGCGACAGCCACTCGATCTGGATCCTGCAAAAGAGAACCGCAAGCAAGAGGTCACACTAGTTAGACTGAAAACACAGCCTGGCATGGTCAAGGGGGCGTTTGACAAGATATACTCCCACTTGCCCCATCTGCCTTGCACTTTGCAGAAATCGCTGAGTTCCCCGAAAGATACGCCTCAACCTACGAAAAGCACCTCGTGCATTGACATCTCCGGCGCTTCATTCGAATTGCTACTCTGTTCGCACTTTTTCCGTCGGTGGTAGAGGTTCGAACGAGACTGAGGCCCTTCGACAGGTCATACCCGGCAAAAAACTTCTCGGACAGCTCACGTTCGTACTCCTTGACCGGGGACAGACAAAGGGTGGAAACTTAGCCCTGGTGGTTGCATTTGGTGGCGACAGTATCGAATCCAAGTCCGTCAGTCTAAGACGACACCGACACAAGGCATGCACCTGTTACAGCTGTTTCCTGCCATCTGTCTGAACAGTCTGACGAAAATAAGGAACCCCATAGTCTGGCATACCAGATCAACCACACATAAGACACCTCATCGGAAGATTCTTGGAACAATATTACCGTTTGGTCCACAGAATATCTCTCGACCCACATCGAGTGCAATGAGATACAAGCTATTCAAACGCAAAATCTTTTTTTTATTCAAGAGGGCTACTCAAGCTTGGCGAAACGTAAAGCCCTCGTGGGAGCCGCACGATTTGTTTGCACGATTCAAGAAGACATGGTTGCTCTCTGTTAGAGATCTGCCACATTGGGGCCATGCACGCCCCATGCAGTTGAATCACGGTACGCTTCCTACACTTTCAACCGGTATGCCGGGTGGTGAGTGCAGTATCGAGAACCCTCAGAAAAGCTGTTTTCGTCGCGAGAAGCTAAATTGTTCAAATGAAACCGTGTGAACTCAGAGATGTTCCACTCATCTCGAAATACGGCCTCGCTTGCAGTTCTACTTGTTGATCATCAGCGTCTCTCAGGATCAGTCCTCGTGTTTCTATCCGAACCTCCCTTTGATTACCTTCGAGCTCATCTACTCGTGCAATCGACGCTCTGTGTCTACCTGAATAGAACAAGGCAGTATTGATTGCGACATAGCTTTTTTTAACAGCATCTTTTCCAAACATTAATGAAGTGCCTCATGCAGACTGGAGAAAAGGTCTGCAAGGACTTCACCTCCATGAACAATATCATCCACGGCATGGTAGTCTGCCGGACACTCCCAGTACATTTGCAGCTCACCAGAGTAGACTAGATGTGGTGAAAGCAAGATTGTAGAGACACCGCTCAAGGCGGCTTAGCGAGCCACTTAGATCACAAGCTCTCCCCTTCAACGCTGGTTCGGATCACCCTGACTGTGTGCGTCCTTTGCGTGATTGTTTCTCGAGTTTACAGATACATGCACCGGTGTTTCGTAGGCGAAGGTGTTTGTACCCCTTCGAAGGATACCACACTGGCTGCCTGGAGTTGTCATTGCTGATGAACGATGTTGACTTTCAATAAGTCAGGCCGTCTTCTTCGGATTGCTTTCCTAAAATTCGTTCAAGTGCTGCATGATGCACACCTGGCACAAGTCAAGCCACCAAATAGCGATACACATGCTCCTTGTGCTGGCAATAGAGTCCTGGCAGGACTATCATACGAAGCGAGTGCTGAAAAGACTGCAGCTTGTCCTTCGGTAGTAATGACTCGATCTTGCCGTCCTAACAGTGACCGAGCGCGACACGAAGCTCCTAAGTGCAGAGCACTCTCAAATATGATGAGCCACTTGCATCGCCTTAGTGTACCACATGGCTCAGTAATACAGGGATGATATCGCGCGCGCATAACTTGTGAGTGATTTGACATTCATGGAGCCAGCTTCCAGCTAAACGGCGATTTGCTGCAGAGCCTTGGTCTATAGACTTGACAGGCGCCAATACATTGACCATCAATGACGAGGCGTTCGTCGGAGTTCATCATTTGTTTGATGTCGCCTCTGCATCTACTTTAAACTTCTTTCACCTGATGTTATATTGACGTCTACCCGCAGAAGAAGCAGTGAGATTGGAAGAAATCAGAATTACTACAGAATGTGCAGTTGTCATCATCACCATCAGCAGCATCTTTAGACTCGTGCCTATGCCCCGTACTCAGTCTGACTTACGCGTACAGGTTTCCTAGCAGAGAAAGACCATCTACGGAGTCAAGATACGTTTCAACTTGTTAAAGAGGGGGGGGGGGGGTTGAACAGAGTTTCTTCCATCATTTCTTAGGAAATGACTTCATGGACCTACACAATGATCCAGCTCATGTTGTTGCCAAATGTTTTGCAAGCCAGTGCAGAAAACGCAGCCTTGCTTTGCAGACTTTCGCACGTTTGCGACAGACTCATGATGCTGGAAAAAAACTCTACTGCGAGGAGTACTTCTCCGGCAGCTCTGCATTCTCCAAAGTGATGAACTCCGACGTTAAGAGACTGAGTCGGCAGCGAGCTGGCCAGCGCAGGTGGGCGGGCTCGCTTGTCGCTTGTGGCCGCCAAAACACAGCCAGGCAGGCAGACACCTCAGCATCCACTAAGCTGGGTAAGGTACTTTCCGGCCACCCGTACTTTCCGGCCACCCAACCACTTCGCGTCATCATTAACCAACGTCTTTTTTTACAACCACCACGTACTTAAAATGGATGCCCGTGAAGCTGCAATGCAATCTGCTATTGACGAACTCAATTCTAGTGTTAGAATAAGCCAACGCGCGGTGTGTAAGAAGTGGGGAGTTACGCGATTGTCGCTCTAAGAACGCCTTAAGGGCAGCAAACCTCACGTGATTGCCCACTCCCACCAGCAGCGATTGACTCTGGATCAAGAGGAGTTTCTTGTAGAGTGGATTCTGGACAAGGACTTACGCGCACAGCCTCCGTCTCACCCTTGTGTGCGTGAGATGGCCACCCGAATCCTCCGTATAAATGGCGACACGCGCCTACTTAGCAGGCGATGGATACCTTAGTTCCTTGCACGCAATCCACGCGTCGCCTCTGTAGTAGGCAGGAAGATTGAGAGCGCGCGTACTACTGCTGCCGACTACAATACTATACGCGAGTGGCTTAAGCTGTTTAAGCGCACGCGAGAGATGCTGGGTATACCATATGAGAACGTGTGGAACTTTGATAAGACTGGCGTCGCACTTGGTGTATGTACCAATTAGCAAGTCGTTGCAGATACGCGGAAGAAGAAGGCTTATAAGAAATCCCCAGAATCGCGCGAGTGGGTCAGCATATTAGAGTGCATTAATGCAGTGGGCAAGAAGCTGCAATGCCTCGTCATCTTTAAGGGAAGGAACCTCTAATTGACGTGGTTTCCCTTAGTCAACACACCTGACTGGCTTTACACAACCTCTAAGAATAGCTAGACGTCAAATGCTATTAGTATTAAATAGTTGCGGCGTATATTCATACCACAAACTTCACTACTAGGCAGCGGCCACCGGCTGCTTATTCTTAATGGACACGGCTCTCACACACCTATCGACTTTATGTGGGAGTGCAAGGAGAATAAGATACACCTTCTCTACCTCCCTGCGCACGCCTCGCACCTTCTTCAGCCCCTTGATCTAGCACCATTCTCTGTGGCGAAGTCACGCTATCGTGACGCGATCAGAGCGCTCTCTACACTGGATGACGCAGCACCTATTAAGAAGGAGCGTTTTGTGGCTTCATATAACCTTGCACGAGAGGAAGGGCACTTAGTAAGAGTAATAAGAGCTGGCTGGAAGGCTACTGGGTTGTGTCCATACAACCCAAAGCTGGTACTCCACTTATCGCAGATTACCGGGCGCCTAAGTACACCACCACCAGCAGATCTAGATGGAGCACAGTTTAAGTCATTGTTTGCAACACCACAGAGCTCTTAGCAGCTGCGGCGCGCGCAGCAGGCGCTGCTGGGGTCAGAGAACCTCTCGCGAAGTACCCGGGAGGTTCTTACTAAAGCAGCTAAGGCCATTGCCCTCACCAACGCCAGAGCAGCTGGGCTTGAAGCTGAGAATTAGCGCCTTAAATACCAACTAGATAGTACTAAGATTACACGGGTAAGAAAGCGTGTTCAAATTAAACTAAATGAGCGCTTTGCAAACATCGAAGCGATCAAGGCTGCGATGGCTCTGGCTGCTGCTCGAGAGGCAGAAAACGCTGCCAAAAACCCAGAAAAAGAAGCTGAGAAAGCAGCTAAGGAAGCAGAAGCCCGCAGTCTTGATTCAATGTGTACAATATACCAATTATAAGCGTTGTGGTTGAGTAGTCGCGATTCGAAGTGAGGTGGTTGCATTTGGTTGAGTGGCCGGAAAGTACGGGTGGCCGGAAAGTACCTTACACAGCTTAGTAGTCCAGCCTCGCATCTGCTCCAAGGACAATGCCACACCCTGTACATATCCGGTAGAACGAGTAGCCATTTCACGTATCTACACGTTAACGTCATCCTAGCGAGACAAGGGCGAATTCTGAGGCTTACCTACTTATGAGCTATAGCCGCTTCCTCGGTTCAGAGCTCCCCGCACGTGTTTTGTAATCATTAAAAACATCAAAAGCCTCAAGGGCTCTGACGCCCGAAGAATCATTAAGTTCACTGTCTATCACTGCGCTGAAAGTCATGTCCCTCAATACTGCAGGCAAGCCCACCATTGCTGTCGTCGGTGCTGGTCCAGGCATAGGCGAAGCCGTCGCCCGGCGCTTCGTATCAGAAGGCTTCATCGTCGCACTTCTGGCCCGGACAGAAGACAAGCTCAAGGCGATGGTCGCAGGCATTGATGAAGAATTCGGAAAAGGAGCTTCACACTACTATATCACCGATCTACGCATCGAGAAGTCTGTACTCTCCAGTTTCGCAAAAATTCGTCAGGAGTTGGGGCCGGTACAGGTGCTTGTCTACAACGCAGGTGCTCGACGCGTCAACGGCCGCTCTATACTCGATACCACGACAGAAGAGTTTGAGAGTTTTACGAAGATCAATCTCTTCGGCGCTTTCTGGTCCTCGAAGTGCGTCCTCCCTGACATGCTTGCGGCAGGGAAGGGTACGATCCTATTCACGAGCGCCACGGGCGCGCTTCGTGGCATGCCCGGGCTGTCCAGCTTTTCACCCGGCAAATTCGGCCTCCGATCTCTGTGTCAGGTCATCACACGAGAGTATCAGAGCCAGGGTATACACGCCGCCAATATCATCGTCGACGGGCCAGTGGACGGCAAATTGATCGGTGGGGTCAGGCGGAGACAGTGGGAGCGTGGAGGTGAAGAGGAAAAGCTTCAAGATGTTGGCTCGTACCTGATGCAACCGAGGGATCTGGCACACACGTACTGGTTTCTGCATACGCAGCCGAGAAGTACTTGGACACAAGAGTTGGACGTGCGTGCCATGAAGGAGACAATGTTCTCAAAGCTTTGAAAGTTTGCTGGCTCTTGAATCCCCGTCGCACTTCTTGGAGTTCTTGCCGAGAGTATCTGCTTGTTCGAGCTGGTCTGCGTTTGAGGCAAGGGACGACACCACATCTACCTCCACGTAGAGACGCCGAAATGAGTATTTGATTAATAGTGAAGCTGTTTCATTGCATGTGAAGAGACAACTCAATATCGCTCAATACGGCAATTATTGGTCTTCCGTCGAACGAGATAGGTTTTGAGGGAGGGAGATTGGATTTGCTACATTGACTCTCAGAAAACCGAAAGGTAGAAAGCATTTGACCTGATCTTGTTCGGACCAATGACCTTCAGCACGTAAGAGCCACGCTCAGTTGGAGCAGTGAATGTCACTTGACCATTTGCGTCCGAGGTACCCTTGTCCGAAAGTGTTGCTCCTGCAAAGGGAAAACCAGCTCCATTGTTTGGGTTAACGCTGGAGACGGTGACAGTCACTGTAGGTCCAGGAGCGACTGCGACGTAATCGGGGGACAACTAGATTGCGCATTAGCTTTGCGCTCAACGGCCACCAAGAGGAATGTTTATCGTACCATAAGGAGCATCCTGTTTGGGGCGAACACGTCGAAGGCGCAAAGGCCCCGGTCACGAGTTCGAGACTGAATCTGACACCCTCCAGTAGGGGTAAAAATTTCATTGCTTAGAACACCCCAAAAATGACTACCTGTCGAGGCTGTATAGCCAATGCGGTTGATGAGGAAATCTTGGAACTGATTAGAGTAGGTGCCGTCGTAGTCGAACTCAAATTGACGGGCTGCCTCGTCAATCTGCGTCGATAATGTCGCACCTGGGTTTGGGTTCGCGTTGTTGTTTGTTCCATCACATTTGTGCGTACCGCCGGAGGGCGTCGTAATGTCTCTGGGACCAGAGGCGATACACCCTTCGAAGATCGTGCCATCAGCTTCGTTTCCTTCAATGCGAAATCGTGCATTGGTAGCGGATGGCGCAGCAATATTCGAACACGTGATGAAGCTGGACGTGTAGGAAGACAGAGGCACACCACATGTCATGCCTCCTCCTCCTTCATACACTGTAGTAGTCGTTGTGCTTGAGCACGATTGTGTAGTTACCATGCCAACAGCTGTTGCTGTAGCTGTAACCGCAGCCTATCAGAAAGGTCAGTTTCAAAGGGGTGTGGTATCGGAGCAACGAGCTTACAGGAACACCCGCATTTTTAACAGACGTGGCGGTGACAGTGACAGTCCGAGTCGCTGTTGGGGTCAAGAAGCATGAGCAGGTTTTGCTAACTTTGGCAGTCAAAGCAGCCGGTTTCCCAGTGCAGCCAGCTGCCATAACGGCGAAGGCTCTGAAACGGGTCAGTCCATCGGCTAGCATATGAGTGTCTGTCCAACGTACGCGTCCTGTCGCTTTTCTTGCTCTCGTTAACTAACAACATGCTACTAGACAAAGCCGTATGATGTCGTCAATGCTTGCTGTTGAGTTACGGTTGTGCTACAGAGTGCTGGCGTCGTAACGGTAGTCGATGAGGTTGCGGTGATGGTGTTGGTCGCAGCAACAGGTGTGCTTGTGGTAACGACAGTCGAGGTGATGGCCTTGTATGTAGTGCCTAGAGGTGTCGTGTGGAGAAGTTTGGCACACGGCCGTTGCAAGTCTAGGCAGTCCCGGGTTCAGCTTCACAATGGAAACGCATTTGTCTGTGCATCCGTAAGTATAGCTCCGCAATATAGTGATGATTTGAGCTCATGCCAGCCTGACAGCTTTGTGCCAAAACGTTAGACGTGAGGGATGCCAACAGTACGGCATTGATGGACAGCTTCATGACAGTCAGTCTGTTTCTGTTGCTGTCTGGTAGTCAGGTAATCGGGACCGCGAAAGCTGACAGCGCTCTTTTTATACGCTGGACATAACCACGTTCCGTAGCTCAAGTGTGAGTAAAGCATGGCTGAAGCCAAGACTCTTTCCAAGCCCATGCCATGAGAGGAGCCGAGCTGGTCGTTGCGGCGGGAGACCGCACGACGAGGCCCTCTCCCGCAAAGGTAAGATCAACTCATATAGAGGCTGGCTGAGAGACTGCACCAGAACGAGTATTTGGCTGCACTATTTGGGATGTACACTTGACTGCACTATCCCGAATGAACATCTCGACTGAGAAGAAAGCCTGCTAACTCTCTGGCGGGCTTTCCTGCCACAAAGGTTATCGTCACCGGGTTGCCCATGACATGATAACTACTGTAGTCACTCCAGATGAAGGCGTTCTACCAGAGTATGACATGGGACTTCTCTTTTGAGGCTGACTTGGCCTTAGGTAACGGTACTGCGTCAGTGATGTCTCCATGACGGAGCTCCTCGATGTCGTGCTGCGGGCAAGGCCATAGGCGTCAGTCAGCCATTGAGAAAACGAGTATCGATTTCAGCCTCATTAGGAGCTTGCAGAAACCCTTGCATACACTTCGATTTGATCGGGATGTGCGCTGATGCGTTGAGGCCTCGACAAGGCGAAAGGAAGGCTGAAGCCGAGACTGGCCTAAGGGCGTTTAAGGCAGACAGCCTAACAAGGCTTCACGCGGCAACTCAGAACGTCGCTCGGGTGGCGTGAGGCATGGCAAAGCCGAATCGACAAGAGAATATACCACTAGGGTACTAGGGGGTGTAAAAAACACTGCCTACATGCAGTGTTAAGTACATTGAAGAAAGCCTGCAGATTATATAGCATTAGTTATGTTTTTTACCTAGGAATAAGTGTAAATACACCTTACTTTATTATATTTTTAGGTATTTATACTAACGTCAAACACCACTAAGCCAGACAAACCACTAAGCTGGACACTTTTCCTTAGCATTACGAACACTATGTTTAGGATAAGCACTTACTTACTACTCTCTGCAGAGTCTATATATAAGACACTTACATTAGACTTAGAATCTTCTATTATATCTTTTTAGCACGTACGAGCATTGTGCCTAGTCTTCCCACAGTTACTACAGTGCTATTAACCTAGCTAGGGCCTTTCCTAACCACTACTTACACGCGCTCTCTTTAGCACTGTACGAGCTATAGCTGCACTCTTAGCTACTAATAATACTGCTTCGCCGTACTCTACTATTCCGCTATGCTAGATCTGCTTTTGCTTTTGTGTTTTACGCTTAGTAATTGCTGCTAATTGCTCTTTAAGCTTATAGATGCGAGCTGCTTATACGACATTCTAGTGAAGCATCCTTTTAGCACCTTTTACTAGCTGCGAAAACCCTCCCCTAGCATCTTCTAGTGACTATACAATAGCTTCGCTTATAAGCCTTGCTTGCGATCTAAACTCGTGCAAATTACTTAGGGTTTGCAACTACTATAGTGTTTCTAGTAGAGGTAGTAGCAGTAGGGTGCGTAATTGTACGTTAAGCTAATCTAGGACGCGTTGCGCGTTAATAGGCATAAGTCCTAAAGCCTTAAAGGCCTTCTTGCAGTTGTTATACGTAAACACGTTAAAAAACGCGTCTTAAAATGCTAGAAGGAAGCCTTCCTTATTAATATAGTAAATCTAATTCTTTGCTAAGCCTTATACGTGTTAGGAGTACTTTAGTTTTAACAGCGAGAAACACACCACATTAAGTGGCTAGAGTATATGCGATAAGTAAGCAGGCATGCAAAGGGTAAGGATCTTGTGTATAAGGCAGTAGTCCTTAAAATCCTAGTTAAGGTGGCTTTTATAGCTATCTAGGATAAGTAGCCTGTATAACCCCTTTTAACGCGTCTTTGTATGCTAGTTAAAGTGCTTTAACTACTTAAGCCTAAGTGTATTGTTAGTCTAGCTGTTCTTAGAGACAGAGAGCTTCTAATTGTACGGTATGTTAGTCTCCTTGTACTAGGCAGAGATGTGTATGCGCCCTTTATAGATAATAAAGGGTAGAATAGCATACCTAGCAGCGCAGATGCTCTAGATGACTGTAACCCGCTCGCGATCACCTAGCTGGATAATAGTTGGCTTCGTACGCCTCTCTAAGCCTGTAACAACTTTTATTTAGGCAATAACTCCTATCTAAAAGCTAGTCTTATTAAAGTTATAGATGTTATTATTAAAGACCCTATACTTGTCTTTTGTCTCTTGTACAAGCTTAAACTATGCGCTAATAACCTCTAGGTCTTCCTAGAGTACTCTCTAACAGTCCTTTGCTTAATTAAAAGCTATTTTAAGCTCCTCTATATACTATACGAATTAGCCTGCCTAGTTCTTGCTAACAGGTGTCCTGCCACGTACAGCCAGTAGTTAATTGGCGATATCTGCTACCTTAGGCAACTAGAGGGGAAATCCACGCGCGTTAAGCTTAAGAATGTGTCGTATAATCATTTCCTCTTTAGCTATAGAGAGCTTCTGGCTATTAGGAGGTGCCTTAGGTTAAAACGTGATATTACGGCGCTAGTTAGAGAGCCGCTAGAAAGGCACGTTAAAAGCTGCAGCAGCACGTCGCATGCTCTAAAACTGTCCCTTATTATACGCCTAAAGGGCAAGAGCAATTCTGCCTTCTTGCTAAATTAATTCCTGCCTACGTTGTTGTTGCATGTTATATTATACAGCAAAGTTGTAATGCTAAGGAAAAGTGTCCGGCTTAGTGGTTTGTCTGGCTTGGTGGTGTTTGACGTTACTGTTTATACTATATATCTCTTACACCTATAGGTTTAAGTACTAGTCTACTACTCTAAATATTTAGTTTTATACTATAAACTCTCTATAGCGTATATATATATTAAACTCTATTCTTATTAATATAGTAAAGTAAGTAAAATAAGTAAAGAAAACAAAGTAAGTAAAGAATATATAAATACTTTATTTTTAGTTATATTCTATAAGGTGATATACTATTTACTATACTAGTAGTAGTACTATATCTACTACTAGTATATTACTACTAACCTTAGACCTATATATAATATATATTATAGAATATTATATTTAGAGTAGGCGTGCTTATTTACTAAAAGTATTAGGCCCTATCTACCTGTTACGATCTCTGGATGAACAGGTACTGATAGGAAGCAGGGCAACACTTGGGTAACAGCGTGTCACGTGTCACGTGATACGCCATCCCGCTAAGACGCACCATCCTGGGGTTAACAGGATAGTATGCTATCCTATGATGGTAAACTATCCTATAATAAACAGGATAGTACTAGAAGCACAGGATGCCACTACTCTCCTTTAGAAGTATATATCTTAGTAGGAACACAACTCTTACAGTTCGTGTTTAACCTTAGTTAATTAAGTTACTTCTTAGAATCTTAACCCTTAACAATAACAAGCCGTATTGCACGTTGCTTATACCTTTATTACCCTAAGCTGTTATATTAGACTTCGTCTAGACGCAGTTCACCCTACTGTTCTAGAGCCAGTACTCATCCCTTAAGAACTAACTAGAACTAGTACTATATTAGACTTCGTCCAGGTACGACTTCAACACTACCTAGCAACATCTAGTAGAGGCTTAGCTAATAATATAGTACTATTCTAGCTAGGCTTACTTATTAGAGTAAGTTATAATCTTTTTTAGGTTTACTAGCGTAGGTAGGCTAGGTCTATATCTAATAAATAACTTACTCTATTACCTATAACGTACCCCACGGGCGAGCCGGTCAACGGGCGAGTCAGTCACTTTTGCCAAGCCCCCACTAAAACCTGACCCATTATGGCCTATACACCACACTTTAGCACTCTATAGCAGACTACAGCACAGTATTATTTAGAGACCTCTTCTACATTAATCTTGCACGTTTGCGCATTGTGCCTAGTCTAATTGCACCTTCTACAGCGCCTTTAGCTTAGCTTACCCTCTTAAGCGCGCACCTGTTTCTTCGCCCTCTTCCTATCACTACGCGCCCTAAACTCCTTTAGAGCTACTAGTCGCTGCCTATCTTTAACTATTAGGGTCCCTTCCTTCTAAACCCGCTTTCTTTTATGTGATTTTTGTTGCGTAGCGGCTGTTACGATCCTCATGCACAGGAACGGCACAGCAATAAGTAACCACCAACCAGACCTCGGACTCAGCCATCGTGAGTGGAGAAGCGACCACCAGGTCGCATCACGTGACTGCTCGTCAACGAGCATGGCACGACATCGCTCGCCGACGAGCACCAAGTCATCTCTTATTGGACTAACTCTAGTCGCTCGTCAACGAGCACTCTTATACTATCAGTATATAGCATGTAGGAACACAACCCTTATAGTTCGTGTTTAACTTAGTCAATCAAGTTACTTCTTAGAATCTCACATTAACCATAACTAGCTGCATTGCGCATTGCTTAGACCTTAGTTAACCTAAGCTGTTATATTAGACTTCGTCTAGACGCAACTCACCCTACCGTTCTAGAGGCTAAACTTATCCCTGAGACCCAACAGAACTAGTACAATATTGGACTTCGTCCAGGTACGACTTTAACACTTTGAACACCCCTAAGATAAGTTCTACTTTAGGATCACGTGCTACCCCTAGTAGCTCTCGCACAAACAACAATCACGAGGAGGAAGACGTTGACATGGAAACCTAGAGCAATGTCATTCCAGGTGTTGCCGTAGCCAAGCCCGAGTTCTAGGATGGTGAACGCCGCAAGCTAGAAGACTGGCTTATTAAATAGGACCTATACTTCATGTTCCAGGGATCTAGGATCCCTAAAGAGAAGAAAGTCACCCTCGTAGCGAGCTACATGCGTGGATGAGCCTTTACGTGGATTAAGCCATTTCTTTAACGTTACCACGCCACTAGTGACTTAACTGACATCGACCCTTAGTTTAAGGACTTTAACCTGTTTAAGGAACAGCTTTGACCCGTATTCGGAGTCTTAAACGAACTAACCCTCGCACGACGCGACATCTAACGCATTTAACAAGAGAAATCTGCCGCTGACTACGCCGCTAACTTCTAACAGCTGGCCACGTACACTAGTTAGGACGACACCGCGTTGATGACTATGTTCCGACAAGGACTGAAGCCTAGGGTCAAGGAGGAGCTCATGCGTACTGCAGCCTCCGTTGACACCTTCGAAACCTTAGTCAACGAAGCCATTAGCATCGATGTGCGACTCCAGGAACTCCAGCAGGAGCTCTAAGACGATCCACGGGCGCGCGTTGCCTTTACTGACAAACGCCCGCCACCACGCACACTATAGCACAACAACAACTTTAACCGCAGACAACGCAGCGGTCGTTATCAATCCAACACAGGACGACGCATCCACTAGAACACGAACAGTGGATACCACAGACTAGAAGCCATAGACCTATTAAACATTAACAAAGGACCTGATAGGTGGAACAATAGTAAAGGGAGCACACCAGACAAGTCTAAGTCTACCTGCTACAACTGCGGTAAGATAGGACACTTTGCTAGGGACTGCCGAATGAAGAACAAGGTCATTTGCCAGTTAAACGTACTTACTAGCACGAATGCCGATACTAGTAAAGAATGGGAAGTTCTCACTAGAGATATGGGCTGTCTTATAGAAGACACAGAATCAGAGCATGACGACGCTCACGACTACATCAACAACGATGATCGCTTTAATCGCGCACCTACACCACACCAGGAGTTCTTCAAACTAGTTGCCACACGATTAGAACGACAAGGACGTCGCAACCGCCGAACCAAGATGCAACGCAACGGCGTTGGACACTGGGTAGAGCGAGCTGAGCAAGAAGCTGTAGACGCAGGAGTTATTGTTCGAACTCAACCCTGCACCTACTAGAACAGCGCGACTTAGACAGAAGAAAATAACCCTGTATTAGTTGTTAGCCTACAACCACAGTACGACCTGGACCTCTAAAACATGAAGCATGGACTACGATCATGGACTGCATGCCCTTACGACCACTGCCCTATCTACTACGATGCTAAGGTCAGCTTAGGATGGTTCCCTAGCCTAAAGGCGACCTGCAAACTTATGTGGTACGACTGCAAGAAGGACATGTGTGAAGTACACCTGTGGGACAAGCGTTCCAAGCTGCACTTCCCAGGTACCGACGACCCGCAGCAAATCATCCAGATGCAACTTGTTGTCAACGGTAGCTGCTACAACGTACACTGGCAGCACTGCTTAAACCAAGATTGTGACTTGCACTGCGACAGTAAGTACAACAACGGATTCAGAGATGAGGAGCCTTTTTTAGGATTACGCCTACGCGCTCTGGGGATCGATCCCTCAATTCCACAGGGGCCGATCCACTCATCAAGCTCCCCATCGTATTAGGAGGAGTTGGGATGACGGCATTATTGGACTCTAGAGCACAATTAAACTACGTCTCTTCATGAGCTGTGTGGCGAGCTGGACTTAAGCCACAGCGGAAGCAGAACCCTTACCCGCTCAGAGTAGCCAACGGAGAACCAATGCCGGCGGAATCAGAAATCACCTATGAGGTATTGTCTGTTCTGTTACAGATACAGAACCATTTTAAGCAGTTAGACCTAGACGCGTTCGGGATGGCCACTTACGACGTCATTTTAGGCCTGCCATAGTTACGAAAGCATAATCCGCGGATTAATTAGAAGAATCGACAGCTTTCGTTCGACGGGTGCAGATGCGGCACTACTGCACGCCAGCCTACGCGACCCACGCTGGAGTTGGTAGATGAGAAGGAGATCAACAACATCTCTTCGACTATAACAACGCGCCAAGATAGAGCGGTTGGCCGAGTGGACTAGAAACGCCCCTCCACGACGGTTACGGAGACTAAGAGTGCACCTCTGGACATACTAGAGGAATACAGAAAGTATGCCTGGATGTTTACAGAAGAGTTATCCGCAAAAGCGCTACCTAAGCATCAACCTTAGGATTGCGAGATTAAACTCATAGAAGGGAAAGAACCACCCTTCAGGCCGATATACCAGCTCTCTGAGAAAGAACTAGCAGAGCTGAGGAGATACCTTAAGGAGAATCTTGAGAAGGGGTTTATCAGAAAATCCGAATCCCTAGCAGGATTTCCTATCATATTCGTTAAGAAGAAAGACGGATCCCTACGCCTATGTGTTGATTATCAAGCACTCAACAAAATCACTATCAAGAACTAATACCTGCTGCCTAACATATCTAAACTACAGGATCGACTACAAGGAGCGAAGTTCTTCACCGCACTTGACTTGCGCGGAGCGTACAACCTAATACGCATAAAGGAAGGCGAGGAATAGAAGACGGCGTTTAGGACCCGTTACGGACACTACGAGTACAGGGTCATGCCATTTAGGCTAACTAATGCACCAGTAGTTTGTCAGGCACTTATTAACAACGTACTACAAGAGCACCTGGACATCACTGTGGTGGCATACCTTAACGATATCCTAGTGTACAGCAAGACACTAGAGGAACACAAGGTCCACATCAGACAAGTGTTAGACTGCTTAGCAACAGCAGACCTCAGGCTGAAGCCAGAGAAGTGCGAATAGCACAAGGAAGAAGTTAAGTTCCTTGGCTATGTCGTAGGAAGGTTTGGAGTCAAGATGAGCGCAAAGAAAATTAAAGTTATGAAGAGTTAGCCAACGCCTACATTAGTTAAGGGAATCCAGGAATTCCTAGGCTTTGTCAACTTCAACCGACGCTTTATCAAGGACTACTCCCTGAAGGCCTTACCGCTTACGAAACTCACACGGAAGGACACACTATTCCAATGGGAAAAAGCGCAAGAAGACGCGTTCCAATCGCTTAAGCAAGGATGCATAGAGCCACCCACGTTGATTACGTTTGAGAGCGGCAAACTGATGCGCCTCGAAACGGATGCCTCAGATCTGGCATTAGGAGCTTGCATCACGCAAGAACGAGACGGACAATGGCACCTGATTGCCTATCACTTAAGGAAGTTCACGGGACCCGAGGAACGCTACGATGTACACGACAAGGAGCTCATGGCCATCGTCGATGCGTTACGACACTGGAGAGTATACGCAGAAAGCTGCTCAGAACTCACCATCTACACGGATCACAAGAATTTGGTACATTTCACTACCACTAAGGTTTTGAACAGGCGACAAGTTCGCTAGTCAGAAATGCTTGGTTAGTACAAGTTCAAGATCCTGTACACGCTAGGAAAGGAAAACGGCAGAGCAGACGCGCTTAGCTGACGCCACGACCTCGCAGGCGAAAAAACAGTCAACAAGTTCGCCATACTCAGAGTTAATAAGGATAGATCACTAGGACTATCGCAACAACTTAACCTCGTGCTTAGTATTAAGCAAGAAAAACACATACCAGCGCAAGTACTAGAAGAACTAGAAGAAGAAATCATCAGCCGGCACCACGATGACCCGCTGCATGGACACCCTAGTATTGCGAGAACGATGGAACTTATTAAGAGACATTACGAGTTCCTGAACATGCGAGACAAGGTCAGCAAGTTTATTAAGAATTGCGTAAGCTGTCAGTAAAACAAACACAGCACACACGCTAAGTACGGAGAAGCACAGGCAATGGAGCCACCAACGGCCCCATAGACGAACATCACGATGGATTTCGTCACGCAGCTGCCTATCTCTAAGGATCCTGTTATAGGATACAGCTACGACTCTATCTTCGTCGTAGTGGACTGATTCACTAAGTACGCTGAAATGATACCCTTCAGACATAGCTACACTGCTGAACAGTTAGCGCACGTCTTCAAGGACCGCATCATCCGCTACCATGGTATCCCAGAATCGATCATCAGCAATAGAGATAAGCTCTTCACGTTAAACTATTAGACCACACTTCTAGCAGCATTAGGTACTAAGAAGAAGCTCTCTACAGCCTATCATCCGCAGACGGATAGACAGACAGAAAGAGTGAACCAGACAATGGAGACGTACCTCCGCATCTACTGCAACTAGCAGCAGGATAATTGGGTTTCACTACTGCCTATGGCACAAATTGCATACAACAACAAGCTTTCGGAAGCAACGGGCTACTCGCCGTTCTTCGCGAACCACGGCAGACAGCCAAATCTCTTTACAAGATCATTGGACAGTAGCATCTAAACGGAATCAGCGATCACCTTAGTCGAAGCACTGAAGGAAGTACACTAGAAATCGCTTAATAACATCGCTAAAGCTCAGTCAAGGAGCATTTCTTATGTTAACAAGAAACGAAAAACGGCGCCTCTGCTAAAGGAGGGGGATAAAGTGTACCTCCTCACGAAGAACCTACGCACACGGCGACTAACGAAAAAACTGGATAAGGTTAAGGTTAGACCATTTTTCATTTCTCAACGAATCAGCCCGGTCAACTATTGACTCGCGCTGCCTAAGGATGCAAAGATCCATCCCGTGTTCCACATCTTGTTGTTGGAACTAGCTGACCCCAAAACGCTAATCCAGCAAGACTTCCACTACTAGGCAGACGGCCAGGACGAGTAGGAAGTTGAAAAAATAATAACACATTAGAAGAAGGGACGAGGAATCCAATACCTAGTTAAATGGTTAGGATACCCCAACTTAGAGAACACATGGGAGCCAGCGACCTACCTTACGAACTGCCGCTAATTAGTACGTGAGTACCATGATTCGCAACTGACTGTTCGATAAGACTAAGCGCGCCCTATGTTGCAGGAGAAGCACAAATCCCAATCAATGCTGCGGGGCAATCCATTTCCTCAGCGACATCTAACTCTCCGGCCTGAACCATTTCATTCGCCATACACAGCGCCTTTTGCCGCGCGCGATCATTCGCCTGTTTTAGGATCTTCTTATTTCGTAACAACCGTGCGATCACGGTTGCCAGCAAAGTTTTGTCCTCTTCAACCTTCTTCTCGTACTCCTTGCGAGTTTTATCTAGCGAAGCCCAGGACATATTCACGCAAGGCTTCCCCGCCTTCGTACACTCCGAACACTTCAGACGACTGGAACCCTCTAGCATAATGTAACACTCGTGGCCTTTGAAGAAATAATGATTGCAAGGAACTTTAGCGGGTGTGTTAGCTCAACGAATCTCTGAAGCAAGGCGGATGTTGCGGGCATGGGAAGACATCTTGACTTACAGGTCACCAGATGCGGGGGCTACGGATTATATGTAACTCCGAAACTAGATCACGTGGTTTAAGGACAAACCCTAGAAGGAGGGAGGATAGTGTTACGATCCTCATGCACAGGAACGGCACAGCAATAAGTAACCACCAACCAGACCTCGGACTCAGCCATCGTGAGTGGAGAAGCGACCACCAGGTCGCATCACGTGACTGCTCGTCAACGAGCATGGCACGACATCGCTCGCCGACGAGCACCAAGTCATCTCTTATTGGACTAACTCTAGTCGCTCGTTAACGAGCACTCTTATACTATTAGTATATAGCATGTAGGAACACAACCCTTATGGTTCGTGTTCAACTTAGTCAATCAAGTTACTTCTTAGAATCTCACATTGACCATAACTAGCTGCATTGCGCATTGCTTAGACCTTAGTCAACCTAAGCTGTTAGATTAGACTTCGTCTAGACGCAACTCACCCTACCGTTCCAGAGACCAAACTCATCCCTGAGACCCAACAGAACTAGTACAATATTGGACTTCGTCCAGGTACGACTTCAACAGCGGCCTTGTTAGCCGCTTAAAGCTCCTTAATTTTCTGTTAAGCTAAAACTAGCTTATAGGATAAGATTACTCCCCCCTTTGCGTAGTGCTTAAGCGCGCTAAGCACAGAGTTTAGTGAGCTACCTTGCTACTTCTTATACTTCTCTTAAATTAGAGTAGATTGCGACCTAAATTCTAGGGTATTGCTTAGGGTTTATAACTGCTAGAGTAGGCTAATTTAGGGGAGTAGTAGCGATAGGGTGCGCAGCTTCACATCCAGGGCTAATATGACGCGATCTGGGGCAAAGGGAGCCAATCTGGCCCCTTAGAACCCTCCTTAAATGTTACTAGGGGTGATAGCTTTCTTATAAGCTGCTATAAAGTATAGGAGGAACTCCTGCTTTATAATGTAGTTAATCTAGTTGCGCATAAGCTTATTAACCTTAACCCTATACGCCTTCTTTAGAGGGCCAAAACAACCCACATCAAGTGGCTAAAGGAGGTGGGATAAGTATAGAGGCATGCATAGGATCACAATCTTCTAATCCTTGCAGTATTGCGTGAATTCTGGAGTGTTGTGGCTCCTATAACTGTTAATAATTAGCAACTAGTAGCTGCTAACAGTGCGCGCCTTTATATGCCTGTTAAAGTGCTTTAACTAGTTAAAACCAAGCTTATTAGTAGTCTAGCTGTTCTTAGAGATAGCAATACTCCAATCTTAGGGCAGGTTGTTGTCCTTGTACCAGCTAGACTGGTGTTAGCGGGCTTTAAAGATGATGTAGGGTGGAATAGCCCATCCTGTGGCATTAATGCCCTTAATAACTGTTACCCACTCCTAGTTGCCTAGCTAGACCTGCTTTGCTCGTCCTAGCTTCTCTGCATCTGTTACAATAACTCTAGTGGATATCTGGCCTATTATAAAGCCTGTCTTGTCAAAGTTGTACGTGTTGTTGTCCTAGATGCTATACTTGACTTTAGTAGTAGCTACAAGGTTAAACTAGCCCTGTATAACCTTAGGGTCCTCGCAGAGGGCTCGCTTATAGTCATACTTGCGATTAAAAACTGTTTTAAGCTCCTCCTGACGCGAAACAAACCTACTAGCCCACCTTAGGCTAATAGGGGCTAAACTGCGCTCTTTTAGCAGAGAATTGGCTATATCAGCCACAAATTCAAGCTAGGGGGACTTGTTGAAGTTGTACTTTAAGCAAAGCTCGTAAGCACGTGTTCTATTGGTTCTCGAGGATAAGTACGGTGACAGGAGTCCGAGGGGTTGGTTTGCAATGAGGTGTACAGATACGATCTGTCAGTCTCGAAGGCAAGGGTAACGATGAGTAGTACAGAGTAGACTGTCTAGCTCGAAGGTTAAGTTGAGATCCAAAGACAAACTTGATTGACTAGGTTGAACACGAACCTTAAGGGTTGTGTTCCTATGTGTTTATATACTTAGGAGATTTGTCCCGTATCCTCGGCGTGTGTGGCCTCTCGAGGTTCATGGCTTCACGCGGTGCCGTGGCCTCTCGAGGTTCATGGCTTCACGCGGTGCCGTGGCACCTTGAGGTTCATGGCTTCACGCGGTGCCGTGGCACCTTGAGGTTCATGGCTTGGCGAGGTGCCAGTGTCTTTCGTCACGTGACTCGTGACACGTCGTCGTCTTAGCGCTGCCCCGCTTCCTATCAGTACCTTGTGAGTTCATTGATCGTAACAGGACTCTCCTCGCGTAACTAGCTCAAGTATGCGCATAATAATCACCTACTCCTCTACGCTAGTTAGATTCCGTAAGTTAGCCATAATATTAACGCGTAAAGGTTGTCTAGCGCGTTGTTAGTGTAGTGTAGTTCAAGAGACGCTGTAGATAGCTGCAGCGCGTCGCTCTAAGAGATTCGCGTCTTGTTTAAGAGCTTAGAGCGCAAGCTGTATCTAACACTCGTTTAACGCGTTAAACTGTACTTGTTGTAGACGCATTAGTGTAGGGAGGGAGTTTTAGTGTGGTCTTGGCAAAAGTGGCCCGCTCGTTGACCGGTCCGCTCGTTGTACATGTACGTTAGCGCCCGTACGCTGTCTTTAAAGGGGCAAAACAGCCCACATTAAGTGGCTGCAGGAGGTGTGATGAGTGCAGAGGCATACATAAGGTAACAATCTTGTTATCCTTGCAGTATTGCTAGAACTAGAGCAAGTTATGGCTCTTATAGCTATTAATAAGCAGCAGTTAGTAGGTACTAACAGTACGCTCCTTTGTATGCCTATTAAAGTGCTTTAACTACTTAAAACCAAGCTTATTAGTAGTCTAGCTGTTACTAGAGACTCTAATAACCTAGTCCTAGGGCAGGTCTTCCTCCTTATACTAGCTAGAGAGGTAGTAGCGCGCCTTAAAGATAACAAAGGGCAGGATAGCCTATCCTTTCGCATTAATGCCCTGTATGACTGTTGTCCACTCCTAGTTGCCTAGCTAGACTGCCTTTAGCCTTCCTTATCTCTCTAAAGCTGTAACAACTGCTCCTTAGGAGATCTAGCCTATTATAAAGCCTGTCTTATTAAAGTTATACGTGTTGTTATCCTAGATACTATACTTAGCTTTAACGTTAGCTACTAGGCTAAACTAGCCCTGCACAATCCTAGAATCCTCGCAGAGGGCTCGCTTGTAGTTATACCTGCAATTAAACTTTACTTTAAGCTCTAGTTAACGCTTTACAAACATACTAGGCTAGTTTGTGCTAACAGGGCCTAGATTGCGCTCAGCGCGCAGAGAATTAGCCATTGCAGCCACATCTGCTAGCTAAGGGCTAAATCCTCAGGTGTCTAGCTTAAGTATGTGATTAACAATCACCTGCTCCTCTAGATTATCTAGCCCTTATAAGTTAGGCATAGTATTAGCTTATAAAGGTTGTCCTGCGCGTTAGTCGCTTAGTGTGCTTTAAGGCACCCTATAGATAGCTGCAGCGCGTTGTTGTAAGAGATTCGCGTCTTGTTTAAGAGCTTAAAGCGCAAGCTGTACTTGCGCTTCCTAAGGCGCGTTAATATTATGTTATTATTAAGGCATTAGTGTAGGAAGGGTACTTTAGTGGGGGCTTGGCAAAAGTGACCGACTCGCCCGTTGACCGGCTCGCCCGTGGGGTACGTTAGTATATATATAGATTAGATAACGTCTATACTAGTCTTGTGGAACGCCTGCTCTAGTGGAACGCTTTTGCCAAGACTCTCCCCTATCACACCCTACTTTAGCCCGCATTAGCCCACTCTGGGCCTGTATAGGGCAAAGTAACCTGTAATATTACTTAGAGACTATTTCTACATCATTCTTACACGTTCGCGCGTTATGCCCTGTCTCTCCGCACCTTCCACAACGTTGTTAGGATGGTTCACCTCCTTTAGCGCGCACCTGCTTCTTTAGCTTCTTACCATCGCTACGCGCGCCAAACTCCTTTAAAGCAGTTAATCGCTGCGCCTCTCTAATCGTCATACTCCCTCCTGACTAGATCTTCTTTCTTTTGTGCGATTTACGCTCTGTTGCAGCTGCTAGAGCCTCTTGAAGCTTATCACGTTCCTTCCTTATCAACGCAAGCTGGTGCGCTACCTTTGCTCCCCCCTTTGCATAGTGTTCTAGCGCGCTATACACTGAATTTAGTGAGCTGCCCTGCTGCCTTTCATACTTGTCTTAAATTAGAGTTAATTGCGACTAAAATTTAAGCAGGTTTTTAGGGGTTTAGGACTGCTAGGGCTTGTCGTTGGTAGGGAGTGGTGGTGATAGAGTGCGCAGCTTCACATTAAGGGTTAATATAACCTGTTCTAGGTTAAAAGGGACTAGTCTAGCGCCTTAGAACCCTCCCTAGATGTTGCTAGGGGTAATAGTCGCATTGTATGCAGCTTTAAGGCATACTAGGAACGCCTGCTTGTCTATGTGGTTAATCTAGTTGCGTGAGAGCCTGTTAACCTAATGCCTGTACTCCTGCTTTAAAGGGGCAAAACAACCCACGTTAAGTGGCTGTAAGAGGTGCAATAAGTGCGCAGGCATTGTAAGAGTAACAATCTTGTTCTCTTTGCAGTATTAGGTGAATGCTGCTGCCTAGTGGCTCTTATAGCCGTCTACAAGTAGCAAACAGTGGGTCCTATAGGTACGCTCCTTAGTATGCCTGTCAAAGTGCTTTAACTAGTCAAGACTAAGCCTGTTATTAGTCCAGCCGTTCTTAGAGACCCTAATTACCCAGTCTTGGGGCAGATCTTTGTTCTTAGTCCACCTAGTCTGGTGATCTTTGCCTTTAAGGATGATGAAGGGTAGGATAGCCCAGCCTGTAGCATTCACGCCTAAAATTAACGTAGCCTACTCTTTACTGCCTGGCTGGACCTGCTTTGCTCGTCCTAGCTTCTCTGCGTCTGCAACTACTGCTCTAGGGGTAATCTGACCTATTGCAAAGCTAGTCTCGTTAAAGTTGTACATGTCTTTGTCTACAATGCCGTACTTAGCTTTAACATTAGCTACAAGGTTAAACCAGCCTTGTATCATCTTAGGATCCTCGCAGAGAGCTCTCTTGTAGTCGTACTTGCGGTTAAACTTTACTTTAAGCCTTAGTTGACGCTTAACAAAGTTATTAGGCCAGTCCCGCCTAACAGGGGCCATTCCGCGCTCTTCTCGCAGTATATTAGCCATATTAGCCACATCTGACAAGCGAGGGGGTGCTCCTCGCTGTATAAGGTAAAGAACGTGATCAACAACCGCTTCCTCCTCGCACTTATCTAGATACCGTTGGCTAGGCATAGAATCAGCTCTTGAGGGCTGTCTAACGCGTCGTCAGCTTAGGGTGCTTTGTTGTACGTCATAGATAGCTGCAGCGCGTCGCAGGGAGAAATTCGCGTCTTGTTTAAGAGCTAAGAGCGCAAGCTGTATCTAACACTCGTTTAACGCGTTTATTTGGCGTTATTAGGGGGGCATTGAGATAGTGATAGTATTTCAGTGTGGTCTTGGCAAAAGCGTTCCACAAGAGCAGGCGTTCCACAAGACTACAGTGTCCGTGCACCTCGTGCACGGTTTCATCTTGTGCACGCGAAAACCACCTTTGGCAACCACCAAAATGAGGTTGTAGAGCCACACACAAAAGCTATTATATAGAGATTTTTTATCGTAACAGTCTACTAACTCTTACAATGCTTACCCTGCTCCTATTTTTTATTTAGGCGCGTAGTGCGGCTGCTGCGTGTAGTAATTAGTGGAGGTGTTAGGGAAGGCGACGCCTCTACCACAACCTGTGTAGCACCACGCACACGCTGTTTTTTAGCTGCAGGTTCTGTAGGTACCTTTTGTAAGGCCTTGCGCTTGCCTGTTTGGGATAATTAGATAGATTTAGCAGCGTCGCTCTCTTATTTTCTTCGTTATTTCTTGGCTTTCTTAGCAGCCTCCCTGAGGGCTTTCTCTTCCTTTATCCTCGCTTGCTCCACCTTCCGCTGCTCCTTCTCTCGCTCCTTCTGAAGCTTCTTCTCAGCTGCCTCTGCCTTACTGCGAGCTTTTGCAGCAGCTTCCTTAGCTTGTTAGCGGGTATTTTGACGCAGCTAAGCTTTGGCTTCATCTACCTTCGTTAGAGACCACAACATCGCGTTAGAAGTATAAGACTTAGAGGTCTGTAGCAGTATTACTTGGCAGTACCTCTAGGAGGTCTTCTAGGTATTAATTTAGTTGCGTAGGCCTTCATTTTCTACCTCTAGAAGGGAGTTGCGAGCTGCTAAGTAGTTTAACGTGCAAACTAGCTTCCGCGCCTTATAACTTATAGGGTCCCTTACTGTTTTGTTGCAAAACTGTTTAATCGCGATCCTATTAACGTCAAGCAATAGAGATAGGGTTCGTAGTAGCTCGCTAAGCTTCTTCTTAAATCTATTAAGTATAGTAGGTGGGTTTAGTGGTGAGATACCTGTGGCTTAGAACGCGCTTAGCACAAGCTTAGAGGTAAACGTTTAGTACCAGGCAGCTTGGAATAGCTTGTAGAAGTGATGCTTTTTGATGCTAGTTAAGGCCTGGCTTTAGTGGAGCTGTTTAGTGACTTCTTTAGAGTAGTTGGTACTAAAAGGTAAGAAGCAACCTACATCAAGCAGCTCTAACGTCTGGGTACTGTAAGGTGGGTAGATAAGTAGCAGGATCTTATGGCAACAACAATAGTTAATAAAAGCTATTGTTATGTGAGAGCTGTGGCTGTTAAGTAGGAGTAGGCGCCAGCTACTGCGAGTCTTACTCTTAGTCTCCCGCTCAAACACTTGTTCAAGCCAGGCAAGACCAACCTTATCATTCGTCCAGCCAGAGGGCGTCGCAGTACTATAGGTAGAGTCTTTTCCTGCGTCTAGGTCCTCTATCTAGGACAATTGTAGAGCGTTTGGCTAGCTAGCGAAGATAAGGACTAGCGGCAACGTTAAACTATCAGCGCAGATAGTTGCAATAATTGTTGCCTATTCTCTATTGCTATCCTGCAAGCTCTAGCGCTTGCCTTTTGCCTTCTAGCTTGCCTTACTAAACACCCTCTTGCTTTTATTCACTAATGTAATCGCAAGGCCCTTCTCATCCATATTGTACGTGTGCTGTGGCTTAATAGAGTATTCTTTAATTTTAGAACGTAGTAGGTTAAAATAGTATAAGTACTTTTCGCTATCGTTAGCGTTATGGCGTGTAGCGTCCATGGCGGAGGTCCATTTGTATATGAGCTTATCGTGGTGACGGTGCAGGAACCAAGTAACCCAGGCATCTCTAATAGGACTGTGAGCAACTTTAGAGGCGAAATTTTGTACTATTTGCCTTGTAGGCGATAGGCCTTAGCTTAAAAGGTCTATTATATAATTACAGAGCTCATCTTCTTGTTATGGGGTGATCTTCTGCTGTTTGAAGTAACCGTGTTCACGCGACGCGCATACGCCTCGGTGCCGCCGCGACAGGGTGGATCGCGACACTGAAAACTGTTCAGCAATTTTAGTATAGGAAAGTTCATCAGCTGCATCTGCTGCGTCACAGGCTTCAAGCGCAGCTTCTAAATCCATGTCGTTGTTGAGTTATCGCGTTGAGGAAATTGACGCGTTATGGTGTTGGCGTGCACGAGATGAAACCGTGCCCGTGCGCCCGATGAGCCAGTTCAGCCGATGAGCCACCCAAACGAGATGCCGACGATAGGAAAATGAGGCTGTGGAGCCACACCCAAAAGCTATTATCGCGAGAATTTTTGGAGTATTAATCTATAGACGTATGCGTTATTTCCTATTTAATTGAATTTCGCTGGCGTCTTGACTTGCCGGCCGCGCGTCGTCGTTTTGGGTGGTGCGGGCGGCGGCGCAGGTGCAGCCACAGGCCGACTCACAGCAGCTACAGCACAACAACGCTTTGCTGGAATTTTAGCCGCTTTGTGTAAGGCTGTTCACTTGCGTCCTATTAGTGTATAGTAAGATTTTAGAGCAGTTACAGCGTCGTCTTACTGCTTTTTGAGCGCTCGTTTGGCAGCCAGCGCTGCAGCTTGTGCTTTCTTCGCCTCGCGACGCTCCTCCGCAGCACGCTGTCAAGCCACCTTTGCATCCTCTTTCTGCTGCTTGTTGTATGCTGTTGCCGCTGCCCTTGCCTCTCTATCGCGAGTTTTTTGAAGCTGTAGCTCCGCGGCTTCGTCGAGTTCTGCAGCTTTGCGCGCGCGCTCGCTGGCAAGCTTCCTAGGACTGTAGAAGACAGCGCCGCCGTGCCAGTCGTCGCCTTCTTGTGTAGTGAGTGTCGTCCGCTGCGCCAGGCGCTTCTTGATAACGTTAATCTTGTGTTCTAGCTCCTCGTTGCGAGCGTGAAGCAGCTCATTGTTGACCTGTAGCGAGTGGATGCTCCGCGACAGCCGCTTGGATTCAATTCTAGCCTTGTCAGCGACTGCAGCGTCAAGAATTTTGCGCAGCTCAGGCTAGCTATCGCCGTCGCCGTGCTCTCCAATTTCTGCGTCTTCATCGTGAGGTTGTGGGTGGTTGTTGAAGCGTTTTAGGACAGCGTCCGCCTCCATCAGCCACACTCCTGTAGCTTGAAAACTCTTCAATATAAGCTCCGAGGTCATCGTAGCGCTCCACGCCGGCTAGAAGTTGCTGTAGAAGTCGCGCTTTGTGATCCTCGTGAGGCCTTGGGTTTGCTGGAGGTAGTAAGTAAGCTCCTCAGTGTAGTGCCTCGAAAGTGGCGCGAAGAGGACGACATCAAGCGGCTACAAGCTGTGGGTTAAATAAGGTGGAAAAACCATAAGGAGGATGCGATTAGCGTCGCAATACTCTAAAAATTCAGGCGTGAGGTAGCTGCCGTGGCCGTCAAGGATCAGAAGCCGCTATTAACGGCGAGCTTTGGCTGCTGTATGGCGATCGAACACCTGCTGAAGCCAGGCAAGCCCTAGGTCGTTGTTTGACCATCCCGTCGCCGAGTGGGAGACGAAGATCTCGTGTTGTTCGGCCATGAGGTCGTCTACCCAGGTCGATTGAATCCCAGAGGTGCCCTAGTAGATGAGAGCGGGCGGTAATGACTCTCCAGAAGCGCATACGCAAGCCAGCAGCGTTACCCATTCCCTGTTGCCATCTCTAAGCGCCGCGGTGCGCTCTTTTAACTCCCAAATTGCCTTAGAAACTATCCGTTTAGTGCGGCTGTTAATGCCGACAAAGAAGCCTTTCTCATCTATATTGTACGTGTTGCGCTCTTCAACACCGTGCTCACGCATCTTAGAGTGCAGTAGATCGAAGTACAACTCGTACTTTTGCTTGCTGTCAGCTAAATAGCGCTCACGATCCATCCCGGTGGTCCATTTGGTGGTAAGCCTGTCGGCGTGGTGATGCAGAAACTAAGTAATCCAGCTTTCGGAGACCTCCCTCTTCGTGATTGTCGTAGCGAAGTTTTGCAACATGCTTCTAGTAGGTGGTAAGCTGTCTCTTATGCATCTTTCTATGTACTTTACAAGTATATCCTCTTGTTGTAGGCTGAGTAGCTGTTAATAGCGCGCTTCTTCTGCATTTAAGCGTGTACGCTAGTTGTGCCTCCGCGACAGCGTTATTTGATTAACCCTAAACATTTTAGCAACTTAGCGGTACAAGGATTTATCACTAACTTTACGCGATTCTATATATTTAATAGCTTCTTGAATTAGATCTATGGTGGTGGAGATATTTAGCGTTGAAGTTGTAGGCATCTCAATGTTGTGATGTTCAGGTGGCTCATCGGCTGAACTGGCTCATCGGGCGCACGGGCACAGTATAGACGTTACAGTGTCCGTGCCCGTAACGCGCGTGCAGCGTAACGCGCACCCCAACCACTTTTCTATCCCATCTTGCACCCCTAATATCTCCACGCCACAATGTTACTAGAGAAAGCCCTTGCAGAATTACGCGCAGCTAATCCTAATAAACCTATCTTATATATAGCTTTAGCTAAAAAACATAGTGTTATAAGGTTAACTTTAACGCGCAGACACTAAGGCAAAAGCACGTCCTGTGAAGCTAAGGCCTCTACACAACTACTTACTCCACATTAAGAGGCAGGCCTTATAAGATACATAGAAGGTCTTATAGTACGTCATCTGCCACCTACAAGATTAATAATTAAGGGGTTTGCAGAGGAGATTAGCCAAGCAAGCGTCTTAGAGTTATAGGTCACTAGCTTCCTTAAGCGTCACTAAGACTAGCTTATTACTTAATAGGTTACTGCTATAGACTCTAATTGCCACAAAGCTAATTCCTATGAGAAATATAAGGGCTACTTCAGCCTTATAGAGAAGAAGATGGCCTAGTATAGTATAGAACCTGGTTAAACATATAATATAGATAAGAAGGGCTTCGCTATTAGGACGCTCTCTAAGTTAAAACAGGTGTTTAATAGGCCTCTATATAAGCAAAAGCAGACTTAGCAAGCTATTCAAGATGGCAATTAAGAGTAGATTACCCTGCTCTTGTGTATATGTGGGGATGGGAGCGTCCTTCCACCAGGCCTCATCTATGCCGCTGAATCTTAGAACATTTAGAGTACTTAGGTAGATAAGATAGATGCTAAAACACACTTAGCCTTTGTTGCAGTCTCTCCTACTAGGTGGACAAACGACGATATAGCACTAGGTTAGATTAAGCAGGTGTTTAATCGCTACACTAAGGAGAAGGCAGGAAGGAAGCACTGTCTACTTATTCTAGATAGCCATAGGAGTCACCTAACGACAGCTTTTATTGCCTACTGTGATTGTAATTAAATCACGATAGCTGTGTACCCACCTTACAGTACTTATACTCTTTAACTACTTAATGTAGTATGCTTTAGTCCTCTAGCTTAAAACTACTCCTAGGTGCGCGCAGTGTTACGAACCTGAGATGGGGCACGGCAGAAGATAAGGAAGAGAAGGATTAATAACACTTAGGGACAACTTAAAGGTCTTTAAGAAGATCAGCATTTAGGACTAGTAATAACGTAACCCCTTATGTTCTAAAAGTCTTAGCAGAACGCTATAATGCAACAAGTCACGTGTTGTTCTAGGGAATCCCACAATGTTCCATAATGTGCCAGTTTGGCACAACACTAGAATAGTGGAACGAGCATGGAATATATCTTAAGTATATAGTATGTAGGAACGCGACCCTTAATAGCTTGTGTTTAACCTAAGTTATTAAGTTTGTCTTTAGATCTTAATTAACCTTTAAGCTAGACAGTCTACGCTGTACTACTTATTATTACCCTCTACCTTTAAGACTAATAGATTATATCTATACACCTCACTGCAACTAACCCCTTGTGTCCCTGTTACCGTATTCATCCCTAAGAACCAATAGAATTAGTGCTTACGAGCTTTGCTTAAAGTACGACTTTAACACGCAGATTATCTATAAGATACCTTAGGCCTTATCCTAATTAAAAAGGGTAACTTCTTCCGCCTCCTCTAGTCTGCCTAGGTGAAAACCTTCACCAAACAGCTCATTAAGAGCGCCTTTAAGCATACTAGGTTAATACTATTTGACCTAGAGATAGTACTTAAAAGGTTTAAGAAGAAGTATAGACCTTTACCTAAACTAGCTGTGCCTCTTCTAGTATATGCAGGCAAGGATTGGCAGGCAGTTAATGCCTATCTATCTGCTGCCGTTAGCGATAGATACTTAGAAGATGCTGTAGTAGTGAAGGATACCTTGCACCACCTCTCTATCTAAAATTAGCTTCTTAAGATGGAAAATTTAAAGCTACAACATGCTCTATATCACGAGAAGAGAGGCACTAAGAAGAAGAGGCCTCTCCTAGTCTATCAGAGGTAGTTATAGGACGCAGAGACTAAGTGGTAGTCTCCTTTACGTGTTAATTAAGGCCAGCAGCTCCTAGACAAAGCTAATAACGTAGAGAAGGTAGAAGAGATTAGAAAAGCAGACGCAGCTAAGCTCTGTAAGTCTACTCGCTTGCTTAAGCAGAAGCTTAAGGCAGAGAAGGTGGAGAAGCAAGCAAGAGAGAAGAAGGAGCGGGATAAGAGGCATGCTAGAGAGCGAGCAGAAATCGACGCACGGAAAGAGGCACAGGCACTTAAGAAGGCATAGAATAATTAGGCAAAAGCTATATAATTATCCTAAAGAGGCAAGCGTAAGGCCTTACAAGCTACAGCACTAAAAAAGAAGCAGAGGCGTAGTGCTGCAGGTAGTGTTCGTGAGGTGCCTGCACTAAGTCCTTAACTAGCACCTCTACTTAAGACTACTATATAAGGCCGCAACGTTAAGCTACTATATAAGTATTGTTAGGATTAGTGTCGCATAGGCCTATAGAACACTCTGCTAAAAATCTAGTTAAGATAGTAATTGTGTGTAGCTTAATAGCTTCATTTTTAGAGGCTCACATTTAGGTGGTTAGTGCGCGTTACAATGCACGCGCGTTACGGGCACGGACACTGTATATGTTTAAGTTTAGAGAAGATTATAGTAACGTGTTTTACAAGCGAGTCGTCAATACAAGCGAGTCGTCAGCCCCACCAACTGTTACGATCTCCGAAGTGAACAGGTACTGATAGGAAGCAGGGCAACGCTAAGGATGACAGCGTGTCACGAGTCACGTGACTAACGCAGAACCACCTCGCCAAGCGCAACCACCTCTGATGGCTCGACCACCTCTGAAGGTTCGACCACCTGTGGTGGTCTGACTACCTCTGATGCCTACGACATCTCTAGCTATATAATACGTAGGAACAGAACCCTTATAGTTCGTGTTCAACCTAGTCAACTAAGTTTGTCTTTGGATCTCAACCTTTAACCTTCAAGCTAGACAGTCTACTCTGTACTACTTATTGTTACCCCTGCCTTTAAGACTGACAGATCGTATCTGTACACCTTATCGCAAACCAACCCCCTCGACTTCCTGTTACCGTACTTATCCTCAAGAACTAATAGAACACGTGCTTACGAGCTTTGCTTAAAGTACAACTTCAACACCAACTCTGTGCACCTCTTAACGCGTATATCTTAACAACGCAATAGTAAAGTATCTAGAAATTAATAGAGTAGATTAAGCAGTAGCTACAGCCTCTTTCTTGCATGTACGTGAGTTGTGCCCAGTCTCCCTACACGTCTTACAGCGCGCCAGAGCCTGGCGGCTAAGGCCTGATCGCTCTCCTCCATGACGCTCCTCACAAGCAAGCTGCTGATCAGCCTCACGTTAAGCAAGTATATCCTCTCCAGTCCCCTTTGTTAACACTCCTTGCTTCTGTATACGCTTCTTCTTGCGCTCCCTACGCTTTAATGCTGCTTTGTTAGCCCTCTTAAGGCTAGCAATCCTTTCCTTCATTAGCTCAGCTGAGAGGATCATCATCTCAGCTCCTTTCTTAAGCTGGTCTATCTTCTCAATTATAGAAGCTGGTGACGAGCTCTTGTGCTGGCGTACGCGCTCACGAATTAGGCTTAATTGAGCCTCAAGCTCGTGGGCGTTGCTTGGAGTACGAGCCTCCCAGAGAGCATCTGTGAGAGCCGCTGGTGGAGTAGGTGTACGTAGCTGTACGTCTAGCTTTGAGAGGACAGCCTCTGGCTGATAAGGTACTAGACCTGCTCCCCGGAAGGCTGAGCAGATATTGACTGGCGTGAACGATTGATTAAAGGCTGCCTTAAACGCAGGCAGAAACTCAAGCTTGGTGATGTGGTTGGTGTGGTTGCGCATCAGGCTCTCTACCTCACGACTATAGGCGCGCTTTAACGGCGAGAAGCAGCCAACGTCAAGGGGCTGGAGTAGGTAAGAGGAGTGAGGTGGCATACAGAGCGTGTAGATGTTGTGCTCCTTGCAGAGCTCCTGGAATTCAAGAGAGTGGTGGCTCTCGTGGCCGTCAATAATCAGCAATCGGTGGCTGCCAACAGTGCGCGCCTTTGTATGCCTGTTAAAGTGCTTTAACTAGTCAAAACCAAGCTTGTTAGTAGTCCAGCCGTTCTTAGAGACAGCAACAGTCTAATCCTGGGGCAGGTCATCGTCCTTGTACCACTTGGACTGGTGGCGGCGGGCTTTGAAGATAATGTAGGGTGGAATGGCCCACCCTGTGGCATTGATGCCCTAGATGACCGTTACCCACTCGCGATTGCCTGGCTGGACTGCCTTTGCCCGTCCACGGGTCTCTGAAGCTGTAACCACTGCTCTGGAGCTTATCTGGCCTATCATGAAGCCTGTCTCGTCGAAGTTGTACGTGTCGTTGTCCTAGATGCCATACTTAGCTTTAGTATTGGCTACAAGGTTAAACTAACCCTGTATGACCTCAGGATCCTCACAGAGGGCTCTCTTGTAGTCGTAATTGCGATTAAACACCACTTTAAGCTCCTCCTGACGCAAAACGAACGTGCTAGCCCAGTTTAAGCTAACAGGGGCTAAACCGCGCTCTTTCCGCAGAGAATTGGCGATATTAGTCACATCTGCGAGCTAGGGAGGCCGTCCTTGCTTAGAGAGCTTAAGTATATACGTAACAATCACCTGCTCCTTAGTATTAGTTAGATTCCGTGAGTTGGCCATAGTATCAATGCGTGAAGGTTGTCCGGCGCGTCGATAATGTAGCGTGGTTAAGGGCACGTTGTAGATAGCTGCAGCGCGTTGCAGGGAGAGCTTTAGGTCTTATTTGAGAGCTTGGATTGCAAGCTGTACCTAAGCTTCTTTTAACGCGTCTATCTGTTGTTTTTGTAGAGGCATTAGTAGAGGTTGGTGTTTTAGTGGGGTCTTGGCAAAAGTGTTCCGCTCGCCCATGTGTTCCGCTCGCATGTGATGTACGTTATTATATATAAAAAAAGGGGGATAATATTAGGCTCTATCTACCTAGTAATATCTAGTAGAGGTTTAGCTAATAATATAGTACTATTATAGCTAGGCTTAACCACGCTTCATCGCAGTACAGGCACTACGTCATCTGCCCTTGCAGACTCTAAGGTATGCGTTGGCCAGTCTGGTCGACATTATAGCGTTGAATAGGTAATTCAGGAAGAAACATCTCCAATACGCCGAGTTTACTTCGCCACGCAAGTGAACCTAATCAGACCTTCCGTCGTATCATCCGCTTACTCCTTTCTCAGTGCCGAAAACCAAAAGTTCATACTTAGGTTTGTCTACGAGATCAATGTGAAGGATCTACAAGATATAAACACTGGGCTACGCGGTAGCACCAACTATGTCCGCCTCGTCAATGACACCGTACCCGAGAACTCCATGTTCGTTTTCCAGTACCTCGCCAATCATCTCCTACGCATCTGTACGTGGGATCGCGGAACTGCATGATCAGTGTATTGTCCACAAGGGTAATCGGCATCCCCTCGTGAAGCAATGAGTAGGGGCTTATTCCAGCCAGATATCAAGCGGGACAATGTTTTGATCGACTACGAAGAGCGTCATGATAGAATCATCATCGAGCGAGTTCAGATTGGTGATCTTGAAGATGCCGCACATATCCCTCCTGGATCACACATGATTGGAAAACAGGCAGGTAGTTAAATGTGGAGAAGTCCGGAAGCACACGCACGAGGACCAGGGAATAAGCCGTCTGATATTTTTTTGTTCGCCCTCGTTGTGAGTGTCTGCGCATACAATCTCCCAAGTTACTGAATTGTTGCTCACTTTTTCTTAACATGTAGTGCATCTATGCGGTGCATAAACGCGTTATCTTTTCAGTTAGGGAAGAGGAGCTGGATGAGGGTGTGGAGCCCTTGGCTGTGGTAATCGAACGCCAAATCTCGTACTTTGCAGATGAGGACGGACTGTGTGGATTCCTAGACAATCTTGGTGACAATCCTTAAGTTCCCATCTTTAAAGTAACTTAGGATAGTTCTAATAAAGACAACCCGCGCAGACCGTTCGCCCTTTAGGAGGGCGTCGACGGAGATTTTAATACTCTTATTTGTGCTATGACGAACTTTGATCCGGATAAGAGAATTACAGCACGCGCGGCATTGGCACACAAATGGTTCGAAAACGCGTAAGACAGCAGAGAAGAACCATGTTCTTTTGAAAACTGACATCCAATAATGGGCTGCAGGAGGCGAGGGAGGCAGGATCACACGGCTTGATTTGGCATGTTTAATTCACCGCATTCGACTACTAATACATTGGGTACAATATAGGTATTCTTGAACCGTGAACCGCTAAAATTAGTAAGTAGATGCCTTTTGCCAGAATAAAACTCAGCCTTTATGTACCATAGGTATGGCTAGTACCGCGCCTAACCGCGAACGCACCTGGGCAGCTTCAGTTCTTCCCGGAGTATCAGCAGCACGAGATATGTTTGTAGTAGGTGTGCGACACGGAAGACGTTACTATGGGACCGGCACCGTAGGTGCGACGCTTCTCACAAGCGCCGATTGTCAGCATTTGGCTTGTGACCGCCGCGGCCCTGGCTCGTCCTCAGTTCGCGTGGCCAGAATGCCTCGGCTCCGCTGTCGCATTGACGTCAACCGCGTCTCACCTAAAAGCAGCAGGTCAGCCGCTCACTCCACACCACAGCCAATGAAAGCGTGCCTATTGCGCTCACAAGATCACGAGCAATACCCCGGAATACCCCGAATGCGTTTTAGTTCATGTGCGTCCCCAGAGTTCTTGGCGTCTAGCTGGCGTTGCATGTGAAAGATGTCGAACATTGGTGGTTTATAGACCCGCTCCGTCTTGTGGCCTCCTTTGTCCTGTGACTGCCTCTCCTTCTTGTACCAATCGTTTTCTCCCGAGCATTCACATCGACTCAATCACCAAGATGTCCAAACGTTTCTCTACAGCCGATGTTGCGGCACACAAGACTGCAGACGATTTGTACATCATAGTTGACGAAGACGTCTACGATTTGACCAAATTTGCAGAGGAGCACCCAGGAGGAAAGAAGAGTATGCAATATCTACCAGTCTTCCGGAGTTGATCAAGTGGCTAATCAAGATCAGTCCTTACCCGCGTTGCGGGCAAAGACGCTTCCAAGCAGTTCTGGAAGTACCACAACGAAAGCATTCTCAAGAAGTACCAGAAGCAACTGCAGGTTGGTTCGCTAGACACGAAGGCTGCGCCTCCCACGCCTCCAGCAACACCACCAGCACCGAAGAAGAAGGAGATTGTTAAACCCGAAGCTGTCTCGGGCGCCATTGCTCCTCAGCCGACTGAGGCTGCTGCTGAGGAGGCAGAGGCGTTCGACTCCTTCGGTGACCTCGTCCCATACGCCGATCCCAGTTGGTACCAGACATGTATGTGGGCGAGAGGCAGGTCTTCACGCGAAGCATGTAAGCTAATAGACGATGAATAGACCATTCGCCATATTACAACGAGACACACGTAGCTCTCCGCGAGGAAGTACGAGCATGGATCGAGGAGAAGATCATGCCCAACGTCACTGAGTGGGACGAGGCAAAGAAGGTGCCGGACGAAATATACAAAGAGATGGGTGAGCGTGGCTATCTTGCTGGTCTGCTGGGTATCCATTATCCCACACAGTACACAGATAAGCGCGTAGCAAGCGTACCGCCTGAGAAGTGGGATCACTTTCACGAGATGATACTTACAGATGAGCTGTCTCGTACTGGCAGTGGAGGTGTCGTCTGGAACCTTCTTGGAGGCTACGGTATCGGCGGCCCACCAGTCTTCAAGTTCGCTAAACCCGAGCTCATCAAGCGTATCGGACCTGGTCTACTCAGTGGTGATAAGCGCATCTGTCTTGCCATCACCGAGCCGGACGCAGGCAGCGACGTCGCAGGACTGACCTGCGAGGCCAAGCTATCCGAGGACGGAAAGCACTACATTGTCAACGGTGAGAAAAAGTGGATTACCAACGGTGTCTGGTGCGACTACTTCACAACCGCCGTTCGTACCTCGGATAAGGGTATGAACGGTGTCTCTGTGCTGCTCATTGAGCGCGAGGCTGGCGGTGTGTCAACCCGCAGGATGGACTGCCAAGGTGTGTGGTCGTCAGGTACAACATACATTACCTTCGAGGACGTCAAGGTGCCTGTCGAAAACCTCATCGGCAAGGAGAACCAAGGTTTCAAGGTCGTCATGACCAACTTCAACCACGAGCGTATTGGCATCGTCATCCAGTCTGTCCGCTTTGCCCGCGTCTGCTACGAAGAGAGCGTCAAATACGCACACAAGCGCAAAACCTTCGGCAAGAAGCTTATTGACCACCCTGTCATCCGTCTCAAGCTCGCACATATGGCGCGCCAGATCGAAGCCAGCTACAACTGGCTCGAGAACCTTGTATACCAGTGCCAGCTTATGGGCGAGACAGAAGCCATGCTGAAGCTTGGTGGGGCCATTGCTAGCTTGAAGGCGCAAAGTACTACTACTTTCGAGTTCTGCGCTAGGGAAGCAAGCCAAATCTTTGGTGGACTGAGTTACAGTCGCGGTGGTCAGGGCGCGAAGGTCGAGAGGTTATACAGGGATGTTAGAGCATATGCCATTCCTGGTGGCAGCGAGGAGATCATGTTGGACTTGAGCATAAGGCAAGCATTGCGCGTGCACAAGGTCTTGGGAATGAAGTTGTAGATTGGTTGTACATTAAGATCTTAGAAGAGTCTATAAAGGTACAAGACCCCGGTACCGACTGCCTCTTGAAACTTGTAAGACTAGACACAAGCACAGGCTCCGTTGATTACGCTCTTGCGGGTTACAAACCCGCTGCTCGAGAGCTCCCAGGTGCGGTACATCACCACCGCAAACGATCACTTCAGTCTGCTCCACTCAGCGACGAGAGCTATATTTCCATCATCATCCACGACCTTGCCCCTGTCCCATTCACGACCCTGGCCCTTTTTGGTCCAAAGTATCTCTTCTTCTATTGGATTGTCGCCGCTCTCCCATTTCTTCACTTGCTCGTCTTTGAACCCTGCAGCGCGGAGCCGCTCCGCACCTTGCTGCTTCCAATGTTCTCGGTCACGCATGGCCTCAAGTGCTTCGCCCCAAACATCTTCAGTATCCGAGCCTAGTTTCACATCCATAGAGGGGTCGTAGTTGGTAGAGAATCGAGACTCGATGCCAAGAGAATTGCCTTTGAGAGCGCCTCGACCGCGTGAGCGGAGATTTGGCTCGGGCGGAGGTGGAAGAGGTCCAACAACGGCATCGAGGGGATCTGAGTCAGAAGCTGGGCTTTGTGGCTGCCGTATACTCTTTCCAGCTATATGAGGGCTTCGAGAACGACGTTGAGGCGAGTGCATACGGTCACGCTTTCGGTGGGACTTGCGGCGAGGCGATCCTGACCTCGACCTGGATGGAGATCTGGAGTAAGATTTGCACCTTCTCCGATGTCCATTATGAGAGCTCCTGTTACCGTTGTCACTGTCATGACGTCCTCGATGCCTGTCCTTTTCGTGGTCCCTCGATCTTTTCGATTTGTGTGAAGTTCGCTCTTCGTCACTGTCCTCGTGCCGCCGATTGTCCCTGTGTCTATCTCTACTCCGGTCTCTATGCCGCCTTGACTGCGGACTTGAGTGATCACCACGACTACACCTTCTCCTATGACTTCTGCGATTGTCTTCGTCTTCTCCCGTGTTGTGCATTCGCTCTGAGCGTCGTTTTCGCGAGTCGGTGTTCTTCGAAGGCGGGCTCAAGCGGCCCTCGATCCGCCGCTTCGCTCTGTCCACTGCTTCTGTGCGCTGTTTGTCCATGCCGCGATTCATCCGTCTAAGTCGCGAACTCGACTCCGCGGCTTCCTTCGCCGATAGCGCGGCATTGTGACTGTCGGTCTGACGGATGATGTGTCGTAGGAAATTCGTGTTAGGTTTCGGCGCACCAGTTCTTGATCTAGCGGCGAGTCAGTTGGGATCTAATGGTATACAGAAGGAAGCCTGTTACAATGGCAACCATTTGCGAAAGCGGCAGGAGTCAAAGGCTTCCTACGCACCTCTTCGGGTTGAAGGCATCGAGACCAACTAAGTCATATGTCTTAGTGGTCTTTTTTGCGTCTTCTGCAAGGAGCCTTGCAACGTACTCATCGTCGCCGTCAATATCGAGTGGCATGTTTGAGACGTGAGAGAAGGCAAGTGTCAGTCGCAATGACAAAGGGTCTGACCTAGTCCTAGATTGGTAACCACCGCGGCTTTCAGCCTTACCGGCAGGCGCGTTCGTGGGCCAAAACAAACACCCCTCTACCGAGTGCATCGAGCACAACACCGAGCTGTCCTCACATTGAGCTGAGAGACGCGCGCTGAACATGGTCGCCAGGCGCAAGTCTGCATCTCCTGCGCCAACACCGGCGTCGGCTCTCTCACAGTTAGAACAAGGACACCAGCTTAAAATAATTGCCATCACAGAGCCCCTGAAGCCAAAGGACGTTCTGCAATCTTCGAATAAACGCAACTCAGGTGCTTCAGTCGACGAGGATGACCAGAACTTTGACACACATCCAGCATCGCTGGAAGCAGACTTGAAGCATTACAAGGTGCGTTTGCAATGCGACCTTCGCATGGACAGAGACTAACGATCACAACAGGAGCTGTTCAGTAAGCTGCGCTTCTCTTACGTAGAACAAGTTACGAAAGAGAAATTCCTGAGAAACCTCACCGAGGACCCTCCGCGGCTCGTCGAGGCCGCGGAGAACATCGAGAAGGAAAAAGGAATTCTCGCATTGAAAGCGAGCCTGAAAGATCGCAAAAACGAGGTCGCCGACATCCTACGGCAGCTAGAGGAAAGAGGCAAAGAGCTTGCATTGCGTTACGATGCAGTGCAACTCAGGCGACAACAATTGAAGAGCTTGCCCGCGGAGGTCGAAGGTTTGGAGGCGAGCATTGCACAGCTGAAGCAGAATCAGACGCCTGCCTCAAGCAACCCTGAACTAGGCCTACCACTGCCAGAAACATTACGCTTGCTCGGTGAGCGGGAGGCAAATTTGGCTGCGCTCAACGTACAAATCGCACAGCTACAATCCTCTCTACCAAACCGAGCGAAAGAGCTAGAGAAGCTGGAGCGTGAGCTTAAGCCGCTGGAGACGCAGAGGCAAGGTACAGTGGCTGCAGCCAAGGACGCGAGGAGAAGGAAAGAGGAGGGCGGCGGTATCGGCGCCGAGCTCGAGGAGAAGGGTCGATGGCTTACAGCATGTGAGAAAGGGCTGCGCGAAATGCTGGAAGTAGAGGGTTGAGCATAGGCTTAACAGGCATTGGCATTGATTCATCATATTAAACAGTACAGGCGCCCGGAGTTGTTAGGTTAGGGATACCACCAATTCTGGGCAATCAGAATCACGACTTTCTACCTTTCAACCTTTCTTCCCAAGTGCAACCTGGACGCACATGGGATGACAGACTGGTTGTACCACTGTATCACAGCTTGGAAGCGAAAATGTATGTCAGGCGTGGTGCTAGTGATGTCGAGTGCGCCGGTTCAGCAGGAACAGCGGTCTGACGTAGATATGACTTCCGCCTCACTGCCAGCGCAGCACAGTCTATAAGTCGAAACTGGGTAAGTTGATCTGCAGGGACCAGTGTCGCTGATTATGGTGATGGATGCATCATGATTGGGTGTGACCAGCCACCTCCAGAGCGAATTCTCGTTTAGAGCGAATCAGCCGGCTGGTTGCTGGGCCAAGTGGAGTAAACACTCGGTGGGGCCTTCCTCACCAAGCTAGTGAGGTGGTGCAGCTACCCGCTGTCCAGCCTCTCCAATTCCAAGGCAACACGACAACGTTTGCGCGCGCAGGAGAACACCACAGAAGTCTCCAACTTTCCAGGAGTACCAGGGAACCGCCACACAACTGACGTTCTCTACCGAGCTGTCCGCAACGCCGGACGAGCTCGTCAACCAAGTCAAGTGCCCAACGATCGTCGATATTACGGCCAGCCACCAGACTGCAAACAACGCGACAATCGCTCGCCTTACGGCCTTCACGACGTTACGACATTCCGGCTCGGTTGCTCATTGCTAGTTTTGGCATATTTTCTCTGGTTCCCGTCCCTGAATTATCGCTACTTTCGCCTGTGGGATTCTTCTAGTACACATCTATCTTTGCGTCATCATTCCGACCTACCTGGAGACTAATCTTTAGGGACGAGCACCGCGATGTCAGACCAAGGGCTCTCCCCTCCTGGGAGCAGCGTCTACTCGTCTGACTCTATGTACGTCGGCGACGGAACATGGGATTCAGAGCGCAACACCTTCTTGCTGCCCAACTTGATGGGTATCAACTTCGATACCATGCGCTACAATGGTGAGTAGATGAGACGGGAGTGTAGAGATGTATTGCTGACCTTCTAGGTATGGGCAATCGCTTTCGCAACATGGCTGGCTACAGGCCTCTCATCACCGCCCACGGAATCCTCGCCGCCATCACCTTTCTCTTCGTTGTGCCAGGAGCCATCTTCATGGCTCGATTCTACCATCGAAACCCCAGACTCGCACTGCGTGTACACATCTGGCTACAGATCATGACATTGCTGCTTGCGACCGCGCTCATCGTGCTCGGCTTCCAAGCTGTCGGCCTTGAGCGGTCCTTAACGAACCCGCATCATGGCATTGGTGTAGCTCTTTATTCGCTCGTCTTTCTACAGGTATTGGGAGGATCTATCATCCATCGCCTTGAGAAAGGCAAGGAGCGCTTCAAGGTGCCACTAAAGCTCATTGTACGTCTTTGCACTGTGTCGTCCAGATGTTTCTTTCGATTGACTTGTACAGCTACATCAATGGATCGGTCGCGTCGTTCTTCTCCTCGGAATTGCGCAAATCCCGCTAGGATTGACACTCTACGGCTCGCCCAAGGTGTTGTTCATCCTGTTTGCAGTCTGGGCTTTCTTGCTTCTGATTGTCTACTTTGTGCTTTCATACAGAAATCAGCCGGAGGTGGGATTCGACGACAATACGACATATATCACTGAGCGTACTGCTAGCACCAGGAGCCGAAGAAGTCGCGGTGGCCGTGGCCTCGGCGCTCTGGCAACCGCGGGCGCAGCCGGTGCGGGACTTGCTGCACTGGCGTCGAGGAACCGGTCACATAGCCGCAGTCGTAGCCGCCGCCGTGGTGATGAGACCACGGTGCTGAGCTCCCGCCCAGATTCGCGCTCAAGAGTGACCCAGTCGCAGTTCACAGAGTCCTATTTGAGCGACGAGAAGTACAATGACAGGCACAAAGGATCGACCTGGAAGGATAAAGTCCTTGGCGTTGGAGCTGCCGCAGGAGGGATATTCGCTATCAAGTCTTTGTTCGGCAGGAAGAAGGACAACAGGCGTGCGTACACCGAAACGTCAACTGGCAGCGACATCAGTTACGGCCGGCCATTGGGTCAGTCCGAAGTCACCCAGACCGATTTGAGCCGCCTTGAGGAAGGAAGAGCGCCCGACTCACCAGCAAGGAACCAAGATTGGCGCCGTGTCGAAGAAAGGGAAGCGGCTCAAGCTGCTGCTATGGGTGCAAGTCCCATGCGTGGTCATCGTCCGGCAAGAAGTGGTGGATCTATCGATTCTTTTGACAGTCGTACCAGCTTCAATGATCACCCAGACTCCCGTCCTTTGAGAGAAGAGTCATCGTACGGAGTCAAGGATGGTATCATGACTCTTGGAGCAATTGGATTTCTCAAGCACACGTGGAGCAAGCGCAAGAACAAGAAAGAGGATGCTCGTATTGAAGAGATGAAACAACAAGACCTTGAGGAGGAGAAGATGGCCCGTGCCAACAGCAACCGCAGGCGATTCACTGGTGATGGTGTACCACCTCGCAGGCACAACGGACCTCCGTCGACGATATATTCGGAGACTGAAATCTCCGGCATGACACCTTCGGTTGCAAGGCCCCACGGTGGTGTTCCACCCCCAATGCCGCCCATGACCTCGTCTGCAGGCCCTTCTGTCCTACGTCCCACCGATAACACCGTCTTGTCTGATTCCGGATCTGAAGCTTATGTCTCTCCTGGCGGTCGCTCACATCGTCGTCACCGCAACTCTGCGGGCGCTGCAGCTCTCGCAGGCGGCGCTGCAGCTGTAGCAGCCTCATCTGGATCTCCGTCAAGACGCAGGGGCAGTCGCGATGAGAGCATCGTCTCTCCTCCTGTATCGGTAAAGGTCAAGATGCATAATGATGGACGGCATGTCACACTTCGCCGTCTGAATGAAGAAGAGGCAGCAGCAGAACGAGATGCAAGGAGACGAGAACGACAACGGAGAAACCGTAATGGAAGCATGTCCTCCTTGAGTCAGCTCGATGGAGATCGATGGCGTAGGACTGAAGCTCTTGAGGCACAACAGGCGGCAGAAATGGGACAGGCCCAAGGAGGACCTCCTCCACCACCACTTGGAGTGCCGTTGCAAATGCCAGAGCCGTACATCCCCCCACCTCCGCCAGGTCCTCCTCCAAACTTCGGTAACAACAATCAGAGGCCGGGAACACAGACGAACCTCCCTCCACCTCCGGCGATACCCCACGATGCCAGCATCCTGAGCAGCCCTGGAGGTACCCAGGTCTATGGCACAGAAACAGATGTCAGCAACTACGACTCAAACAGAAGGCGAAGAAGGGCCGAGAGAGCCCAAGCGAAACAAGCTAGGTCGGGCGGGAGCCGAGTGGAGTTTTCTTGAGAAGGACGTTGACACGAATACTTATTTCACAGCGTTGCATGCAGGTAGCTTTGTTTTGCATTTTCAGGCGTCCCTTTTGACATGTACTTTTGGACAAGTGGATCTTTAGCATGGGGTTTTGGTGTAGATGCTTTTAGCATGGTTTACAAACATCCCGTCTTCGCCGACAAATGTAAATTGGTCCGCGGAGGTAATCCCTGTGATCTCCATACATTCGAGTTAGGCGAAGGGTGTGGCACGCACTACTCAAGCACATCACCTTACAGAGACCCGGCGTCCTGGTTTCTTACGTCGCAACACCATAATCACATCACCTTGTCTCCCAGCGACGTATACTGCCGCTTCGCATACGCTGCAGTAGTGAAGTTTTCATGTGTAACGGCTCTCCCATCACGTAATTCGTGGCGCATAAGGCCTAGACATTGTGTGGCACCTCACTCTGGAACACTTTCCGGGCCACTCTTATTCGACTGCTCAACATGGCTCTGCCCTTATGTCTGTCATGGTCGGCAGCATCTCGGGACCCCGGGTGCTTCGAGCCAGCGGATGAGTCCGCAGAAGGGCCTTTAGAAGGAAGTCGAGGGGATATAAGCAGTCTGTCGCTGCGCCGGTGGCGTGGAGTAGCAGCTACGCACCTCAGATACTTTCAAACTCGATGTCTGCCAGCATCACAACAACAAGCATATCACGCCCCTGTGAGAACGAGACCAGAGGATGATGCAACTTCCACCTTGCACTGCCGCTCGAGGTCACATTCTGACCACCCGCACGCACCCATGAAAGAACTGCGCCTCGCGCCGACAACACTCTTCTCCAAGGAGATACAGCTTTTCGCTGCGTGCTGTGCTGCGTCGTTTTTGTCCTGCAACTTGCAGGGTGCATGGGAGCACCAGCGTGCAATAATGACGGCATGGCGAAGCATACTGCTCGGCGGTCATTGAGGATTAGGGATCACACACACGATTGCCCGTTCAGGGCAGCGACAAACGGAGACGGTATTGTGAAGCGAGTACCTAGCGCGCTGGGGGCAAAACATGTTCAAGGTGTGCGCAAGGTGGATCGAGGGACAATTATTCAGACGGCTGCAGCGGAGTAGCAGAGCAGACATTCGCGGAACGTCCGCTCAGCCGAGGCGGCTGCCCACCCTCGGTTTGGCTGCCCGGGCAGTCGCCATGCGCATCTACCACCAGGGCACCTGCAAAATGCACCAACGCACCAAAAATGCATGCGAGGCTGCGAGGGGGCGGTCAGTCAGGCTGTGCTCGCATTCGCGGTCTACCTGCCGCATACGCTTCGACTGCCTCTTGCTGGGCTGCTGCTGCCAGTGCGGAAGATTATCGGAGCCATTGACACACCACCGTGCTCGCCCTAGCAGAGCTCCCGCAGCGCTGGAGGGAACCGTGCCATCCTCGACATCACTCAAGCCGAGCGGTCAGCCCCAAGTCGTCGTCAGGCCTGTTCCAGCCCAGTGACCGCCCAAGCTTGCAAGCCAGCAACCGGATGGAAGCGTTTGACCTACCCTGCAGATGAAGCCTTTCCCCAGCGCCGGGCCAGGGGTCTGCGGACCCCGCTCCATCACCTGTCATTGGCCTCGCGTAATGCAAGCCCTATCCCTGCACTGCAGCGATGCAGCGGTAGTCACTAGCCCAAGGTCTAATGTGCGGCTTTGCGCTTGGTCGTTCTGTCTGTCCTGGTTCAGTGAATGGGCGTTCTTTGAATCTCTCCAGCATGATGACACAAGGACCATGCGACAACGTCTCCCGGACCACAGAGTAACGTACTGAACATACATAGTCCCATTGGGTCTGCCTGCCCACCAATCCACACTCCCGCCGAGGACGTTTCCTCCTCCACTAGCTTCCACCACCACCATGGCCTCCAACACCACCACCATTGCTCCCGTCAAGCGGGCCTGCGACAGGTGCGTACGATACTGTCACCGCCACGGACCCAGGCTGACCTTGCTGTAGCTGCCATCGAAGGAAAGTCAAGTGCATCGGCGAGGGTACCAACCCATGCAAGAACTGTGTCTCCGCTGGCCTGGCATGCACATACAATGCCATCCCCCAGAAGAAGGGCCCCAAGGGCAGCCGCGCCAAAGTACTTTCAGAGCTCCGTGAGAATCAACGAAACGCACAGCTAGCTTCTGGCTTTCCACAAGAGCTTGGCCACGATGGACGGCCGCTATCCTCACAGAATGTCCGAACTCCAGGCCTTGTACCGCCTGCGCTCGTCGACAGCTGCATGGAGTTCTTCTTCATCAACGTCTACCCTTCACAGCCTGTTCTCCACCGCCAAAGGGCTCAAGAAGCCATCGTCAACATGGATCGTTCGATCGAAGCCTACTCCATGATTGTTGCCTTGTGTGCATACGTCATGATTCAAGCAAACATGAAGGTCCAGCCTGGCCTCCTTGAACGTCATGAAATGGCCCAAATGTCCAATGTTCAGTTCGGACACATCCTCTTGGAAGAGTCTGTCCGCGTGCGGAGAGGGTACGACTACCGCGAAAATCCCACAGCCCTCACAGTCCTCACATCATGGCTGTACTGCGGATGCTATTTTGGACTGGCCAAGGAAAACACAGCATGGACTTATCTGCGTGAAGCCACAACACACGCGCAACTTTTGGGCATGCATGATGAAGAATCGTACAAGCATGATCCACTCGATACTTCACGCAAACGCGTCCTCTACTGGTTGCTGTTCATGGCTGAAAGGTACCACTGCCTTAGACAAATGTGTGTCACAGCTGACCTCGATTCCAGGACATTCGCCATCCACAGACGCCGGCCAATCTCTCTTTATCCAACTATTCACCCGCCTTCACTGGATGAAGTACCTTCAGACCGACCGGTCGCCATCGGTCTTGAATTGATGATCAACCTGTACAAGACTATCGACGATACATTCATCAACCTCTGGAACCGAGTCCACAACCACGTCAACCCTCAGTGGATCGCACAGCTACAGACACAGCTATCAGAGGCAATTCCAGCGTATCTCGAATGCACAGAAGCTCAGGCTGTCGAGATTCGCGTCACTCAGCAATGGCTACGAGCAATGGCATGGCAACTGTGCGTAAACCAAGGAGCCTTGAGCAGCGTGAGCCAGGACACCGCCATGACGTTCAAATTTCCGATTCAAATTTCGAGGGATCTCTTGACCATGACACACCAGTTCTCACAGCCGGCCATGGAGGTACACGGCGTTGGTCTGGTAAGTGCCACTACAGATTCCATTTCCATCCACCCTTTGCTCGAGTCCATTCCTTCTATGCGCTCGGACCCTTGCCCGTTCCGATTGTGCAATCCCTGTTACACGCTGCATCAGCACGGACCTTTAGCAACGTCAATCTCTGACGTCCGCTCCTTGGTCCACTAGTGTACACCTTCCTGGTCCGTCCATGCACACGCACTGAGCAGCTCCTTACCGTTTCGAGATTGACACGCTTTGAATACGAGTTTGGGCTAACACCACTGCAGATCGAAAAGCTATTCGATATCGCTTGCTGCCTGACTGACGTGGTAGCTTGCACGTCGTTTTCGCCAGATGCTTTTGCTCTGGGTCCGCGAGACTATGTGTCTCGATTCTTGACGCTCATTCAGACGCTGCGTGGTGGTCAGTCCCGATACCTACCACTGCTACTCGCCAAGCTGCAGGAGGTACTGCCCAACCTACCCCTTCCTCGGTCTCTGAATCTGCCCCAAACGCTCCCCACTTCGTCGATTGGTCTTGGTGCTGGTATGGTGCCTTCGAACGCCGGCGACGAGTTCTCAGCGCTACCCTCCGTCATCTCTCCATCGTACCCATCGACTGAGTTGATTCGCAGGCTTGCGGCACAGACAGGAGCTCAGCTCCCGTTCAGCACGACTCAGCAGCCCATGGTCGCAGCTCCCAGCTCTCATCTTGATGATATGTCTATTTATGATCCCGCTCATACTCACAGCACATCGCATTCCACCGGATCGGCGTCCAGGAGTGAATCGGCAACGCCAGGGCCGTACGAACCGCCTATGTCACAGGCGCGCGCGCAAATTGTCGGTCATCCCTCTGCTCAGCTCCCAACAACTCTCCCTCAGCATAATCACCTACAATCGCACAACATCGGTGTGAATCCTACCGCTTACGACCCGCGATTCAACGTTCAGGGTTATCCAGTGGATCCTGCAATGATGTTTAAGCAATAGGCATAGACGGGTTGTCGTTGTCAACACCCGGCAGGATGTCGCGCGGTAACACAAAACGGAAGTTGTGTGGCACGGCGGCCGGAAACCTACCCACCCCTCCTCTCAACCAATCACAAGCAACGTCTCGTGAAAGCCAGGCCTTGAAAGACCGCACCTCGCATTCGAATAATACCATATGACCCCTTCGGGATCAATAAACGAATACCACAAGGATTCTTGATGAATGATGAAGCGTCCATCGTGGCCCTGTGGAACTAAGCATTTTTCGGCGTTAGACTTCAACTATACCTGTAGCATTTGAGCACAGCGTTATTAGACGCGAGGACACGAAGATAACCTTCGGTACCAATAGGACTTTGGAGTTTTGGTTGCACACCGTTTGAAGCCATTTTGGGTTTGGGTTCGACTTGCAGATTGTACCTAGCAGATTATTACCACATACATATTATCATCCGACGCAACAAAGCGCACAGGGAAATCAACAGATTCAAACAATCAATGGAACACCATCGAATGCTACGCCTCGAACTCCCAACAAGGGTCAACAAGGGTCTGTCAAATTTGGCACATTGTGAACGCTCAAACAACGGTTGTGCGGTGCAAGTAATGGACATGGGTCGATACGGCAACGGTACTTTCCAGTTCACGTGGGGAAGCAACTAGCGATCGAACTATTTCACATGGCGGTTGTAAGATCGTCAAAGGAGATACTTGGCACACGGGCCCTGCACGTCGCAAGGCTGGCGCTGCTCATTCCGGGTTACTAGAGCAAGAGAACCCGACCAGGGGCCGTCCATGTTTGGACCTATCGAGCATCGGTTGCACGGACTAGGTCGCGACTTCACAGCTTACGGAACCATGTCTGTGGTGAGGGTAGTGCAACGGCCGGGATGACTAACGTTGAAAGCTACGAGTTGATCTGGAATGAGGCTGCTCTGCTCTTGGGCATCTAAATGCTGGGACCAAGCCAGAAGAGTATCTGCATTCGATCGCGAATCCTAGTCTTCCGCAGGCCCCGAGCATCGACGTCGATTGTGAGGTTCGCGCACTCCGTGGATAGCGTGGCTGAGAGTGAGTACACTACCTCCTGCCAAGAACACCGAAGTACAGTCTACTTGGGGAGAAGACTGCAGCAAAGGACGAAGCCTGCTTTCAGAACATATGGTGATAGGCAGTGACTTGGCGAAGTGTACACGTGTTGCTCACAGCTTCGTTCACCTGCGAACTCTATCACCATTCTGCACGAACATATGCCCAACCTCATGCGCGCACTGAAACAGCAATGTTCCATGTACGGTATCAAACACATCGCACTCTATACAAAGGCTACCGTAGCCTGCATAGGCGTCAGACACCTGTCATGCAACCGTTTGCCAATCTCCCACAGCTTGCCCAGAGTTTATTTCCCCGTCTGCAGCAGTGCGACAAGTTTCCCTTAAGGCCGTAAGGGGATTCTATACCAGACATCCCGGCGGAACGTTTTGATGCGTCAGGCTGTGTGTGGGAAGGTCGTTGGTCTTGCTTCATCTTCTGGGGGGTCGGCCCGCCTCAAGCTTGTTTGCTGAACGTTTAACGTTGGTAACGCTATAGCAGCGCCATTCATTCGCGTCACTTGCCCTTCGACTTGGTATCTGAGGGCGCGAAGGATCATAGACAGACGGGGTGATCCATGTGTGCTGTGACCTTCGCATTGAATTCTCGAACAGGCAAGGGCAGCTAGTAAATGCTGGGCATGTACGCAGCCTTGCAGAGAGCGGAATGATGTGTGTTTGATTGGCCTTTTAGTGCGCAGACGATCATTGACGGAACAGTTGCTCACGAATCGCGGATAAGATGTCCAGCAAGGGCAACACTCGGGAGGTGGGGGGAAGGACCCTACCATGCATTCGGTTGTTAGCACTGTCGCTGCTGAATGCGACTGGCAGCTCTGATCGGCGGATATTTTCTCTCAGAATCCGTCATCGCTAATTACAACAGCGAACCGGAGCGTAGCTCCATGCAATGCATGACATTCGTCAAACTCATATGCAAGCACAAGCCTCGACGCTCCACCGGATGCGGGTACCCACGCAGCTTAGAAAGGTCTGCGAGCACGCTAGTCTCATGATGCTCTCTCACGTGTCAGGCTTGTCGATCCTCGGCGGTGTGGCGACTATCGCGCCGTGCTTTCATGAAGATGTCGTTTCCTGCAAGTGTGCCCCTCCTAGGGGCGTGTTTCCCACAAAAGCTTGTGCCTGCAAAAGACAGCAAGGTCGGGCCGATACTCAACGCCCTCAAACGCCGCACTGCCCCAGGTTCCCGACGCCGTCGTTTTTAGATCTCCGACTCTTGCGGGTGCTAGAGCTTCTTGGGGTGAGTGGCTTGTACTAAAGCTGCGTCTGGTACCATTCGGCCGGGATGGCGATCCTGTCAACTATGAAAATTGCAGTGTGTTTGGCAAATTTGCAAGAAAGGTCATAATTGGCTTGGCTTGAGTGGTCGAGAGCCATGTAATTGTAAGCCAAGCTAGCCAAGCAATGGGATCCCAGATGGCGAGCGGGAGCAGCATCAGGGCTGTCAGTCCTGGAACAGTTGCAGATGATGAGCCAGGTAGGCATTAGTCTCGGATGATACCGAATGATGATTCCTTGTTTCTCGTATCTGCCTTGTAGCTGCCTTGTAGGGAAATGGAGTAGTCAAGCAGACACGGAGCCTTGCTCCTAGTTTTTTCATGTTGAGGACCTTGATGACGATAGTCAAAATTGTTAAATCAGATACGAACCGGACTGAGGTAGTCCTCGAGCATGAGATACCGGGTGCCCTACCCTTTGTCGCGACGTTTGCGGAGGCGCCATGTGGATTATTTTGGATCAGTGACTCCACCAGACCCTGTTAGGTTAATCGCAATTTGGCAGCTCAACCACGTGCAATCTTGTGTAACTCCAGCGCGTTCCCTTGCCGACTATACTTGCAATATCTTCCGGAGGGTCTTGGTCGTTTCAACGGTTGGCGTCGAGGCAGAATCGCATATTCGGCAGTTCAATAATTAACCATCGGCAGGTTCTCCGTCGCGAACTAAACGCTCGATGTATGAACGGTTCGGTTCACCTTGCCATGATGAGATGATCATGCCATAAGTCATGCAACGGGTCGTGCAATAAATCGTGCAATGTTTGCGTCCGAGCGGCTGAAGGCTCGTTGCGACTTGGATCTCCCTCGCTTGTACGGTTGATGTACCCATTGAAGGTGCTACTGTGTTCAGTGTGCTCTTGCGCGTAATTGTGCCATTCGCGCTTGCTTGGTCTCGTACGTGCAAAGTTGGTGTCCTGCAGGAGCGGAAGTCTTCCTGGGCAGTGATCCAAGGCCGTCTAGCGACCAATCAATTGACGACGCAAGTCCCTTCCGGTACCGCAGGATCGATTCTTACTGGATCGCCTCGGCGCAAAACTTTACCGTAGTAAGCACACAAAAAATAGCAGCTTCGCTTCGAGGACGTTGGCAGGTTGGGCTCCTTTTCCGCCATGATCCCTTCCTCATGGCGTGCGGTTGCTCGTGCGGTACCCGTCTGGCAGATTAGGCCGGCCCTCCTTCGGTGGACTAAGCATTTGGGCTCTGCCGCTGTTGGAGATCTGTGCTATCAACGTTGCTACGATACTCTCATACGATTGGCATTTGATAGCCTCTTTGCGGTGCACGCGCTTTGAGATGGTGGTGGGCTGGTGTCCACAAAGCGATGAGCTCAGGGCAGCGAAGGAGGCAGTGCTAATCCAACATGTGGAACAGTCGCTAGTTGTCAAGGCAAGGCTTGTCATTGACTGGCAGATCCCCCGATCCTTGCTCATTGAATATGCGCGAGACTGAATCGCCAATTGTACGTCAAGGCGTTGCTTGAGCTAGAGTCAATGCAATTCGACTTCAAATCGCTGCAGCCAAAACCCCGCGGAAAATTGATCGGTAGGATTTTACGCACGTATCGGTTTGATTGAAACGATGAAGTGCGCAGGAGTGAGACATTGCTAACTCCGTCTGTCTTGACCTCTTTTCTGCCGGCATGTGCATCTGCCAGCCTTGCCGGAGCCCACGGACGCCACTGACACTTCCGCCCCCCCCGCCGCCGCGAACATCACCGTCGGCAGATATCGCAATCGTTCCCTGAAGGAGTCCTGCATCGTGGCCTTCAGCGGCAACGCTCGCGCTCGCATCCGGGAAGCCGGTTCCTTTTCGGTTCAGCCCAGGTACCCAGGTACTGCCGCCTCCTGGCGGCCCCAGGTTTTGGCAGCCGCAGGGTCTTGGAACCCAAAGATGTAGATTACCAATCGCGGAATTGCGCCTCTTACCCTTGGCATGAGATTGGTGAGCAGACCGACAAGGCAACTTCCGGGCATGATCTTCTTGCTCGTGCGTGTCCAGCCTAGCCCATCTTGCCTGTTTCGACAACGTGGGTCGACCGTTGCGGAGAGCGCGACGCGGCGCGCATGGGCACCAGCTCGGGAGGTCTTGAAGCGAAGGATTTTGGCATTCGTAAATGAACGATACGAGGACGATGAGCGTGGGTTATCGCTCTCGCCGTCTTCATGAACGCCGATCTCTTCAGGAACGCCGACCTCTTCAGGAACGCCGACCTCAAAGCAGGTGTTTTTGATCTGGACCATCTAGGTACTGTCATCACAGCTCGGTCGATCGATGTTCCTGTCTATTTGATGACCTCCCTTATCCTAGTCACCAACCTAATCCTGAAGTCAACAAGCCATGAATGGCAAGCATATGCTTGGAAGGAGTTGATTCTCGTAGCGTATTCCGTGTCGTAGGAGATAGTGCGTTTGCTAAACAAGCAATTACTGTCGGGCAGCTTTCGGACTCGTGGTATTGAGCAAGTTTATGCTGATCGTATGGCGAGTAAGAACTATCAATTCTGCCGTTATTGTGGGTGCCAGTACTGCGGTCCAATAGTGGCAGTGACGGTTCGATGTGGGCCTGTCTTGTAAGTTGAGGTCGAATCTGAGTTCTGGAAATATTGACTCTTCAGTCCTTGGAGAGGTAGGTGCTGCCGCTGTCTGGTAGCGCTTTCGGACTCACTTTAGCCTAGCTGCCTTTCTCACCAACTCGCAGTATTTACCCAAAGCCACGTGCTTTCGTTGTCTCTTAGCCTCATCGTCCAGCTGCATCTGCTTTCAGTGGAAGCCTAGACACCGAACAGGGTATTCATTGCACCAGCGCATCATCTGAGGTTGCTACCCTCTGTCATGTCTCAGACCTTAGCACTGCTTGCGCATTGATGCCAAAGGGGAATCGACATTGTTGTGGTGTTGCAAGAGTTGGGAAAGCAAAACAAGGAGGGACTCCATCAGCGATCGTGGGGCTCGGATGGGGCTCGGTGTGCACCACATGTTCGTCCTCTTGCACCACATTCTCCCTCCACATGTCTCATACCTGCACGCGCCCTGTGCATGTTCGCGGATCGTGGTTCCTTCTGTTGACAAGGCCCGTCTCAGCCAGATTTCAAGATGAACACATCCCTGTGACGGTTGATCCACCGGGAGGAACCTTCCGCCAGATCGTCCTTCTCGAACGCCGCATAGGCCGAGGGTGCGATGAACGGTTCATGTAAAGAGTTGCTGAAAGATGCTGCGACAGCGTCGAAACGAAGAATACCAGTCTCAAGGTACAGGGGCAAATCTCTCGATGACGCGGGCGCTCGTGGCGGCAGCGCACCAGGCGCCAGGCGGCTGTCTTGTGCGCGCGTTTCGTGATCTGCGTGACAGGCGACAACAGGGTGTTCATAACCTCGAGAACCTCAAGCATTTGCGAGGAGCACACAATCGCTGCCAAGATTGTCAACTGTTAGTCGGCAAAGAGCGAAGGATTGAGGGATTCTTTATCAGCAGGGACACTGTTAACCTATCCTAGTAATCCCTTGCATAAATCCTTCGAGCACATGTCGTTTACCTGCGCGTTCACTCAGATATGGCGCTCTCATCTCCACCGGGCATCAGCTTGTAGGAGAGCGCTGCGCCTTGTATCGAGCCCTATGCCTTTTCCATTTTCTACATGGCCTTTAAGATGTCTCAGAGCCGGGGTATGGGCGTCTTCTTCTTCGGCACGTGCATTGTTGAATAGCCAGGACAAGCACAACTACGCCGCTTGAAGGATTATCGCGGTGTCCTCAATCATGGTCAAGCGCGCATCCCGAATTGTATCTCATAAAGCTCTGCCAGACCCTCACCGCGTCCTCTCCCATCCCTTCTAGAAATCAAACATCCACAAATGCAGGCCTAAGCACGGCTAAGCTCTCGGATCCTGCTTCAAGACATTGCATCCTGTACTTCAAGTTATACCAGCTGCTCCTTTTCGAACCTCTCAAGATGACTGCACAACTGTTCCACCTGCCCCCAGAGATACTTCTGCAAATCTTGGAGCCCCTTCTTATCATGCCGCTCCTTCGATTTGCGCAAACATCAAAACACGCTCGCAATCTTGCACACTCAATCGTACAAGATCTCTCACTCGCCATATATCCGTCGCACCAAAACTCGTGGCATAACAAGCTCTTCACCACCAGACATAGACCAAAATACGCTCTCAATGCAACTATCCAAATACCGCAAGCGTCGGACTTTGGCTACTCGACCTTGATCATGTTCCATGACCAGATCATCGCCAGTATCTTGACACGACATGCGTGTGCTCTACAGAAGCTGGATCTCACGCTCTGGAGGCTCTCCATACCTATAGCGAAGGCCATTGCTCAACTTCCAGCGCTACGAGAGCTTAGCATCAGCACTGAGACCCTTCAGGCTGTACCGAGAGCACATATGAGCATGCAGCGGAACGAAGAGCGTGCAGCCTGGTCACAACTCGCATCGAGTTCAGCGTTTACGGGCACCGTGACCACGTTGACATTCAAGAACGCCGAAATCAGCACCACCCAACTCTCACATCTGATCAAAACGGCTGCGCGATTGAGAGACTTGACGCTGAGTAGCTGCAACATGTTGACAAGCGAGATTTGGGAATGCACACGGCTTCACACACTGCATCAGCTCAGCCTCACAGACTGTGCAAATGTCCATGTCGAAGAGAAAGCATTGGATACAATAAGCAAAATGAACATGTTACAGGTACGTCGGCTTCACACGAAACACCGTCGTTGTGATTCCCGAGGATGATCGCTGGTGCAGCGTTACACACAATAAACGGACCGAGCTAATCTTAAACGTGCTTCAGACACTCGATCTGCACGGCTGCAGTGGGCTAGACGGCGAGGTGCTGGAGCAGTGGAATAGGAATGTTTGGCGTGTGCCTATTTTTGAGGCACCAAGTTCAAGAGGCGCATTGAAAGAGGAAACGATGATTGAAGTGGACCCAGACTATATGCTTGAAGCTGAAGATTGATTGTTCTATTCTGGTGTACTTGCGTAAGTACGTACTACCCGAGGCGTGGCAATACGAGCTCCAAATTGTGTTCCATTCTTCTTCCTCTTCCTCAGTCATGGACATCATCTGTGTGCTTCGTTGTTATGCACTGATGTGTTCAGGCCGAGCGGTGTGAACGCGCCTCTGCGCAGCGTGTGCAATCCCATGTGTCCGCAAATGGCTTTCATTCTGCACCGATGCGCTCAAAAACTATCGTCCATCATGATCGTATCCTTGCGGCGACCGTATTGTTCCGGTCCACCAGGCCCCATGCGTGTGTCGTTGATGGAGGCAGTGCTTTGCACAAGGTATCTAGCATCGCGACTCGCCATGCTCCTGAGGTACTGACTGTACTCAGAGACACGTCGCGTCTTCATCTGCCACTCAAGCGCATACTGCAGCAGTTGGTCATTGTCCTGATCTTGTTGTGTATGTTGGCTTGACGTATCCTGCTCTTGCTGTTGTTTAGCGACCGGCATGATCCTCTTGACCTCACCGCCAGCCATCTGCACCTCGACGACTGTCGTCTTGGTCTGCTTCGATTTCAGCTCATGTTGTGGCTGCTTGCCCTTTTGGACCATTCTGGCTCGCTTCCTGTCCATGCGGCTCTTGCTATCGATGTTTTCCTTCTCAATCTTCAAGACGATACGATACTTCTCTTCTAGCCAAGCGGCAACCATACTTGGTGCCCAGCCACTGACCCAAGCCAGCCCTTGAACGTTGTCATACTCATTTGGGTCATAGAGGTCGTCCAGCAGTTCTTGGGCATCTGAATGGGTGATCTCGTCGTTGTGCACTTGCGTGATGATCTCTTGGTGGAGATGTTGGATACGAGAGCGGCGCACTGCGCAATCGATTGCCTTGACGAATCCGTGGCGGTTGAGAGCATCCCAGTACTGGGCAAGGCTAATGTATAGGTCGGCGATGCTAGGTCCGTTGGGATAGACAGAGTCTGTGAAGACGCTGAAACCACTGCCGAGACGTGCGTTCAGGATTTGGTGAATGTCTTGCATGCGGGCGAGAACCGCATAATAGAGATCTTCAAAGTCCTCCAATGGACGTTTAGTGGCGTCCTTAGTGGTACGCTGACCGAGGGTAGCCTTGATACGCACGCTTTCGTTGGCGTGCGATTGAATGGGGCTCGGGTTCAGCTGACCACTACCTAGGCGACCGTGAAGAGTATGTAAGCTGGGACTGTATGGATCTCTAGAGGGTTTACCGAACAGTGTGCTTTGCTCTACAAGCGAGACAAGGTAACCACTGATCTCGAGCAGGATGTTGGTAATGTAATCGGCAGGGAATGACACTGTTGAAGCTTCAACAGCAGCTTGAGTAGCAGCTGCACTGAATGGCGGAAGTATGCCTGATCCCATAGAGCTGGACATATTTGCAGATACGAGGTTGTACTTGCTGGGATGGCTTGTGAGTCTTTTGTTCTTTGCAGGCCGCTCGTTGCGGCGCTGCGTCGTTCAAGTCGGCGGAAACGGGTAAAGAAGAAGAAGTAGAAAGCTGTCAAACTTTGACGAGCAAAAACAAGCGAGGCTAGCCTGTTGAAAGTCCGCTATAGAGGGGGCTGGTGGACAGGGGCGGAATCGGGGTGAAGAGAGGTGAAAGCAAGACCGGACCGGACAAACGATAGGTTGCACGTAGTTCTTTGATCTCACCAGGCACCAATTTGTGGAGTTGTGTAGCACCCGAGATCGTTGCAATGTCCCGAAAAATCATCGTACTATACAATGTGATTGTGTAGTGGTGGTCTCAGCCTCAGACGAGATGATCGTCTACATGCTGCAAGGCGGTCGCGAACTACACCTGACATCAGCAGCTTCTCCATGCATCTTCACCTCACCAAGTATGCCAGCCCCTCAAATCTTTTAGTGAACACAAAGCTACAAACAAGTCCGATGAGACGCTCTCAAAATCCGCCAATCCTGCATCCAGCCAGCGGTGAGAGTCTTCGCCCTGGGAACTCACCCCCCTCTTCACTTTCTGCACCAGCAAATGCCTAACAGTCCGTGAATGATTTCACATTAGTATCAAAATCTCTAGTATTACGCTACTATTACAGTCTTCCAGCAGTTAGACTCCTCACCACCTCTCTCGCATCAAATTCTCTCAACCTTCTCGGTAGCTCCTCCCTCAACCAGTCCTTGCCGACAAAAACACCAACAAACGCGCCCGCAGTCAACGCGCTAAGCAGCCATTTCCTCGCTCTCCCCGGCTGCACCACCCTCGCCTTCTCGTCTTTGAACACAAAGTCCTGCTTGCGCCAGAAAATGCTTCTGAGCCAGAACATGAACTGCCAATCAGGATACATCATGTTGTTCAGCCCCGTCTTGGGGTCTATCGCCCAGTTTGTGCATCCGGACGCCCAGACAAGCTTTTTGGCTTCGCGCTGCGTCCACTCAAAATCCGAGGCGGCGGCTGAGGGGAGGACCTCGACTGTTGTTGGTGGGGTGGAGAGCGTGGGGAGGAGGGAGCCTGAGGAGTACGAGGGTAAAGACTTCAGTATGGGAGAAAGGAGGCGTAGTGTGAAGTTGATCTGGCACTCAACCGTGTAGATCACACTCAAGTGACCTGTGACCGTATTCGGTCCCATGAGGACGAAGAAGTTGGGGAAGTGTGGGACAACGGTGCCGAAGTAGGCTTGCGCCACGCCTTGAGTCTTCTCGTCCCACTACGATTGGTCAGTATCGTATCTAAAAGAGGTCATAAACACTTACGTAGTCGTTCAACTTCAACCCGTCCCTTCCTGTGATCTTCATTGGACAAAGCATCTGCTGAGTCGCAAATCCAATTGCCAGTACAATCGCATCTGCTTTGATCTTCTGCCCAGACTTTGTCAGAACGCCGTCTTCAGTGATCTGCTGCACGGGGTCGTTTGGTATTAGATCCACGTTGTCTCTCCACAAGCATTTCAAGTACTCTGTGTCCAGAACCTTTCTCTTGCACCCAATCTCGGCCTTTGGGATAAGCGCATCCCAGTACTTCTTCGGCGCCATTCGCTTCACGTATGCCTCGTTCTCTTTTGCAAGGATGGAACGAATTGCCGCACCGCTCTCAATCGGGAAGCCGGACCAGTCGGCCTCCATGTCGTAGTAGTGCTTTGCGCGGTACAACCGCATGGCCAGGGGAACATAGCGCATTACAGCTTTGAAGGTAGGTGTGTAGTAGGGGTTTTCACGCTCAGATAGATACTGTGCCTGTCGTGCGAACTGGGTGATCCTGCGAACAGGAGGCTTGTCGCCGACCTCGCCAGACATGATGGGAACGAATTGGGTGGCTGAGCAGCCGTTGCCTGGATATGTCAGTGGAAACACTCCGTGGGTAGTAACCATCCATCATACCGAGAACAACCACGTCTTTGCCTGCCCAATCGAAGCTGTGATCCCACTTCGCCGAATGAAATATCTTGCCCTTGAAGTCATCTTTTCCAGGAAGATCGCACTCCTTGGGGACGCTGAGACTCCCCACTCCGCTAATGAGCACCTTCGCTCTCCGTACCGACTTCTCTTTTGTCTGCAAGTTCAATATGTTTACGATCCACACCTTCGCTGTCTCATCCCATTGCGCGCTCTCAACGATCGAGTGAAACCTGACGCGTTCGGTGACGCCAAAGCGATCGCTCACGCCTCGAAAGTACTGTTGGATCTCCTCGCGCATGCTGTACTTTCTGCTCCAATCTGGGTTCAGCGCAAAACTGTAGCTGTAGAAGTGCGAGGCGACATCGCAGCCGCACCCGGGATATGTATTGGCGAGCCATGTGCCACCGACGTCGTTGGATTTCTCGATGAGCTCGAAGTTTTTGATTCCGAATTGGCGCACAATTTGTACAGCGAGTCCCAAGCCGGACATGCCAGCGCCGATTATAAGGACCTCGGTATCGAAAGACATGGTGTCGTGATTGTCTCTCGTGTTTCAATGTTGATAAGGATTGTGCAGATAGCACGGCACAAGATAGAAACCTTGGAAGGCTACACAAAGAGAAATTGCACACTTTCGTGGTAACTGTGTAGATGCGCGTCGTCGGTATTTATACTTTTAAGCATGTGCTGCAAGCGCCATACGTTCGCGACAACTACCACCGCCGCTACGATAATAATCGGTGGGTCGCACATCAAGCGGGGAGGCTTCTCGATGTCGTTGAATGATCCATTTGGTGCTGGAAAATACGCCGAGCGTGGGGAAGGAGCCAATGAGGGAACTACGGATATGTGTAGTCCGCGGGGTCGTGTGTGGGGTCTCCACACGTTTACACGCGTGTAGCTCGTCTCGATCAGGGCCGCTTTGGGTATCCCGAAAAGTGTTGCGGCAATGTGCATGTTGTTGGGCGTGCGCGCAGTCTCAGATTCGTGTCGTGTGCGCTCGCTCGAAAGGAAGTTGCAGACGTGCAGATGTCGTCAGCATGCGTCGTTGTGCCCGCAGCCTCGCAGACTGGATATATTGTAGTGCTATACCAATCACACCCCTATCTAACGTGCAAAAAGACCCCAACATTATGCTTTATGATGTCCATGTGTGTCTCGTATGTACATGTACTCTACCGCCGAAGACCCTGCTTGATACCCACGAATACACCGACGATGAGCAACACCGCATTGAAAGCTGCCATCATGTAGAACGGACTCCCCGGTCCTGTGCTGTCGAACAACGTGCCTCCAGCTTTGGTGAGTAGCAGGATGCCAAAGCCGCCCAGCAGACTGTAGGTGCCAGCAATGGATCCCTTCATATCGTTGTATGACTTGGTTTCCGGTGACGTGCTTGGTCTGCTTGTACTGTAGGTCTGATGCTGTGGCAGAAGAGGCTCTTCCTCATAGACAGGCGTGACAGGTTGACTTGTTGGAGGTGTTGCGCCTGCCGAAGGATGGTAGCTGCCGTTCGTCGAGTCGAGCACCACGCTGCTTGTAGTAGATTCGTCATTGTTGATACCGCGACCAAGGAGGGCAAGAGAGCAGACAATGGCGCCGATCTGGCTGATGCCGAGAAGCGCGACGATTACGAAGATGGCACCTGTCCCGTCCTCGCTCTTGTAGTCTGGACTGGCAAGCGAGCCAAACATGGCATAGCCCGCAACGCCTGACGCAGCTGCGAGGAGCAAGGGTATGTTGTACTTGGGGTATTTACCAGAGAGATAGCCAAACACTGGCGCACAGAGAAGGGCGATGAGTTGGCTGATACCTGTGAGCATCGCTGCCAGCTTGTAGGCTTGCGGGCAGGCATGTTTGATGTCGGAGGGGTCATTGGGATCGACAGCACACTCGCCGGTGTGGAGGAAGTAGTGATTCGTGAAGAGTGGGATGAAGAGTGAAATGGCCACAGACGATGCGCGTGCGACAAACCCTCCCACATAACCCAAGCCGATCAAGGGTGACTTGAAACCCAAACGGACGCTTTCGAGGAACAGGAAAGGGTAAGCCAGAAGAAGGTCGCGAGCGTGCTCCGGTGTCTTGTGCTCGTCCTTTCCAGTCAGACGCTTCCAGCCCTTCTCATCCTCGCCTGGTAGTCGGCGCAAGCCAAAGAAGCAGCCAATGGCTACAAGAATGGCGACAGTGCCAACAACATAGAAAGCAGCCGCAACGGCAGCCGGCGGACTCTCGCCCGCATCCTGAAAGCGTGTTGGTAGAGGCAGGAAGACTAGCAGAGCGACCAATGCGCCGCAGCCAGTGAACATGCCGACCAAACCGGCAAGCTGCGACGTCGAAGCGGTCGCATCCTTCTTTGCTGGCGCCGGTGGATCTTGAGAGCTCGATCGAAAGCGGTCGGGGGTGATGGTGAGCTCGGACGAGATGGACGCGGCAACAGCATGTCTGCTGCCGCTTGCGACGCGCCTGAGTGTAGGACTTCTTGGGTCTGGCTTGACTTCTTCGACGACCGTCATGGCGGGCAGAATCGCAGTGACCATAGTTGCGCTGCACTAATTAGCTCACACTCGTTCAGATTCCAGTGTAAGACTCACGTCGCGCTCCCCCCGAGACTGAACAGCACTCTTGCCAACAGCAACTGGGGATATACGTTTTTAGCCTGGACCAGCACCCACAAGCTGAGCCCAACGACTACGTAGCCTGTGACCGCAACAGTCCTCACGCCGACCCTGTCGCTGAGCAGCCCCCAGACTGGGCATGCTATCAGCGCGACCAGCTCATCCACGAAGCCGAGCGTGCCCACCGCGCCGCCAACGTTGTGGCTCTGTCCAATGCGCTGGGTGATAACGAAGCTAATGCTGCTGTTCAGGAACACAAGGAACGCAATGCTGAACAGCGCAACGCCAAAGAGGTACGACGCGACTTGCGTGCGCGTCGCCGTGAAGGAAAGACCGAGCATATTTGCAAAGAGCTCGGAGGAGCTGCGCTGTTATCGAGGGAGCATTGAGGTTGAGAGACGTGGTGAGTTGGCGTGCCATGGGATAGATTAGGTCGGCCTGAGCTTCCCTCGATTACCGGACGTCATGCAACGAACACGCGCTAGCCACGGTCGCGCATGCAATTAATTTGCCCATGGCAGCACTTGTACAACCCTTGCTGTCCAAGGGTGGACGTGCCTGTCGATCAGCATTCAAGGGCACCCGAGGGGCTAACATTGTTGAGCAATAAAATACTTATCATTCGAGTTATCCAAGTGCTGCCAGCAGCGCATAGGTTTGACTAGTTGCGAAAAGGAACCCGATCAAAAGCCACCCCTCAATGAAGCTCAGCCTACGCCCAGACACATGTGCTCATAACCTCATTACTCCTCCCTGAAGTGACCACGAGGTCTGTGTTTGTATATTCCAAAGCAATCCACTAACTCCACGCCATGCTCAAAACAACCTGCCGAAGCAGCAATAGCTACTAATTGTATCCATCCCTGCCTGCCGCCGCCATGCTGGCCAGTACAGGAGGCGACAGGACTTCACTACTTGTGGTAGCTAGAGCTGCCAGCCGAAGTCGAGGTGTTCGGGTCATATATCGGGCCCGAGGGCTTGTGAACAACGACCGTCTGGGGGCGGCCGCCGTAGCTGCGGGAAGAGTGACCGGACTGAGCGTAGTTACTCGAAGCTACGTCTAGCTGATGTTAGACTCATAGCATAGCACGAGACATTTGAAAGGACATACTGTAGCCAGGCAATGGCCGAGGGTTGTTAGGGCCTTTGGCCGGGTAGTAAGAGGAAGGCATCGCTGGTTGGCGTTGTAAAGATTGAGGTTGTTCAGGTACAACTTTGCTTGGTCGGTTGAGATTCGAAGTAGCGATGCGTAGTAGACAGTGTATGAATATGAATGGAGTCTGAGTGAAGAGAGACACTTGCCCACAAGGAATTTATACTAGGTAGACAAGCCTGAGGCCGCCATCAATCTGGTGCGCAGCACCTTGTTGACTCTCTTGCCACATCGTCCTCCTTACAATAATTTCTGCCTATTTGCAATCCACCAAGTGTAGTTTCGTCGGCCTGCAAATCACTACGCGTGGCAGTGTTGGCCCTTGGCATACGTTGATTCCTGAGGGAAAGGGCGGAGCACACTAGGCATGTTCCACTGCCTGGAACTGTTGACCTTTCAACCCATAAGAGAAGAGTCATATCTAGTCGTTCCATGTGCTAGAATACTGATTGCTAAGGCGTGAATCAGTCAGAGACGCGCACTCGGCGCGAACTAGCCTGACGCAAGCAGCAGCGATGACTGTCCATCAGATGCAGGGACGGAGGCCGGAGAAAACTCGACCTGCCCTGTAACACCAGTGGAAAAGGACAGCCTATCAGCTGATCCCGATGCCAGGCTAAACAGTGTAAACTGAGCTTGACAATGAAGGTGGTGTCGATTCTGGTCACCGGCTAGCGTGGGGCCTCGTCGGTGCCTGGAATCTGGTGAACTATGACCACAAACCGTCACCGACTGGCCAGACCGAAAAGAATTGACAGAGAGCTGACGGAAGCAAGTGGAATTGGGGCAAACAAAGAGCGTTGACGGGCAATATTGCGGTGTTGTAGGGAGGCAGACGGTGAGGTGATGAAGGCGGAGCAGCTCAAAGCCTCAAGCGGGGCCCTTGGGAGCAAGCAATGCCTCACCAGGCTTTCTCGAGGCAGTCAAGCGTCAGCTGCACATCCACACAAGCAGTTGCGCACAGGGAGCTGCAGGGTTCAAAGCTAGTTTGCTGGAGAAAGAACGTTGTTTGTCTTGAAGATCCATGACGATGTTTGGTGTTTGTGTGGACAGGTCCATAGCTCAAGCTCGAGCTGAAGCTGGGTCGCCAAGCCCAGGGAGAATGATGCGCACCTACCGTCGCAGTCGCTATGATCGAGCACCCTCCTCCAGTGCAGTACGCCTACCCACTTCTTGATACTGCCAGATAGCCCGCAACAAACTTTTGACAGGTTCTCTGAGACGTTCTCCGGGTCTACGTGACAGCTTCACGCCTGCGCACATGACGGCCCCTCATTGACTAGCTCTCCCTCGATCTTTCGGTCCCTGATCATCCTGTACATTCCAATGCTGGGCTGCACATCCTTGAAACCATACTGGGGATACAACTTCTGCGCTGCCGGTTCCGCTACCAGGCTGACGTACGCTTGAGGAGCATGCGCATCCACATAGTCGATGAGCGCTTGCATAATACGCTTCCCCAGCCCGCGCCGCTGATGCTCCGGGTGCACTGCTACATCGCAGAGGATAAGGAAGAGCGACTTGTCGCCGACCAGCCGGCCCATCGCGACTGGGCTTTGATCCAGACGTGGTGTCGAGTCGTCCAGCATGTCCTTAGTTTCGTATGCAATGATGGTGACAAAAGAATTTTCCAGCGCCTTTGGTACAGCTTCAAGCGGCGGAGGAGTCATGCCAGCAAGCTTCCGTAGGTCATGGTATACTTGAGGCGTCGGTAGCCCTTCGATTATGGTGTATCCGTTGCTTGACGTCATCTTGGAAGGCAGACTGTTCAACTCAGGCGTGGTGAGAACCGTTGACGGAAAATGTGGTGTTGTGCTACCTAAAAGCTCACGATGCACTATCAGATGCCAGCCTCGGACTGCACGCGGAGTTTTCTAACGCGGTCGGAGCTCCTCACGCGTCCAGGCCCCCAGCGCAGCACCGCGCCCACATACCACGATCGGACTTAGCTGTGTACAGAGCAAGATTCTATATTCGTTTAACAAGTGTATCCGCGCTGAGTTCGCGTTTAACAGGCAAAGAAACTCTGACAACATCAGCTGTGCCAACCGACGTGGTGATCCGGCGAAGCGCATTCCACCTTTCCCTTCAAATCGGATTTTTTGCAATGTTGAATAGTACATGTGACTAGTGTACCACGGGTCATTTAGCTTGCGACTGACCTATGTCTTAGAAGCCTGACGGCGACATGAGGCCACTGACAAACCGTTCATGGCCACACTCCTAGCATTGCCATCCACAATGTCAGCCACCACTCTCAATATCGCGTTGAGCCCTCAGTACACATCGATCAACCCCCTGTATCTGGCAGCCTGCCAAATTTGGCAATCTCACGAAGATAAGATACGGGATGTCTTTACGTGATGGAACAGAAGCCTCTCAACACGCGAACGCAGTCACCGATACGGCAACCGTGACTGGCCACCGTTGTTGGTGCCAGCTATGTCTACACCTACTGCTGGCCATCATCACTGCCCCTTACCGCCGGACATTCAAGCTCTACACATGGAGACCCCTGAAGGAAATGCGCGCAGCACGTGGTGATAGCCGTGTCCTGATCCCGCTTGTACGTCAATGGAAGGCTGAGAAGTACGAAGAGTTACGATCAGTGCAAGTATCTGTAGGTGACTGCACCTCCTATCAGTACAACGACTGATTGTTCAAGGCCAGTTTCTGCGCCGGAGCTGCCTTAGCTGGGATGCCTTGGTCCAAGACTTCTGACGCTTTCTGGATCGCCAACGCTCTCTTCGTCAGCTGTCTACTTTGCGCCATCTGGGCGATCATCTCTTCGATTCAGACGAAGTCTATCCTCGACGATCTACCTGCGAAGGAAGATCTCGATGTCAGCCTTGCGGATGCTGAAGTAACGCGCTTGCAGCGAACAATCTTGCGATCTAAGCGTTCTCCAGCTTTGCAGCATTGGATCATGGTTTTCATCTGGCAGTTCCCTTCCATGACTATGGCCTATTCGTGGGTGACCTTCCTCGCGGCTCTTACTGTCCATATTTGCGATCCCTTGATTCGGCGGACGCCTTGGTCCGACAAGAACAAGGTATGAAACATATCGCATACGGATTGCAATATTACTGACCCACTATAGACCGCGATAGTGTATCTTGTAATCGGATTCCTTGGCCTAGCGACATACATATTTACCGCTGTCTTCGTGTATTTGAGCGAGAAAGATCTTGAGCATCACGTTACAGGTGCGAAGACAGGTCGGACACCTAGTGCTTACACTCACACACCTGAAACGCCTCCTGTAATTTCCCCGATCGATCGAGCATCTGGAAGCAGCAAACGAAGTGTGTCCTTTGAGGCGTTTCGTGAGGATGGCTTCGTGGAAGTAGATCTTAAACGTCAGACTGGATCACAGATATCTGAGCCAGCAAAGGCAGATGCGCCGAAGGACAGAAAGAAACCGAGGATGGTCCTGTTCAATTGAGTCGCTCGACATCTTTACATCGCCATGTCTGCAGACTGTACATGAGTAACAGCCGTCTCCTAAATGCTGCATCTGTCCTCGGGCAGTCCGAGAAGCATGTATCGACAACCCTGCATACAATGACTATCATCTCTAGTCTCCACTTGCCAACCAAAGCCTCGCCGTTGCTGCGATCTACAGTGCGTCACTAGCGTTCACCTATCATGTTCACGGCCCATCCCTGTCTGGCACATGCACCACTCGTTAGCGCCAGGGACGAGAACCACGAGGATGATATGCGAACAAGGATTGGTGCCACGCTCGCTGCGAGACACTGAAAGGATGACTTTCTGCCATATCATTCAGGTCAAGCCTGGCCTGGAAATGCGATAGTCAATGCGTGTGCTTTCACGCAGACATCTTATAAGCTAACGTCGGAACTCTGCTGTCGCACATGATAATGACATTCGCGAAGCGCAATATACCATGCCTGATAGTCAGTATACTAGTTTTTCATCTTCGCGAATCATATTTGGTTTTCTGTGATCATATGCAAGATGGGAACCGCTGCTCTCTCGAAGGTAGACAAGGGCAGAGAGCTGAGGGTGTGTTGATCGAAACGAGATGCCTTTACCTGTGGACGCTCAGATACTTCGAAATATAAAAGCATGATCGCCCCAATCTACATATTCTCTAAGCTGCTACACAATGGTGTCACCTAATCTGTACACAGTGTTTGTCGTTCTCGTGACTGCTTCACTCGTCGCCTGCACATCAACGCAACAACGAGCACAACAGGAGTCCTCCAATGTTCCAAGCTTTGTACTGAAATATGGTCTGTCCTCGTATTGATCGCTACTTGATTTCTGGGACTATATCACTGACCCCTCAAGCACCTGTGCAGTATTTACACAGCGAGGAGACAAATTTCCCCACTGATCTTACAATATTCCTCGAAAACGTCGCGCCGCAAGTCAACTACACGCCTACCCTCGATGCTCCCAATCCACTCACAGTCTCGAACGTCAATCAGCTAGGCGCAGAAGTCTACCTAACATCCAACAACGACCCGACCACTTCCCCAGCATGGCTCAGCGGCACCGCACCAGACACCAACAGCCTCACCCCCGGCAAAGACTCCGCTATCATCATAAACTACAAGAACGACAGCAGCATCGACGTCTTCTACTTCTACTTCTACGCCTTCAATCCCGGAACCAACGTTCTCTCACTTCCCTTCCTCAATTTCGGCAATCACGTTGGCGACTGGGAGCACACGATGCTGCGCTTCCCGTCAGCCGAGTCTCCGCCTGAAGCAATCTGGTACTCCCAGCACGCTAATGGTCAGGCATTTAGGTATTCAGCTGTAGAGAAAGATGTTGATGGTGTAAGGCCAGTTGTGTACGTGGCCAAGGGCAGTCATGCGAACTATGCGATTACGGGAAAGCATTCGCATGTCATACCGAATCTGAACTTGCCGTTTGGAGCGCTAGAGGACTATACTGACAAGGGTAAGAGATGGGATTCTGTCGGGAGCAGCTGGACGTATCAGTTCGATGCCACGAGCGGGGTTTTCACGGCGTTGGACGGAGGACCAGTGGAGTGGTTGGGTTTCAAGGGAAAGTGGGGGGATGAAGCGTATCCTGATAGTGATAAGAGACAGGTGGATGTGTTTGGACAGAAGAAGTATGTGGATGGGCCGACTGGACCTGCCGATAAGCAGCTGAACAGGAAGGATGTGTGTCCTGACAATGGTGTTCTATGTATACTTAGAGGCGTGCTTGTCCCTAGAGCTACAGGGTTGGAACACTCAGGAAAGCTCTAGAGTAATGACATCCCAAAGATCGCCGGCAAACTCTCCCTCGCTGTCCATCAAGTACTTGAACTCTGGGTGTTTGCCGAAGACCTTGGGCTCGCAGGCAATGTACCGCACTACTAGCTCTCTAAGCTCGTCAAGCTTTCCGTTTTCAGACCGGTCTTCTCCTTGGCTATATGCGTATTTGGCAAGTTCCAGTACGTCTCCCAATCTTTCTTCGTAAAGTGAGAAACCAGACAGCGTACTGTGAAGCTTGTGCAGAGCCAGGATCTTGAGCGGGTGTACGAGACGCATGTCAGCCAGAGTGTACAGCTGTGCATGCGCAAAAAAGATGGGAGTGAAGTCTTGATCGGCGGACGAGTTTGAGATCGGCTCAAAACCATCGACCAGAGCATCTCGGGGCTTCTGTTCGTCGTGCAAGTACACGCGTTTGGTAAATTTAGAATGCATTGTGAGTTTCTTGTGTTTCTTTGTGGAATTTCGCCACGATTCCCATGGGTCCAGAGATGGAGATGGCACATCTGCAGCGGGCACATCTTGCGGTACAAAATCGAAATCTGCACCTGCAGGCACTGGCTCTAGCTCTGACGAAGTTGGAATAAAGGGGTCGCTACGCCTACTGACATGCCGCGGTATCCATGTTGGCACAGTATAGTCTTGTCGATATGCGTACTCCACAAAGCGGGTAAAAGTATCCGGGTCTATATCCTTCAGCTCAGCAGTACGTGTCTGGGCCTCGCTCAAGCCTCCATCGACCAAGGCACTGAATTGTGGTGAAGTGGCTGCAATAGCTCTGGAATGCAACACAAAAG